>OX387182.1:38353736-39570035 GCA_947561395.2 Buxus sempervirens | reverse complement strand
GCTTTCCAACCATGAATTTTTGAAATGGAGGAACCCACCAGTGGGTAATTTGGATGGGTTTTAATTTCAGCAAAGAGGTAATATTGAAATTAACTGGCGCCAAGTGCTACTGACCTCTTAGAGGTCAGCACCAGTTCAAAGTTAAGGGTAAGGTGCGAGTGTTTGTATTTTAGCATTGTGATACTTCCAACTTCTAAAACCTGTTTAAAGGAATTGATCAAGAATTGTTTAGCACTACAATAATCATAGGAAAATTATGGCGAAGTAAATTAGGATTTGCATTAAAGAATAACTTAGAAATGGGAAATCATTTTGAGTTTAATAATAATGAATGCAAGTTTAGTGTTCGGGAATTGCTATTAGTAAACTCTTGAGTTGGTTCTTATTGTATTGTCAAACCATTGATTTTCTGCTATGATCTGATTAGTAATGGATTCTAATTTTTTTGTAAATACCTGGTTATCAATTTGGATTAAAGAAGTGTGGTAAGTTAAAAATAGTAAATGTAAGTTGAAGTTTGTGCAATATGGAATTGTGTCCATTTGGAGTAGATTTTCATGTTATAGCCTATAGTATCGATCCATCTATTTTATTCAAATATTATTTGGGATTTAAAGAGCTATAGAAATCTATTGGAACTAATTTGATAATAAAGAATATGGATAATTTGAGATTGGGTCAATTAGTAGGAGTTTAGGAAATCTGATTTCCAACTCTAAGAAATTTTAGTTAATCGGAGAATTCTTGAATATATTATAACATCTTTGACTTAGCTGTTTTCTGTTATGATCTGAAAAATATTTGAATTTTTTTCTTTTTATATTGCCGGTTATCCGTTATGGTTAAAGTGTAAGGTATTTTCACTGTATATACCAACTGTTGTAATAATTTATTGTTGAATGGATTTAGTGGGTGTTTGAACTAAATTGGTATGGTTGGTTACAAAAGTGACTGAAATTACATTGAGCGTGATTTTAAGTTGATTTGCAAACTATATATTAATTTGCCAAAATAATAAGGGTGAGACTTAGTGTGGATCCACAGTTTAGTTGTAGGTGGAATTTGTATGTTTTGTTTGGATTTAAGTCTGGAGTTCCTTCATGCATTTCCTCCATGATGGAGAGGCCTTCCATGAGGGAAGTGTTGCAGCAACTCCGTTTCCACCATGATGGTGAGGTCACTTGAGTAATTCCGCCATGAGGGCGACGATATTGGATGTTCAAGCTGTTGCAGTGTCAGACTGGATTGTCTGGAACTCTAGCACTTAGCCACACAATATAGACAAACTTCACGAGTCCCAATATATAATGTTTTTCCGAATTTGTAATTGATGATGTATTTCCGAGATTAATCAGATTAACCGAGGTTAATCGTAACTTAATTGATTATAACTTGTGCATGTTTTAGAACTATTATAACTGTATTTTTGTGCATGCAGTGCTACTTGCTGAGATAGTCGTATCTTACTGTTTTGTTTTGTTTTCAGATTTCGGCGAGGACGATACCGTAGGGGTTGATATTCCGGTGGACTATCCGGAGTATAGTAAGGAGGATTATTTTATTGAGTAGATCTTAGTTGTTGGTTTTACTTACTTTAGTGAGTTGTATTATGAACCTTGTATTACTTTTGGATAGTGTTTGGGAAATTAGTGAACCTTGATATTATGCAATGAAATCTTTATGTTATTTTATTTCATATTTTCCCTTACTCTGTTGATCCTGTGGAATTTTATTTAACCTTCGGGTACGAGTTACGGTTATTTTACGTAACCCGGATCCGGGGAGTTACAAAGGTTGAGTTCAAGTTTTATGAGTTTTTGAACTAATTAGTTAGGAATTATAGGTCTGATCCACAATTATATTAAATTGTTGTCTACATAGTTAGAAATCTTCTATTAGTGTTTTATAAGATTTTTGTGTTCTTTTAGAATGATTAAATTAGGTTTTGGTAGCTTAAATTTCAAAAACTTAGAAAAATTACGAATCTGTTTGCAAAACTGTGTTTTAGCCGAGCACCCGGAGTCAAGCTCCAGCGCTATCCCGAGCGCCCCGCCTGTGTTTTTTTTCTAAAAACTCAGAATCGAAAAGTGAACAAATCCAGTTAAGCCGAGCACTCATCCAGACGCTCGAGCACTTTGCCGAGTGCCAATTTTCTAGATTTGAATTCTTCTAATGCCTCTCTGGACGCTCGAGCGCCATGTCATGTTAAGTGCCTAACACAGAATTTCCTATTTTTCCAATTTGAGGTGATTTCAATTATGGATTGGTTTTTAATCAAATCAAACTTATGTACAAATAAGATTTAGGTATTTAGAAAGTGTTTGCACTGGAATTATTTCAAAATTCAAATTAACAAAGAGTTTGGGCACTACTAAACTAGGTGTACAACCCCGAATTTTCCTTAAATAATAAAATAAATTAATAAATAATATCTTTGGAAATTTTAATTGATGGAAATATTTTATTAATGTAGGGGATGATATAATTAGTGGAGATCCAAAGTTGGACGCAGATCCGACTGTCCAATCATGAGATATCGAGGTATGATTCATATTTTAAATTGATGTGTTCTGATTGGGCAGTGTGTATAGGAAAGTTTGTAAGTGAGCTACGTGGGATCAAGGGATATATATATTAGTTTAATACCCTAATCGTATACAATTGGTATTCTTGTTGGTATTGACAGCCGCAAACGACAAGCCGTGAGCGACTGACTGAGGAAGAAGAGAAGAAGAGGAAGAAGGAAGCGTGTTGGCTTGTGTTTTTCATCACCTAGGGAGTACCTCGCGTCTGTGAATATCATTCTTTAGAGAAGAGGAGAAGAAACAACCGGAGACAGAGGTAGGTGACACCGTTTGATCGATTGTTTTGTATTTACATTCGTTTAATCTCCAAAGCATGTTTTTATATGATATATTGATGTATTTAGTTTGATAACAATGTTATATGTATGTTAGAATGATATTGGACGAGAAAAATCACGTTTTTAAACTGTTTCTGTTCGTTTTTGGGGGACCGCCGACCTCGACTGTGCTGGCGCTCTTCGGCACTAGTTAAAAATTTTAGACCGCCAAAGATCGCTTGAAGACTTATCATCGGCGATCTGATTTGCACTATCGCTGACCTTTGACCGCCGGGGCGATCCTAGGCGCTCTGTGCAAAAATTGCAGATTTTCGTAATTTCGAACCTGATTCAATTCCAAACTATTTTTAGACAATTTTAATCTTTAATTAAGATGTTTTAAGACCAAAATAAATTATTCAATTTCCTGTTTTACAGAAAAATAAATTAGGGAGATATTTAGGACATTAGTTGCCAAACTTTGAACGTAATTGAGAAATCTAATTTCTAGAAAACTTGACTATTATTTAATTACCAGAACATCTTTTAAACTACACTATAATTCAGAGAATTATAGAAAGAGAATTCAGATCATAAATTCAGAACTCAGTTAACCCAAATATTGAAGTAAATGTCAAATTTAACCTTTATATGCCGCTAGGCACCAACCCTTATAGAAATATTATATTTTAGGGAATTTTGGAGTCTAGTGGGCATAGATGGTTATAGATCCATAGTTGTGGCTAAATAGCTAAGAGATATTTCAGTTGGGTTGAGTTTCTCCTTTGTGTGAGCGCGCTTCCTTTGCAAGTTAGGTTGTTTGGGAAGGTCCGATGTTTGGAGGGACACTCCTGTGAGCCGCTGGTGATTCCCTGTACATATGGGTAAGCGACCATCTCCATGCATTGATTCTAGTGCTACATGCTGGTGGTACATGCCAACTCTGATGGGTACATGTACAATAAGTCAATGACTACGGCTCTTGTCTAAGCTGCACTGCATGGGACTTGAGTATCATTAGTAGCATTACTCCTAAGCCGCACGGTGGTATAGCGATTGATTGAGAGTCATCTCAAAAGGTTTATCTATCTTTGTGAGTCCTACAATGACACTAAAATCACAAACACTTGTTATTATTATTGTATACATGCTGGAGGCATGTGATTGAGATATTGGTCAGATGTGACTGTTTAGTGCATCCTAGCAAAGTATGAATTATGTTATTGATTCTGATATTGGATTCTTATAATAGAACTTGCTGAAATTCATCTTTAGAACTGTTTGTTATACTGCTTTGTATTCATGAATGATACGAATGATTATACGAGCCTGATTAGTCGATATTGCTTAATCGTGCATGAACTGTTATTTTTCTTATATGAACTATTTAAACATGCATGTGTTACCTACTGGGATATTCGTATCTCACCCTACTTTTATTTCATTTTTCAGCTGATACGCGAGAAGGGGGATCATAGTGATTTCCAAGGAGAGGTAGCTGAGTATTCACCGGAGGATTACTTTTACCCAGATATTGTCTGAGGTGGAGGATTGATATAGACTTAGTTACTTTGATTAGACTATTATTCATTTGGTTTGATGTATTAGAGAGATGAGAGAGATAGTGACCTTTTATTTTACCAGACTTTGATATTAAGGTTGATGATTAACTATATTAGTTCTTGAGGATTTTAGACTACACTTGTAGCACCCCGGAACCAGGTCAACACGTGTCGGTTTTATACTGGCTCCCGAGCGCCATTTTTAGGGCCCAAATTGTGATGAAAACTAACTTAAGAAACTAACCAATGCAAATATAATCTAATCCTAAAATTTTCGGAAAAACTGCTATATAACGTCTGTAAATACGAGAATGGGCTAAGCCCTCAAACCACAAAATCAACACCTGATAAACGCAGCTTATATATATATCCATTCAAAGAAACCTAAACCATCACATATGCACAGGTAAAAGTAAGGTCCACTAAGTTCCCACACTCTCTCTCTCTTCATTTACAATATGTACAGTTTCAAAAAGACATATACAATTATCAAAAATTTGCCTTTTCTATCACTAGCCCGGATAGAAGTAGTCCTCCGGCCTATACTCGGGATAATCGTCTACTTCAGCCCCGCTACGCTTCTCACCCGCTGGATCTGAAAACAAAACCGGTAAAAACGAAAACTCGTGTGAGACTAATGTCTCAGTAAGTAGCACAGTGCATGTGATAAACAGTTTATGCAGTTTCAATAATTAAATTAACATGTTACACATAATACGATTAATTCCAGCAAATTATGCAAAGAGTAATTCACATATATCAAAAACAATTCCCATAACAATATAATTTCAGAGAATAAAGTAGGTGCAAGATTCATGAATTAGCGTGTCTATAAATCGAGTTAACCACCCTTAGCCGGTTTGCCACCTCACTACTCGCCTTCGAAGCCGCGCACGGTCATCGTACGAGTGGAGCACCCACGCATGGGCTGGCACGCTGCAGCTCATCGATCCCACACGAAGGCCTCACCGATCCCACACAGTGGTACGCAAATGGCCCGGGGTATTAACACGACAAGCCAACACTAACGCACGATCCAGACGGACTGTGGATCCACGACTTTTTATGCGGCCTAGACTCGTATAAGAATTACCCATGCAATTATTTTTACCAAACAAAACCTGAAAAATTAACTACCCAAAGTATAACTCAAACCAAATGAACCTTGTTGTTCACTTACCGCAAATCCCTAGGCCATTCTGCCTTTCGGGATGCCATAGGCTTATTTGCCTTTCTCATCTAACAAGAAGCCTCAGCTTCAATTGCCAATTTCAACTCGCGAATCACTTTATCAACCCAAGTCATTACCAACTAAAGGTATAAAATAATTTTATAAACCAATTTTTATAAAATATCCACAGTTGGTTTGAAATTATCGTTTACTCTGCAGATTGAATTATAACTAGTGACTTATATGCTAAACCTGATTTAAGCTATAAGGAATTGGTACGCGTGCTATACATCGTTGGAAAGCCCTACGAGTCTAGCGTCTAACGCAACAAACGGTTCGAAATTCGGAGTTTCCTACAGGGAATTATGGCTGTTTCTCTACATGTGGTTTACAACAGCCGCGAAATTAAATGGACGGAAATCATCAAATTCTCATGATTTTTCTTGCAATACCTCGAGTTCCGATTGGTCCGAAACCAATTCCATTCAACTACAATTACCCTCAACTAAATTTTAGAATGCTAATATGAATTTTTAGGCGAATATTTCTAGCCTTCGCAAGCCACCGAATTCTTATACAAATTTAAGCCCAAATAACAGAATGAGTTTACCTTTAATTTCAAATTGTTACTTGATCTTCTTCCAGCCATTCCATGTCATTCTTGCCACCAATAACCTCTTCCTAAGCCCTCTTATCAAGCTAACAATTTCACTAAAGTTTTACAACTAATTGTTCTTTCCATGTAACCATTAGATATCCATTCAAACCTTCAAACACCCAATCGAGATAGAACCTCTATAACTGTCAAATTGTGTACCCTTTTCATAACCGAATTTTCTGATTTATATAACCATAAGAATACTTCATATACAGCAGCATTAGAGCACTAAAATCAGATTTCCTAACCATGCCTAACCATACTTTAAACACCCTGAATCTCAATAACAATAAGACAATTCTTTACCTATAGAACAACTAAATGTTTCCAGCAATAAGATTCATAATTTTTAAAAGAAAAATCTAAACTTAGGTTACCATCTGAACTTACTTTGCAACTCTCATCGCAAGTAAGAATCCATAGAAAAATCTAAAATCAGTTGACTCTAACAGAACCCCCAATTAGAACCTGGATCAATATTTTCTCATGCCAAATCAGAATGTTCATCGACTGGTTTCTCAACCAAGGAGATCCTAGACACAAAGCAACTGATGCTTTTGGTCTCTTAGGCCAAACGGCCTAACCCCTTTTGAAATCAAATAATACTTTACAGCAAAACAAAAAAACATGCTAATCAATCGATAGAAACCCAAAGAGCAGAAAAACCAAACAGTAGACAGTCATACCCATGCTCAATCTACCAACAGCACAGCAATCAGACAAATTTCCAAATCAGCCGACACTAAAGAATTGACAAACAGAAATAACTAGAAAGAAAATCCATACGATCGATTAAACAGAAGAAAACATGCTACTTACCTATGAACGAATCCCAACTCCAATCGCCCAAAACCCCCTTCTCTTCTCCCTTTTCTTCTTTCTTCTTCTTCCTTTTTTTCTTCCCACGTTTTTCCCTTGTGCTGTTAACCCTCAACGAACGACCACCTCTCCTCTCTTCCTCTCTTTTCTCTTCTCTCCTTTTCCCTTCTTCCTCCTCCTCTCCACGGCTTCTTTCTTCTGCGATTTCTGCTTTGCCGCAAATCCCCGACGACCCAACACCCCAAAACCCCAATCGCTCTTTTCTCCTGCAGTTTTTTTTTTCTTCCGCTCAATCCCTCACCTCAAGTAGCCGACCCCTCTATGCTTCCTCTTCTCCGCAACCTCCCCTTCTCTCTCTGCGATTTCCCTTCTCCTTCGTCCCTCTTCTTCTTCCCTTAGTTTTTTTTTTCTTTGTTTCTCTTCCAACCCAACGACCAAACCCCAATTGCTCAAATCGTCATTTGTTTTTTTTTTTTTTATTTTCTTTTTTTTTCTTTTCTTTTAAACCAAAGAACCATAAACCATGAACCATGAACCAGTTCACTTAAATTGAACCAATCCTCCTTAACCCACTAAACTAACCACCCCATTAAACTCATAACCCTTAAACCAATAACCCATTTAATATATTAAACCCAATTGGCCTTACTATTATTATTATATTTTTTTTTATTATGATTTTTTTTTCAATTAATCCAATTAACTTATTAAGTCTTTATTTACTCGTATTTAAAATTTCAGGGTCTTACATCCTACCCTCCTACAAAAGAATTTCGTCCTCGAAATTCACATCATACTTAGCAAAAAATCTGCAAAATATAACTTAAAGAAAATATTATACTTTACTGTTCTCCTTCCCTACACATAGACGCGTCCGCCCAGGTGAAGGTTGAGAGAAAAAATCAAGAAATTATATTCTTGTTTACTCATGCAAGATTCTTACAGTATTTTTATATTTCAAACTCGTACTATAAATATCAATACCGATATCAATATCAATATCCCATTTGTATAAAGTTAAATAGCTAGGTAATTGCCCAGCATTGGCCGATGCTCTGCAGTACCCAAATACTACTAAATACAATTGGCTCATCATCCATCAATAAGCAATATGATACAATAAGCATTCAGTGTAATTAATCAAAAAAAGTTTTCTTCCTTATGCATATCAATAGTACTTATTAAACACTTCTAGGAATTTATCATATCAATTCTATCATCATGATTTAAATTATAGTAACTAATGTTTATGTTACCTCAAGGCTATTTGAAGAGTTCTGGGTATTTGCTCATCGTCTCACTTTCCTTTTCCCAAGTGACCTCTCCAGCTCTGATACCATTTCTGTAGCACCCCGGAACCAGGTCAACACGTGTCGGTTTTATACTGGCTCCCGAGCGCCATTTTTAGGGCCCAAATTGTGATGAAAACTAACTTAAGAAACTAACCAATGCAAATATAATCTAATCCTAAAATTTTCGGAAAAACTGCTATATAACGTCTGTAAATACGAGAATGGGCTAAGCCCTCAAACCACAAAATCAACACCTGATAAACGCAGCTTATATATATATCCATTCAAAGAAACCTAAACCATCACATATGCACAGGTAAAAGTAAGGTCCACTAAGTTCCCACACTCTCTCTCTCTCTTCATTTACAATATGTACAGTTTCAAAAAGACATATACAATTATCAAAAATTTGCCTTTTCTATCACTAGCCCGGATAGAAGTAGTCCTCCGGCCTATACTCGGGATAATCGTCTACTTCAGCCCCGCTACGCTTCTCACCCGCTGGATCTGAAAACAAAACCGGTAAAAACGAAAACTCGTGTGAGACTAATGTCTCAGTAAGTAGCACAGTGCATGTGATAAACAGTTTATGCAGTTTCAATAATTAAATTAACATGTTACACATAATACGATTAATTCCAGCAAATTATGCAAAGAGTAATTCACATATATCAAAAACAATTCCCATAACAATATAATTTCAGAGAATAAAGTAGGTGCAAGATTCATGAATTAGCGTGTCTATAAATCGAGTTAACCACCCTTAGCCGGTTTGCCACCTCACTACTCGCCTTCGAAGCCGCGCACGGTCATCGTACGAGTGGAGCACCCACGCATGGGCTGGCACGCTGCAGCTCATCGATCCCACACGAAGGCCTCACCGATCCCACACAGTGGTACGCAAATGGCCCGGGGTATTAACACGACAAGCCAACACTAACGCACGATCCAGACGGACTGTGGATCCACGATTTTTTATGCGGCCTAGACTCGTATAAGAATTACCCATGCAATTATTTTTACCAAACAAAACCTGAAAAATTAACTGCCCAAAGTATAACTCAAACCAAATGAACCTTGTTGTTCACTTACCGCAAATCCCTAGGCCATTCTGCCTTTCGGGATGCCATAGGCTTATTTGCCTTTCTCATCTAACAAGAAGCCTCAGCTTCAATTGCCAATTTCAACTCGCGAATCACTTTATCAACCCAAGTCATTACCAACTAAAGGTATAAAATAATTTTATAAACCAATTTTTATAAAATATCCACAGTTGGTTTGAAATTGTCGTTTACTCTGCAGATTGAATTATAACTAGTGACTTATATGCTAAACCTGATTTAAGCTATAAGGAATTGGTACGCGTGCTATACATCGTTGTAAAGCCCTACGAGTCTAGCGTCTAACGCAACAAACGGTTCGAAATTCGGAGTTTCCTACAGGGAATTATGGCTGTTTCTCTACATGTGGTTTACAACAGCCGCGAAATTAAATGGACGGAAATCATCAAATTCTCATGATTTTTCTTGCAATACCTCGAGTTCCGATTGGTCCGAAACCAATTCCATTCAACTACAATTACCCTCAACTAAATTTTAGAATGCTAATATGAATTTTTAGGCGAATATTTCTAGCCTTCGCAAGCCACCGAATTCTTATACAAATTTAAGCCCAAATAACAGAATGAGTTTACCTTTAATTTCAAATTGTTACTTGATCTTCTTCCAGCCATTCCATGTCATTCTTGCCACCAATAACCTCTTCCTAAGCCCTCTTATCAAGCTAACAATTTCACTAAAGTTTTACAACTAATTGTTCTTTCCATGTAACCATTAGATATCCATTCAAACCTTCAAACACCCAATCGAGATAGAACCTCTATAACTGTCAAATTGTATACCCTTTTCATAACCGAATTTTCTGATTTATATAACCATAAGAATACTTCATATACAGCAGCATTAGAGCACTAAAATCAGATTTCCTAACCATGCCTAACCATACTTTAAACACCCTGAATCTCAATAACAATAAGACAATTCTTTACCTATAGAACAACTAAATGTTTCCAGCAATAAGATTCATAATTTTTAAAAGAAAAATCTAAACTTAGGTTACCATCTGAACTTACTTTACAACTCTCATCGCAAGTAAGAATCCATAGAAAAATCTAAAATCAGTTGACTCTAACAGAACCCCCAATTAGAACCTGGATCAATATTTTCTCATGCCAAATCAAAATGTTCATCGACTGGTTTCTCAACCAAGGAGATCCTAGACACAAAGCAACTGATGCTTTTGGTCTCTTAGGCCAAACGGCCTAACCCCTTTTGAAATCAAATAATACTTTACAGCAAAACAAAAAAACATGCTAGTCAATCGATAGAAACCCAAAGAGCAGAAAAACCAAACAGTAGACAGTCATACCCATGCTCAATCTACCAACAGCACAGCAATCAGACAAATTTCCAAATCAGCCGACACTAAAGAATTGACAAACAGAAATAACTAGAAAGAAAATCCATACGATCGATTAAACAGAAGAAAACATGCTACTTACCTATGAACGAATCCCAACTCCAATCGCCCAAAACCCCCTTCTCTTCTCCCTTTTCTTCTTTCTTCTTCTTCCTTTTTTTCTTCCCACGTTTTTCCCTTGTGCTGTTAACCCTCAACGAACGACCACCTCTCCTCTCTTCCTCTCTTTTCTCTTCTCTCCTTTTCCCTTCTTCCTCCTCCTCTCCACGGCTTCTTTCTTCTGCGATTTCTGCTTTGCCGCAAATCCCCGACGACCCAACACCCCAAAACCCCAATCGCTCTTTTCTCCTGCAGTTTTTTTTTTCTTCCGCTCAATCCCTCACCTCAAGTAGCCGACCCCTCTATGCTTCCTCTTCTCCGCAACCTCCCCTTCTCTCTCTGCGATTTCCCTTCTCCTTCGTCCCTCTTCTTCTTCCCTTAGTTTTTTTTTTTCTTTGTTTCTCTTCCAACCCAACGACCAAACCCCAATTGCTCAAATCGTCATTTGTTTTTTTTTTTTTTTCTTTTCTTTTTTTTTCTTTTCTTTTAAACCAAAGAACCATAAACCATGAACCATGAACCGGTTCACTTAAATTGAACCAATCCTCCTTAACCCACTAAACTAACCACCCCATTAAACTCATAACCCTTAAACCAATAACCCATTTAATATATTAAACCCAATTGGCCTTACTATTATTATTATATTTTTTTTTATTATGATTTTTTTTTTCAATTAATCCAATTAACTTATTAAGTCTTTATTTACTCGTATTTAAAATTTCAGGGTCTTACAACACTTCCGCACATACTTGTTCCACACATACTTGTTCCGCACTCTGATAGTTAATTAATTGAATGGATTATTTAATTCTATTGTCTAGTATATTATTGATGATGTATTTGATATGGGCCAGTAAAACCTCGGATTTGGCTGATGAACTGAATTTGGGTTGTTACAGTAGCGAACCGGGTTCGGGTTGGGTGCCGGTTTGCACTGACCCGGGTTCGGGGCATCACACTAGGTCTTTGAGAGACTTTTTGTTCCAAATTATTATAAAAGGAGTTTATTTTGATTCCACCAATGTGAACTACATGACATTGGCCTATGTTGATATTTGTTTTGACATGAGATACAACAGTATGGTTTGATTTGACAGTTGGTTTATCGATACTTGTCTATTATCGTATTTGATTTTATTGGTATTTGTCTTTCCACAGTTGATCTAGAGTAGCACCCAAACTCTGAGTAGTCCAGTGTTGTCAATGCCGAAACCCAGAGTAGGCCGGCATTTGATGACGAAACCCTGAATAGGCTGTCATTTCAATATCCGAAACCCTGAGTAGACCGGATATACATATGGAGACGTGGACTTGGCAATGATGTAGCTATTACCTATGTTGACACTCATTTGATTTAAGTTGTATCTATTGGGTTATTTTTGGATAATTGGTTTCAACGACACATTGTTCTATGGATACATTTGGTTTTATGATTATTCACGTGATTTGATATTGATACTACTGTTGTGATTTACATGATGCATTACACAGGTTTATATCACATTGTCCGCTGGATTATTGTTCGATTATTGGATTATCTGTGTTATCGTTAATGTTATATGTTTTATATTTGATCCATGATTTAAGGAAGGCTGTGTTTGGAGCCTTGGATTTGGGGAGAAAAGAAAAGAAACCTAAAAAGGAAAAGAAAAGAAGAGAAAAGAAAAGAAAAATATTGATTTTCTTTCCTTTTCTAATGTTTGGATGAGATGAGAAATGAGAAGATAAGAAAAATATATTTTAGTAAGATGATGGGTTGGGGTGATGGGCGGTGGTGTCAAGTGGCGGCTGGTGGTGGCAGGCGGCAGTGGGTGATGGTGTTGGCGGGCGATGGTAGCGACGGCTAATGGTGGTGGTGGAAGATGGTTGTGGTGATCGGTGGTGGTGGGCGGTGGTGGTGGTGGTGGTGGGTGGTGTGGCGGATGATGGTGGGTGGTGGATGGTGCTGGTGGTGGAGTGGGTGGGTGATGTGAATAGTGATAGTGATGGTGAATTTTCTTTTTTTTTCAAAATTCTTACCTTTTTTGAGAGAAATTTTTTACATTGAAGAGAAAGATGGAAAGAAAATTTGAAAAGAAAATCTCATTTCCCTTCATCTAAACCAAACAAGAGAAAAGAAAATTTTAATATTTTCTTTTCTTTTCTCCCCAAATCCAGGGTTCCAAACACAGCCTAAATGAAAATGTTTTTAGCATGCATGTACTACTTGCTGGGATATTCATATCTCATTCCGGTTTTGTTTTGTTTTCAGATCTTTGAGAGGATGCTACCGAAGGGTAGATGCATGGATCATGTGAGTTCAGTTTTTGAGATAGGGTAAAATCTATTGAGTTGGGATTTTAGTGGCCTCTGATTTTGTGTGGTATATGTTTATTTCATGTTGTCCTTCACTCTGATATATAGATCTTGTATGAAAAATTAATCCTTGGGAGATGCGTTACAGTTTTATTACATAACCTAGATCTAGGGCGTTACATCTATTCATGCAACCTGTATCATGACTGAAATGTAAGGAAGATTTTGCAAAATTTATAGATTGTCCCGACTCAGAACAGTACCTAACAAGAATTATAGCAATGCTATGTACTTCTCTTGCCGTAGCATGCCCATAGATATGGACATCGTCAACGTACATAAAATGAGAAATAGGCAAGCTCCCTTTTTTGATAGGCACACCTCGAAATCTTTTATTAGTTTCAACACGACTAATCACAAGAGATAAAACTTGCTGGCAAAGGATGAAAAGGAAGGGAGAAAGAGGGTCTCCTTATGAGCACAAGCTGCAGAAAAATTACCAACAGGTTTCCCATTCATAAGAACATTATAAGAAATAGTAGAAACACAAGCCATAATTAAACTGATCACCTTAGGTTGGAAACCATGGGCAACTAAAAAAGATTCAAGAAAAGACCAGCTAAGTCGATCATAAGCTTTAGAAAAATATAACTTTAAAGCAAACAACCCTTTATCAGAAAGTTTTTTTTAAGACTTTTTCTTATTTTTAAAATTCTTTTTCCTGAAACATTGCGCCATTTCATGATTTGTCAAATTATTATCCCTAATAGACCTAGTAGGAACAAAAGCAATTTGATATGTGGATATAATATCATTTAGAAAAGGTCTTATTCTATTAACTAAAATTTTCAAAATGACTTTATGCAAAAAAATTATACAAACTTATAGGCCTGAGATCATTTATATTCTTGGGATGAAGAGATTTAGGAATTAAAGAAATATATATATATATCAATCCACCAGGTAAGGAACCGAAGGTAAAAAATCCTGAACTGCAGCCACAACCTTAGGAACAACAATATCCCAATAGGATTTGTAACAAATCCTTTGAAACCCATCTGGCCCTGGTGCTTTGAGGGAGCCCATGGATTGAACTACATTCCACACCTCTAAAGGAGATGAAATCTGCTCAATGGAACTACAATGGTTAGTCGAGATTTTCCTAGGGATTAACCCCAGGTAGCTCAAATTCAGACCATATAGGTTGGGCCTCGAAAAGATTTCGGAAATGAGAGATCACCAAATCTTCAATTTGCTATGGAGAGGAGATCTCCACGTTTTCCTCATTTTTTTAAAGAAAGAATATGATTCCTTGTCTCCAAATCAAAGCAGTTTTGTGGAAAAACTAGTGTTTTGGTTTCCTTCTTTCAGCCAATAGATTCAAGATTTTGAGCCCAAAAAGCTTCCTGCTGCCTTAGAATGTTTGCATATTCTTGCTGCAGCTTCCTTTCTTCACAAAAAAGGCTCATCGAAGAATTACAATCAATTTGAGCTTGGATACCTTCTAACTTCTCTCTCAACTCAGCCTTCTTATTATGAATATCCCCGCTAACCTCACGATTCCATTTTTTTAAATCCCCTTTGAGATTTCTTGACTTTTTCTCAATGTGACCATCTCTCAAACGACCATTCCAAGAAATGTTTATCAACTGGTGGCACGACTCCTCTTGAACCCAAAATGCCTCAAAACAAAATGGTCTAGATTTGCCTTTGTTGAAATGGAGGAGGTTTACAACAATCAGGCAACTATCTGAAGCAATGATAGGTTGGTTGAACACTGCTGGATGAGGGAAAAAATCAAAGAGATCCGTTGATGCAAAAGCATGGTCAAGTTTTTCTGATATGCACCGAAGACCTTGCCGACCATTTGACCATGTGAACTAAGGACCCTTTGAAGGTAGCTCGGTAAGGCAACATTGGTTCACCAATCTACGAAAATTCTCTACCTGTTGGTAGGCTATAGGAGAACCTTCACACTTCTCCGAATGATGGAGCAGAACGTTAAAGTTGCCAAGCAAAAGCCACGGAAGAGAGAATTGATTCGCCGTATTAGTGATCATGTTCCATTGATCTTGTTGTGTTCCAATGTCAGAATTTGCATGAAGAAAACATACGAGCCAAGTAGAACCTTTATAGCTCACCTTTAACAAAATCATCCAATCAAAATGTGTAATAACAAAGATTTGATAATCCTTACTCCATAAAATCAAAAAACCTTCCTTACGGTTAAAGGATTGGACAATAAACTTATTGCTATAGCCTAGAGCACGGGCTAGTTTCTTTGCCAAAACATTCTTAGCAAAAGTTTCCGATAGCAAAATAAGATCTGGTTGGCGGGCAAAAACTTGGTCTTTCAAATGTTGCTCCGTTAGAAGAACTAGAGGTACGAGAACTAGAGATTAAAGTCTTCCTTTTTTTTTTTTAATGGAGATACTTCCTTGAGTTGACTGATCTGCCGCTTCTTCCTTATCTCCCATAAGTTTGATAACAATCACCTTCCAATGGTGCCGTCTTGAATGAGAATTCTAAACAAGTGGAGTTTTTGCAGATCTCGCGGTTAGGCTCAGATGGGGAGAGGCCGAGAGATAGAAGTGACGAAAATAGAAGATGAAGATAGAAGAATTCAGATCTGGAAAACAGTATTTCTTGCTGTATTTTTCATACTATTCATGGGAGTATTACATCACCCTTTATAGGATCTTACCTAACTATGAATAAAGAAAGAAGCTTTACATTCTGGAAACATTCCAGAGAATATCTACAGCAGTACAATGAGTTAGGAAATGATTCAAAACAGATCCTATAATCAAGGAACTAATCAAGGAACCAATTCCTATAATCAAGGAACTAATTCTTAATCGGTTAAGGAAATAAATCTCCAGATCCTTCAATTTAGGAACTAATTCTTCAACACTCCCCCTCAAGTTGGTGCATAGATATCACACATGCCCAACTTGTCTACTAATTTTGAGAAGATCCGATTTGAGACAGCTTTAGTAAGAAGATCGGCCAACTGATCTTCTGATCTGATCTTAGGTAACTCCAATATACCCTCATCAAGCTTTTCTTTAATAAAGAATCTGTCCACCTCTACATGTTTTGTACGATCATGTTGGACTGGGTTATGAGCAATATCACACGCAGCTTTATTGTCACAATACAATTGAATGGATTGCATAGATGAGTACCCCAAATCTTGCAAAAGAAGTTTCAGCCACAACGCTTCACAAAGAGCAAGAGCCATACCTCTGAATTCAGCTTCTGCACTTGAACGAGCAACAACATTTTGTTTCTTGCTTCTCCATGTAACAAGGTTACCCCCCACAAACGTAAAGTAACCAGAAGTTGATCTCCTATCATCTTTAGCTCCAGCCCAATCAGCATCAGTATAGGCATCAATGTTGTAACAGTCTGTCGCATCGATGTTACAACAGTCTGTGTTTTTAGTGAACAGAACCCCTTTTCCAGGTGCAGATTTTAAATACCTCAAGATGCGCATGACTGCATTCATATGTTGTTCTCCTGGATCATGCATAAATTGACTAACAATACTCAATGCATAAGCAAGATCCGGTCTTGTATGTGCTAAGTACATCAATCTCCCTACAAGTCTTTGGTATCTCACTTTATCAGTTGGAACTTGGTCTGACTCAACACATAACTTCAAACCTTCTTCCACCGGTGTATCAGCTGGTTGACATGCTGACATTCCAGTTTCTTGTAATAGATCCAAGGTATACTTTCTCTGTGACAGAAATATCCCTTTCTTAGATCTAGATACTTCAATCCCAAGAAAATATTTTAAAGAACCTAGGTCCTTCATTTCAAATTCTTTAGATAAGTACTCTTGTAGTGCCTTCCTTTCTTCTGGATCATTCCCTGTGACTACCATATCATCTACATAGATGATGAGTGCAGTGATCTTACCTTGTTGCCTTTTTAGAAACAATGTATGATCTGAGTTGCTTTGATGGTAGCCAAAGCCTATCATGGCTTTTGTAAATCTTCCAAACCATGCTCTTGGAGACTGTTTCAATCCATACAATGATTTCTTTAATCTGCACACCTTCTGACTGTGTTTTGCTGGTGTCATGTAACCCGGTGGAAGGTTCATATAAACTTCTTCAGATAATTCTCCATGTAGAAAGGCATTCTTCACATCAAATTGTTGCAATGGCCACTCCAAATTTGCAGCTAAAGACAACAACACCCGAACAGTGTTGATTTTAGCTACAGGTGCAAATGTCTCTGTGTAGTCAATCCCATAGGTTTGGGTGTACCCTTTTGCCACAAGTCTTGCCTTATACCGTTCCACCATGCCATCTGCCTTGTACTTCACAGTGTAGATCCATCGACATCCCACTGGCTTCTTCCCTGGTGGACAATCAACAAGTTCCCAAGTTTGATTCTTTTGCAAGGCATTCATCTCTTCATTCATAGCAACTTTCCATCTTGGATCAGCTAAGGCTTCCTGCACACTGTTAGGAATAGCTACAGTAGACAATTGATTCACAAATGATTGATTTGATTCAGACAGATTTTTGTGAGACACATAATGACTCATGGGATACTTAACTCTACTAGACAGTTCAGGTTCATATGTGGGCTTAGGAATACCTCTGGTTTGACGATGTAGCAGCTGTTTTATTTGTGGTTGAGATCCTCTATCAGGAACATCCTCAGTAGATGATTGGTGTGGTATATTGACGGGAGGCTCGCCCTCAAATAGAAATGGACTGGTGTCTTCTGATTGTGTTATTCCTTCTGTTTCACCAGTGCCTTCTATTTGTGTTCCTCCTTCAGTTTCTGGCCATTCACCATCATCTGATTCAGCAATATTTTCTGCTGTTTCTGTGACAGACGGTTCTGTTGCAGCAGGTGTTGCAGCAGGTGTTGCAACATCGTTAGGACAGACCTCTCCAGCAGCAGTTTCTTCACAAATCTGATATTCATACTGTATCAAATCATAATCTAGAGTCTGAATTTCCTTCTGATACTCCCCCTGAAGTTTAGACTCAGATAAGAAATACATTTCATCTTCATGGAAAACCACATCCATTGTGATAAACATGCGTTGAGTTGGAGGATGATAACATCGGTACCCCTTTTGGTGTATAGCATATCCAACAAAAACACATCGCAACGCTCGAGGAGCTAACTTATTGCGTTGATGTTTATAGAGATGAACAAAAGCTACACAACCAAAGATATGAGGAGGTAAATTTGGGACACTTGTTGTACCAACAGCAGTAGTAAGAACTTGGAGTGGTGTCTGGAATTCAATAGAGCTAGAGGGAACTCTATTGATCAAATATGCTGCAGAAGTAAGGGCTTCTCCCCAATAGGATAATGGCATATGGGCTGCAATCAAGGAGGCACGAACCACTTCCAACAAATGTCGATTTTTTCGCTCTGCAACACCATTCTGTTGGGGTGTATTGGAACAAGTAGTTTGATGGATAGTGCCATGGGCGTGCAAAAACTTTTGAAGTTCAGAACTTTGATATTCTCCACCATTGTCACTTCGAAGAATCTTGACTTGGGCATTGTATTGAGTTTCAACAAATTTATGAAACTTTTGAAATGATGAGTTCACTTCACCTTTGGATTGCATTAAATATAACCAAGTCATCCTTGTACAATCATCAATAAAAGTAACAAACCAACGAGATCCTCCCAAAGTAGTGACTTTAGATGGCCCCCAGACATCAGAATGTATCACCATAAATGGAAGTGGACTTAATGTCAAACTCAATGGAAATGGTGTGCGATGGCTTTTGGCCATTTCACATACATCACAATGGAAACCAGAAACATCCACTTTTATGAATAAACTAGGAAATAATTTCCTTAGATAACCAAATGAAGCATGCCCAAGACGTCTATGCCATAGCCAGATTTCAGATATCTTCTTCTCCCCCTCATAGCCATTCACTGCCAAGACTTGATGTAACTTGTCTGAGATTCCGGACACCAAATCCAGATAGTATAGCTTGCCTCGTCTAATACCACAACCAATCGTCTGCTTTGTTTGGATGTCCTTAAAAACACAACAATCAGGCCAAAAGATTACAACACAAGATAAGGCTTTAGTTATTTGAGAAACTGACAAGAGATTATATTCTAAAGATGGGACAACCAAAACAGAAGTGAGGTTTAAAGTATCAGTGAGGGACAAGGATCCTTCCCCAATAACTGGGGTAGTATTACCATTGGCAGTTGAAACAATTTGTTGTGAGGAAGGTTTAAGAAGATTTACCTGTCTAGAATCAAATATCATATGATCTGTAGCACCAGAATCAATTATCCATGCACTATTAGAAACAGGTGAAGAAATATTAAAAACCTTACCACCGTTATCTGTAGTGGCTACGAACACGGAGGAAGTCTGGATTTCGGCATCTGTTCCAACATCTGTTGCAACATCTGTTCCAACATCTGTTGCAACAACAGCAGCAGCAGTAGCAGGTCCAGTTTTCTTCTTCCGGGCTGCACGGCTATGATCCCACCATTCGGGATATCCCACCAGTTCAAAGCATCGATCTTTGGTATGCCCAATCTGATTGCAATGGGTGCACTTATATGTAGGCTTATCAACACCATTTGTACGCTTTGGAGGAAAGTCTCTTTGGCGGTCCTCTCGGTTGTGGGTTGGGCGGTTGCGGGTCATCATTGCGGAAGCTTCAGATTTTTCAGATTCCCCAACCAGGGTTGCTCGACGTACCACCTCTCTTTGAATTAATGAATAGCATTCTTCCAAATTTGGAACAAGTTCTTTGCGTAGAATCTCTCCACGAACTTGATCAAATGATGCATCCAATCCAGCAAGAAATATGTGCACCCTTAGTCGTTCAATAGACTTTCGGTATGCAATGATATCATCAGGATCCTTCATGACAACTTTATCACGATGATCCAATTCTCGGAAAACTCCGGTTAACTCTCCATAATATTCTGAGAGAGACTTTCCCTTTTGTGCAGCTGTAAATGCCTTCTGATTTAAAGCAAATACCTTCAATTCATCACTTCCATCATAGAAGGCTTTTGATAGAGCACTCCAGATGTCGTAGGCAGTGGATAAGCGTACATAACGCTTCATAATTTCTGGAGTCATGGACATCAATATCCATCGTTTCACTTTCTGATTTTCAGCATACCACCTTTCATAGCCATCTTCAAATTCTGCAGGTGGCTTCGTTTTACACCGAATATAAGAGAGTTTCTCTCTTTCGGCGATGTGCATCTCCATCAACTGTGACCAAATATCATAATTTGATTCATTTAAAATGATTCCAGCATTAAAAATACCTTCAGATTGAACAACAGTAGGAACAGATCTTGGTTGAGATGGTTCCGGCATGTTGTTGGAGGAAGAATCCATCAGTTGTTGATGGACGACTTCAGCAATAATCCTTCAGATCGTTTGGCTCCGATACCATGACGAAAATAGAAGATGAAGATAGAAGAATTCAGATCTGGAAAACAGTATTTCTTGCTGTATTTTTCATACTATTCATGGGAGTATTACATCACCCTTTATAGGATCTTACCTAACTATGAATAAAGAAAGAAGCTTTACATTCTGGAAACATTCCAGAGAATATCTACAGCAGTACAATGAGTTAGGAAATGATTCAAAACAGATCCTATAATCAAGGAACTAATCAAGGAACCAATTCCTATAATCAAGGAACTAATTCTTAATCGGTTAAGGAAATAAATCTCCAGATCCTTCAATTTAGGAACTAATTCTTCAACAGGAAGTGCTTGACTTTTTCGGAGTTTAAATGGGAAGTCTTAAACAAGTCAGTGAGAAGGAGGTTGAAAGAAAGCCCTCTATGGGCCTACGAAGAATCACAGGCCACGGAAAAAGTAAAAGGCCTGTCAACCAATTCGCCATCCAGCCCCCCAACAGAGTTTGGCGAAAACTTAGCAGACCCTTCTTGAGACCCAAACTCAGTAAAAGGGCCAGGTCCATTTGAAATAAAACCCAAGCGCATCTCCACATGACTCCGGGTCGGACTCGCGCGGGACTAACATAACCAGTACCTGGCGACGACATGCTAGTAGAGAGAAGGTTTTCTTCTCCGGCACTTTGTTTCAATAGCAAAGCTTCTCCTTCTCCGGCATGTGGTAACATTATCAGAAGAATATTTTGGAACATATTCAATAACACTGTTCGAATTGCTTGCCAACATAGGTTAGCACACGAAATAATAGAGTGACCCATAAAACCACAAGAATGACAGAAATTTGGCATATACCTTTGTAAGTAAAACACACCCATACCTGGGTTGAATCAATAGATTCAACAAATATGCCAGCAGGAATAGGATGCTATGGTGACAATTCCATTCTTAGGCAAACATGCAGTGCATCCGGAGGTTGGGGTAGCTCCATTTCCAGAAACTTACTAAACCCTTCCGCCAATCTTTTTAGGAATTGTTCATCCCATCAATGCACGGGGAAGGTGAAGAAGTTGCAACCAGATAGTGCAGGTTTTGAAGACAAAACCTTCCACTTCTTCCGACGACTCTATTTTGTCCATAACGCGAAGAGATCCATTAATAAACTAAAGTTGAGTAGCTAGGATCATCTCAAGCTCAGCCTCTGATGAAAACGCCACCAAGAATCTAGCTAAACCAATTTGGGTGGTCGACAAAAGACGAATATTTTTCCAAGCTCTATCCAAAAAAATTTTTTGCGGAGTTGAGGGAAATATTAGCACCAGGAACCTCAATTAGTAAGAGAAATCTCCATTTGGAAACAAGCTGGTTTTTCTCAGAATCTAAAAGTTTTAAGACTTTGTTCGGGCGAGCAAGAAACAATTGTTGAAAATTTTCCGAGATGTCCTCCATGGAAAAGGCAAAAGGGCAGATACCACTCTCAGGAAAGAAAATGGCTTAGTTCATACGGAATTCCAAGTAATAAGCCAGAGCTTTCAAAACAAGCCGACAAGAATAACCACAGACCACCGAATACAAATTGACCATTGAATACAAAGGCAAAACTAACAGCGGGGATAAATATGCAGGACCTAGGAGACAATCCGAGGACCGATTAGAAGAGGAAAGGAGGGATGCCACGAACAGAGAGCAAAAGTTCACGAAGGCTCATACCAGAAAGGCTAAAACCGGAGAAGAAAGACCAAACCAGCTACCAAACAAGAGAAAACCAGTAGCTAATTAGGCAAACCGCCGACTAATAGCACAAAACTAGGTATTATTAGCGCCTGCCTTACGAAGTCAGAACCCAGCACACGTACCAAGAAAACTCTGTTCTCTTGTCATCATGAGGTATTAAGGGGTTGTCTTCAATTTAAGAAGAAGGGGAGCGATTGGGGTATACTTGGGGTTTCCTCTCAACTCTCCCAACCCTCGTTCTCCAGCGACACTGCAACCATCGGCCTTCGCTCCCTCCGGCCATCACGTCCCTCTTCTGATCAAATTCCAGTAGCTCCCATCCCCTGTTACCGTTGTTAGAGCATTTGGTTGTGTTTGGGGGTTTTTGGCTTAAACCCCCATTTCGCCCGTTTCTTGGGCTCTCCGGCGATTTTCAACGCCGGCCATTGTCTTCATTCTCCTCCAGTATTGTTCTGTTGCTACCGACCACCTCCCATAACCATCACTGTCCACATTCCACCAGCTATAATCTGCACACAGTGGACAGATCTCTAAGCGCCCAAGCCAGGTATCTTGGTTTTAATTGGTAAGCATGATGTATTATCTTATGAGCTAATTGTATCACCAATGATCCTGTTAGATAAATAGTGGATAGATATTTACAATTAAATTAAAAAAAAATGAAAAAAAGATGGGATTTGGGTTCGGTTCTTCATAGCCGAACCCAAGAATGGCAAATCCTTTAATGTCTCTTTCTTTTTAGTTCTTTCGCTTTGGAAATTCTGGTTTTGTATTTGTCTTGTTATTTATTTTGCTTGAATATCTCTCCATTTGATGTCGTCAAAGGCTGAAGTATGCTTTGAGAGGAAAAAAAAAAAGGAAGACCATGGAAAATGAAGCAATCAGGTCAGCTGCTTTAGCCGAATCAGAAAATAGCTTTGGGTTGCCCTTCGTCCCTTAACGTGAATTGTAAATTGCAAAAGCAAAACAAAATAAAGTCACAAAACGAAAAGAAGAAAAAGAGCATTTTGGAACCCCATCAATCAGCTTGATTACTAACACAGTCAGCCTTGTCAAGATCTCTGTTTTCGGGATTGTTTCCTGTTTGCTTAAATGTTTGTAAAAATGGATGCTATTTGTTTTTTAAGAGATTTGATTGCACATTGATCCAATGGAATGGGCATTCTCATAGGCTCGAATCAAAAGCATGCTACCACAGTTGGATAGAATGAGTTGACAAGTCTAACTAGAATCATGGGAACCTGTCATCTAGTGGGGTAACCTAAGGTGTCTACGGACTTCCCCGGGTTACAACAGAACCACTTATCCAAGATCTCTGGGCAAACCATCAAAATCCAAACCAAAACCTTTGGCGACTGTTCACACCCTTTAACAATGAACAATGATAACTCTGAAAACCCATTACACCTCCATTTCCGTGACACGCTCACTGCAAGGGACATGAGCACACTATTATTGGTGCATGTACCGGTGCATGGAATTCTGTGCAGACGATATGGAGTTGTCATGCCCTAGTAATCAGAGAGGACTAGCAAATAGGATGAAATATAGGCTTTGGTTCCGGTTTTAAGAAACAAAGGTAAATAGGCCTAAAATTCCTACTTCATTCTATGGGTAACCATAGTACCTAGCCAGATTTTATATGTCCTTTTGGTTCTTTCATTGTCAGTTTACTTAAGCTTTAATTCTGAATTCTCTTTAATCAGAAAGGACTTTCAGATAGGACGAAATGTAGGTAGGGGTTAGAGGTTCAGAAGGAAGGATGTAATGGTTCAAAAATTGATGAATGGGTAAGAGCCATGTTCTAACTCTTTGAGGACAATACTTTATGCTTTTGTTCCTTTTGCTTTCTTCCGCATCTCTTCTCCTTTCCTGTACTTGCATTTTCTTACTTCTTTCCCCAATCTTTGTATGCTTGAGTTTGAGGTTTACTTAAATTTCCTTGCTCTCCATTTTTGAATTTTATTATGCTTTTGGGTTTTGCCTAATTTCAACATTAACTTTTCAGGCTTTGCCTTGGCTTTCCGTTTTGTTTCTTTGCCTTCTTGTAGTTTGCCTTAGCTTTCCTTTTTACTTTTTGCATTTTGGTTTGCCCTAGTTTATCAGTGCTTCCCTTTTTCTTTTCCTTTTCTTCTTTATTTTTTTTTTCTTCTTCCTTATTTCTTTTAGGCTTTACCCCAGCTTCAGTTTTGCTCCTTTTCCTTTTAGGCATTTGTAAAGCACCATGTTTTCTTCCTTCTCATCTGTGAGCACCCAATTTTTGCACCCTTTAAAAAAGCCAAGAGAAGAAATCCTAAAAGACAGACTGAACACAAAGAGCAGAAAAGACCCTTTGATTGAGGTTGAATTGACCATTGTATTCCATGCCAATGAGTAGGAAATACCAGCACAGTTCCAACACAACTGGGTTTACGTGAATTGAAGTCCGGTTGAGAGAGATATGGTCAAAACACTCGAAATGGTGAAACTGTAATTATTGGCAAGTGGCAAAACGTGCAGGGCACATTGCCAAGTGGCACAATAGGGTGCAAAAGGACAGAAATAGTGCAAAAGGACATGAATAGTGTACAAAAAAAATATATCTTGAATAAAATAACATTAAATCTTTAAAATATCTCTAAAAAATCAATAAAATATGCATAAGCTTCTTGAAAACACTATTCATGGAGTACAAGCACTATTCACGCCAGGCAAGTATAGATTTCCTCAAAATCTGCAAGATCATGGAGAATCGTATACCTTAAAGGGTTACTGAGAAGCAATAAAGAACAGTATATCCTATAGGGTTATAAATATCATCTCCATATTCACTCTCACCAATTGACACACCAGAGCGATATGCATTGATTCGGAGGTGATGGGATACCACCGTATTTGCAATACAGTGATGGAATTCATGAAGAATTGTATTGGCAATACGGTTATGACTAATTAACATCTCACCTGCTTTCTGTGCAATTCAGCGCAGATCTAGGAATGTGGATCATTTGAAAGGATAGAATGTAACTGTATAACATATATGGTTATAACCGTATGTGAAGTAGGGTTTATAACCGTATGTGAAGTATGGTTCTCTTTAAAAGTAGGCTATAAAAGTGCATTTTCGTGCACTTTTCAATGGACTTTTTGACTGATTCCTCTTCTCCTTCTCTGCAACTCAGACTTTTGAGAATCCCGTCTAAACATTCACCATCCTTCTAAATCTTTCTCCATTGCTAGAAGGAGACTTCTAGCCTTCCCCGTTGATCATCTCTTCTCTATTCAAGGACAAGAGCTTCACTCAAATAAGGAGGTAAGAAGCTCTAGCTCTTATGGAGGTTCTCAAGGAGTTAAACACCTCAAGAGCTTTTCATGGTAAGAACCTTCGTTTATATGTGACATAGGATGATTTTTGGTTGAATATGATGATGCTTCCTTTATTTTAAGTTCTCTCCCTCTTTCTTTCATTTTTATGATCCCCCTTTTTCCCCTTTTCTTGGTGATTTAAGTTTGCGGAAGATAACCAAGGGCCATGCCTTAAATGACAAAAGAGAGAATGAGAGTGTGCATGTGTTGAAGAATTAGTTCCTAAATTGAAGGATCTGGAGATTTATTTCCTTAACCGTTTAAGAATTAGTTCCTTGATTATAGGAATTGGTTCCTTGATTAGTTCCTTGATTATAGGATCTGTTTTGAATCATTTCCTAACTCATTGTACTGCTGTAGATATTCTCTGGAATGTTTCCAGAATGTAAAGCTTCTTTCTTTATTCATAGTTAGGTAAGATCCTATAAAGGGTGATGTAATACTCCCATGAATGGTATGAAAAATACAGCAAGGAATACTGTTTTCAGATCTGAATTCTTCTATCTTCATCTTCTATTTTCGTCATGGTATCAGAGCCAAACAATCTGAAGGATTATTGCTGAATTCGTCCATCAACAATTGATGGATTCTTCCTCCAACAACATGCCGGAACCATCTCAACCAAGATCGGTTTCTACTGTTGTTCAATCTGAAGGTATTTTTAATGCTGGAATCATTTTAAATGAATCAAATTATGATATTTGGTCACAGTTGATGGAGATGCACATTGCCGAAAGAGAGAAACTCTCTTATATTTGGTGTAAGACGAAGCCACCTGCAGAATTTGAAGATGGCTATGAAAGGTGGTATGCTGAAAATCAGAAAGTGAAACGATGGATATTGATGTCCATGACTCCAGAAATTATGAAGCGTTATGTACGCTTATCCACTGCCTACGACATCTGGAGTGCTCTATCAAAAGCCTTCTATGATGGAAGTGATGAATTGCAGGTATTTGCTCTAAATCAAAAGGCATTTACAGCTGCACAAAAGGGAAAGTCTCTCTCAGAATATTATGGAGAGTTAACCGGAGTTTTCCGAGAATTGGATCATCGTGATAAAGTTGTCATGAAGGATCCTGATGATATCATTGCATACCGAAAGTCTATTGAACGACTAAGGGTGCACATATTTCTTGCTGGATTGGATGCATCATTTGATCAAGTTCGTGGAGAGATTCTACGCAAAGAACTTGTTCCAGATTTGGAAGAATGCTATTCATTAATTCGAAGAGAGGTGGTACGTCGAGCAACCCTGGTTGGGGAATCTGAAAAATCTGAAGCTTCCGCAATGATGACCCGCAACCGCCCAACCCACAACCGAGAGGACCGCCAAAGAGACTTTCCTCCAAAGCGTACAAATGGTGTTGATAAGCCTACATACAAGTGCACCCATTGCAATCAGATTGGGCATACCAAAGATCGATGCTTTGAACTGGTGGGATATCCCGAATGGTGGGATCATAGCCGTGCAGCCCGGAAGAAGAAAACTGGACCTGCTGCTGCTGCTGCTGTTGTTACAACAGATGTTGCAACCGATGTTGCAACAGATGTTGGAACAGATGCCGAAATCCAGACTTCCTCCGTGTTAGTAGCCACTACAGATAACGGTGGTAAGGTTTTTAATATTTCTTCACCTGTTTCTAATAGTGCATGGATAATTGATTCTGGTGCTACAGATCATATGATATTTGATTCTAGACAGGTAAATCTTCTTAAACCTTCCTCACAACAAATTGTTTCAACTGCCAATGGTAACACTACCCCAGTTATTGGGGAAGGATCCTTGTCCCTCACTGATACTTTAAACCTCACTTCTGTTTTGGTTGTCCCATCTTTAGAATATAATCTCTTGTCAGTTTCTCAAATAACTAAAGCCTTATCTTGTGTTGTAATCTTTTGGCCTGATTGTTGTGTTTTTAAGGACATCCAAACAAAGCAGACGATTGGTTGTGGTATTAGACGAGGCAAGCTATACTATCTGGATTTGGTGTCCGGAATCTCAGACAAGTTACATCAAGTCTTGGCAGTGAATGGCTATGAGGGGGAGAAGAAGATATCTGAAATCTGGCTATGGCATAGACGTCTTGGGCATGCTTCATTTGGTTATCTAAGGAAATTATTTCCTAGTTTATTCATAAAAGTGGATGTTTCTGGTTTCCATTGTGATGTATGTGAAATGGCCAAAAGCCATCGCACACCATTTCCATTGAGTTTGACATTAAGTCCACTTCCATTTATGGTGATACATTCTGATGTCTGGGGGCCATCTAAAGTCACTACTTTGGGAGGATCTCGTTGGTTTGTTACCTTTATTGATGATTGTACAAGGATGACTTGGTTATATTTAATGCAATCCAAAGGTGAAGTGAACTCATTATTTCAAAAGTTTCATAAATTTGTTGAAACTCAATACAATGCCCAAGTCAAGATTCTTCGGAGTGACAATGGTGGAGAATATCAAAGTTCTGAACTTCAAAAGTTTTTGCACGCCCATGGCACTATCCATCAAACTACATGTTCCAATACACCCCAACAGAATGGTGTTGCAGAGCGGAAAAATCGACATTTGTTGGAAGTGGTTCGTGCCTCCTTGATTGCAGCCCATATGCCATTATCCTATTGGGGAGAAGCCCTTACTTCTGCAGCATATTTGATCAATAGAGTTCCCTCTAGCTCTATTGAATTCCAGACACCCCTCCAAGTTCTTACTACTGCTGTTGGTACAACAAGTGTCCCAAATTTACCTCCTCATATCTTTGGTTGTGTAGCTTTTGTCCATCTCTATAAACATCAACGCAACAAGTTAGCTCCTCGAGCGTTGCGATGTGTTTTTGTTGGATATGCTATACACCAAAAGGGGTACCGATGTTATCATCCTCCAACTCAACGCATGTTTATCACAATGGATGTGGTTTTCCATGAAGATGAAATGTATTTCTTATCTGAGTCTAAACTTCAGGGGGAGTATCAGAAGGAAATTCAGACTCTAGATTATGATTTGATACAGTATGAATATCAGATTTGTGAAGAAACTGCTGCTGGAGATGTCTGTCCTAACGATGTTGCAACACCTGCTGCAACACCTGCTGCAACAGAACCGTCTGTCACAGAAACAGCAGAAAATATTGCTGAATTAGATGATGATGAATGGCCAGAAACTGAAGGAGGAACACAAATAGAAGGCACTGGTGAAACAGAAGGAATAACACAATCAGAAGACACCAGTCCATTCCTATTTGAGGGCGAGCCTCCCGTCAATATACCACACCAATCATCTACTGAGGATGTTCCTGATAGAGGATCTCAACCACAAATAAAACAGCTGCCACATCGTCAAACCAGAGGTATTCCTAAGCCCACATATGAACCTGAACTGTCTAGTAGAGTTAAGTATCCCATGAGTCATTATGTGTCTCACAAAAATCTGTCTGAATCAAATCAATCATTTGTAAATCAATTGTCTACTGTAGCTATTCCTAACAGTGTGCAGGAAGCCTTAGCTGACCCAAGATGGAAAGTTGCTATGAATGAAGAGATGAATGCCTTGCAAAAGAATCAAACTTGGGAACTTGTTGATTGTCCACCAGGGAAGAAGCCAGTGGGATGTCGATGGATCTACACTGTGAAGTACAAGGCAGATGGCATGGTAGAACGGTATAAGGCAAGACTTGTGGCAAAAGGGTACACCCAAACCTATGGGATTGACTACACAGAGACATTTGCACCGGTAGCTAAAATCAACACTGTTCGGGTGTTGTTGTCTTTAGCTGCAAATTTGGAGTGGCCATTGCAACAATTTGATGTGAAGAATGCCTTTCTACATGGAGAATTATCTGAAGAAGTTTATATGAACCTTCCACCGGGTTACATAACACCAGCAAAACACAGTCAGAAGGTGTGCAGATTAAAGAAATCTTTGTATGGATTGAAACAGTCTCCAAGAGCATGGTTTGGAAGATTTACAAAAGCCATGATAGGCTTTGGCTACCATCAAAGCAACTCAGATCATACATTGTTTCTAAAAAGGCAACAAGGTAAGATCACTGCACTCATCATCTATGTAGATGATATGGTAGTCACAGGGAATGATCCAGAAGAAAGGAAGGCACTACAAGAGTACTTATCTAAAGAATTTGAAATGAAGGACCTAGGTTCTTTAAAATATTTTCTTGGGATTGAAGTATCTAGATCTAAGAAAAGGATATTTCTGTCACAGAGAAAGTATACCTTGGATCTATTACAAGAAACTGGAATGTCAGCATGTCAACCAGCTGATACACCGGTGGAAGAAGGTTTGAAGTTATGTGTTGAGTCAGACCAAGTTCCAACTGATAAAGTGAGATACCAAAGACTTGTAGGGAGATTGATGTATTTAGCACATACAAGACCGGATCTTGCTTATGCATTAAGTATTGTTAGTCAATTTATGCATGATCCAGGAGAACAACATATGAATGCAGTCATGCGCATCTTGAGGTATTTAAAATCTGCACCTGGAAAAGGGGTTCTGTTCACTAAAAACACAGACTGTTGTAACATCGATGCGACAGACTGTTACAACATTGATGCCTATACTGATGCTGATTGGGCTGGAGCTAAAGATGATAGGAGATCAACTTCTGGGTACTTTACGTTTGTGGGGGGTAACCTTGTTACATGGAGAAGCAAGAAACAAAATGTTGTTGCTCGTTCAAGTGCAGAAGCTGAATTCAGAGGTATGGCTCTTGCTCTTTGTGAAGCGTTGTGGCTGAAACTTCTTTTACAAGATTTGGGGTACTCATCTATGCAATCCATTCAATTGTATTGTGACAATAAAGCTGCGTGTGATATTGCTCATAACCCAGTCCAACATGATCGTACAAAACATGTAGAGGTGGACAGATTCTTTATTAAAGAAAAGCTTGATGAGGGTATATTGGAGTTACCTAAGATCAGATCAGAAGATCAATTGGCCGATCTTCTTACTAAAGCTGTCTCAAATCGGATCTTCTCAAAATTAGTAGACAAGTTGGGCATGTGTGATATCTATGCACCAACTTGAGGGGGAGTGTTGAAGAATTAGTTCCTAAATTGAAGGATCTGGAGATTTATTTCCTTAACCGTTTAAGAATTAGTTCCTTGATTATAGGAATTGGTTCCTTGATTAGTTCCTTGATTATAGGATCTGTTTTGAATCATTTCCTAACTCATTGTACTGCTGTAGATATTCTCTGGAATGTTTCCAGAATGTAAAGCTTCTTTCTTTATTCATAGTTAGGTAAGATCCTATAAAGGGTGATGTAATACTCCCATGAATGGTATGAAAAATACAGCAAGGAATACTGTTTTCAGATCTGAATTCTTCTATCTTCATCTTCTATTTTCGTCAGCATGTCCTTCACTTAACCACCTTAAGGTGAGTTTCTACCATGAGAGGTAGCTTAATCATGTTGTTTTTTTAACTCACGACGCGAGGATGATTTGGAAGAGTCTAGATATTTGATTTTCTTCTTTCTTCTTTCCCTCCGGATTAAATGTAACCCTTTAAACCCTGTTATCCCTTCATTAGATTTTATTTACTTCATGGATTTGTTCAACATGAATTGTTTCTTTTGGGTGAGATGGCATGTGCACATAAGCATGATTAGCACACACTCTTCAGTCACCAAATAAATGTTCAATCCTTTGATTTGAATGCTTAATTTCTGTTTTCATGCACACTCAATGAATTTCACACGACCTCCTTAGTTCCATTATGCTTAGACTTCATGTTTCCCTCCAATTCTCTGATTTGAATGGTTGTGTGCAAGCATGGACATGGTTTGGCCGAATAGTCTCAAGCAAGTGGCTTGTCGGGCCCTCCATTTGATCCCTCCCTTGCAAAGGGGTTGAATGTGCTTCCTAACCGGAAGTGAGAGGCCTTCTCCCACTTCAATTTCTTGAGCGTTCAACTGAGATGAGGGAGAAAATATTTAAAATAGGCTTAATAGGCAAGATAAGCATATTTGGGAGCCACTGTGGACACATTGGATGCCCACAGCATGATTAGGCCCACCTAAAGGAAGGGAGACTTCCAAAAGTCTCGAAAAATGCATCATGGATGTTCCAATGCAGCAATGTATACTCAATACGGTTCTCTGTCAACGTAACCATACTGTGTATACGGTTCTCCCTTGAGAAATCCCAGAATTCATCTTTCCTCCATTTTTGCAATAAAAATCAATTGGATAACATCTCGAAACCAATAGGGTTTCTGGGCATCCAGAGATCCAAATTGGGACTTGGGCTTGCCTTAAGCCCAAATTAACTTCCAATGGGCCTTCCAATGGTGCCCATTGCCTTTCCAATCCCAAAATCCACTCTTAAGTAGATGGCAAACCAATCAAACATCATTGTGGGCTGGCCCCATGTAACGCCCACTACAAAAAAATTAGGTTTTTTGCGGGTCTCACAAGAATGCCGTAAAATCTAAAATGAATGTCGCTATAGCTATTCGCGACGAACATTGCGGTGAACTTACTTTTGTTGCCAAAGCCCTTGTCACAAATAATTTGTCGACATTCTTTGAGTTCGTCGCCAAAGCTGAACATTTGCGGCATTCTATGTGTGTCGCTATGTTTGCCATTGTAAATGTAGTGCAGAGACACCCATATGAATGCCGCTATTTATTTTTTTAGTGACACATATGAACGCCGCAATTTGCTTAATTTAGTGACATTTGTGAATTTCGTGATAAGTGTTATTTAACGACGAACAAATGTACGACAATATAGATTTAAATTCTCTTTTTAAAAAAAAAATCATTTTGTAGCTTCTTTTGAACCTGTAATAATTAATTAACCAATAAATCCAATAGAACTCCAACCACCACCACAAAATAATACATTCAACAAATTAAAACAAGCTTCTCAATTCTTCCAAATCAATGTCAATACAAATAAAATCTTCATATTAACAAAGAAAATAAACAAAATTTACAAGCTATATGAATTGCTTTCCATAAACCAAGAGCTGATGGTTCCTTGGGATGAAGAGATTGGCATTCTTGCAGTCCATCTATCAACAAGGTTGAAACCAAAGTGAGAAGTAGCTAAGAGTATGGATGACTCATATACACGGGGAAAAACATGGCAGAGAACTAAAGATGCTTTTTGGTCCTCTTTCGTGCCTTAGACAAAATTAGCTCCTTTGCAGTTGCAAACAGGGGAGATATAGCTTAGCAGGTCCAGTTCCATCGTATCCCCATCGGTAGCAACCACAAGCTCAGTTGATTTAGCAGCAACCATTGAGCAAATACCTGCATAGCCACAACCAAGTTCCAGAACACGTTTTTCTGCAATAACTTTTATAGATGCCCTTGGCACTCATAATATGCCAGCATCAGATCGAAGCAAAACCTTAAGACGCAAGATCAGCAATCCACATACACCAAGGACCAACATTACTTTTGAAAATCAAAAAATACATAACCAAATGTGAAACAGAAAGAACCTTTATACATGCAATCACTGGGTGGCCTAATCTTTAACAGATATATTAGCAGAATAAGAGAACCCAAATCCTGCTGGTGAGTCCAAGTATAACATGTTTGCTTCTACAATTAAGTAAAATAGAAAATGAAATCAACTTTTGATCCATGTTTATTTTTAGATGAACCAGCACTTTGCATAGCAGATAATGAAAGAGGAGATTACATAGGTGACCTTTGTTCCAGCTATGTTCATTTTTAAGCAGGATCCCTCCTTTTGGTTTGAATGGCCCATGCTTAGAAAATACACCAATTCCAATGATGAACAAGTGGGCCTAATGAAGATGGGGAAGACAATAATGAGATTTCTTATCATACCTGAGATATTGGCAAGAAATGGGGGTTTGTGCCCTATTTTGATTGGAAGGCTCCCTGTGGTGTTACTTGGTAGGGATGAGAGGATCTCATTCCTTGTGCAAATCCAAGAATGGCAGCAATTCCACCTCGTGAATGAAGAATCTACACAGAAGTGAATCCAGATAAACCTCACAAGAACAGTATAACAAAAACAGGTCCTGTCTTCATGAAATAGCCAAATATGTACCTTAGAGGTAGTAGATTCAACCAAAGGAGTCGTGCTGTCATGCATTAACTACAAAAAATAAATTTTTTAGCGACACAAATTTTGCGGTGAACATAAATATATGTCATGATAAATATCATATGACGACGTAATTGAATGTTCGTCGTTAAAGAAAATAACATTTGCATTAATAAAAAAAACTTAAAAAATTATTTGTCGCATTCACTTAAAAAGTGTCGTCAATTAAAAAACTATTTGAGGAAACTTGTTAAGTTTCGCCGCTGTAGCACAGCACATACGCGCGCCTGCTTGGAAAAAAAATCAGAGAACAGAGGGAAGCTCTTTCTGTTTTGGTCACAGTCGTTCTTATCTAGGGCAATTCTTGAGTCTGGTGGGAGAGAGAAATGGAGAGGCGTGTTAGCAAGGAAATGGATGGAAACTGAGAGATTGGAAAAGAGAGGAGGAATCGATCAGTGCCGATTCGTCTTTATTTTAGTCGCTTTATTTGCTGGCATTGCAAGCATCATATCGTCGATTTGAGCAGACGATGAAACCTCAATTGATCAAGCATAGGTTCATCTCCATATTCTTCTTCTCATCTTCTTTTCTTCTGTTGATGTTTCTATTCGTGCTGCTGGTTTTGGTTCGTGTGCTCACCTGGATCTCTTTCCGTTTTGAACGATCTCATTGATCTGGGCTCCTACCAATTAATCGGGTTCTTTTTTCTGCTATACTCAATCGATCAGATTGCATGCACGATAAAATCAGTCGATCGATCAAAAGGTGCGTTTGTGTGTATGTGTGTTTTTTTTTTTTTTTGGTTGTCTTTGATATATCGATCGAAACTAAAACTACAGAGGAACAATCTGCAAGTGCACAGCCTCTATATGGCTGATTTTAAGCGTTAATTTCTCTTTTGAAAGACGATGCTAGCTCATTTTCTATGTGTTAATGTTAATTTCATCTCTTTATGTAGCAATTGCAATGTTTACTGAAATCGAAGCAATGACAAAAGGAATGTAATGTCATTTTATCTACAACTAATTGATGTTTTATGCAGGCTGTTATTAAGATCTGCTGTTGATCAAAACCTGCATAACCATTTCTGCAATATCTCTTCTTTCTTTCTGTGGGGCTGGTCTTCCATCTTCCGTGCATGGTCGCTAAGTTAGCTAGTGACTGATTTTTTGCTGTTTAATTTATTACAGGTTGCAGTAATGGGTTTGGTTGCTACTATGCCCAGGCAGCTCTACCGAAGAGTTACAGAAAGGTTTGATTCTTAATTTAAATTTGACTGGGACCAGGTTTGGATTCTTGCTTGGATTTTTGCCTTGTCTATTGATTCTTAAATATGTGTTTGGCTTCCTTATTAATGTTTAGTTCAATGATTCGTGAGTTGGGTTGAAACTCTCAAGATTATGCTTTTCTTTATGGGACCATTATAGTTCTGCCACGTCTGAAGAATGGGTTTAATCTTTCCCTTTCTTTTACCTTTGATGGCTAGTCTCTGGGGTTAGTTATATTAATAAATTGAGGAATTATATTGGATTTTTTATTTTTTATTTTTTATTTTTTATTTCAGGTCGTAGAGGCTATATTTCTATGTAATTTCAATGTAAGTGTTTTTGAATTCTAAGGTTGTCTATTGATGATATTTTAATAGAAGGTTTTGAAGCTGAAAGTGTTTTTTTGTTTTTTATTTGTACACTTTTGAGTTGGTAATATTAAATTGGCTACTCCATGGTCTGGTGGTGGATTAAATTGAGCAATGCTTCCATTTGTTGAGGAATTTTGGACAACTGTAAAGTAAAAATGTTTCTGCTACAACCTTGGGTTAAGCCTGAATATGGTACGAAATGGACATGTTGGATCACTAACCATGACAACTTTACTATCCATATAGATAGTATTGCTCTTATTTATTTTTACCTGGTGTGGCACGCCATTAGATTGATGTTAAAGGAAAACAAAATAGGAGGGCAGACAGATAGTCAAGCCTAAATTCCTAGTTTAGTTCATGCAGATTGAAATCATGAGCATATTAATGATAATTATTTGTCTGCTGATTATAGCTTTATTTGCTTGGTGTCATACAAATTGAAAAGTTCAATCTGATAACAAGATAAAGAAATTATCAATGATAGAGTATCTAAATTGGCAGGCTCTTTGAAAATGAGTCCTTGATGCATAGGTGAAGGAACATCCAATGAAAACATTGATCTAGGCCACACATATAAACAAAACTTACTTGGTTCACTTTTTACCTTTGCTTGAATGGTTCACAATTAACAATCCTGTTTCCTTGTCTTATGATCATTTCCCTTTGTGCGTGTCTGAGCCTTCGTTTAAGAGACCACAGCTTGTGATGACTATTTGTGCGTGTCTGAGCCTTTGTTTTAGTTTTGAAATGTTTGTTTCGAAAGTGAAAAAGTAGTGGTGCGATGATTAGAACAAAATTCCTCGCTCTGAAGGCCAATGCCATGGCATGACAGACTCTAGATCTCAAATATATGAATTCTTTGTAACCATCACATAGAGGATGCAGTTTTGAGTATGTAGGTACATCTCTGTTCTTCCTCTGCTTTTTGCTTTGTTAGTGTTAGAAATGTCAGCTACCTAGCATCATGTTCAGTCCCTTTATTGAGAAGCCACGATACTACTGTACAGAATCAAAGCCTTTTTAACTGCCATGTAATCTTCTTGAATCCTTATCATAGTTGCATTTATCTAAATTAGCCTACTTGTATAGCTTACCTATCAAGAAAAAAATGTAGAAACTGTATTTTGAGTTTAACAAAGTTCTTTGTGGAACGAGGAAATCTTGAAAAAACCCAAGTTGATTGCCTTTGTTAGTTGTTTTGAACCTCTGATTCATGCCTTGTGCCTATCAATAATTGTTGAAATTAGTTAGATCATTAAGGCCCATGTTTTTCCTCTCGTGTGGAAAATATTTGAGATCTAGATGCTGGCGTGATTGACTGGAAGTGTGTAAATAATTTGGTTAACTAACTTTTCTTCTTTCTTCAGTAGTTGGGTTTTTGTCATTAGCTTTTCAACTTGCTGATGGGTCATCTCAGGCTCCTTCTGATCAGTAACCAACCCATAACTCCCTCCACACACACACACACACTCCAAATTCAACTTTTAGGTCCAACACAGAGTACTCAAAAATGCTCTCTCAGGTTCAAACAAAGCCAGTTTTTTGGCTTCTATCTTCATGGGTTCCCACAGTTTCTTACTTCTCATGACCTTCTTCTTCTTCCTCCATCTCCTTGCCGTGCACTCAGTTGAGCACGAAGTTGTTGATGACAAAGGCTGGGCTCTGCCCCCATCAAAGAACCAGCAAATTTACAATCAGTGGGCATCCAAAAATAGGTTTCAGATCAATGATACCGTTCGTAAGTATTACATGTGAATTGATTTATAGTGTTTCCTTTCATGATTGTCGTCTTTTGTTGTTTGTTTCTTAAATTTGTGAGTAGAAGAGAGACCATTTAAAGGAATCCTTCTCTTCTTCAAAATTGCTGGCTTCAAATATAAGAAGGATTCAGTGCTGGTTGTGACAGATGCTGAGTATGAAAAATGCCACTCCACTAACCCCGTCTTCTTCTCCAACAATGGGGACAGAATCTTCCAGTTGGACCATCCGGGGTTGTTCTATTTCATCAGTGGAGTGGCTGGACACTGTGAGAGGGGACAGAAGATGATCATCAAGGTTCTGGATATGTCCTCTTTTGAAACATCCTCCCTCCTGATATTGTATATCATTTAATTTTATGACAGCTTTTGTTGGTTTATTTTTACTCTTGATGGGTTTTTGTAATTGGTGGCAGGCACTGTAATTAGAGATGAGGTAAGACTGACTCTAGATAAGCTGATAAGGAGGTCTTAGGTCATGCTGCCAAGGTAGTCCTTACCAAGGATGCAACTACAATTGTTGGTGACGGAAGCACTCAGGAAGCAGTAGACAAGCAAGTTGCGCAGATCAGAAATCTTATTGAAGTAATCGTCTTATCACCTTTATTTCACTTTGCAAATATTGTTTATTATCACAGTGAACTCTTGATAAATGAATGTATTTGGTTATAAAGGCTTCAGAGCAAGATTATGAAAGGGAAAAGCTTAATGAAATAATTGCAAAATTGTCAGGAGGTGTTGCTGTCATTCAGGTAGGTTATCAGTTGCTCAATCAAAAATCTTGATGGAGCCAAATTTTGGGTATCTAGTTGTTGTATCCAACTGCCACATCTGATTCATAACAGAGTACGGTCCAGAGTCTAACCTAAACCTGTGTTTTAATCTATTCTAGCTAGTGCATGTTTATCTGACACAATCTAGCGCCAGCTCACTTAATTTGTGGTTTGTTGAGACAAAAATTAGAGATGATTCAACGGATGCAATCCCAAACGTCCTCACTTAATTTGCTCTAATCGAGGTGTTGGGATCATGTTTTAAATATAATTAACTATCTGTTCACAGCTCATTTAGGAGGTTGGTTTTTGTATTCCTTTTAGTTTTGGGGATGCTAGATTGCAACATATTTTTATTTTCTTCGGGTAGATCGACGGAGCTGAAGGAGGGGAAATAGGAGGCAAGTGGCAAACCGTAGATTGTAAAATTAATTTCAATGTTCATTTTAAGAAGCAGTTCCCTGTGCCGGTGGTTAATAAATAAAACTAAAGGAATTCACGTTTAGATAAGATTAGAAATAATATTTTAGCAGACAAAGGTGTGTTGGACGAGACATTAAGGGTTCATTGGTTTCATTATGATTATCACTTTTTTTTCCTTCGTTTTTTTGGGTGCTTTACAGAAAATTTTGCTTGTTATACCAATAGTAGCATATTGTAATGAAGCCATTTTGATGATGACAGGCTGCTGTTGAGGAAGGTATTGTAGTTGGTGGTGGGTGCACCCTGTTGAGACTTGCATCTAAAGTTGATGCCATAAAATAAACCCTTGATAATGATGAAGAAAAGGTGATACATGATTTTCTATTTATCTAATTCATTTCCTCCAAAATTCATTTTATATTCATAAGATGTTTGACGTTACATTGATACCTTAGGTGCCTATTTGCTGTCACATTTCTTTGTTGTTTTCAGTGACTTATATAAGCTATTGCTAATAGTGCTTTGTTCTTGTACAAACCTCAACTCTATCCAATGGAAGGTATCATGTTTTTCTTCTTGTCTCACGATTATAAATCTAGTCATTTTGGTTGATCAAGTACTATGATGTTAAGGATTCAACTCAGTTCTTTCTTTTTGTGGTTCTTTTTAAATAATTATATTGCAGGCACTTTAAGGAGGCAAAGCAGCAGCATGGATATAGCTTGTAATTTTTTTGTCTATTTTCTTTGTTAATATGAAAATGTTATTTGTATTGACATTAATTTGGAAGAATTGAGAAGCTTGTTTTAATTTATTGAATGCATTATTTTGTGGTGGTGGTTGGAGTTTTATTGGTTAATTAATTATTACAGGTTCAAAGGAAGCTACAAAATGATTTTTTTTTTAAAAAAAAAAAAGAGAATTTAAATCTATAATGTCGTACATTTGTTCGTCGTTAAATAACACTTATCGCGGCATTCACAAGTGTGTCACTAAATTAAGCAAATTGCAGCGTTCATATGTGTGTCGCTAAAAATAAATAAATAGCGACATTTATATGGGTGTCGTTGTATTACATTTATAGTGGCAAACATAGAGACACTCATAGAATGCTGCAAATGTTCAGCTTTGACGACGAACTCAAAGAATGTCGACAAATTATTTGCTACACGGCCTTTGGCAACAGAAGTAAGTTCGTCGCAATGTTCGTTGCGAATAGCTATAGCGACATTTATTTTAGATTTTGTGGCATTCTTATGAACCCTGCAAAAAACCGAATTTTTTGTGGTGAATTGCAGCTTTGATACCTATCAATGGATACCTAGTCACTGTAAAGATACGAAAAATCAGCAAGTTGAAAAGCTAATGACAAAAACACAACTACTGAAGAACCATAGCCAACATCCTATAAATCCAATCAGATTCAGAATTGGAAAGGTCAAATGGCAATCCAAGGCTCAATAGGAAAAATTGATCAAAGATAGACAACGAAAAAAGAAGAAAAGTTACTAAATTCCAATATGAAAAGAAGAAACAAGTATAGGAAAAAAGGTGCAAATCCTATATGAACAAAACAAAAAAAAAGATAGTTCTCAAACCCACTGTTTTTCCCTTCAAAGACTTAGAAAAGTGAAGTTCTTAGACTATCAATTAGAAAGCTGCAACACAGAGCTTGGCTAATAAAGTCAGTCATCCAGTTATGCTACAAGGTTCAAACCCACACTCTGGGACTTGAAAAACCGACTCCCAGGTGCTCTTGCATGTTAAAAGCTTTATCCTTCTTTTGTTTCACTTTTCAAGCATATGACTAATATAATAATAATAATAATGGATTTCAAGCAAATGTTGCAACTCCAAACAATATCTATGGTACAACCACCAGAAACCTTAACCGTGCAGTTTGTTGCCTAGTTCAATTGTACAAGACACCCATTTTCTAATGGTTAAATTTTGAGAGCCGTAAAAGCAACCATCAGCAGCTCCAGTGTGCAAAGAAGCAGCAAGGCATAAAATAATTATTTCCTTTACTACTAAAAGAGAAAAGTTGCATTGCTAAATGAAGAGAAAACAACATCAGGACACTTGTATAGCTAAATGCAGCAAAGGTAAGACACAAGCCAGTGAAATACAACAGAAATACATGGCTTACGTACGCAGCAAGTGCATTGACATGCCCTTAAGCTGGATGTCAGCTTGGCTGCATTTAGCAAAAAATGGGGAACACGTTGAAAAGAATGGCTGCCATGCATACCCCAGACAAACGGAAGAACTTAACACACTAATATGACATACACAGGAATAGAATTGTAGTTAGCAAATAAATGATAGTAAAGCACGTTATAAACTTACAACTGACAGAATATCCTCTACTAGCCCTTGTTTATAAGATGGTGGACCATCTTTTGCACCAAAAATCACCTGCCAAACTGATTGTTATACAAACCGCAAGAAAATAATTACAGAGATTCCTATTGTAGTACTTTGTGGGCGACCATATGCAATAATATCCAAGACAGAATTCAAAAGAGAGAGAAAAATGTCTCTCTAATTTGGATAAACAAAGGAATTTAAGAAAGACGAAATCAAGTTTAAAATCAATAGAGGCTCAGGTAGAATACCTAGAAATGTCTCAACAGAGGCTGCAAATCAACAAAGTGACGAAAAGAATACCAATAAATTTGTCATATCTAATCCAATTAAATATGTTATATACAAAACCTAATTTGAGATAAAGCGGATTAAAACAAGGAGATATTTAACCAAATCAATCCACAAACCCTAAATCAAACTAGAGAAAAAAATTACCTCAAAATAGAAACGTTCAGAGACCAAACCACTTCAAAAACAAAATTCAATCAGTCAACTATTTCATGAAGTTTGAGACTGACTCAAATTGATGTTGCTTTGAAGAGAAAGGGGAAAAGAATGGAAATGCTTGATTCAAGGAGGAGATCAGAGACCAGAGCAGCAAGGAGCGGCTAGCACGACAAATAAAAGGAAGAGAAATTTAGGAGAGCAGAAAAAAAGAGCGAGAGTGTTAAAGATTAGTTTTACTCTTATAATTGTTGATGAAACTGTATTTGTTAGATTAACCAATTATTGTTATGAAGTTGGTTAGTACAGTTGTATTTTGTATATAAATACACAGTTGTATGTACAATACAAGATACGATGAATAACATTTTTTCTTCCAGATTCAGTCCCAGATTTCTCTCTCTCTCTCTTCCTCCTAAACTCTCCTCTGTTTTCTATTCTGTCAACAAGGGTTTCTAACATGGTATCAGAGCCATCTTGATGCGGTTCTCCTGCTTATTCTTGTCGATTGAACGACCGTGTGAGTTCTCGACAGCGTCTTCACAGAGCCTACTGTTTCTTGTTAGCTGCGCTTCTGAGAATTCTGAAGATCTCGTCTGTCAGCTCGTTTCTTATCTGTTTCTGTTGCAATCACTAAAAGGCAAGGAAGGATTATCGCCATTACTCACTTCTGGTATGTGCTTCTTGTGACCTTTCTTCTTTTTTCTTGGTTTCTTGCTATTCTTTGCATTGGTTCTTGGGGCTTCTCCCATTTTTTTTGGATCGTAGAACATCTATTAAGGCTTGGAGTTCTTGATCCGTGACTTCGGTGACTCCACCTCACCCTGACTACTGTGATTCTTGCTCTCGATTCGTGATTTTTTTTTTCTGTTTCTTGGGTATCTGGGTTTCTTCTTTCACCATGAACCCATCTTCTGTTTACATAGAGACCGAAAACTCGGCGTGTCCTTACCATCTCCATAACTCCGACAGTCTTGGTTTATGCCTAGTGTCCCAAATTCTTACCGGTGACAATTATCAAGGATGGAGTCGTGCAATGCTTGTAGCCCTCAAAGCGAAAAACAAATTGGGGTTCATCAATGGCAAAATTGGTAAACCTACTGATCAGTCCAGTGAATTGTTTGAGCTTTGGGATAGATGCCACAGCATGATACTCTCTTGGATTTTGAATTCAGTATCAAAAGAAATTGCCAATAGTGTGATGTATTTTGATTCTGTTAAGGAGGTCTGGGATGATTTACAAGAGAGATTTGCAAAGAAAAATGCTCCTCATGTTTTTGAATTACAGAAAATGATTAATGCTTTGACACAAGGTCAAATGACAATGAATACTTACTACACTAAATTGAAGGGGTTATGGAATGAATTGCAAGTGTATAGACCTATTCCCAAGTGTGATTTAGTAAATGTTGTCTGCTAATGTGCTGTTTTCAAGGCTGTTATTGAATAGCAGCAACAAGATTATGTGATGCGTTTTTTGATGGGGTTAAATGACACATATTTAGCTATAAGAGGACAGATTCTTTTGATGGATCCATTACCCCCTATTAATAAAGTCTTTTCTTTAGTTTTATCTGAAGAAAAGCATAGAGAAGTATATACAGGATCTATGGATTCCGTACAATCAGTTGCTATGTTGACTAAGACTGGGCATTCTAAAAGTAGTGGCAAACAGAATTTTTTTAAGAAAGATGGACCTATTTGTACATATTGTGGTTTCACCGGTCACACAATGGAAAAGTGTTACAAGTTACATGGATACCCTACTGGTTTCAGACCAAAAGGCAGAAATTCAGCATTGGCAAATCAAGTGAGTGTGAGGGAGTCTGTGATTGACACTTTGAAGCCACCAATTACTCAGGAGCAATGCTTGCAGTTATTGAACTTCATTCAGCAAAATCCTGACCTGTCTTCTTCTGGAATGCTGGCTTGGCAGATAATTCTGTTGGATCACCAGCTGCTAATCATGTTGGTCTTTTACCAACACCTACAACAATTCCTGTACCTCCTCAAACCAATCTCTCAGGTAAAACTTTTTGCTATCCCATTAATAAACATTCAGTTTTTTCATCAGAATTTTCTCACCATCCACATTCAGTTAAAACAGAAAACAAAAGTTCTTGGATTTTAGATACTGGAGCCATAGACCATATGGTAAATTCCCTTTCTTTCTTCACTAAAATTACTGCTGCTGCAAACATTTCTGTAAAATTACCGGATGGTTCAACCAAACCTGTGACTCATATTGGAAATGTTAAGATTTCTGACTCTTTAACATTGACAAATGTGCTATTTGTTCCTTCCTTCTCCTTCAACCTTATATTTGTCAGTAAATTGATTTGTCAACTAAGCTGTTGTCTAATTTTCTTGGCCTCTTTTTGCTTCATCCAGGACCTTTCTTCATGGAGGACGATTGGAGTGGGTAGAGAAAAAGAAGGTCTATATTACCTGCTATCTCACATTCCATCTGATTTGAGTATGTATTTTCCATGTAATTCAGATTTCAGAAGTTTTGTTGTAAGCTCAGTTTCAGTTCATAATTCACATTGCTTTGACCTATGGCATTTTAGATTAGGTCATATTCCTTCCTCTGGGATATCATTGCTTAATAAAGAATTTTCAGATATTTCAGTTTCTCCGAATTTTCATTGTGATGTTTGTCCTCTTGCAAAGCAGAAAAGATTACCATTCTATCTTTCTAATCATGTTTTAGATTTGCCTTTTCAATTAATTCATTGTGATATATGGGGTCCCTTCTCTATTGCCTCTATTGATGGATCCAAAATTTTCCTTTCCATTGTAGATGACTTTACAAAATCTACTTGGGTATACTTAATGAAAAATAAATCTGAAACCCAAACCATTTTATAGTCATTTTACACTCTAGTAGAGACTCAATTTGGAGTCAAAATTCAAACCATAAGGACTGATAATGGTACAGAATTTTTTATGCCCTCTTTTTTTGCTTCTAAAGGAATCATTCACCAAAGAAGTTGTGTTGAAACTCCACAACAAAATGGTACTGTGGAACGAAAACATCAACATCTTTTGAATGTTGCCCGAGCTCTTCGTTTTCATTCCAATCTTCCATTACATTTTTGGGGAGAATGTGTCCTTACAGCCACCTATCTCATAAATAGAACTCCCACATCAACTCTAAATGGAAAATCTCCATATGAAGCTTTATTTCAAACTACTCCCTCTTATTCTCATTTAAGAGTCTTTGGATGTTTAGCATATGCATCCACTCTCGTTCGTCAACGCTCCAAATTTGATTCCCGAGCAAAAAAATGTATCTTCCTTGGCTATCCCTTTGCCATAAAAGGATATAAACTTTTTGATCTAGAAACTCAAACTGTGTTTGTCTCTCAAGATGTGGTGTTCCATGAGAACATTTTCCCATACAAATCAATGTCTTCAAATATCAATGCTGTTCCTTTGCAAGAACCTGCTGATACTTTTTCATTTCCTCTCTTTATTGATGATCCAATCCAAGTTTCAACATCTTTTGAACCTGTCCCATCATCTCATCCTACTCCTAACGCTTCTGAACTACTTGATTTACCTCAAAGGACAACTCGAATTAGAAGGCCACCTAGTTATTTACAGCAATATCATTGTAATATGGCCAATTCTTCTCTGCCACTTCATTCTTCCCCTATTTTGAATAGTCCACCAGCAGCAGGTAAACCTTATGATCTTTCCCATTTTTTGTCTTATAACAACCTTTCACCTTCCCATAGAAATTTCTCTATTGCCTTATCTGCTATAATCGAACCAAAGAATTATAGCCAAGCTATGCAAGATCTTAAGGGGCAGCAGGCTATGGCTGAAGAAATAAAGGCTCTTGAAGAAAATCAAACCTGGACCATCACCTCTTTACCACCTGGTAAGCATGCCATCGGCTGTAAATGAGTATATAAGTTGAAGTACAAGTCTGGTGGAAGCCTAGAAAGGTATAAAGCCCATCTTGTAGCAAAAGGGAATACCCAAACTGAAGGAATCGACTATTCTGAAACATTTTCACCAGTTGCTAAACTCACTACTGTTCGTTGTTTGTTCGCCTTAGCTGCTATTAAAGGTTGGCACTTATCTCAACTAGATGTTAATAATGCCTTCCTACATGGTGATTTGCATGAAGAAGTATACATGCAACTTCCTCCCGGATTTGCATGTAAGGGGGAGAATTCAGTATGCAAGTTGAATAAGTCCTTGTATGGCTTGAAACAAGCCTCACGGCAATGGTTTTCAAAGCTCTCTCATGCTATCATTGACTATGGTTTTGATCAATCAAAATCGGATTATTCTTTGTTCATCAAGAAGATAGATAATTGTTTCATGGCATTATTGGTGTATGTTGATGATATTGTAATTGCCAGTGATAATCCAACAGCTGTCCATGATTTAAAGATTTTTCTTCACAATCATTTCAAATTGAAAGATTTGGGAGTTCTGAAATATTTTTTGGGGTTAGAAGTAGCAAGATCTCACAAAGGCATTGTTTTATCCCAAAGAAATTATGCCTCAGAAGTTTTAGAAGATGCTGGTTGCTTAGGAGTTCGACCTGCTAAGACCCCAATGGAGCAAAATTTAAAGTTAGTCAAGTTTGAAACAAATCTACTTCCTGATCCTACACAATATGGAAGATTGATTGGAAGGCTATTGTATTTGACTATAACAAGACCTGATATCTCTTACTCAGTTCAAGTTTTAAGTCAATTTATGGATAAGCCTACTCAACAACATTTGGATGCTGCTCATAGAATTCTAAGATACATAAAAGGGACTGTTGGTCCAGGGTTACTCTTTCCTTCAACATCTCAAATACAACTTAAAGCTTTCAGTGATTCTGATTGGGCAAGCTGTCCTGACATAAGAAGATCAATTACTGGATTTTGTATTTTTCTTGGTGATGCACTTGTTTCTTGGAAATCAAAGAAGCAGCAGACAGTTTCACGATCATCAGATGAAGCTGAGTATAGAGCTATGGCCTCAACTGTGTGTGAAGTTACTTGGTTGATATCATTGTTGAAAGATTTTGATATTCAGTCTCATCATGCCTTGCTATTCTGTGACAACCAAGCCGCATTGCATATTGCTGCAAATCCTGTTTTTCACGAAAGAACTAAACACATTGAAATAGATTGTCATCCCGTACGAGAAAAAATACAGCTTGGCATGATCAAGACTATGCATGTTACAACCCACAATCAGCTTGGAGACATCTTCACCAAAGCTCTTGGGACTCATCAGTTTAATACTTTACTCCACAAGATGGGAATAATAAATATCCATTCACCATCTTGAGGGGGAGTGTTAAAGATTAGTTTTACTCTTATAATTGTTGATGAAACTGTATTTGTTAGATTAACCAATTATTGTTATGAAGTTGGTTAGTACAGTTGTATTTTGTATATAAATACACAGCTGTATGTACAATACAAGATACGATGAATAACATTTTTTCTTCCAGATTCAGTCCCAGATTTCTCTCTCTCTCTCTTCCTCCTAAACTCTCCTCTGTTTTCTATTCTGTCAACAAGGGTTTTTGAAGAGAAAGGGGAAAAGAATGGAAATTCTTGATTCAAGGAGGAGATCAGAGACCAGAGTAGCAAGGAGCGGCTGGCACGACAAATAAAAGGAAGAGAAATTTAGGAGAGCAGAAAAAAAGAGCGAGAGCAGGCGTTATTGTTCTATTAGGAGTTGCTCTATAGGTTCAGATTTGATCGATATAACAAAGACCAAAAAAAGAGAGGCACAAACGCACCTTTTGATCGATCGACTGAATTTATAGCGGAACGAGCTTTGTGCAATCCGATCTATTGAATTTATAGCGGAACGAGCTCTGTGCAATCTGATCAACTGAGTATAGCGGAACACAGAAGCCGATTGGTAGGAGCTTTGTGCAATCCCTACTGCCATGTCAAGCTATGCCTGAAACCTCCAAAAGAGAAAAGTAAAGCGCCGTTAATAGCAAGAAGAGCAGTCGGCTATCTTTGGCCTAAGATTATGAAGACACTTACCTGATATGGCCTCCATCCCCAAGACGAATCGACTAACAGGGAAGATGCTGGTTCAGAGGAGATAGGCTTCAGATGAAATTGAAGACGAATCGTTTTGATCAGAATGGAAAGAGTGCCTCTCTTTTGATCGTCTATACTCTTTTGATTTTAAGTTTCTCAGCGGGAGCGGGAAATAGAAGGCGCATATTGTAGTGTTACAGCGGCAAAACTTAACAAATGCGGCAAATATTTTTCTAATTAACAACGATTTTTAGTGAATGCAACAAATATCTATTTAGGATTTTTTTATTAATGCAAATATTTCTTTCTTTAACAACGAATATTCAAGTATGTCACCATATGTTATATATCGCGACATATATTTATGTTTGTCGCAAAATTTGTGTCGCTAAAAAATTAATTTTTTGTAGTGGCCCTTGATCTAGTTCAAATAACCAAACCCCGAAGTGTTAACGAAAATGGGCTAGAACAGACTAAAATTTATGAGAAATTTAAAATTTTATTTGTATCAGAGTACAATTAGAAGCATAGTATAATTAAACAAATTAATTTACAATAAAAGGTTCTCTAATCTGAATTAATTCTATGTTCATGATCATATTTCTACCCATGTGCACAACACCCCGTTTTTTACGATCTCTCCAAGCATACTTGAAAAGTTGGGGAAAATCGAAGTGAGATATAAATCTCGACAAGTAGCAAGGTGCATGCAAGAAATTAGTCCAATTTATGAAATAGTCATGAGGTATACAATAAATAAAATCAACACATAATAAATTCAATTATACGTTAACAATTTTGAAAACAAATGATAAAATATACACAAAACACCCATGAGACATCACAGAACTCATGAATAAAGATAAGTCTTTGAAAAGATACTCTTTATTCATTACGCCACCATGCAATTTATGAGTGAAGCTAGTAATCACAACTCTCATACTAGCAATTAGGATATGAAATATGGGGCCTAGACATCGACTTATTGTACACGAACTCACATGCCAGCGATTGGAATCTGAAGTACAGAGTTCGCATGTACCACCCAAGCATGCAGCCATAGGTATCTGAGCATGGGGATGGCTGCTAATCAACACATACAGGGCACCTCATCAACAACTGGTATCTGAAATGAGACCCTATTCTACATGAAGACCTCCCAATGCAAACTAACTCGCAAAAGAAATGTGAACGCAAATTAGGAGTAATCAACCAAAAATAAATACCTCTTCAACATCTAGCTTTGCCTATGGATCCATATACAGTTATGCCCGCTAGACACAATTCACATTCAATACATATATCACCTTGTATACAACTAAATTGCCAATCCATATGCATAATTCCATAATTCATGATTTCATATGTAATAATTCAAAATAAATAATTATATCACACCCTCAGGTGGTGAACGTGTCTCAATCACAATATTATAAACATATGGTATTTGCATCTCTAGCACGGGAGAATACACAATTCTACTACAGGAGGAATATACACCTTTATTGTAAAGGATTACACATCTCTACCGTAGAGGATTACACATCTCTGCCATAAAAGTTAGCATCATCTCAACCACAAGAAGCAGTATCACTCAACTGTAAGAGAGGGAACAAAATTTTCATTTATTAACCCATAGTTAATCTCTTTAAAGAAAACACACCAAAAACCATGATTAAATCTTCAAATCAAATTTCATAAATGTTGTCATACTTAAAACATACATATTTAAGTTTCAGACAAGTTGGTAGTTCATATTCAAAAGTAATAATTAAGTTCCTAGGTGTTGACTAAAACTTTCCTAATTAAACTACTCAATAATATCCAAATTTCTTCATTTAAAACCTAAGGTGTCAAATTTTGCAATCTCTGTTATTTATCACTTCTGCGGTTCATACATGTCCATATTGAAGTTTAGGAATAGGTTCTATTCTCCAAATTTATATTTTCCACCACATTGTCCTTTTAAGCACTTCTTTACATTCATTGTTCCAAATTATTGTTCTTAATTTAAAATTTTATTCCGTCAATTCCCACACCTTAAATTAACCCCTATACAAGCAATACAATGATTAAATTTCTAGAAAATTCATTAATATTTAATTTGGGCTCAAAATCTCTAAAATACAAATTCTAGCAGAGGGCATTTGACATGGGCACTCGAGCAGTCTGTTGAGCGCCCGCTCAATTCTGTCAATTTTTCTTATTTTCCAATTTTTTCAAATTTTGTGATTTTTTTTATTTTAATTGTTCTAAATTTGCTTTTATTTAATCTAAGTCATCTCTAAAACATTCCAAACCTATTTTTACCAATTGATTATAGATTTATGAATATCTACAAGGATCAAACCTACTCAAATCAATATTTTTCTATTTTTCTTTCAAGAACACGAAAACTTGCCGGGAAAAACAATTCGATCCATTAAACATGATTTAATCTAAATCAAAACAATCAAAATCATCCGAAATCACAACAAACATGCAATTCTTCCAGTTTTCAAGTGATTTCTACTTGCCTCGTTACGCAAAATCCATCTTCCTAATAATTCCGGTATTGCAGCCATGTTTTTGCCATTATCGCACCACTCTAAGGTTCTCCAAACAAGATCTCCACCGTTCAGATTGAGATCGATCTAATGGTTGACTTTCTCCCGATTGAACTTTGATAAACACAGGTCAGAAATTTCTATAGCAACTTCTCTCTCTAAAAGTCTTTTATTTTCTCCTTTTCTCTTTCTTTCTTTATTTTTCTCCATACGATTACACCATATTTCTCATTCTTTCAATTCAATCTTAATTTAAAAGAAACCCTAATTCTTGTCTAATATCTTATTTAAATAAATTAACCAAATAGAAGTCCAATTAGGATTTGGAAACTTTCTAATTAATCCACTTGTCCCTTCCATTCTAATTCTCCTTTTAGCATCTTATCTCTTAAATCACCTACGAAAAAAGCTCCTAATTTTAATGACTTTTCGTCCATATTTTAATACATATTTCTAAATATTACCTAAACACCTCATTAAGTCACTTTTTCTCTAGATTAAAGCCCCTAATTAATTAAAATTACTAAATTGCCCTTTTTCCTTCTTTTAAGCCATAAATATTGCTATTTAACTTCAAACCTAATCCAACTAAATTTTAATTTCTATTTTCCAATTCTATTAATTATCTAATGATTTAATTTATTAATTAATCCATTTGGAATTTACTAAAATACCCTTTTATCCTCCTAAATTGATTTTCTTTCAAAAATTCTCTTTTATTTTAAAATTATTAATCCTCTAAGTTTCTCCTCTTTTATTTACACTTTATTCATACCCCTATTTTCTTTTATTTATTTATGCCTTAATTATTTACCAAAAATTTGGGGTTTTACAGCCTAAGCCCACAGAAGCCTAAAAATCGAAGGAAAAAATTAACTAAAGCAAATGAAAAGAGAGACAAGATTAGTGCTGGGAAACGTATTGCTTATATAGTGCTCATTGTAAATGCAATACAGTGCTAAATACAAACATGAAGCATTGCACTGAGTATGTGGTGCTACATGTTCAGATCTATCTAGTGGCTTTATAAGCCCCTTTTAACTAGAAAGATAGCTCCATACTAAATAAACATCATCCAAAAGGGTTGTTGTCCATCTAGCAACCCTATAATGGGACTTAGGCCTCCATATGGTCTTACTTGGCACATGGTGGGCCTTCCAATGGGGCCCAACCTTTAGACAAAGATAACTTTGACAAAGGAACATAATTAATCAAAAGGAGGACCTATATCAATCATGTGGTCCCCACAAAGACTTAATAATCATGCATGCTAGCTTAGGACAGGTAAGAGAGGAGTTGACTCAATCTAAACCTAACCAGGATGACCCGTGGGACCTGTCTTTGACAAGGTAAATTGGGGTGTCTATGGACTTCCCCAAACCGTAATCGGGCATCTAATCAAATTCTCAAAAATCGAAAACTATCTTTTTAGACAAACTATTCAAGTAGTGGCAATTCCCATTGTAAAATCACAAAAATTTAAATAATAATTTAAAATGTGATTTTATGATTAATAATTGTTTATTTGGTGGAAATTTCAGGAAATGAATAATAGGAGATGGTTTAGAGAATGAATCAGAAATGAAATGAAGGAGAATTTATTTATTAAAGTAATTGACTTATGGTTTAAGTGGAATTATGATCATGAATAAATCATGTGACTATAATATAGCACAAATTAGTGTTAGTGCAGGATGGCATTCAATGGAGTGGCATTGTAGGGTAATGTGATAGAATTTGAAGGTGAGCTTGGGTCGCTGGTTGTTGTCTATAAATAGGAGTAGTTAGTTAGAGTTTGTTTTTCTTGTTGGAGTTAGAAACTTTTGGAGAATTAGAAGAGATTTGAGAGAGAGAAAATCCCAAGATTGGTCAACTAATCTTGAAGGGAAATTGAAGATCTTAGCTCGAGGATTTAGAATTTGTAGAGATTGGATTCAAAAGAGGAGAATTCGGTTATTGTTAGTGGAGCTCGAGTAAGATTCAGCTTGGATTTCAGTAATCTATAGAAAGAAATAAGTGAATTTAAGAAATAAATCAGATCTAAATTGATCTGATGGAAGTTTTGTTAAAATTTAAAAAAAAAAAAAACAGATTAGCCAAGTGGTGGATATATCGAAGGAGAAGAGATCTGGAATTATGAGCTAAACAGGAGTAGGAATTGTAGTTTGATCATGTGAGTAGCATTCTTTTATTTTCAAATTATTGCATAAAATTCTTTGGTTTTCAAATTGATGTATGATTAAACGAAGGAGAACCTATTTGTATGTTTATTTGAACGAAATTCGGATCAACCGCGTGGATTTTCTTTTAATTAAATAGTGGACCATGGATTTGTGTTTTAAATGTGTTCTAGCATGTATTCTATGTGTTTAGAACAAATATTTTTAGGTCAGAGTTGAAGAATTTAAAGTTACAGAATGAGATTTGATGTAATATGAAATTCTCCAGGGATCGCTAGACCCCACACTTAAGCGTAGGGTCTAGCCCCCGTTCATTTTCCATTTTTTTTTCTATTGCACAGAGATCGCTCAAGCGCCTACTGTAGTATGATTTAGATCTGGAAAATCTGCTCATTAAAGAGGCGCTCAACCAGGGATGCATGAGTGGTCCTGTCAAGTGCCCAACTCTGAAACTGCTATTTTGGAAAATTGAGATGGTTTGCAATCCTAGATTGATTTCTAGGCAAATTCAAACTATGTGCAAATAGGTTTTAGGTCTCTAGAAGTGATTTCCAATGTCCAAATAAATTTATTGAATTAATTGAGGATTTTGAGAACATTCTACTGAAATTGGTCTTGATTTGGGAATTTAATAAGTTTTTGTTCCTTCTTTTGTTCTTAATTAAATTGGAAGTTTCCTACATCTGTAAAACTTACTTATAAACATGTTTGAACTTCTAGAATTGCATAAATATGGGTTTTCATTGATTTGGGCGTGTTTAGCCTAATTTGGGGATTTTGACAATTTTGAGTCATATGTCCTTTTTCATGATTGAGAGGATTTGAATGTGATTTATGTTATTGGAATTCTGCCTTGAGGGCATGTATTTGATATCTTTCATGATAGAGTGGACTTGGTCATGATTGACCCATGATTGTATTTTTTAGCACATTGGTTTACATGTTGGCTTTTTTTTACCTATTTGGCTTAGCGTTTATTGGATCAATTGCTTAAGCTTAGTATTATGATGTATTAATTTTATTGTTGTAATTGCATGGCCATGAGTGTTGGTACAGATAGTGTAGAGTAGCACCAAAACCCTGAGTAGGTTGGTATTGTCAATGTTGAAACCCGAAGTAGGCTGGCATTGGATGACGAAAGCTTGAGTAGGCCGTCATTTCAGTATCTGAAATCCTAAGTGGGCCCGATTATATACATGGAGGCGTGGATTTGGCTATGGCATGTCTATTGCTCAATTAAAATGAATTACATAACATTGGCCTATGTTGATACTTGATTTGTTTGAGATACAAATACTTGGTTTGACTGGACAATTGGTTTATTGGTATTTGCTTATGATCGTTTGGTTTTATTGGATTCCATGTAATTTGATATCGATATGATTATTTACATTTATCATGGTATATGTTTAGAACTGTGATAAAATGTTCTAGTATGCATGTATTACTTGCTGGGATATTTTTATCTTATACCGGTTTTGTTTTGTTTTCAGCTACCCTCGAAGAGGACATGATTACTGGGGTAGAGCCGGAAGACCTCTATAGAATAGAGGATTACTATAATCCGTAGACTTAGTATGTTTTATATTGATGGTTTCTTTGGTGAGATTGTATCATTTGATATTGGGATTTATTTAGGGTATCTGATTTTTAGTTTTGATTCATGATATACTTGCTTGCGAGAATTGTTAGTATTTCCCATGCTTTTATAGAAGTTTTAAATTTATGTACTCTAATATGTGATTCATAATTATTTTGTGAGTTTGGTGTGAGTAATTTGGGTCCATACATATGTAACGCCCCGGATCCGTGTTGTTCATTAAAGATATAACACGTCTCACGGAGGTTAGGCAAGGATCGTTAATCAATTTATGATCGCTGGATAATCATACATCTATAACCTAACAGAGTGCACATTTCCATTTATGCAAAATGGAAACATTTAAACTGAACTGAAATCATATGGTGCATCCCCAATTACTTTAATACATCTCAATTAATTCAAGTTCTCAAATTCGGAACAGATAACCTACAAGTCTAAGGAAGGTAATAGTAGTCTTCCTCCCTATATGCCTCAGCAGGATCTACCCCAGTAATCGCCTCACCACGAGTATCTGAAAAAAATAGAACAACAACAGAGTGAGATACGAATATCTCAGCGAGTAGCACATGCATGCAGAAATAGTTGAATCATCTTTTAAAACTATGCATCGACAACACTACAATACGTTTAAACAACCAACATCAATTTCCCAAGTTCAAATCAAACAAATCACATCTCAGTTAAATACAATAACACATCGATTGGTCAATGTCATGACTATCGTTTGGTTGATAAATTAAACATGCCAAGTAGACACTCCACACCTCCATGTACACAGTTCCGGCCTACTCAGGGTTTCGGATACTCTGAAATGACGGCCTACTCAGGGTTTCGTCATCCAATGCAGGCCTACTCCCCGGGTTTCTGCATTGACAACCAGGCCTACTCAGGGTTTCTGGCTGCTCTACACCGGTCGTGGCAACACACAAGGCCATGCAATTCCAACAACCAACAATAACATCACATTACTAAGCTTAAACATCTGGATCCAGGACAAGCTAGACCAAAACAGTAAACATCGTATAATCTCGATTTCAATATCAAAACAAAACCATTCATTCCACATCATGTAATTACTCATCACAATTCATCACCTGTCCCTCTGGACCAAGCAGTACCTCAAGTACATTCAGTATTTTCTCATTTCCATAACACAAGTCATATGAAAGTAAAACTCAATCCATTCATACCAAAGAAAACCTTTTAATACGTATAAAGTTTCCAACAAGTGAAACCAGAAATACAAGAACTTCTCAATCAAAACAGTGTATAGAACAAGGAAAAGTAACTGGTAACTCTTACTAGTTTGGTGTCCGGCACAATACTCATAAGCAACCTAAACTCAACTTAAAACTCATAAGATGTTCACAAATTTTCCTCTATTAATTTCATAGGCAAAATGGTTTCCCAGGTTCCTAACCAAGTGAATAGTGAAGTGGTTTAACCCCTAAGAAGTGCAAATACTCTTGGTCAAATCAGAAATTCCATTTCGATAAGCAAAATAGGTCTGCCGCTCACCTATCGAGGTGGGCGCGAGGTGAGCGCCGGTCGGCGGTGAAGAAAAAGGGCAAAATCGACCTGCCGCTCACCCGACGCTAGGTGAGCGCGAGATGGGCGCGAGATGGGCGTGAGGTGGGCGCGAGATTCGCGCGAGATGGGCGCCTTGTTTTCTACTTCGCGCGAGATGAGCGCGAGGTGGGCGCGAGATTGGCGGTAGGTCATTATTAACGGGGCGCCTACCTCCGAGGTGAACTCCGGTGAGCGCGAGGTGAGCGGATACCCCCTGTGGTTTTCATTTCTCTGTTATTTTGAGATGTACATGACTGGCCGGTTTGTGAAGGTCTGTAGCTACTCCAGTACACTCCTAATACTCCCAGAAGACTTCCCAACCATATTTGAAATTAATCTAAACACTTTCATTTTCAATTATAATTTCAATCCGGAGACTCTGTTCATGCAACTTTCCGAAAACCAGAAAAAAAACCCAGAAACTCACACAATCATTTTATATATACTCATGCATCAGAATAATCTCGAGAGAAACAGAAAAACACAATCCCAGTTGTAAAACAGTGCTACTCACCTGAGTGTGCTTATTCTCGAATGGTAAAACCTCGGCCGATCACTTCTCCGGCCACGCACGCGAATGAAAAGTCTACCGAAACTAATCTTCTCGAGCAGAGAGAAATAACCCAATGAATTTCAGCTCCGAACTCCTTCTTCCAGCACTTGCGATTTATGGTTCTTCACGAACAGAAGCCCTAGTCGCCACTCCAGCCGAAATCGCCTGATCTCCAGACTTAACGAAAATATTTCCGTAAGTACACGCGTATTTCGTTTAAAACTAAAAACCCTACTTTCCCTTATTTGCTCATTTAACACTTACCTTGCGAGATGTATACGCCGGTGGATCAACCCTTTTAACCCCTTGATCCTATGCATGCTCGCCCACCGAAGACACTACATGTTCAGCATCTATTCGCATTAATAATCACATAACTACACCTTAATAATACCAATGATAATACTACGATTTTTCGGAAAAATGGCTATATAACGCCTGTACATATGAGTATGGGCTAAGCCCTCAAACCACAAAATAACCTGATAAACACAGTTTATACATCAGAATAAATAACTAAATAAATAAATAAATACTCACAAAATTCAGGGTCTTACAACATAACACTCTGGAGATGTATTTATATCTTTAATGAACAAACTAGATCCAGGGCATTACACCCATTTCCCCTAATCCCTTAAATCCCGAACACTACAAAAAAAGGGGTGTTTTGCGTCAAAAATTTTGCAACGCAAGATCGTGTGGCTGCGGAAAATAGTAAATTGCGGCGACTTAATAACTCACACCACTATTTAGTTGTCGTCGTTGCTTTTTGCACGATGGGCTATTTTTCTAGAACCCGATTCTTCTGTTATGGCTTCCCATGTTCCGATTATGTTATGTTCGTAGGAACTTTACGAGTGTCCTATTAGATCGGACCCAAATAACGAATGAGATAGCATTAATGCCCTCCTTTTGTCTTCATTAAGGTATTTTTTTAAGAAAAAAATTAAAATAAAACTGAAACAAAACCCCAAACACAAATTGAAAGCGCGAATTCAAAATTTGAGCCTCCTCTTCCTCTTTGCTATTCACTTTGAGCACTATGTGCTGTGCAGTCAGAAACTAATTGTAATCACGATCTGCCATTACGTCTGCTCTACAGCCACCCAACAGGTAATCGTCAGATCTCTCTCTCTCTCTCTGTGAAACCCCGTTCCAATATCCCTAGTACATCCTAACTAGTAAGCTTGATGTGTAGGTGAAGCTAGAGAAGCTCAAGCCTAAAGCTAGTCAAAGTGGCTAAGCCTCGACTGTCAGTAACCTGTGGAGGTGAGCATCTCCAAATTGGTCAAATAAGATTTCCTATGGCGAGACAAATTGCTAAGTGTTGGTGTGGTGTGCAGTGTAGGAAGAAGGAGTGGCAAACTTGTAAATTGTAGTGTCTTGTTAGAAAGCCACTTAAGTGGAAAATAGCCAAAGGGAGCCCCATTCGACTAAACCCTTTTTGCCCAAATCCTTTCTTCATCTCCTCTTCTCCCACACTCTCATTTCTCTCCCATTTCTTCTTTATCTTCTCCCCATTTTCGTCCCCTTGCATTATTGAAACCATTGGAGGTGTTTGTTGCAAGAAAAGCAAAAGAAGGAAACCAAAGACGTAATTTTCGTGTGGGTGTTCATGGTGGAGATTTGTGGGGAAATCGCCAAGGAGCACATTGAGAGTTGTTCATGAGTTGCAAAGGGAGCTAAACAACTTGCTTAAGAGTTTGCAAGAGATAAGCAACACCACCCCTCCCCTTGATTTCCAACTTCGGCCAAAATCACATGTTTAGATGAATGTTAAGGTTGAGATGTGAAAACGAGTTCTAGGGCCAATGGGAGGGATTTCTTTGAAGGGTTTTGTTGGTAGTAGATTTCTACACATGCTGGGAGTGATTTCGAGCCCAAAAATAACCAGAACAAGTGAGATTTGAGGAAAACCAAAATCCCCAAAAGTTCGGATTTCGCGAACTGTCAAAAAGCCCAGCCGCCCGAGCAGTCGCTCGAGCGCAGCGTCGGGCGGTAGTCTTAGGTAGTGTGTGCACGTCGCATCGGCGAGGGCGCAAGGATAAGGGTGAGTGCCTCCTGATGGGTAAAAGGGTAATTTGGAGTCGCCATTGCCTGATGGAGCGCAGGCAGACACCTGAGTGCCTATGTTTGTCTATTAAAGTTTGGTCTGCGGCTAGAGATTCTGAGCAAGTTCTCAGTTACGGTTCGGGGAAGTCCGTAGACACCCCGATCCCCCCCGTCAAATCACGGGTCCCATAGGTTTTCCTGGTTTGAGTCAACTTTGGTCTCTCATTCACCTGATTCCTAATCCAGCATTCAATTTGATTAAGTCTGGCAGGACCGCTTGAGCGGTGTGGGTCTCTTTACTTGATTTTATCTTCTTAGCTTAGAATGAGATGAGTCTGATTAGGTGGGCTCATAAAGCTATGGTGGGCCCATCTGGGCCCACAATCTCAAAATGGATTTGGGTTGACCCTGAAAACCCCATAGGTTGGGTAATGTACATTTGGGTTGGATTGAGTCCAACCGGGTCCCAAAAATGGATTTCTAAGGGATTCTGGGAATTGACCGCACATCCTATGCGGTCAAGGCATAACCACGGATCAAGTGCGGTTTTGCCCGAACCGCTCTGAGTATGCGGTTCGGGCCCGAAATTCCAGGAAAGGCCAAAATGGCCTCAGGATTTAGCTCGGCTTCTCTCTAGGGTGTTCCAGCAGTCATGTGGGCCCACAGTGGTTCAGAGAATGGGGGATCTCCCCACTTTGGTTTCTTTTTTTGGAGGTTTTCTGCAACAAAGAAAGAAAGGGGAGCAGGGGAGATTGCCTCCTCCCCATTGAGCCACCTACAACAGTTAAACAGGGACCATGAGGTCCTTGTGGTGGTCTTTTAACTCACTCAGAACAGTAGCCAAATGAAACCAAAGAGAAATGCAACATGACAAGACCTAGTGCATGCTTTTAATTCAAGATAGCTACCACATGAATTTCCATACACCGTGAATATGTACAAAGGTATTTAAGTTGCTGGGGCAACAGCTGTGCAAAGGGGATTTGGCTTGCATGCATAAGTCAATGTGCTGGTCTTGGAGAGTGCCTAGGCACTATAGTGGGCATGCTGGAGGGTGCAATACAGCAAGAAAAAGAGAAAGAATTTGCTGCTGTCTCCAACAGCAGCTTATGTGAACCATGTCATGGGGGCTACGGGTAAGGGGGACATGCTTATTACCCACAAAACAGTAGCACATCAACAAAAGGGAATGGGGAGCATGACAATGGGGGGATTTACATGCATACATGCTTACTTCTCATACACTTCAAAGTATATAATAGGAACACCCACCATGAAAGCAATAGAAAATCATAATACGACATGGGGAAGGAGAGAACACAAGAAGGGATGAGAGGGGGGATTACATGGGGCTACATTAGATGATCAAGCATGAAGGAACATGCTCCCTCTTTTAAACAAACCAAATATGACCAACAGCAGCTGCAAAGTACATGCTCAAAAGCATACAAAAGGGAGCTCTCCCCCTCCCTTAAGACCATACGCACCCCCTTTTATCTCTGAGGATCTTCATATCACGAAAATGAGAGCAAAATGCATGGAAAACTAGCACAAGGACAAATTCGTGCCAAGGAGAGACTAGGCTCTCTCAATACCTTGAAAAACTCTAATCTTTATATATGTATGATAAAAGTTGGTAAGAAACAATACCTGAATACTATAAGACCCTTTTGCTGAGTGTGGGGTTTCCCTTGAAGCTCATACAATGGCTGGAGAGCCCCCTTTCAACAGTAGCAGCAACCTCCTCCACTTCTTGCTTAAGTGAGGATGAAGAAGAAGAGAGAAAGAAGGGGTAAAATGGTCTTACAAAGGGGTTGGAAGGTTGTGGGAGCAAAGAGGTGTGGAAAGGGAGGTTTTCGGATCAGAGGGAGTGGGGGAGAGGAGGTGGAAAACAGCCAAAGGGAGCCAACCCCCGGAAAGTGTTCAGATTTGCCTATTTATAGAACACAGAGACAAAACCACATACTCAGTGCGGTTTTGCCGAAAATTAACAGTAACCGCACGGTATGTGCGGTTTGTCCATGTCTTTTCAGCAATGATTAGGGGACAAATTGGTCAGGTGCGCCATGCAACCGCACTGTAAGTGCGGTTTCTTTTCGCGTGCCGCTTGCGCTGATTGGCTGGCGCGAGCGGTGGCCGAAAAAATCAACCACACACCCTATGCGGTTGCTTCGCAACCTCATATTGTGTGTGGTTGCTTTTTCTCTCCCTTTTTTTGGTTGAGTTGACTGCTGAGGTGACTCAGCCGCCCACTCGGACAAATTAGACTTCCCCAATTTTTATTATTTCCCATTTATCTTAATTAATTTAATTAAAATATTAGACTTTGATTGATTTGCCCCTGTTACTGTTTTGCTCATATCTTCTCCATCTGGGCTCCAATTCCAACAAACTTAGTCGCTTTGGAACCATGTCAGGATTCTCTATCCACAGGGATAAATCAAGGTGGCCAATTATCACTTGATCAAAAAGTCAACTTTTACCCCCTCAGGCTTTGACTTTTCAGTTAGGGTTTTTATTTTTAACATTTTCAGGGGTGCAAAAATGAGGTGCTTACAGGTAGTTTTAGCAAGTGATTTAAGGCATGGCCGCTTGAGCGATGCTCGAGTGACTATTCTAGAGACTTGTCTTAACAGAGAGAACCCGAGAGCAATTTCTGACCGCTCGAAGCAGGCTCGAGCGCCCTATCGATCGCCCTTACCAGAATTTCCAAATTTTGTATTTTTAGCCCAGATTGAACTACTATTTGTTTTTGTTCAAATCCAACCTATGTATAAGTGAGAATTAGGTGTCTAGGAGGTGTTCCAACTAGAAGTATCTCAAAATTCCAAATAATAAGGATTTTGGGTACGTTTTTCCAAAGAAGGTCTTAGAAAGATTTTCTGTCCCAGATTACTGTAGAAATAGGATAACTTGATTCCACCATTTCAAACACCTTCCAAATAGCCCCTAGAAGTAGAAGACGAGGGTCAATACCAAGTTGTACAAGTATCAAAAGAAGTGAGGCATAGGTTGCCCAAATTGAGTCATGAAAGGTAGAGAATTTTTGAAAACTTAACCTATACCATTGACCATCAACGAGAGTACACCATCTGTGACCAGATGGGCTTCGGCCTGGTATTTAACACGTAGTATGAAGGGCATTGGCCCGTAACACAATTGCATGACATCGAGGGCTTTGGCCTGTTACTTGTATTACGAAAGAAAAAGGGCAGTGACCCATTGATGTTGATATTATGAATGGAGGGCAATGGCCCTAGGGACATTGAGTATTATTGAACAGAGGGCTTCGGCCCCACATTTAACATGAATTGTATGGGAGGCAGTAGCCCAGAATTTCATGAGATTTATTTAGGGCATTGGCCCATTTGTTTGGCATTCTACATGTGCAGTTCACCTCAATTGGGGGTAGTGAACTATTGTTCACCTCAATTTGGGGGTAGTGAACTAGCTTCTTCATAAAAAGTGGATATTGGTAGATATGTATGTTGTTCACCTCAATTGGGGGTAATAAACTATTGTTCACCTCAATTTGGGGGTAGTGAACTGGCTCTTCCACAACAGTAAGCCTTGGTGGGTAGATGGATCGGTTCATCTCGGTTGGGGGTAGTGGACCTTTGTTCACCCTGGCTTGGAGATAGAGAACCCGTATCTTCCACGCAAGCTTGGGATCCGTTACCTTTGTTATTATGATTGTTGATTTCAAACTGTTATAAATTAATGAATTGCACACTAAGGCACATGCATGCACAAATTGTATGACATTAAGATACTGTAGATTTTGTAGTATTAGAACTACCCGCATGCCATGGTTTTATCGAGAGATATTTGCATAAATTATGTTTTCACCGAATCATGCATGTGTTGCTTATTGAGACATTCGTCTCACAGTTGCTTTCCATCTTATTTTTCAGATCTATCGACGTCCGGTGTGAAGGACCAGGCTAGGGATGGAGGCAAGGAAAAGACCATCGGGTATAGAGAAGAAGACTTCTATAGGCCTTAGGATTTTGTTTTTGTAATACTTGTATAGTTTTGGATTGTAACCTTACCATTGAGAGGAGTGACTAGTCACCCAATATTTTGTAACTAAACTCTCATGTCTTATTTCATTTCAAATATATATATATATATATATGAACATACTTTTGATATGCACAAATATGAATTGTTTGCACTTGCACTTGTATAGAAAAAAAAGTTTTAAATCCTTCGTGTTTTAGCAAGTTCAATGGCCTACTTGCCACGTTCCGGGACGGGTGGTGCCTTGGAGGGGCAGACCTGGTTCTGGGGTGTAACACACACACACACACACACACACTCTTTCTCTCTCTCTGCTTCCTCTTTTGTTTAATTGAAAAATGTTAAATGACGATGAATATGCTGGTATATTTGATGAAAAACAGATATGCGATAAGTAATTGGTATATAACAAGGGAAGATAGTGCAACAAAAATGTTACATCAAGCTGGTATGCGTCGATGAATAGCCTAGTATATTTAATGAAAAAAATAGTATATAGCCAATGAATAATTGTTATATGAAAATAAAAAGATTGTGTACACAAACGTTGCGTCAAGCTAGTATGGGACGATGAATATGCTGATATATTTGATGAAAAACAGGTATATATTCGATGTAGAATTGGTATATGATAGGAGAAGATAGTGCAATAAAAATGTTACATCAAGCTAGTGTGTGACAATGAATAGCCTGGTATATTTGATGAAAAATTGTTATATGGCTGATGAATAATTGGAATATGTAGATAAAAGGATTGTGCAACAAAAACATTGCGTTAAGTTAGTATGCGACAATGTATAGCCCGGTAGATTTGATGAAAAATTGGTATATAATTGATGAATAATTGGTATATGCAAATAAAAAGATTGTATAGCAAAAATGTTGCGTCAAACTAGTATGCGACAATGAATAAGATGCTTCTGTTATTCAATATGTAACTCGATTCAATTAAAGAACTCTCTAAGAAAGAGACAAACAATGGCAAGACTTGACTCCCCATAAGTATGCTAACAAATAAACTCCACAGAAAGATGCCAATAATGGCGCCATGGCGGGTTGAACTCACCAAAACCCGTCCAAAATGTCGTTCCTTTGGGTGCCAAGCGAAATGAGCTCGTTTTTAGATTTAAAATATTCAAAAAATAGTGCCCAAGCATTTTGAGTTACTTTTTTCTTGTTTAATTCAAAAAAACTTTTGAAATGGTTGTCTAATTTTGTGGGGTCCATCTAATGGGACACAGTGTAATGATCATACGAATGTAACACAATAGGCACAGGAAAGTTGTAACAGAAGAATCGGGGTCCATCTAATAGTACACTAGTGTTCATGCGAATGTAACACAGTAGGCACAGGAAAGATGCAACAGAAGAATCGGCTTTCATTTTTCTAAACCTTCCTCTTTGTGCGCAACTCGTCACTTGCTCTCCCGCGCATCTTATTTCTAAATCTCTCTATTGTTATCGTTTCCCTCTAACACAGCCTTCGCCAAAGCTCTGCACCTTGAAGAAACAAGATCGTTTCACATAGCGAAGGAGACCCAATATGTTATTATCGATCTTCTGTTCACAAATTTCATCAAGCCCTAATCGGAGTTCCATGCACCCAATCTGCCATTGTCGCACATACAACACCTTCAACGTATTGAGGTAAATCTCTCTCTTGAAATCTGTTTATTTCTTTCAATAGTACAGAGATGGTGGGTTTTTTTTAGGCGCTATTGTATTTGTTCCTAACCAAATTCAAGCAAGAACATATTAAAGTGTTGGACGTTAACGCTATTACTACTAAGGGTTTGACAGCCCTTGACGTATTGGAGCAAGCAAGAGAAAGGAAATATCTAGGGCATAATTGGAGATTTCAGGAAATACGAATGGCTCTGTGCAAGCCATAGGTAGAGCCATTCGTATAATTTGTTGGTAATCGGCTTTGTTATAGGGTTACCCTCTGCAATTTGTTGGTAATCACTGCATTCGTATAATTTGGGCTGATTGCCACCAGCACTTACAAAGCTTTGATCTCCCCTGCCTTCAATAACTGGCAATATAGTGCCGAGTGGAAGAGTTCTTCGTCGACCTTCATGGCTGCTTGGTAAAGAATTTCAATTTTTTTTTATTCCATGCTTATAAACTTACCATCTATGGTTGCTAGTTGATTTTTAAACAAACATACATTTTTAAGCAAAATTAAACTTTGAAGTTTTTTCTACATGGTCAAATTTTATTTATTGCTTGATTCTACAATGACCTGGTTGAGAATTCTCTAGTTACTGATTAGTAGTCATGATACCTTTAAAAACGCATTCGATATCTATTTGTTATTTTAGGTGTTGTGATTGTCAACATACTGTAGGCTATTTTTTCGATTAAAAATTTCACAAAAAAAAAAAGGAAATTAAACATTGGAAATAATGAAGTCCCTTTGTCTTTGCTTAATTCAAGTTGTTGCCTAACTTGTGCCCAATTTTTTTCTTTTTCCTCTTGATAGCTTAGATATCTTTAAGTTTTATGTTGTGACATTTATTAAATTGTTTCGCTTTTCTACTATTAGAAAAGAGAAATATTTCAAGATCTGGCTTTGTTACTGTTGAACTCTTTTGGTACTATTGCTGCCTCCTATAGGTGTGAATGCTTCTTTCTATTTCGGGTAGTTCCGTCTTGATGATTAGTTTAGTTTTCACTTTTCCTTGTTTTTTTCTTTTCTCTTTCTCAGTGTTTGTGCTATTTCTCTCTCATTTTTTAGTCTCTAGCTTAACAGTATGAGAGTTGGATTTAGTTTGAAATATGAGAAGGGAAAAAAAAGGGTTATGGTAGTTGTCACCAAGTAAAGAAGTTGACTAACTGATGTTGCAGATGTTGGTTTGAAGGATTGTGGGATGGATTGCTTATTTCAAGTGAATTTTCTTAACAGTCATGTATATGGGGTTGTTGTTGTGGAATTTCTTATGGGAATCTAATGTGGAGTATTCCCTTCATGTGAAAATTCGTGGAATGACATTTACGGTTTCAGAGAAAAAAAAATAATTGTGTTGCTGTATTTGTGTTGATTGAACCTAGGACATGTTTTCTTCTTGAAATCAACTATATGAATTGCTTAATATGATTTCTGGTATATCCACGTTTTCTAGTTCATTTATTTCAATCCTACCACTTTACTTTTGGTTCAATGATATTATTTTCTCACTAATTGCAGGAGATTTTTTCTATATACCCTGTCTTATCACTACGAGCTCTGACTCCAGGAGCATAAAATTGAGTTTGCAGTGAACTTTATCTTCTTTAGGTTAACTAATTTTTTACTCTTGAAAATTGTAGTTAATGAAATTCATATCATAGATTATTACTATATTTTGTTTCATTCTATTTTATCATTGTTGAATCTCTTTATGTGGAATTCTTGACCATTTTTACAACAAGCTTTGTTTGGCAGAAATTAACTATTTGTTTTGTTTAATTTTGACACTGTCATTTTTTGACATGATAGTGAGATGTTTTTCTTTCTCTATAGATACTTTTTTTTCATATAATTTGAATCTATTGGTAAATATGTTTATTGGTGCAGTTGACTTAGGTTGTTTGAACTTGCATTTTTAAATCTTCTAAGTGCTCATCTTCCACTTACAAAAATAAGGTTTATTTGTTTCTCTTGCTACAGAATGCCCCAAATTTTATTTATTTTGTTTAATTTTGGCATTTTCAAATTCAGTTCATACAATGCCCCAGAATTTATTTTTTATGGTTAATTATGATTACTTTACTTTAGAGACCAAGAACTTTGTTCAAGTTGCTGCATATGACAGCGAAAAGCTCATTAAGTGTTAGTATATCTTGAAATTTGGGTGTAGGGAACTTTTTAGACTTGTTCTCCTCCTCTTGTATGACTATAACTGCTCACTCATTTATTTGTTGAAAATGCAGCTCAAGCATACCCATTATCTTCTTCCCGATTAATAGGTTGATCAATGACCTTATATTAAATTTATTAATATTATTGTAATATCCTGTACTATAATGAGTTTCTTTTGTATCTTTTATATATGTTTTTGTATCAAGCTATTAATGACTGTCACTCATTTTTTAATTGAGATTCAGCTCAAATTTTCTCTTTAGAAATTTATTTGAAGTTTTATCAAGCAACTAAAGTATATTTTGTCTTTTGTGTATATTTTGTAGGGAAAATTACCGTACAGTACATTTTCTACATTCAGATGTCTCTTTCATCCAATCTTTTCACACAATTACCACTGCAATAATATTTTTTAAAGTTTGGGACTAATTAGTCATCCATATAAGCATCATTTGTATCACAAGAGAAAAAACCGTTTTTACCCTCCATTTATTTGGTTCAACTTCAAGAAATTGTTAAACCATTCAACCCGACATTGTTAAGCTGTAACCTGATTCCATTGTTAAAACTTTTTCTTCCAAAACCGTTTTTTGTATCCCACCCCACCCCACTTCTTCTATCAAGCTCCATTGAAAGGGTTCCCCAACTTCTTCAATCAAGCTCCATTGAAAGGTTTGGGTTTTATTCTTCATTGAAACGGCTTGGGTTCTGCTTCTTCTTCTTCATCGTTGAAAGGGATTTGCAGTTGTGATCTATTTCTCTCAACTTCTTCGTTTGCTTGCTATAGTTGAAAAGTAAATCTATTGAAGAAGCCGAAGTGTGGATTTGGTGATGTTCTAATCTAACCCGACTCCTTGTTTCAACAAGTTACAAGACCTATAACACAAGGAGAAGTGAAGCCAAAGAAAAGAAAGGGAAAAAGAGCAGTCAAAACGGCTGTTCTGTTTTTCACTAATTTGAATTTTCCTTTTCGTTTACCAATGCGGTCATTATATTTCCTCAATCCAAGGATGGATTCTCCTTTTTATTCTTGTGTGAGAATTTTCGGCCATGTTCTCTTAAGAATTTTCCAGCAATATCATTGTTTTGAAGTCCATGGATCGAATTCAAACCCCTGTTCTTCCCATATGGATTTGATTTTTCCCGCAAACAATTGAACATGACTGTGCTTAAACTTAGGCTGGTGACCTCTGTTTCCCTTTGTACCTAGCCAAGGACGAAAGAGAGCACAAGCATCATGATTTGTAGAAGGATGCCCTCCCTCGCCGCTTGCTGCTCCTTGCCAGGATTCCCTGCTGGATTGGATGGCGGTATGTGCAGTTTATACATGGCCGATCCCATGCCTTCGACGCACAACTTAGCCAAGATGGTTGATCTTTACCCATTCCAATACTCCAAACCTAAGAGACTTCATCTGAATGGTTGCTCCAGCCACTACAATTATCCATGGCCGATCCTCTGAGTTAAGTGAAGTAACCGAAAGCTTTCCCATTGACAAATTGTAAGTTAAATAGTTCAGACCGTTTGATAGAACCACATAAAGTGGGGGTTGAACTGAATAAAGTGGGTTATTAATGTCTTTTCGAACTTCTTATGAAGAGGATATTGATGTGGAGGACCAATTGGTCCAAAACTTCAGAAGTAAAATTGCAGTGGTCATTGGATAAAAACACAAGATGAAAGAGACATTTTAGGGTTAAGAATAGACCGTATGGTAATTTTCCCTATTTTTTAGGCTTTTGGTAAACTTGCAAGTACAAAGGAGCTCTTGGCAAGGGAACAAATAGGGATATTTGTCTAAATGACAATGAGGATGCATATTGTTCAAAGTGATTGAAATTTGTTTAATTGTGTACTTACAAGTTTATTATTTTGAGAGCTTTTCTTTAAGCTTAAAAACAAGAAATTTGAATGTGTCGTGATTTTCCTAATAAAATCTTTCTTTTATTGGTTTCCGTACATGAGATTGTATATTTATATGGCAAAGAAAGTTTATGTATTGCAAATCAGGTTATATTTGTAATTATTAAAAAAAGGGGGATTATTTGGCCACCATATTTTGCATTTTTAGCAGTGGTCAGTTCCCTCACTAAGAGTTTGTCACCAATTTAATGTCATCAAAAGTACTAATTTTTAGCAGCAACTTTTGCGACGGTTGCCTTGTCACTAAAAGTTTTTTTTAAACTATTAGTGACAATCTCACTTCGTCGCAAATTCTAATGTCTTAATCGCGAATTCAAATGTGAACTTGTGATTACAGAGTTTTTGTGACAAATTTGTTGCCGCTAAAACTCTTAATATTAGTGGCAACCGCGTTTATGTTGCCGCTATGTTGCCGCAAATAGTATTGGTTCTTTTTCGTGGCATCTCATCTATTATTGGTGGAAAGTTTAGGATGCTGCAAAAAGTGGTATTCTGTTGTAGTGAAGTGTACCGATCCTCACGCGTTCGTCAGGGAGCGTGCTAGGCATTCTGAAAGGGGAAATCACACATCATCCTCCCCTCGGGTCATCCCGACGTGCACACATCATCATCTCTCCTTCCATGAAGTTTTGTTCTCCAATCAAAGAATAGAACATGGTTATTAGGGTGAGAACAAAAAATATTAGGCCCAAAGTGTTTGACTAGGGATTCATTCTTTTTTAATGACTTGAAGGTAGATCAAGGATTGCCTTTCATCCCTTTTCAGAGAATGTACCACTTCAATTGTTCTTGCTAGCTAACTAGCTTAAGAACCATTTTCATTTTTTCAAACTGTTCACTCTGCCTCCAATGAACATAAGTTGAAATTGGGACAATCTGGTTCAATGTGTCTAATTAGCGGATTTCTTGCATTGCTTGGGGTATCTTTAAAAATGAATGGCCTCTCATCATTTCATTGGGGTCAAAATCCTTAAGTCATGTTAATGACCATTGACTGTTATGAGGCATCTTACCCTTTCCATTTGTCTCTCTTTCTTTCTTTTTTCTCAAGTTATACCTTGCCCTAGTGCCAACTTGGTGGGGTTTGAAGAAAATGGTGCATGGAAGAACAGTACTGATAGGGTGACCCTTGGCTTAGATAAAGTCCTTTAGGGTATTACCGGTTAGCACATTTCCCTAGGCACATTTGATTGGTCAGGTTTCCTTATGATAACAATCACGCCATGGTCAAGCTTCCTTATGATCACATTTGTTCGTAAAAGAATGCATGCACAAAAAAAAATTGAGATATATAGTGACCTGTCTCATGAGGAATAGTTGATGCCAATTGGTGTTCATGATGTTTTGGCACATTAAAGGAAGAGCCCCTAGGCATTCTTCATATCCCCATCCATGTTTTCAGCTTCCTCCTCCAGTAGAAGGGTGGCAAGTGGGCGGGCTTGGCCTGCAACTTGCTTTGTTCGGATTGACAGACTCCTGATCCATTCTTAAAATCATGGCTTGCATCAATGTCTGCATATTAGCCATTTGCTTACTCAGATTTGCAATTACAGGATTCTCATTTGCCCCTAGTCGGTTTGGCTCTTTGGGCGGATTCATCCTTGCATACGAGCGAAGCACATATGGGCTTCTGAGATCTATTTTGGGTGCCTGTGAATGGACAAGTGTTAGTCAAGATCGCCTAGTTTATATCAAGGCAGTACACATGGCACACGTGTGTACAATTTCTCCACCTTTATTTATTTATTGCCTTCTTTTTTCTTAAATATGGATTTAAAATTTTATGGGAGTTATCACCTTGCTTAATGAGCAAGGTGCTCATCCTAGCATGCACACCTGACCACATGGCACACATGTGGCTGCCACGTGGCACCCATTAGTTTGAGCTTCACTTCTTTTTTTCCAAAAATCCTAAGATAACCTTCAACTTATTTTATTCATAAATTGTCCATTGGAGATATGATTTGAGCACGGTTTGGTGGGTTGGTGTAAAACCCCGAATTTTCACCTAATAAATAAATAAATAATAAATAAAAGAAAATATGAGTTGAGCCTTGGTTAAAATAAAAAGTGAAGATTTAAAGAGTAATTAATTCGAATAAGTCATAAGTTGAAAATAAAGAAATAATTTTAATGAAATTAGCCTAAAAGAATAAAAAGGGTATTTTGGTAATTTTCAGAAAAGGGTAATTAATAATTAAATCATTAAATAATAACTAGAATTTGAAAATAGAAGAAAATAATTTATTTTGACAATTTATAAATTAAAAGAAATTAATAAAAGCCTAAAAGTGGGAAAAAGGGGTAATTAGGAGATTTTACGTATTAATTTGGAGAAAATAAGGATTTAGGTGATATTAAAGTTTGATTAAATATTATGCACGAAAATAGGTTATAAATAAGAGTTTAGATGATAAGAGATTAAATTTTTAGTGTTTAAGTGGAAAAATAAAAGGTGGAGGAAAAGTAGGAATTAATTAGAATGGGTTAGACTTTAATTAGACCATGGTTGGGTTAGCCCAAATTAAAGTAGCCAATTAGGGTTGATTTAGGATTTCTAAAGCTTAATATAAATAGGAGACTAAGGTTAGACAAGAGGGAATTTTCGTGGGTTTATTATTCAGAGAAAAGAGGGAGAGAAAGGAAGAAGGTTGCTAATGGAGGTGTTTGACCAGCCATCATCATAACATGATCGGGGAGAATCCGTACGGTGGATCGCCTTCAAATTTGGAGGTTTTGTTCTTCACTGATGGAACTACATTGTGTACGGTGGAGATTTGAATTGGGAGAGTCTAGCTTAGTGCGTTTGGGAGCAAAAGTAAGGTCTAGAATTAGAAGCTTCAATGGAAGAAGGTTTTTAGCATATAAGGCAAGTAGTAACCCTTGGAAAACGTGAGAAATTGCATGATTTCGTTTTCTGTGATTTAATATTGATTGAACGGATTAGTCGGAACAGTATTTATATGGAATCAAATTGGTTATATGTTATTGATTGGTATTCTTGAAGGATTTGTTGAAATAAAGAAGAAAACTTGGTTTAATCATGAAATTAATTATAGGATGGTATTTAATTAACATGAATTAATCTAGAAGGCTTTAGGAATGTTTTAGAATGTTATTAGATTGATTTAGACCAAAGAAACCTATGGCAAAAGCATAAAAATCCGAACTTTATAAATCTGGAAATTTTTTGTTTAATTTTGCACGAGCGCCTAGGATCTCCCAGCCCTGTAGAGGTCGGCGCTCTATGTAAAATTTGCAGATTTTGGGGATTTTGTAATTTGAAAAAATATCCAATAATTTCTCTGATTAGTTAAGCATGTTAGCATCTTTATAAGGACCTAATTAAGGTATAAAAATTATAAAATTAAATTGGAAAGATTAACCAATAAATTGAAGGTTTCAATGAAAGGTTTGTCTATAAAAGGGTCAAAGAGTATGGATATTGGTAGAAATAATACTACGGGTACTTATAGCTTATAAAAATCTTCTAAAATTTATTTTAGGTTTGTAGAACATGCTGGAGAAATAAAATACAGAAAATTTGAATAGAAACTAGCTTAGGTGTTAATATAGGAAATTGGATTCTAACAAAGGGATTAATTAAAGGAGATTCTAAGTAAGATTTGTTTTACCTTATTTGAGCTTTCAATATGAATGTTGGATTCTGGAATTGCATAAACTCTAGTTTCTATCGAATTTATGATACATGAGCTTTATTCGAATATAATTAAGAAATTGCATATGTTATTCTGAAAAAGCCTTTAATTGAATTAGTAAGGATTGAATCATGGATTTCACATGGAATGAAATATTTGGGTATGGTTTGGTATGTGGTATGATGCTGTTCACTTTACTTTTACGGTTGGGTGATGTGGCTTCTGTGGTAGAGTTTGATACTATCTTTTACGGCAGAGATAGGTAATCCTCTGTGTAGAGATGTGTAATCCTTTATGGGTAAAAGTGTGTATGCTTCCTACATTAGCGTGTCCTCTCGTATGTGGTTTTATCGTGGTTTGTGTTAGTAGGCTTAGCTGTATTTGGATCTATAGTTTTAGCTGGTTAGCTAAGTGGTATTTAGTTTGGGTTGAGTTACTCCTATATGTGAGCACGCTTCCCTTGCAAATTAGTTTGCTCCAGGAAGGTCCTATGTCTGGAGGGACACCCCGGTGCGCCGCTGGTGATTCCCTGTACATGTGGATAAGCGACCATCTCCATGTATTGATTCTGGTGTTGCATGCTGGTGGTGTATGCCAACTCTGTTGAGTTCGTGCGCAATAAGTCGGTGACTACGGCTCTTGTCTATAGCTGCGCTGCATGGAGCTTGAGTATCATTAAGTAGCACTGTCCCTAAGCCACACGGTGGTATAGCAGTTAGTTGAGTGTCATCTCAAATACTTATCATCTTTGTGAGTCTTGCAATGACACATGTTTTATAGTTTTTGTCGGTTTTACCCCGTTAACATCAAGTTACTGGTATTTATACATGATCGTCTGTTTTATCGCTTTATTTGGAATTGTCATGAATAACTTGTATTTCTCGTCTTATCGTTGATTAATCGAATACCTCATGACTATTTGCTTACATTGGACTGTTTCAATTTGCATGCACCTGCTACTTGTTGAGATGTAAATCTCACTCCGTTTTCCCCTATTTTTCAGGTTGCTTTGAGAGATCGCGAAGATGGGGTTTTAATTTGATGGGTAGAATTATAATTTGTATTAATGTCACATGTTGATTAGATAAAATTTATTATAAACTGAATTGAATATATTGATTAAAGAATTGTTTTTATTGGCCACCATAACTCTGATATATTTAATTAGTTTTTTAAAAAAATGTATTGTGAATCTTGGTTTGTATCTGACCCCAGCTTCGTGGTAACACCTCGAGTTTGGTTGTTGAACCGGACTTGGGTTGTTACAGTAGCGAATTGAGTTCGGGTTGGGTGCCGGTTTGTATTGACTTGGATTCGGGGCGTTACAGTTGGAACAGCCCGGATCATCCATGTTGTAAGCTTGTTATTTAAAAAAGATTGGCCTTTGCTACAACCTTGGTTTGTGTGCCACATACGTGCTAGTTTAAGGTAAGCATCGTAGATAATTCCATGGTGCAAAATTTTTGGTGCCTACAATGACTATGGTAAAGGGATGAAAAAAAGGGAAGAAGGAAAGGACAGCTAAAAAAATTTAAGAGAGGAGAGAGGAATGTGAGAAAAAAAAGGGACTGAAAAAACATGGAGGTGGAAGCATCACAAAGAAGAAATTTGTAGATGGATAGCTATTTTGAAATTTTCTCCAAATACAGGCAATGATCTATGCTCATCATTATTCTCATCTCATTATTGAGGTTGTGATGTTTAATAGATTTGGAATGTTCATATTCTGTTCATGCTGCTATCATCTTTTTCTTATTAATGTAACTTTGGATTGAAGGTAATTAAATTTTAGAAGGATGGTATGTTTTGAATGTTGATATTTATTACATCACTATTGGTAATGTCCTGTTTCCGTGAAAAATATGGTAAAAATCTAATATTCGTATGTTTATGATGGTTTTAATCTATGGATTGTATTTGGGATTTTCCTCTGACCCAGTCGACGAATCTAGATCTTATGGATTGACATGGTTTGTCTTGAATAAAAGTGAGCAACATGATGAGTTAGAACAGAGCATACAGATACTCTGTTCTACAAAATGTGGGAAAATTTTTAATTTACAAAAACAAGAGTTTGAATAGGGAAATGGATTGCTGCGAAAAGTCTGATTTGACTATTAAATTGATTGACATGCTGACCATGGCTATAGATTTCCCTATTCTCATTGTCATTTTTAGTCTTGCTGTAGTTAAAACCTTTGTAGATTTATCCCTTGTTTTAAGTCTAGTTGACCGTCAGTTTGTTGCAATATACTTTTAATCCCATATTGGCACAACATCTGTATGACATAGTGAATGAGATTAAATGTTTTAGCCAAAGATATTCTTTTTGATAACAGAACCTCTGATAAGCATGCTGTGAACTCTCTTGGTAATCCATTAGTCGTGATTGTTGGGAATCTTGATAATCTTATGTGATAATATTGTTTGCCTTTGTATCTGTTTGTTTGCTAACATTGTTTTGAATGGATAGATTTGATGCTAATCAAAAGTTAATACATTGTGGGTGATTATTGTGTCCTTGTCTACGTGCCAGTTCAATGCAATAGACTGACGGTCAACTAGGCTTAAAGGAAAATAAAAAGTAGTAATTAATATACTTATCCTATTATAATAATGCATCCTATGTACATAGCCTATACAATATTAAATTCTTAATAAGAAGGAAAAGGAGAAAGAATCCTATTATGAATATTTTTATTTTTAATAATTATATATATATAATTCTATATAGAAATGGGTCCAAAGGAGTACCCAATCCGAAATCAATCCTAAGCAATTCACGAAAATGTCTATCCAAAGTAGATCGACTAATATGATGTAGTTGATCAAGTAAATGGATAACTATTAATACCAATAATGGAAATGTCTCATTTAGAATAAATGTTGTCTTGGAAGTAAATTCCACAAAATAAAAAATATAAATATAATTACCTGGTGCAGCATACCCAATAGTTCCCTTTAGTCCAATAGAGCTAGTTTGGACCGGAGAAAATTCATTGTTGCCTAAGCCAAGGAGCGTTTCTAACCCAAAATCACCCACATGAGCGACCATTTCACTATCAAGAAGAACATTACTTGGCTTTAGGTCACAGTGAATGATAGGTATCTCATAATGGTGATGAAGATAATCTAATGCAGAAGCCACATCAATTGCAATGCTTAATCTGTCGAGAATATTCAAATTCCTTGATTCCTCTTGAGCATCATTTGTGTCTGAGATCGGATGCAACCATGTCTCCAGACTTTGATTTGGCATGAACTCATAAATCAGAGCCTTGAAATCATTTCCTTTGAAATCAATGGTTGAGCAAGCTGTTATAATCTTCAAAAGATTTCTGTGCCGTATGTTTCGCAATGCTTCACATTCAGCCACGAAGCTTTTTGATGCTCCTTGATGTTGAAGGTTTAGTACTTTTACTGCAACAAATGTTCCATCTTGATCAATAATTCCTTTATACACTGACCCAAAACTGCCAACACCAATCAAATTGGCATCAGAGAAGCTGTTTGTCTCTTTAAGGAGCATTTCGTACGACACTCTCAAAAGTGAATTGATAATTGGAGCCCCAGAATGAGGATCTTTCTTACTTCCTTTCAACAGGTAAGGAATCAGGAAAAATGACAATAAGGCAAGTGCTAGAAAGCCACAAACAACTGGAATTATCACTTTGAGCAAAAGAGATGCCTTTGATTTCTTTGACTTTCCAATAATATTGCACACATGCAATTGCAATTTAAGTATACCCCCACAAAGCTTATTGTTTCCAGCTACTGAAAATGCACTTACGTTTTTGAAGATCCCTTTTTGCGGTACCATACCTTCAAGATCATTGAAAGATAAATTTAGATTTTTCAATGGAAGCTCCTCCAAATATTTTGGAATTTCCCCAGACAAGTTGTTCCGTGAAAGATCAAAATATTGAATAGCTTTTAAGGACCCCAAAGATGGAGGAATAATCCCTTGAAAGAAGTTACCCTCCACATGAAGGTATTCCAAACTTTCACATTCACCAAGACTAGATGGAATTCCTCCAGACAACTTATTCTCAGAGACATCTAATTGACCAAGATTCTTCAGGGCACCAACCTGTATTGGAATTGAACCATTCAAACTATTTTGAGATAGGTCAAAGAAAATTGACAACGATGAAAGGCTGATAACTTCTGGGGGTATGGTACCACTTAGATTATTTTGAGAAAGATCAAGAACTATTAGCCGTTTGCATTTTCCAAGACTTGAAGGTATGATACCTTGAAGACCATTTCTACTTAAATCCAATTGAATTAGTGATGATAGATTTCCAAGCGAAGTTGGAATTTTACCTGAGAATTCGTTACTGCTCATGCCCAAATGCTGGAGTTTCTGAAGCTTACCAATACAAGTGGGAATACCACAAGACAATTGGTTTCCAACCATGTTCAATAAAATTAACTCTCGGAGATTTTGTACCCCTAAAGGGATGCTTCCCGTTATTTTATTTCCTGGTAGAACTAATCTTTGCAATTGATTTGAGAGGTTTCCTATAGTGTTGGGCAACATACCTCCAAAATTATTGTATGAAGAGTATAACAGTAACAAATTACTACAGTTAGCCAAAGAAGTAATGATACCTAAGATATCTCCTTCTCCACTACCCAGCGAATTATAACTGATAATCAATTTCGAAAGATTTTGTAGGCCTCCAAATTCTATAAGAACTTTTCCGGTGAAGTTGTTGTCACCAAGATCAAGTTCTACAAGTTTTGATGCATTAGATAATGAGAGCGGAAGGGGTCCGGTAAAATGATTTCCACCAACATTAAGGAATCGAAGATTGGGAAGAGTATTTCCCAAGTTTGACAGTAGATTTCCAAAAAGTTGATTTACTGGCACGGCAAAGATAGTGATGGATGAGATATTATATAATGAGGGAGGGATTGTACCAGATAGTCTATTAACCCCAAGGGAAAACATTTTCAAGCGTGTCCATCGACATAGGGCTTCTGGAATACCTCCATTGAAATTGTTGAGTGGTGCTGAAAGGATCTCAAGAGATGAAAGGTTCCCTAATGACGGCGGGATAGTTCTAGATAAATTGTTTCGCTTAATAAAATTTTTTTGGAGTTTTGACAACAAACCAAACTCAGAAGGAACATTCCCCGTGAGACTGTTTCCACTCACACCAAGCCAATTAAGGTTGGTGCAACGAGATAGATTAACTGGAATCTCACCCACTAACGAATTGTTCATTAGGTTCAAATATTGAAGCCTAAACAAAAGACCAAACTCGTGAGGTATTTTGCCATTGATTGAGTTGTTAATCAGCACAAGCTGTCTCAAGAAAGTGAGGTTCCCAATATGAGGAGTTATGGAACCCCACAAGCCTAGTGACTGTAAATCTATAACAGTGGCTCTTTGATGTCTTCGGCTACAAGTAACACCATACCACTCACAGAAGTGCAGCGAATTGTTCCAAGAGCTCAAGACCTACAATGGATCATAAAATATATTTTCCTTGAATGCAATCAAGGCAAGTCGATCCGTTTCATTTCTGCCCATGGTGGTGGCAGCCATGGCAGACGTGATAGATTTGGAATGAAGCAAGGATATGCATGAGAGAAGAACAAACAGAAGGTAGAAGAACCAAAGCATACTCCAACTAATTTCAAGGGCCAAATGCTTCATGTTGAGCAACTACTAGTAGCGAGATGGGTTGGTATTGTTACTTGTTACTTAGCTCTCGTGTAAGATAAATTATAAGAAAGTTTTTTCAAGAATTGACAAATATGCCCTCGTAAGTTTTTTAACAATATTTTTGTAAATTGTTTGAAAAACAAAACACAGGAACAAAATTATGGAAAGGGGGCCTTTTCCAAGGTATTTACATAAGCATTCCAAGAAAAGTCTTTTTGGCATAAAAAAGTAATTTTTCCCATTAAAATCCCCTGCAACGTGAGGTGGGGTCCACACACCCACTTTCACACGGCACAGCGTGCTGTGCTGTAAACGATGTCGACTCCACTTTTGCAAACTAATTGCCAAAGGGCTATCACTGTAGCGATATGTTCAGTCCCGGTTTGCCCCTCATTAATGACCATGTCGACTTTTGCAAACTAAGAGGGCAAAAAAAAAGAACTTCCATGAAATTTCATCCACAAGTATCGTCCTACGGCATATTACAAGACCCAATTAGTCAAGCCTTCTTTTTCCTTTTGTGTTAGTTCCTACTAGTTAGTGTTGTGCAGTTAAGTCTTTAAGGGAGAGACATGAAAGCTTCCACGAAATTGTGTCCACAACCGTCACATAGTGGTGATGTGAACCGTTGAAAGCATGCCATGTGAGTGCACAGTAGCCAAAGACTGCTTTTCAAGTTTTCCACAATCAGGGAATCTGGATCCATTTGGCTGAAATGTTTTGATATACTTATTGCTCCTCAAACATGATACTCACTTCCACTGTATACAATCTCAATATTTTTCAATGTGCATATAATTTGATCAATAAATCCATATAGTAACAGCAACCAATAAGATCTAATACCAAAAATTGTTTACATTTTCTACCCATTTCTTTGGACTTAATGTATATATGGGTCTAAAGAAGAAGACGATGAAAAATATGGGAGAGGGATAGAAACTTAACGTATATATGGGTCTAAAGAAGAAGACGATGAAAAAGATGGGGGGAGGGACAGAGAGAGGGGTGGAAAAAGCTGGAGGGATGGAGAGATCGAGGGGTGGAAAAAGCTGGAGGGATGGAGAGATAGAGAGAGGGGTGGAAAAAGAAGATGATCAAAAAGATGGGATTTTGGATTACTCTGTGCAGTTAGTGTGAGACACGGGAAAAAATCACCGGAAGATGATCATCCCTCCGTCAACACACGGGGCTCAACGCAAAATTGGGAGAGTCGCCACTATTCAGATTTTGGGGTGTGAATGGACACCAAAAGTTTAAAAATAAGCAAAAGGGTTAAAAAGCAAATTCTAGAGTAAAAATAACCCTACTTGAAAATCAAATCCAGAGATGGGTAAGGGGATTAGATTATGAACGGGGGAATGTGTTAAGCACCCCCATTCACCCACACAAGGTGGTTGCCAAGTGTTTGTTCATGCTAAAAGAAAATAGGAAGCTTGCTAAAAAATCATGAAAAGCCTTGAAAAAGGAACAAGTGTATGATATATTCACACGAAGATCCAAATGGATTTTAGATCTTCTATTATGTCAATATCATTTCTGAAATGTCCTAAAAGGATAAAAATCCAAGCAAAAGAGTGTACAAAGCCAAGTTGAATCAAATCCGGAAAATTCGGTGAAAGTAATGCCATTTGTCTAGAAATCATTCAAATCAAACCAAATCCATTTGAAAGATTATGGTAAATAATAGTCTCATGCAAAATTTCAAGTAATTCCAGTCAAAAACCTAGGAGTTATGCTCCTTGAAAGTTGCTGCTGGGGATATTTAAAAGTGATAAGTAGGCAACTTTGGAAAATCACCTAGAAACATCCACTCCATAAAAACTCACGAAATTTGGTGTGATTGAAGTCTGTATGGCCATCTTTCAAAAGAAATCAGCCTCATACAAAAACTCATTCGGATGTGCCTTGGGTGGTCTCCCGAACAGGCCCCGAAGATCACAGATTTACCCAGAAAAGTACTAATGAGCAGCTCTGAGTAAATCTGTTACCAATAATTCAAATGGAGTCCAAAACTTATAAAACCAACTGGATTTGAAAATAGACTCATAAAGGAGTGCTCAGAAACAAAATCACTCGAATCGGATTTAAAACGAACACATGGCGCTCCGTCGAAGTGACAAGTTCTGTATTTGAACCTGAACTGTCCAATCAACTTCGACAGAGAGGTGTCAAAAATCCGCTCGATAGAAATGAATAAAATTTGGTGGACATAAACTAGACAGCCTCACCTTTCCCATGGTTCTTGAATCGCTCCAAAATTCATCCGGACGATGAAGTTATGAGCGTCCGAAGTAAGGGTACAGTTGCTGTCAAGCTAAGCCACTTTTGAAGAAAACCAAATCCGAAAAGTGACAAAAATGTGTGATCCGTGCAAGATGAGCACAAATACTTTAAAAATCATCCAAAGACATTCCAGAATTGATTGAGGCCATTTATTTGAGATTTATCACAATAAATGCAATAAACCCAAAATATGAGCCTATCCCGCCAAAATAGTGCTATGTATGTGCAAGTGTGAAAAACCATATAAGATCAATGGAACAGCATAGCATGCATACATATTCATCAAAATAAGGTTCTAAACAGCCTAGGGTTCCGTTCCATTATCGTTTCCCTCTGTTCTCTCTCCCCGTTAAACACGGTTCTTCAAGCTAATCAAGGGTACTTTGAATATGAAACGGTTTACAATCAATCAAAAGGCTTTATTCTACATAGGTTCTAGTACTAGGGTCAATCCCCAGTCTCGTTTCTCCTAGATCCCGCCTTCACGTTTTACGGCTAGGGGGAGTCTCGAGATACTTTGAGCCGGGGAAGGGTTTTCACACACAAAGAAGGCCTTATTCTACAGAAAGGTAGAAGAAGAGATCTAGATCTAGGAATGTAAAAACAGAAAATAAAATAAAAGTTTGAGGCTTACCTGGGTTCTGGATGCACTTCCGCAGCGGTTTCCCTCTTCTCTTGGAGTTCTTCTTGACGAGAATTCAAAACAAGAGTTAATTGCCATTTGCTTAAGAAGGAGCCTCCTATTTATAGGCAAAGGCTAGGGTTGTTGGTAGACACAACTTAATGTCTAGAACCCACCAACCTTAACCCTAAGACTGTTTCCGAGATTTCCCCTCATTTAATGAGGGATATGATGGTAAAAAGTGATTTCTCTCGGAAAACCCTAATTTTGAGCAAAACTTATGTATCCGGCATATCAGACCGGATACACAAGGGCTTTAATGTATCCGGCATATAATGCCGGATATACTAAGGATTGCTTGTATCCGGTATGTTCCACCGGATACAAAGAAGAACACTTGTATCCGGCCTGAGTTGCCGGATACAAGGAAAAAAGCCTTTTTTTCGCATTTTAACACAGGCAATACTTATTTACATGTAATATCGTTTAAGTAAATGTCCTCGTATTTTTTAATCTCCATTTACTTAAGATATTACATGTAAATAAGCAAACACCCCCCCATTTGAATCCATTAAAATAGTTCCAGACCCAAATTCCAAGTGAATAAAAAGTCAACTTTCCAGTTCTAGGCAAAATTCCGATTTTTCAGGTTTGGAAAAAAAGGTTCAATATGTTAAAACCAAGGTATTCATCAAGATTTAAAATCTCAAAAAATTCATTTATGCAATAACATTGGCTAAAAACCTTATTACCGGGAAAAATTATCTTGAAATCTTGCTTTAAAAAATATTTCATTTTCTGGGGTCAAACGTCAACAAAATTCAACCGGAAAAAGTTTGACTTTGCACAAAAGATAGAATTTGGGCCTTTTCCTTTACGGCTTTGGATTCAAATGGGTTAAGTATCTCAAACCCAATGCAAAGAATTGAAAATTCCTATAAAATATTTCTCTCCTTCAAGATTTATCAAAAATCATGCAATTTTGGGGTGTCTACAACTGCCCCTCTTTGCTGGAGTTGTAGCACAATGAACAGCAAAGGATAGACACAACTCAAAATTGCACGTTTGAAAGACACCTCATTAATTGAACTTGCTTTGGTCAAACAAATGAGTGATAAAAAAAAACATGGATTTGAAGATAGCCAATGAAACCCCTGCTGTGTATAGTCTGACAAGGTGACGTCTCTTCCTTATCTCAGATTTCTTTGAGCTCTCGTGGCTATGAAAAGAAATCTCAGACAAGCAAATTTTGAAAAGAATGTGGATTTAAAATTGACCTCTGCAAACTCAATTGCTTTTGATGTTTTTCAACAATAAGGAAGGAAATATTTTATTGAATTTTCCTGATTGATTTTCTTATTTGATTTACCTGGGTGCCATTTGATGCCCAAACCTGTGCTTGAATATTCTGCAACTTGCTTTTGCTTCTTCATCTTCTTGCTCTCTCAATAAGGATGTATGTGCCATTGCTGCCCATAGTCTGCCTTCATTCTTTTCAATTACCCAAGTGAATGCCTCTTCTTGATTGATGGATTTGAAAATCATGATCTGTTGATCTAACCTTATGCCCTTACAACCCATGACCTCTCATTCATGCCTTCTTACTGCTCCAGTAAAATCCTTCTTCAGAATTGGAAACCTTTGTTTAAAGGAGGAAACATGCAACTGCTTCAAAGCTTCTTCTTTTTTTCTTTCAAATCCGAAGACTAAGGCCTGACTGCTTCTTCCAGATGCTGTAATTTATTTCAATGAAAACCCAGAGGGAAAGGCACTGAGCATGCCCCGGTTTTGATTGCTTGAAGTAGTATTTTCCCCTCAGCAGAGATGATCCTCTTTTTTTTTTTTTCTTCTTCTCTTTCTTCTTTTTTTCTTTTCCTTTTTCTTCTCTTTTTTTTTCTTTTCTTTTCTCTTTTTTCTTTCTCTCTTTTTTTTTTCTCTCTTTTTTTTCCTTTTTTTCTTTTTTCCTTTTTCCTTTTTTTTATTTTTGCTTTTTTTTTTTTTACAATATACTGAAATATCCCTTCTCCTTTGCAGCTTTGGTTACTTGACCACTTGAGTCAGATTGAGGAGATCAATTGACATTTCTTCCCAAGCTTGAAGGTTCCCATCTTGATGAGCAACCGGGGGTGTCCTAATACTCCAGGAGGTAAACAGGGCTGGTTTACTTTCTTCCAGGATGACCAAGTGAGGTCGCCTGGTACTTATCAGCCCAATGTAGAGACTGTGATCAGCTTCAGAGATCGCAACTTTCTGGTTCTGGTTGGCCTGAGACATGCGGTGCTTTACCTTCCTTTGCGGGTTTTTCGTCAGTTCAGAGCAACCCAGGGGATTATGATCCCAAGTGGATATGAGGACCGCCTTGGGCCACTTTCACCAGCCACCATGAAGCTGAATGCTTGGTTGATGAGAGAGTGGTCATATGTTCGCTTTATGCATGGCCCGGTCTTCTCAGAATCTCATGTGAAGGACTATCTCTTCTGGATCAGGGAGCAGATACAGAGTCAGGCTCCAGTACCCGAAGATCCTCCTGCAGTCTTGGCTCCTACTTATGAGGATATTTTAGAGTCTGAGAGAGCTTCCCACAAGCGACTTCAGCAGATATGGGTACGAGAGGCCCAGGAGCTTAGGATACGGGGCCTTGACATGGAAAGGCAACTTGCAGAGCAGGTATCTCGCCGTCTGGCTATGGAGAAGCAACTTGAGGAGCATAGGCAGGCCCGCTGTCTTGAAGTCTGAGCACTGAGGCAGAAGCACCAGGATGCTTTAGCCGACCTTAGGAGCATGCGGATTAGGCAGACTCTTTCAGATGAGGTCATTTCCTTCTTGAGTGATCCCGCTGTAGAGGGGGCTTCTGGGGTTATCGCAATTCAGGCAGCTCGGATTCGAAAGCTTGAGGAGCGGCTAGGAGACAGATATTAGCCTTATTTCCTGTACACATTTTTTCTTTTTCTTACCTTTGTACAAAAGCAAACTCCAATAGTGGAAAGACAAAAGATTTAATTCAAAATAAAAATTTTATATTATTGGCCTCAGAATGCTCAGATGCTTGTAAAAACAAAGGTTTTATGAAAAGTATTTGATTTATCATCATTGGCCAAAGTATAATTTTTCCTTTTTATATATTTTTTTATTTTTTTGAAATTTGGTCCATGCACTTAATCACCTATAATTAAAGGAATTAAACCAGGTTAAATAATGAAAAGGGTAGTCCACAAAATAATGAGGGATCAGAACCGTCCATCTTAGGACCTTTAGATACATTCCCAAATGCCAAAACTGACCCCATTCTGCTCATGCCAACTTTGCTTCAAGCTCAGATCTCCATGACCAACTCAACCTCTGGTTTTTCTTCATTTTTTTTATTTTTTTCCTTTTTGCCTTTTTGCCAATATTGCCCCTAGCACCAGTTACGGTTTTCACTAGGGCCGGCTTCTGCATTCTGTCATCACCAATCTTACTCTAACATTTGAATGAATAAACTAAGATCACCGAGGGCTTAAAAATAGGACGAAATAAAGGCTAGGCTCGGTTTATGAAAGAAAGGGTATTAAAGGCCCAAAAATTTTCAAATGTGGAAATAGGTCAACCGGACTTACAGTCACGATGAATTTAACCCCATTTCCCAAATTGCATCCTTTGCATCCTTTTTTCATACTTGGCTTTCATTTGCCATTTTTCTTTTTCTTTTTTCCTTACTTTGCCCCAATTGGCTTTGCCCCAATTTGTTTTGCCCCAATTTAAGACTGTAGATCCGGTTTGGGTTTATCAAAGAAACGAACCGGCTCAACTTGGCTAGACTAGGGATTAAAATTTTTGAAGGAAATAAAGAAAAATGGCCTCAGATCATTTCTTAGTAATGTTCACTCAAGGAAAATACCTTTTTACTGCATCAGAGTTAATTGGCTCAGGAAAATTTGACCCATCCATCTCTGCTAAGATGAGTGCACCCCCTGACAGGACCTTCTTGACGACATAAGGCCCTTCCCAGTTGGGCTTGAACTTACCATGAGGGTCTTCCAAAAATGGTAGAATTTTCTTTAGAACTAGGTTTCCTTCTTGGAAAGTTCTGGGCCTCACTTTCTTATTGTAGGCCCGGGCCATTCTTTTCTGGTACAACTGTCCATGACAAAGCGCTTTCAACCGCTTTTCTTCTATCAGGTTGAGTTGATCATGTCTTGACTGTATCCATTCGGCTTCTTTCAGTTCTGCTTCCATGAGCACTCTGAGTGATGGGATCTCTACTTCCACGGGCAAGACTGCTTCCATCCCATAGACTAGGGAATACGGGGTTGCCCCGGTTGAGGTCCGGATCGAGGTTCTGTAGGCATGTAGAGCGAGTGGCAGCATTTAATGCCAATCCTTGTAGCTCACTACCATCTTCTGAATGATTTTCTTTATGTTCTTATTTGCTGCTTCCACTGCCCCATTCATCTTAGGCCTGTACGGAGCTGACTTATGGTGGGTGATCTGAAACTGCTCACACATCTTCTTCATGTCCTTGTTCTTAATATTTGAAGCATTGTCTGATACTATGGCACTTGGCAGTCCATAGCGACAAATGATATTGTGCTTCAAAAATTTAATAACATGGTTGCTTGTGATGTTCGCATATGAAGCTGCTTCTACCCATTTAGTGAAGTAATCAATCACCACCAGGATAAATCTGTGCCCGTTTGATGCCTTAGGTGAAATCATGCCGATGACATCTATGCCCCACATAGAAAAGGGCCATGGTGATGTCATGTTGTGCAACTCACCTGGGGGTGCATGCTTATTATCTGCATATATCTGACATTGGTGGCATCTCCTGACATGTATACAGCAATCATGTTCCATGGTCGTCCAGTAATATCCCAGCCTCAAGATTTTCTTCGCAAGCATGTGTCCGCTCATATGGGGCCCACAAACTCCTCCATGTACAGTTTCAATCAATTTTTCCGATTCAGCCTTGGCAACACATCTGAGCAGAATGTTGTTATGTGACCTCTTATACACATGTCCACCACTTAGCAGAAATTGACTAGCCAATCTCTGTATTGTCCTCTTCTCAGTAGCAGTGGCATTTTCTGGCAGACTCCGATTGTTCAGGAAATTTTTGATATCTTGAAACCACGGTGCTTCTTCTTCTGGTGCTCCCTCTAGAACGAGACAGTAAGCCGGTTCACCTCTAACCTCAATTTCCAGCGGTCTGATGTCTACTCCTTCTGGTATGCTAACCATTGAAGCCAAGGTTGCTAGAGCATCCGCAAACTGATTCTTGGCCCTTGGCATATAGTTGAAGGAAATTCGAGTGAAATTCGTGCTTATTTCTTCCAAATACTGGTGATAGGGGATCAATTTGTGATCCTTGGTTTTCCATTCACCAGTTGTTTGGAAGATGATAAGACTCGAATCCCCGTATACGTCAAGTTCCTCTACTCCATGATCCATGGTTGCTTGCAATCCAATTATGCATGCTTCATATTCTGCTATGTTATTGGTGCACTGGAATCTCAGCTTTACTGCAATCGGGATGTGTGAACCATCTGGTTTAACCAAGACTGCCCCTATTCTGTTCCCATTCATATTGGTGGCCCCATCAAAGAAAATATGCCAAGAACTCTCACTTTCCTCCTCTTCAGTGTACAGAATTGCCTCATCTGGAAAGTTGGTCTTCAAGGGTTGGTATTCTAGCAGAGGATGTACAGCCAGGTGATCAGCTATGGCTTGACCCTTGATCGCCTTCTGGGTGATGTATGTGAGGTCAAACTCGGATAGTAGTAGTTGCCACTTTGCCGTCCTGCCAGTCAGTGCCGGTTTCTCAAATAAATACTTCAGCGGGTCCATCCGGGATATCAATAGTGTGGAGTGACTAAGGAAGTAATGCCTTAGCCTCTGAGTTGCCCACACTAGAGCACAACAGGTCTTCTCCAATGATGAATACTTGGCTTCATATTCCGTGAATTTTTTACTTATATAGTAAATGGCCCTTTCTTTTCTACCAGTCTCATCAGGCTGCTCCAAGACGCATCCCATCGATGTTTCCAACACTGACAAGTACAGGATCAGTGGTCTTCCTGGGGTTGGTGGCACTAGTACAGGTGGGTTCAGTAAATATTCCTTGATCGTATCGAAGGCCTGCTGGCAATCCTCATTCCAGACCGTCGGGTTATCCTTCCTCAGAAGCTTGAAAATTGGTTCACAGATAGCCGTGAGCTGTGCTATGAACCGGCTTATGTACTGAATCCTCCCAAGAAAACCACGAACCTCTTTCTTGGTTCTGGGTGCTGGCATTTCAATTATGGCTTTGGCTTTAGCTGGGTCAATTTCAATTCCTCTTCGGCTCACTATAAACCCCAGTAACTTCCCTGATGTAGCCCCAAAGACGCACTTAGCCGGGTTAAGCCGTAGACTGTACTTCCTGAGCCGATCAAACACTTTCTTCAGATTGATCAAGTGGTCCTCCTCCTTGCATGATTTGGCAATCATATCGTCCACATAGACCTCCATCTCCTTATGGATCATATCATGGAATAGTGCTGTCATGGCCCGCTGGTATGTTGCCCAGCGTTCTTGAGCCCAAATGGCATGACTGTATAGTGGAATGTGCCCCAAGGTGTGATAAATGCTGTTTTTGCTTGATCTTCCTTAGCCATTTTGATCTGATTATATCCTGAGAAGCCATCCATGAAGGAGAATAGGCTATGTACTGCAGTATTGTCCACCAAGATGTCTATGTGTGGAAGCGGAAAATCATCCTTTGGGCTTGCCTTGTTCAAGTCTCTATAATCCACGCACATTCGGACCTTCCCGGCCTTCTTGGGTACCGGCACTATGTTTGCGAGCCACTCAGGGTACGTAGAGACTGCCAAAAATCCGGCTTGAAATTGTTTGACCACTTCATCCTTGACCTTCAAGGTCCATTCTGGCTTCAATCTTCTCAGCTTCTGCTTAATTGGCTTAACCCCTGGCAAAATTGGCAACTTATGCACCACCATGTCCGTGTCCAACCCCGGCATGTCCCGATATGACCAAGCGAACACGTCTTTGTAATCTGCCAAGAATCGTGACATTTCATTTTGCTGCACATTAGACAAGCATGCCCCGATTTTCACAATTTTTGGGTCCTCTTCGGTCCCAAGATTTACTGCGGAATCTTTACTGCGGCCCAGTCAATGAATGGTAGCTCGTTGTCATTACCAGTTTTCTCGACTTCAGTCATGGAGAAGAAAGCCCCCACTTCTTCAGAGAAGTCTGTTCGCTGCTCTGGTTGTGGCCCAGGCCCATCCACTGCTCCCAGTATTGGAGATGGGTTGTATGGTTGCAAGGCCGAAACAAAAGGCTTTTGAAATGGGTTGATGTTGTAGTAGGGAGGCTTGGACTGGTCCATGGGAGGAGATATTTGGATTGTATAAGAGGGTTTTGGGAAGCTTTCCCTTAAATGAGGGAGTTTTCTTTTGCTTCTTTCCTCTCCTTCTTCATGCTTCATCCTCCTCCATCCTCTGGGTTTGAAGCCCAACCCTACTTTAGGGATCAGTTTCTTAGCAGTGATTGGCTCCACCATCCCCTGAAAATTGATTCCCAGGCCTTTCCCCGGGTGAAAGTGGTATTTTTCCATCACTTTCTTCACCATTTTCTCAGTAGTAGTTCATTTTCTTTTTTCTTTCTCACACCCCCAGGTATATAATTGACCGTCTCGAATTGAAACGAGTGAAACACAATCTTGTCGACAGTTAAGTCTACATTGATCAAGGGTACGTCAGGTGACACAATAGGAGGCACCAAGTTTTCGGCTAGGACTGTTATCACCCTTTGCCCTCTTACATATTTCACCCTCTGGTGGAGCGTGGATGGTATTGCCCTAGCTGAATGTATCCACAGCCTTCCTAGGAGCAGATTGAAGGCTGCGGGTATATCCATCACCTCAAATGTGATGTTAAAGATATTCGGCCCAATTGTGATCGGCAGTTCAATCTCCCCTAGGGAGTGGGTCTTGGAGCTATCAAAAGCCCTCACTATCCTCTCATTTTGCTTGATCCTTGACTGGTCCAGACCCAGCTTGACAAAAGTGATTAACGGGCAAACGTTTAACGCTGACCCGTTGTCAATTAAAACCCGTGCAATCATGCAGCCCTTACAAAGCATTGTGATGTGCAAAGGGTCGACATGATAACACCCACCTGGGCTGATCTCACCCTCAGAGAAACTTATCACATTATGTAACAAGATTTGACCAACCATTTTGCCAAGCTGGTCTGGATCGATTGTCTGGGATACGTGTGCACTCTGTAGCACCCTTAACAATGCATCCCTGTGCTTTTCGGAATTCAGCAAAAGGCCCAGTATTGAAATCTGGGCCGGGACCTTGTTTAGCTGATCCATAAGATTAAATTCACTTTTCTTAATTATTTTTATGAGGTTTGCTGCCTCATTTTCTGCACCCTGGGGGGTGTCTTCTCCCACTTTATTTTTTCCTTTCTGTTTTCTTTTTTCTTCATTTTCTTTTTTTTCTTTTTCTGCTTCTGTCTCCTTCTCCTTCTCTTCACCCCCTACACATCTCCCTGACCTCGTCATGAGGTTCACCTCCTCCTGGTTCGGGTTCCTCACTACTGGAACTGTGGCCGTGATTCCCTCGCTGTAATTCTATGGTACAGCGGCATCAGAATAGGCTAATCTAGGGATGTTGACCACCAACGGCTGGAGTTTGGACCGGGATGTATGGGCCGGTTTAGGAATAGTCTGGGTTGGCTGAATATTTACAACCAAGGGTTGAAGTTTGGAATTTGCGGGGACAGAAGAAGTGATGGAAGCAGTGGTGGGGTCAAGGTTGATGACCAGTGGAGCCTTGGACAACTTGGATGGTGAATAGATGGGTGGACTGCAATTGAAGACCAATGGGGGGCCTTGCAGTATTCATCTGGGCCATGAGTGAAGAGACCCGGTTTAAAGAGGAGTTTATGTCCTCAGCAGCAAGATTATTTTTCTGGGAGACCATGTTGATCTCCTCCTCTCCCTCATCTGGGAAAAATCAGACCTGGACAGTGGTCCCTACTGGAGCTATGAGCTGAGATGGGTCAAAGGCCCTTCTCGTGGTGGATATGGCGGTGATAGAGTTGGATGGGCTTGCCCCATTATGGTACGGCAGAGGGTTCTGCCCAATATCATTCCCAGGCGGGGCTGGTGCAGCAGTGTTAAACACCAAGGCCTTCTGGTCCAACAGGTCCTGGACCGCATGCTTCAGCATCCAGCAAGTGTCAGTAGAGTGCCCCGGTGCACCCATGTGATAATCGCATGTGATTGCTGGATCAAAATTCCTCCCCTTTAGGGCATTCGGGTTGGGCTCTTTCAGAGTCAAATATTCCCTCTTCAGCAGGGTTGGCAGCAGTTGGGACAGCGATATCGGGAGATGAGTAAAGACCCTATTCCTCCTTGCTGCCATCCAGGCCTCCCGCTCCTCCTTAGTAAAGGCTCTCCTCTGGTTTGCAGGCACGGAAGGGGAGAAATTGACATTCAGTGGGGTCTGATAAGACTGCTGGGCTTGCTGGGCCTGTTGGGGTGCAGAGATGTTGACGTGGAGTGGCTTCTTGGCTGGAGGAGCCTGGACCAGATTCACTTCACCTTCTTTTTGGGCCCCAGTCTTTTTAAATCCAGCCCCTTTCTTCTGGGCCATGGAGGCAGAGGAATCAGACTGCCCAGTCAAAGTAGAATAATCGATAAGCCTTCCTGACCTGACCCCTTCCTCGATCCGGTCCGCCACTTGTACCAGAGCTGCGAAGTTTGTGGTGATTTGGCCCACCAAATGGTTGTAGAAGGGCTGCCCCAGTGTGCCCATGAATGTGGAGATCATCTCCGGTTCTTGCATAGGTGGCCTGACCTGGGAGGCGGCCTCTCTCCACCTCTTGGCGTACTGTCGTACCGGCTCATCTTTCCCCTTGCTCATCCTCATCATGTCGTACCGATCTGGCACGATCTCAGAGTTAAACTTGTACTGATCCAGGAACGCATCAGCCAAGTCCTTCCACCTCCTGATTCTTCCATGGTCCACTGTAGCGAACCACCTGAGAGCTGACCCGGTCAAACTCCTCTGAAAGAGTTGGATTAATATGCCGTCATCCCGGCCAAATTGGCATAGGGCCCCGCAGTATAATTTTAAGTGGCTCAATGGGCAACCCGTGCCATCAAATTTGTCGAAGTCTGGGCACCTGAACTTGGCCGGTAGACACACGTCAGGATACATGCACAGATCTTCGAAGGTGGTGCCTCCATGGCTGCTTCCCCCCTTCACTTCCTTCAGCTCTGCCTGGATCCTCTCTATCCTGAGCAGCATCTTCTTTTCCATCTCATCTCTGGCCTTTTCCTTTTCCAGCTCTTTCTCAGATTCTGCTGTATTTTCCCTGATCAGAATGGGTTCAGGGACTGGTTCAGAAATGGGCTCCGGCATGGGTTGAGCCGGAGGCGGCATGTAGGCCTGAGGTGGTGGTGGTGCCTGATGGGAGCTAGATGCTTGGTTTTGGGCCTGGGCTTGTTGGGCCTGAGCCGCCAGTAAGTCCCCCGGCATCTTGGCCAGACCAGCCACTTGCTCCTGCAGCTGAGCAAAGTCTTGAGTGGGTACGGTGGTTTGGGCTTGGTTCTCTTCAGTGTTCATGGCTCTGGCCTTGGATCTGGTCACGGGAGCAATGGTTGCGAATAATTGTACCTGGGGAAGAAAAACAAAGACACAAGTCAGCTTCCATTTAATTTGAAACACACCCCTATAAATGTAGACAAGTAGGTCAGGTGAACACCAGTCCAGATTTTTTGTTTTTTTTTGTGTGTTTTTTTTTATTTTTTTGCTTGGGATATTTTGGGGCTTCCAAGTGTCCCACAAATTTTTGGCTTTGATTGGTAAAAATAACCAAACAAAGGTTTCTTGGAATATTCTGAGGCTTCCAAATGTCCTAAAATTTTTGACTTTGAGTGGTTCTCGTGACCAAACAAAGGTTTTTGGAATATTCTTAGGCTTCCAAATGTCCTAAAAAATTTTGACTTTGAGTGGTTCTCGTGACCAAACAAAGGTTTTTGGAATATTCCGAGGCTTCCAAATGTCCTAAAAATTTTGACTTTGAGTGGTTCTCGTGACCAAACAAAAGTTTTTGGAATATTCTGAGGCTTCCAAATGTCCTAAAAAAATTTGACTTTGAGTGGTTCTCGTGACCAAACAAAGGTTTTTGGAATATTCTGAGGCTTCCAAATGTCCTAAAATTTTTGACTTTGAGTGGTTTTCGTGACCAAACAAAGGTTTTTGGAATATTCTGAGGCTTCCAAATGTCCTAAAAAATTTTGACTTTGAGTGGTTCTCGTGACCAAACAAAGGTTTTTTGGAATATTCTGAGGCTTCCAAATGTCCTAAAAATTTTGACTTTGAGTGGTTCTCGTGACCAAACAAAGGTTTTTGGAATATTCTGAGGCTTCCAAAGGTCCTAAAAATTTTTGACTTTGAGTGGTTCTCGTGACCAAACAAAGGTTTTTGGAATATTCTGAGGCTTCCAAAGGTCCTAAAAAAATTGACTTTGAGTGGTTCTCGTGACCAAACAAAGGTTTTTGGAATATTCTGAGGCTTCCAAATGTCCTAAAAAGTTTTGACTTTGAGTGGTTCTCGTGACCAAACAAAGGTTCTTGGAATATTCTGAGGCTTCCAAATGTCCTAAAAAAGTTTTGACTTTGAGTGGTTCTCGTGACCAAACAAAGGTTTTTGGAATATTCTGAGGCTTCCAAATGTCCTAAAAAAAATTTGATTTTGATTGATAAAAATAACCAACCAAAGGTTTCTTTCTTCTGAATTTTCTCAGTTTTCAAATGCAAAAGCTTGATTGAAATATGTTTGAGTTCAATTGGTATCAAAAAAATATGACACCTTGGTTCCCTCTTTGATTTTCAAAATTAGGTTAAATCCTGAAAGAATATTTTATTTTATTTTTTTGGTTTTTTTTCTTTATTTTGCATTTTTGGAACATTTTTTATGTTCTTTTCGGGGTGCCTAAGGATTATCCACAGTGTTTTAGGCATTTTATTCTGAAAATTTGGGCTGAAAAGCCAATTTGTGCATTTTTTGAATGTATCCGGCATAATATACCGGATAAGCACATGCCTTATTGTATCCGGCAACAATGACCGGATACACGCATAACCCTTTGTATCCGGCATTATATACCGGATATGAGGAAAAGTGTTCTTAACCGGCCTGAGTTGCCGGTTAATGCCGAAATGGCCATTTTTGACTCATTTTTTCACCAAATTAGGTTTTTTTTTCATTCCCAATTGATGTTCACCTTAACTTGACCTTCAAAACTTGCCCCAGATTGGGCTTGGACATCATACTTGCCACAATTCATACATTCATGAAAAAACATGTCTTTACCTTGCCACCTTGTAGTACCTTCATTCAATATGGTATTCACATTATACCTTGGCCTGTAAAACATGCAAACGGCCTTCCCACATTTACACCCAATTCCCCAAACGCAACTGTGTACTTTTAGCTGAAAACGTGTTTCTCCACCTTCAAGCGTATGGTTTTTGGGTTTTGGCTTAATTGACAACTTAGAACTCAAGTCTAGTGATGCCCGGAATCGAATCACAGATCCCATTGTCATCACATCATTGACTCAAATTCTAAGGTGAATGCTTTCACTTTCGCTTTCTGAAGTCACGACCTCGGTGTGCCAAGCTACCCACATTCATGGTTCAACTTCCTATAGGTAAAAGGGTAGGTTGTGCAAAGTGTTTATTGTCCTCAAGTGCATTTAAAATTGAGGTACATTCACAGTGTCCCAGCCCCTTGCCACTCTTTTTCGTAGCCATGCATATGATTCCAAGCCAAGGCATATACAATTATCATATTGAAAGCAAAATACAAGCCAATTAAGATGGTAAACACCCAAACATGCTCATGACCAAAAGTGACACCCAAAGCATGTTATTGTACAAACCAATTAAAACATGGAAGGCATGCTTGAAACTCCAAAAGTATTACCCCAAATTTCTAGATTTTCATGCTTTTTTTCATGCTCAAAGTGTACCATTTCTACCCGAATTGAGGCCTAAAAATTTAGCACTTACTTGACATGGTTCAAAAGTGTTCCAATGAGGTAAAACATGCTTAAGATCCTCAAAAATATGCACTAAAATTTTCAGATTTCTCATGCTCACAAGTGCATCTCTTATACCTCAAATTAATGCCCAAAAAAAATTTAGCAACTACTTGTCATGGTATAAGGAGAGTTTTGATGGTAAAAACATGCTCGAAAACCATCCTAATGGTTACTGAATTTACAGATTTTATGCCCACAAATTTTCTTGATTAACATGGTATTGGAACCCAATTTAGAGCCTAAAAATATGGCATTAATCACATGGCCTAAAGGAGCTTTTATTTAGGGAAAACAAGCTAGAAGGCACCCAAAATATCCACTAGACTCCAGATTTCATGCTTTCATATTTCGTGTTCCACTCATGGCATAAAAAAATCAAAATTGGATCATGTTATCACCAAATGCATCAAAATCATGCTTCAAGATAGGCTTCTCTTAAATCAATCTTTAAGCAACATCAAGCAAAACATACATGACTTGATCCATATAAAATTCAAAAGTATCCCAATCTGATTTGAAATACAACAATATAAACTAATAAAGTAAACAAAATAGCAAGCATTCGAAAGTAAAGAAAAAGCATGAATATACACAAAATGGCTTAAATCCACAGGTCCCCAGCAGAGTCGCCAGTTGCGAGACACGGGAAAAAATCACCGGAAGATGATCATCCCTCCGACAACACACGGGGCTCAACGCAAAATTGGGAGAGTCGCCACCATTCAGATTTTGGGGTGTGAATGGACACCAAAAGTTTAAAAATAAGCAAAAGGGTTAAAAAGCAAATTCTAGGGTAAAAATAACCCTACTTGAAAATCAAATCCAGAGATGGGTAAGGGGATTAGATTATGAACGGGGGAATGTGTTAAGCACCCCCATTCACCCACACAAGGTGGTTGCCAAGTGTTTGTTCATGCTAAAAGAAAATAGGAAGCTTGCTAAAAAATCATGAAAAGCCTTGAAAAAGGAACAAGTGTATGATATATTCACACGAAGATCCAAATGGATTTTAGATCTTCTATTATGTCAATATCATTTCTGAAATGTCCTAAAAGGATAAAAATCCAAGCAAAAGAGTGTACAAAGCCAAGTTGAATCAAATCCGGAAAATTCGGTGAAAGTAATGCCATTTGTCTAGAAATCATTCAAATCCCATTTTAAATCAAATCAAACCAAATCCATTTGAAAGATTATGGTAAATAATAGTCTCATGCAAAATTTCAAGTAATTCCGGTTGAAAACCTAGGAGTTATGCTCCTTGAAAGTTGCTGCTGGGGATATTTAAAAGTGATAAGTAGGCAACTTTGGAAAATCACCTAGAAAAATCCACTCCATAAAAATTCACGAAATTTGGTGTGATTGAAGTCTGTATGGCCATCTTTCAAAAGAAGCTAGCCTCATACAAAAACTCATTCGGATGTGCCTTGGGTGGTCTCCCGAACAGGCCCCGAAGATCATAGATTTACCCAGAAAAGTACTAATGAGCAGCTCTGAGTAAATCTGTTACCAATAATTCAAATGGAGTCCAAAACTTATAAAACCAACTGGATTTGAAAATAGACTCATAAAGGAGTGCTCAGAAACAAAATCACTCGAATCGGATTTAAAACGAACACATGGCGCTCCGTCGAAGTGACAAGTTCTGTATTTGAACCTGAACTGTCCAATCAACTTCGACAGAGAGGTGTCAAAAATCCGCTCGATAGAAATGAATAAAATTTGGTGGACATAAACTAGACAGCCTCACCTTTCCCATGGTTCTTGAATCGCTCCAAAATTCATCCGGACGATGAAGTTATGAGCGTCCGAAGTAAGGGTACAGTTGCTGTCAAGCTAAGCCACTTTTGAAGAAAACCAAATCCGAAAAGTGACAAAAATGTGTGATCCGTGCAAGATGAGCACAAATACTTTAAAAATCATCCAAAGACATTCCAGAATTGATTGAGGCCATTTATTTGAGATTTATCACAATAAATGCAATAAACCCAAAATATGAGCCTATCCCGCCAAAATAGTGCTATGTATGTGCAAGTGTGAAAAACCATATAAGATCAATGGAACAGCATAGCATGCATACATATTCATCAAAATAAGGTTCTAAACAGCCTAGGGTTCCGTTCCATTATCGTTTCCCTCTGTTCTCTCTCCCCGTTAAACACGGTTCTTCAAGCTAATCAAGGGTACTTTGAATATGAAACGGTTTACAATCAATCAAAAAGCTTTATTCTACATAGGTTCTAGTACTAGGGTCAATCCCCAGTCTCGTTTCTCCTAGATCCCGCCTTCACGTTTTACGGCTAGGGGGATTCTCGAGATACTTTGAGCCGGGGAAGGGTTTTCACACACAAAGAAGGCCTTATTCTACAGAAAGGTAGAAGAAGAGATCTAGATCTAGGAATGTAAAAACAGAAAATAAAATAAAAGTTTGAGGCTTACCTGAGTTCTGGATGCACTTCCGCAGCGGTTTCCCTCTTCTCTTGGAGTTCTTCTTGACGAGAATTCAAAACAAGAGTTAATTGCCATTTGCTTAAGAAGGAGCTTCCTATTTATAGGCAAAGGCTAGGGTTGTTGGTAGACACAACTTAATGTCTAGAACCCACCAACCTTAACCCTAAGACTGTTTCCGAGATTTCCCCTCATTTAATGAGGGATATGATGGTAAAAAGTGATTTCTCTCGGAAAACCCTAATTTTGAGCAAAACTTATGTATCCGGCATATCAGACCGGATACACAAGGGCTTTAATGTATCCGGCATATAATGCCGGATATACTAAGGATTGCTTGTATCCGGTATGTTCCACCGGATACAAAGAAGAACACTTGTATCCGGCCTGAGTTGCCGGATACAAGGAAAAAAGCCTTTTTTTCGCATTTTAACACAGGCAATACTTATTTACATGTAATATCGTTTAAGTAAATGTCCTCGTATTTTTTAATCTCCATTTACTTAAGATATTACATGTAAATAAGCAAACACCCCCCATTTGAATCCATTAAAAATAGTTCCAGACCCAAATTCCAAGTGAATAAAAAGTCAACTTTCCAGTTCTAGGCAAAATTCCGATTTTTCAGGTTTGGAAAAAAAGGTTCAATATGTTAAAACCAATGTATTCGTCAAGATTTAAAATCTAAAAAAATTCATTTATGCAATAACATTGGCTAAAAACCTGATTACCGGGAAAAATTATCTTGAAATCTTGCTTTAAAAAATATTTCATTTTCTCGGGTCAAAAGTCAACGAAATTCAACCGGAAAAAGTTTGACTTTGCACAAAAGATAGAATTTGGGCCTTTTCCTTTACGGCTTTGGATTCAAATGGGTTAAGTATCTCAAACCTAATGCAAAGAATTGAAAATTCCTATAAAATATTTCTCTCCTTCAAGATTTATAAAAAATCGTGCAATTTTGGGGTGTCTACAGTTAGTCTTTAAGTGGCAAAGAAGAAAGCTTCCACGAAATTTCATCCAAAATTAAATCAAATGACGTGCATGCATGGCAGCCAAAGACTGCTTTCCAAGTCTTCAACAAGAAAGGATTGATATGTACTTCGAATGGGGAAAATTAAATCAAATGACGCGGAAGACTTGGTGATGTAGATGAATTAAGACTTGGAAATGGAGATATGGTTGGATACTCGACAATATCAATTAACTTCAAAATTCCATTTTTCAAAGATTCTTAATTTGTTGCCTACATAAAAGTACTAGCAAACACCCAGTGCGTGCACAAGGATGGACAAAAGTTCTATATATTATTTTATAAAAAATTTTAGTAGACGAGATCTATGGTTTATTGAAATGATTTTGTTGATTTTATTTATTTAAACCAAATCAATTTTATTGTTGAGTATTTAATGGCCCAGAATTTTCTTTTCTTTTTTTATTTTCTGGTTCTTTGTTTTTCCAAAATTGAAAGCCTACTCCAACCATTTGCGAAAAAACTGGCAAAATCCACTAAGTTAAAACTTCAAATTAAGTTTATAGGAGTGTAGTAAATTTGGTTTTAATTGTAAAAATTAGGGAAAAAACAACAATTCAACATTATTTTAATATTTATACTCCTTTAACAAAATTTCCTAAATGCCTCTAAACTCACCTGGGAGTTACAGTTGAGAGGTTTCTGCATATTTTAAATCACAAGATTTCCCAAGCATTTACATAAACATTCCAACAAAAGTCTTTTTGCATAAAAAAGTAATTTTGCCCATTAAAATCCCCTGCAACGTGAGGTGGGGTCCACACACCCCCTCTCACACAGCACAGCGTGCTGTGCTGTAAAGATGTCACTCAACCTTTTTTGTTTTTTTTTGGGTGAACCTCAACTTTTGCAAACTAATTGCCAAAACGGCTATCACTGTAGCAATATTTTTAGTCCCAGTTTGCCCTCATTAATGACCATGTCGACTTTTGCAAACCAAGAGGAAAAAAAAAAAGAAAAAATAAAGAACTTCCACGAAATTGCATCCTCAAGTAGCGTCCTATGGCCAATTCCAAGATCCAATTAGTCAAGCCTTCTCTTTCCTTTTGTGTTAGTTCCTACTTAGCTAGTGTTGTGCAGTGACCCAATTAGTCAAGCCTTCTCTTTCCTTTTGTGTTAGTTCCTACTTAGCTAGTGTTGTCCAGTCAAGTCTTTAAGGGAGAGACATGAAAGCTTCTACGAAATTGCGTCCACAATCGTCACATAGTGGTGATGTGAACCGTTGAAAGCATGTCATGTGAGTACACAGTAGCCAAAGACTGCTTTTAAAGTTTTCCACAATCAGGGAATCTGGATGATATACTTAACGAGCATCAAACATGGTACTCACTTTCTCTGTATCCAATCTCAATATTTTCCTATGTGCATGTAATTTGATCAAGAAATCCATATCGTAACAGCAACCAATAAGATCCAATACCAAAAATTGCTTACATTTTCTACCCATTTCTTTGGACTTAACGTATATATGGGTCTAAAAAAGAAGACGATGAAAAGATGAGAGAGGGATAGAGGGGTGGAAAAAGAAGGGGTGGACTTAACGTATATATGGGTCTAAAGAAGAAGACGATGAAAAAGATGAGAGAGGGATAGAGGGGTGGAAAAAGAAGGGTTGGACTTAACGTATATATGGGTCTAAAGAAGAAGAAGATGAAAAGGATGGGAGAGGGATAGAGAGGGGTGGAAAAAGAAGATGAAACAGATGGGAGAGGTAGAGAAATGGAGGGTGGAAGAAGGTAAAAATGAGGATGAGAAAGGTGGAAAGGTCTTTTGGGCATGGGGAATTGTGATATAATAGAATCCTAATAGCACATGCCGACTCAAAATTTTTCTGCTAGAGATGTCTGATGCAAAAGATTAGATAATTTCTTGTAAAATTTATTTTTGGAAAATTATGGAAAGCGGTATTTGCATAAACATGCCAAGAAAAGTCTTTTTGATGCAAAGATATAACTTTTACAAACTAATTGCCGAAAAGAGGTAGTATCACTGTCGCAAGATATGCAGTCCCAATTTGCCCCTCATTAATGACCTTGCCTGATTTTTTGCAAACTAAAAGAAGAAGGGAACATTACTAAAAAAAAAGAAAAAAAAAGAAAAAGGGAACCTATTACAAAAAAAAATAGAAAAAGAAAAAGGAAACCTCTTCGTCAAAACAAGAAAAAGAAAAAGAAAAAGGGAACCTTACAAAAAAAAATAATAAATAAAAGAAAAAGGGAAAATTATTAAAAATGTCAATTTTTTAAAAATATTTATAAAATAGTCTATTAACATGTCGAATTACAAAAAAGATCGCTTTTCAAAAATAATTAACCTGAAAGTTCTCTTCTAAAAAATAATTAAAAAATACATGTCCCAAGCAAAAAGCGCATGCGCTCCTGTACCATGAAGCTTGCTCTCATTTTCAATAAGTTTGTGTACAAGCAAAGTCATCTTTAAATTTAATTATTTTTGAAAAGTGATCTTATAATTTAATTTTGATGGACTTTTTTATAATTATGACAAAAAGTGATTTTTTTTATGGCAGTGGACTGTTTTTTCAATATTTTTAAAAAGTGACCCTTTCTCATAATTTTCCCAAGAAAAAAACATTCCATGAGATTACATCCGCAAATATGGTCCTGCTGCTAGTCCAATTACAAGACCCAATTAGTCAAGCCTTCTCTTTCCTTTTGCGTTAGTTCCCACTGGTTAGAAGTGGAAATGGATCGGGTTTGGGTGGGTTTGGGTCGGGTTGATGTAGGGGGGTTAACAAGCTAGGGCTCAAACCGAACCCCCCTGTTTAATAAACGGGTTGGAATATCCCAAGCCGCTCTAACTAGCCAACCCGTTTAAATAATTTAAATTACAACTAAAAATTCAAAATTTTAATTCATTCTAATATCAAAATATACCTAACAAGCATAAGAACACAACAATCATTAAGATAGAACTAAAATAACATAAAGAAAAGAACTAAAACATAATAATAAAGTCTTAAAATACTTTACTTGTCATCAAGGCCTCAATTTATATTAGTAGAGCTTAAGAAATTTGAATATTTATATGTAAAAGCCTTTCTTCACTTTATCCTTTGTCATTATTTATATAAAAAGAGAAAAGGTTGAGTAGTCACAACTATTATTAGTATAATATTCCAAACTTCTATTACACAAAAAAATAATTGGGTTGTAATTGGGACATTTCGAGTTAAGGGGTCAAATCCAAACCCAATCCTTTTATGATCGGGTTGAGAATTCATGACCCAAACCCAACCCATGGGATGAAACAATTAACCCAAACCTGCCTAAGACCGGGCGGGTTGGCGGGTCAAGGGTCACAATTGCCACCTCTACCACTGGCTAGTGCCGTGCAGTTTAAGTCTTTAAATGACAGACAAGAAAGCTTCCACGAAATTTCATCCAAAATAGTCACATTGTGGTGATGTGAACGTTCAAAAGCAGATGCCGTGTTGTGCATGGCAGCCAAAGACTGCTTTTCAAGTCTTCAACAATATGGGAAAGTTGGACGTTCAAGGATTGATATGGACTTCGAATGGGGAAAATTAAATGACGCAGAAGACTTGGTGATGTAGATGTCTTAGTGGTGCCATGCCATGTGTTATGTCCCGTTTATCAGGCCCACTCTTAACATCTTATAAACTTGAGTAAGAGTTGGTAATGGAGATATGGTTGGATATTCGATCGACAATATGAATTCATTTCAAATTTTTTTTTCAAAGATTCTTAATTTGTTTCCTATATAGAAGATAAAAGTTAGAGAATTCAGATCTGGAGAAAAATATTCTCTGCAGTATTTTTTCATATATTCATGGGAGTATTACATTACATTTTATAGGATCTTACCTAACTATGAATAAAGAAAGAAGATATACAATCTGGAAACATTCCAAATAAGAATTACAGCAGTACAATCAGTTAGGAAATGATTCAAATCAGATCTTACAATCAAGGAACTAATCAAGGAACCAATTGTGTAATCGGTTAAGGAAATAAATCTTCAGATCCTTCAATTTAGGAACTTAATCTTCAACACTCCCCCTCAAGTTGGTGCATAGATATAACACATGCCCAACTTGTCTACTAATTTTGAGAAGATTCGATTTGAGACAGCTTTAGTAAGAAGATCAGCCAACTAATCTTCTGATCTGATCTTAGGTAACTCCAATATACCCTCATCAAGCTTTTCTTTAATAAAGAATCTGTCTACCTCTACATGTTTTGTACGATCATGTTGGACTGGGTTGTGGGCAATATCACACGTAGCTTTATTGTCACAATACAATTGAATGGGTTGCATAGATGAGTACCCCAAATCTTGCAAAAGAAGTTTCAGCCATAATGCTTCACAAAGAGCAAGAGCCAAACCTCTGAATTCGGCTTCTGCCCTTGAACAAGCAACAACATTTTGTTTCTTGCTTCTCCATGTAACAAGGTTACCCCCCACAAACGTAAAGTAACCAGAAGTCGATCTCCTATCATCTTTAGCTTCAGGCCAATTAGCATCAGTATAGGCACCGATGTTGCAACAGTCTATCGCATCGATGTTACAACAGTCTGTATTTTTAGTGAACAGAACCCCTTTTCCAGGTCCAGATTTTAAATACCTCAAGATGCGCATGACTGCATTCATATGTTGCTCTCCAGGATCATGCATAAATTGACTAACAATACTCAATGCATAAGCAAGATCCGGTCTTGTATGTGCTAAGTACATCAGTCTCCTTACAAGTCTTTGGTATCTTACTTTATCAGTTGGAACTTGGTCTAGCTCAACACATAACTTCAAACCTTCTTCCACTGGTGTATCAGCTAGTTGACATGCTGACATTCCAGTTTCTTGTAATAGGTCCAAGGTATACTTTCTCTATGACAGAAATATCCCTTTCTTGGATTTAGATACTTCAATCCCAAGAAAATATTTTAAAGAACCAAGGTCCTTCATTTCGAATTCTTTGGATAAGTACTCTTGTAGTGCCTTCATTTCTTTTGGATCATTCCCTGTGATTACCATATCATCTACATAGATGATGAGTGCAGTGATCTTACCTTGTTGCCTTTTTAGAAACAATGTATGATCTGATTTGCTTTGATGGTAGCCAAAGCCTATCATGGCTTTTGTAAACCTTCCAAACCATGCTCTTGGAGACTGTTTCAATCCATACAACGATTTCTTCAATCTACACACCTTCTGACTGTGTTTTGCTGGTGTCATGCAACCTGGTGGAAGGTCCATATAAACTTTTTCAGATAATTCTCCATACAGAAAGGCATTCTTCACATCAAATTGTTGCAATGGCCACTCCAGGTTTGTAGCTAAAGACAACAACACCCGAACAATGTTGATTTTAACTACAGGTGCAAATGTCTCTATGTAGTTGATCCTATAGGTTTGGGTGTACCCTTTTGCCACAAGTCTTGCCTTATAACGTTCGACCATGCCATCTGCCTTGTACTTCACAATGTAAATCCATCGACATCCTACTGGCTTCTTCCCTGGTGGACAATCAACAAGTTCCCAAGTTTTATTCTGTTGCAAGGCATTCATCTCTTCATTCATAGCAACTTTCCATCTTGGGTCAGCTAAGGCTTCCTACACACTGTTAGGAATAGCTACAGTAGATAATTGATTCACAAATGATTGATTTGATTCAGATAGATTTTTGTGAGACACATAATGACTCATGAGATACTTAACTCTACTAGAAAGTTCAGGTTCATATGTGGGTTTAGGAATACCTCTGGTTTGACGCTGTGGCAGCTGTTTTATTTGTGGTTGAGACACTCTATCAGGAACATCCTCAGTAGATGATTGGTGTGGTATATTGACAAGAGGCTCGCACTCAAATAGGATGCCTTCTGTTTGTGTTATTCCTTCTGTTTCACGGATGCCTCTGTTTGTGTTACTCCTTCAGTTTCTGGCCATTCATCACCATCCAATTCAGCAATATTTTCTGTTGTTTCTATGACAGACAGTTCTGTTGCAGCAAGTGTTGCAACATCGTTAGCACAGATCTCTCCCGAAGCAGTTTCTTCAGAGATCTGATATTCATACTGTACTAAATCATAATCTAGAGTCTGAATTTCCTTCTGGGACTCCCCCTAAATTTAGGCTCAAATAAGAAATACATTTCATTTTCATGGAAAACTACATCCATTGTGATAAACATGCGTCGAGTTGGAGGATGATAACATCGGTACCCCTTTTGGTGTATAGCATATCAAACAAAAACACATCGCAACGCTTGAGGAGCTAACTTGTTGCACCAACAGCATGAGTAAGAACTTGGAGTGGTGTCTGGAATTCAATAGAGCTAGAGGGAACTCTATTTATCAAATATGCTGCAGAAGTGAGTGCTTCTCCCGAATAGGATAACGGCATATGGGCTGCGATCAAGGAGGCACGAACAACTTCCAACAAATGTCGATTTTTTCGCTCTGCAACTCCATTCTGTTGGGGTGTATTGGAACAAGTAGTTTGATGGATAGTGCCATGGGCTTGCAAAAACTTTTGAAGTTCAGAACTTTGATATTCTCCACCATTGTCACTCTGAAGAATCTTGACTTGTGCATTGTACTAAGTTTCAATCATTTTATGAAACTTTTGAAATAATGAGTTCACTTCACCTTTGGATTGCATTAAATACAATCAAGTCATCCTTGTACAATCATCAATAAAAGTAACAAACCAACGAGATCCTCCCAAAGTTGTGACTTTAGATGGCCCCCAGACATCAGAATGTATCACCATAAAAGGAAGTGGACTCAATGTCAAACTCAATGGAAATGGTGTTCGATGGCTTTTGGCCATTTCATATACATCACAATGGAAACTAGAAACATCCACGTTTGCAAATAAACTAGGAAATAATATCCTTAGATAGCCAAATGAAGCATGCTCAAGACGTCTATGCCGTAGCCAAATTTCAAATATCTTCTTCTCCCCTTCATAGCCATTCATTGCCAAGACTTGATGTAACTTGTCTGAGATTCCTAACACCAAATCCAGATAGTACAGCTTGCCTCGTCTAATACCACAACCAATCGTCTGCTTTGTTTGGATGTCCTTAAAAACACAACAATCAGGCCAAAAAATTACAACACAAGATAAGGCTGTAGTTATTTGAGAAATTGACAAGAGGTTATATTCTAAAGATGGGACAACCAAAACAGAAGTGAGATTCAAAGTATTAGTGAGGGTCAAGGATCCTTCCCCAATAACTGGGTTAGTGTTACCATTGGCAGTGGAAACAATTTGTTGTGAGGAAGGTTTAAGAAGGTTTACCTGTCTAGAATCAAATGTCATATGATCTGTAGCACCAGAATCAATTATCCATGCACTATTAGAAACAGGTGAAGAAATATTAAAAACCTTACCATCGTTATCTATAGTTGTTACTAACGCTTAGGAGGTCTGGATTTCAACATCTGTTCCAACATCTGTTGCAACAACAGCAGCAGCAGCAGTTCCAGTTTTCTTCTTCCGGGTTGCACGGCTATGATCCCACCATTCTGGATATCCTACCAGTTCAAAGCATCGATCTTTGCTATGCCCAGTCTGATTGCAATGGGTGCACTTATATGTAGACTTATCAACACCATTGGTGCACTTTGGAGGGAAGTCTCTTTGAAGGTCCTCTCGGTTGTGGGTTGGGTGGTTGCGGGTCATCATGGCAGAAGCTTCAGATTTTTCAGATTCCCCAACCAGAGTTGCTCGACGTACCACCTCTCTTCGAATTAATGAATAGCATTCTTCCAAATCTGGAACACGTTCTTTACGTAGAATCTCTCCATGAACTTGATCAAAAGATGCATCCAATCCAGCAAGAAATATGTGCACCCTTAGTCGTTCAATAGACTTTCGGTATGCAATGATATCATCAGGATCCTTCATGACAACTTTATCACGATGATCCAATTCTCGGAAAACTCCGGTTAACTCTCCATAATATTCTGAGAGAGACTTTCCCTTTTATGCAGCTGTAAATGCCTTTTGGTTTAAAGCAAATACTTACAACTCATCACTTCCATCATAGAAGGCTTTTGACAGAGCACTCCAGATTTCGTAGGCAGTGGATAAGCATACATAACGCTTCATAATTTTTGGAGTCATGGACATCAATATCCATCGTTTCACTTTCTGATTTTCAGCATACCATCTTTCATAGCCATTTTCAAGTTCTGCAGGTGGCTTTGTCTTACCACGAATATAAGAGAGTTTCTCTCTTTCGGCGATGTGCATCTCCATCAACTGTGACCAAACATCATAATTTGATTCATTAAGAATAATTCCAGCATTAAAAATACCTTCAGATTGAACAACAATAGGAACCGATCTTGGTTGAGATGGTTCCGACATGTTGTTGGAGGAAGAATCCATCAGTTGTTGGAGGAAGAATTCAGACCAGTTGGACGTGGTGATTCAGCAATAATCCTTCAGATCCGTTAGCTCTAATACCATGAAAAAAGTTAGAGAATTCAGATTTGGAGAAAAATATTCTCTGCAGAATTTTTTCATATATTCATGGGAGTATTATATTACATTTTATAGGATCTTACCTAACTATGAATAAAGAAAGAAGATATACAATCTAGAAACATTCCAGATAAGAATTACAGCAATACAATCAGTTAGGAAATGATTCAAATCAGATCCTACAATCAAGGAACCAATTGTGTAATCGGTTAAGGAAATAAATCTTCAGATCCTTCAATTTAGGAACTTAATCTTCAACAAGAAGTACTTTGATTTTATCGATTTTGATAAGATTCATAATTTCCTTCAAAATTTTAAGTCCTCTTTAGGTTAAATCATACTCGGTGCCAAATTTTACATAGTGATCAAGTCTTGAGTAATCAATTTTTGCCATGCAATTGCCAAAGGTAGCCTTTTTCTTCAACCTATAATGGGTTTTGATGCACTAAAAGGTCAATCGAGACTTTGGGGTTTGGGATTACTCATGCTTATGGGTAAGTACTTATAGATAAGTTTCTTATTTAAATACTTATCCATAGTTATAAAAATTTCTTATTCAAAAAAAAAAATCATGTCTAGTAAACCTTGATGTATTCACCCATGCTATCACTACAAATAAATGTTTTTTATTGGTTCTCGCGGTATTTAGGACTCCTTTGACCTTTTTATGGTAAGTAAATTGAGTTCCGGAGTACCTAAACTAGTCTCAACAGCACATAACGAGATAAAATACAGAGGATTAGAAGGCGAACTTTCACTGGTGGTAAGCACTTCGTACCTCTAGAAGTGCTTTTACTGGTGGGTGGGGCTATTCTTGCCCCTAAAAGTTGCCACCAAAATTTTTTGTGTGAAAAGTCCATGACCTGAGTCTTTCCTGTGCAAAAAAGCTTGTACTGTCGCGTAAAACCGCAAGAAAATATGCAATTACCGACAATAAGGGGTCTCGGATTCTTTGTGAAGCGGAATCCAACGGTCCAAATGTTGGATCAAATTAAATGAAGGCTATCAAATATGGGGGTAGCTATACCTCAGGCAAACAATGGGGTACCTCTTTCAAATACTGTGGTACCTCAAGCAAACATAGGGGTACCTGATCATCTTCATGGAGATACCTTCGGCCTGACAATCGAGTACCTCTATCAACTACGGGGTATTTTAGGTATCCCACTATAATCCGAAGCTATCTCCCTAAATCGTGGTAGGTACCTTTCAAAATAAGTTTAAGGTACCTCATTGTAAGCCCAAGATGCCCTCATGTAAGTTTAAGGTACTCCTGTAAGCACCTTATTTTTGTGCCCCCGGAAGTGCAAATCCTAGTCGGAAAGTAAAACCCTAAGGGGTGAAAAGTTGACTTTTTGATCAAGTCATAATTGACCACCTTGCTTTTTCTCAAAGGATAAAGAGTCTCGACACGGTTCCAACGCAACTGAGTATGCTATAATCGGAGTCCGAATGAAGGATTTATGAGCCGATCAAACTTGAGGGGGAGCCAAAAGTTGACTTTTTGCTAAACCCCGAATCAACTGCTTAACCCTATCCCAATGGATAGAGGACTTCGACACGGTTCCAACGCAATTGAGTTTGCATGAATCGAAGTCTGGATGAAGAAGATATGAGCAGTTGAAGTTCTATGGCAGCAATGCCGGAAAACTGCACACGTGGCAAAAGGCAGCAGAGGAAAATATCTCAGGGATTAAATCTGTAATTATCCAAATTAATGAAAATATCCCAAGGGTGAATCTACAAATATCCAAAAGAATTAGGAGATAATCTATAAATATCAAAAGTTTAGAAAATATCCTAGGGACTAATCTGGAAATACTTGAAAATACCTAATTAAAGTAAAATTTTCCATAAATATCTCAGGGACTAAATCTTAAAGTATCCAAAAGTATCAGGAATATCTGTGTAAAACCCCGAATTTTCCTTAAATAATAAATTAAGTTAGCAAATAATATTACCGAGAGTTATGATTGATAGAAACATTTTAATATTGTAGGGGGTGATCAACTTAGCGGAGATCCAGAATTAGACGCAGATCTGACCGTCCGATCATGAGATATCGAGGTATGTATTCTAATTGGGCGAGGTGTATAGAAGAGTTGCATGGGAGATGCATAGGATCAGGGGGTATATATATATGTATAAAGAATTAACCTAATTCTTATACTTGTATTGTCGCTCGTATTGAAGAGCCGCAAGCGACGAAAACTGGTGAGTGACCAAGAGAAGAAGAAGAAGAAGAAGGAAGGGCTGGGCGTGCGTTCATCGTCCAGGGAGTTCCTGAGTGTTAGAGGTTCGCCATTGTGCAGAATAGAGAAGGAGAAATCAGCGTATAGAGGTAGGTGACATCGTTTTGGTTTAAAATTGGATTTTCCCTTGTTTAATCGCAAATACATGTTTCTATGATATGTAATGTTGTATTTAGTTAGCTAAGCATGTTAGAAATACATTAGAATGAGTTTAGACGAGAAAAATCACGATTTAGAACTGTTTCTGCTCGATTTGGTGAGACCGCCGACCTCGACTGTGCTAGGCACTGGTTATAAATTTGAGGACGCCGTGGACCGCGGGACGACGGACCGTGGGCGCTCGAATTTGCACTACCGCCCGAAGCGATCCTGAGCGATCCCAGGCGCTCTCAGCAGAATTTCCAATTTTTCATAATTTCGAACCTAATTCAACTCTAAACTATTTTTAGACAATTTTAATGATTAACTAAGGTCTTTTAAGACCAAAATAAATTATCTAAATCCCTGTTTTACAGAAAAACAAATTAGGGAGATATTTAGGACATTAGTTGCCAAGTTTTGAAGGAAAATGAGAAATGTGATTTTGGAAAAGCCTAACTACCATTTGATAATCTAAACACTTCTAAATGGCATTATAAATCATAAGACATTATAAAGAGAATTCAGAATCCGAATGACTGAATAATGAAGTAAATGCACAGATATAACCATTATATGCTGCTAGGCACCAACCCTTATAGAAATATGATACCTTAGGGAATTTTGGAGTCTAGTGGGCATAGCTGGTTATGGATCCATAGTCGTAGCTAGATAGCTGAGGGATATGTCATTTGGGTTGAGTTACTCCTATATGCGACGCGCTTCCTTTGCAAGTTAGTTTGTCTGGGAAGGTCCTATGTCTGGAGGGACACCCCGGTGAGCCGCTGGTGATTCCCTGTACATGTGGATAAGCAACCACCTCCATGTATTGATTCTGGTGCTGCATGCTGGTGGTACTGTAGACACCCCAAATTGCACAAACAATCATAAAAAATCATTATCTCCTGGAAAGCCAGCACAGAAATTGAAGAAAATAAACTTTTACCTGTATCCGGATACTCAGTCCGGATACAAGTACTCCTTCCTGTATCCGGATACTCATACCGGATACATGTGAGCCTTAGCGTATCCGGTACCATGTACCGGATACCTTAAGGCCCTTTTTTATCCGGTCTGACGTACCGGATACCTTAAGTTTGCTCAGAATTAGGGTTTTCCGAGAGCTTTTCACTTTTACCATCATGTCCCTCATTAAATGAGGGGAAATCGCGGAAATAACCTTAGGGTTTAGGTTGGGGGAGTTCTAGACATTAAGTTGTGTCTACCAATGACCTTAGCCTTTGCCTATAAATAGGAGCCTCCTCCTTGAGCAAATGACACACAACTCTTGTTTTGAATTCTCGCAAAGAAGAACTCCAAGAGAAGAAGAAAACTGCTGTGGAATCGCCTCCAGAACTCAGGTAAGCCTCAACTTTTCTTTTTATTTTCTGTCTTTACATTCCTAGATCTAGATCTCTTCTTCTACCTTTCTGTAGTGTAAAGCCTTGTTTGTATGTGTGGAAATCCTTCCCTGGCTCAAAGTATCTCAAGACTCCCCTAGCCGTAAAACGTGAAGGCGGATCTAGGAGAAACGAGACTGGGGATTGACCTAGTGCTAGAACCCATGTAGCATAAGGCTTTTGAATGATTGAAAACCGTTCTATAATCAAATTACCCTTGATTATTTCGAAGATCCGTGTTTAACGGGGAGAGAGAACAGAGGGAAACGATAATGGAACGGAACCCTAGGCTATGCTAGAACCTATTTTGTTGAATCTATATGCATGATATGTGGTTGTATTAATCTTACTTGGTTTTTCACTCTTGCACACATATTACACTTTTTTGGTGAATAGGCTCACATTTGGGGATTTATTACATTCATTGTGATAAATCTCCAATAAATGGCCTCAATCAAATTCTGGAGTGTTTTTAAATGTTTTTCAAAGGTTTTGGATTCATCTCACACGAATCTCACACACTTTGTCAATTTTCGGATTTGATTTTCTTCAAAAGTGGCTTAACTGGACAGCACCTGTACCCTTACTTCGGACACCCATAACTTCATCATCCGGATGAATTTTGGGGTGATTCCAGAACCATGGGAAAGGTGAGGCTGTCTAGTTTATGTCCACCAAATTTCATGAATTTCCATCGAGCAGATTTTTGACACCTCTCTGTCGAAGTTAAGTGGACAGTTTAGGTTCAAGTACAGAACTTGTCACTTCGACGGACCGCCATGTGTTTGTTTTAAGTCCGATTCGAGTATTTTTGTTTCTGAGTATTTCTTTATGAGTCTATTTTCAAATCCAGTTGGTTTCATAATTTTTGGATTCCATTTGAATTATTGGTAGCCGATTTACTCAGAACTGTTCATTTGTACTTTTCTGGGTAAATCTGTGATCTTTGGGGCCTGTTCGGGAGACCACCCAAGGCACATCCAAAGGGATTTTTGTATGAGGCTAGTTTCTTTTGAAAGATGGCCATACAAACTTCAATCACACCAAATTTCGTGGACTTTTATGTAGTGGATTTTTCTAGACAATTTTCCAAAGTTCCCCACTTACCACTTTTAAAACTCCCCAACAGCAACTTCAAAGGAGCATAACTCCTAGATTTTTCATTGGAATGAAGTGAAATTTTGCATGAGACTCTTATTAACCCTAATCTTTCAAATGGATTTGGTTTGGTTCAATTTAGAATTGGATTTGAATGATTTCAAGGCAAATGGCATACTTTTTACCAAACTTCCCGGATTTGATTTGACTTGGTTTTGAGCAACTTGTGCTTTGATTTCCACCTCTTTAATGTTCCAGAAATGATATTGACATAAGAGGAGAATCCAAAATTCATTTGGATTCTTATGTGAAGATATCATACATTTGACCTTTTTCAAGGTTTCTCATGATTTTTAGCAAGCTTTCTTACTTTATTTTTGCATGAACATACACTTGGCAACCACTTCGTGTGGATGAATGGGGGTGCCTAACACCTTCCCCCGTTCATAATCTAATCCCCTTACCCATCTCTGGATTCGATTTTCAAGTAGGGTTATTTTTACCCTAGAATTTGTCTTTTGGCTATTTTGCTTATTTTTGAATTCTTTGGTGTCCATTCTCACCCCAAAATCAAGAATGGTGGCGACTCTCCCAATTTTGCGTTGAGCCCGTGTGTTGACGGAGGGATGATCACACCGGTGATTTTTCCCATGTCTCACAGGTACATGCCAACTCTGATGGGTACGTGTGCAATAAGTCGGTGACTACGGCTCTTGTCTAAGCTGCGCTGCATGGGGCTTGAGTATCATTAGTAGCATCACTCCTAAGTCGCACAGTGGTATAGCAATTGGTTGAGAATCATCTCAAAAGGTTTATCTAACTTTGTGAGTCTTACAATGACACTGAAAACATAACACTTGATATGATTATTATTCTTATTGTGCACGTGCGGGATGCATGTGATTGGGATATTGGTTGGATGTGACTGCTTAGTACATCCTGGCAATGCATGGATTATGCTATTGATTTGGCTATTGAGTTCTTATATTAAAACTTGCTGAAAATCATTTCTAGAACTGTTATCAAACTGTTTTGTGTTCATGAATGGTATAAATGATTATGCGAGCCTGATTTATCGATGTTGCTTTATCGTGCATGAAATGTTACTTTGCTTATATTAACTGTTTAATCATGCATGTGTTACCTACTGAGATATTCGTATCTCACCCTACTTCTATTCCATTTTTTCAGCTGATACGCGAGAGGGGGATCTCTTAGACTTCCAGGGAGAGATAGCCGAGTATTCGCCGGAGGATTATTATTATCCAGATCTCATCTGAGGTGGATTGATGTTATAGATTTAGCATTTTGATTGGTTTATTATCATTTATATGGATTGATGTATGAGAGAGATGAGAGAGAGAGATAGTGAACCGTTCATTTTACCAGACTTTGATATTACTGACTGATGGTCAAGCTTTATGCTTGTTTGAGGATTTTGATCTACACTTCCGCACATACTTGTTTCCGCAACTCTGATAGTTTAATATATGGATTGGATTTTCTTTCTTTGGTCTGGTATGTTATTAATGTTGTAATTGATATGGGCCAGTAACACCTCGGATTTGGTTGTTGAACTAAATTCGGGTTGTTACAGTAGCAAACCGGGTTCGGGTCGGGTGCTGGTTTGCACTGACCCGGGTTCGGGGCGTTACAATCTGCAAATATCCCAAGGACTAAATCTTAAAGTATCCAAAAGTATCAGGAGAATCTGCAAATATCCAGGGGCAAATCTGTAAATATCCTATTTGTATCCGACCATATATGTCGGATACGCATATTTTTGTGTATATCCGACATTATTGGTCGGATACATGAGATATGTCGAAGGATTCCCGCCGATTCACTGACAGATTCGCGCAGAAAAATTGAATTTTGGCAATCATTTTGTCTGTATCCGACAAACAATGTCGGATACAAAGGAGATTTATTGTATCTGATTATATAGGTTGGATACACTTGGGATATAGTGTATTCGACCTGTTTGGTTGGATACAAAAGTTTTTCTATAAAAGGGCCAGCAATCCCCCTGGCCGAGGGTTGCTGGCCTTGCTCCTTTCTCCCTTTCCCTCCTTCACTTGAATCCCCTCTTCCTTAGCCTTCCTTGCCTCCACCACCTCCCTAGACCACCCTAAGTTGCTTCCACCCCTTCCTTTCCGTCTTCCTCTTCATTTGCACCCCAACAAGAGGGGGAACCATTGCTGCTGTTGTCAAAAGGGGGAGTTTCCAGCTGCTGTCCAGCCTCAAGGAAGTGTCTCTATATTGCTCAAGGGTTCAAGAACCACCAGGTGAGGTTCCTTGTTACATTGTGTTGCACATACATTAAAATGAGATTTTTCTAAAGAGCTTCCTAAGCTTGGTTTCTTCTCTTGTTTTAAGTTTGTTCAAATGCCTATATGGCATGCATTTGTCCTCATTTTCACCACATGAAGACCTCCAAAGGTAAGAGGTCCACGTTTAGTTTCATGGGAGCATGAGAGTTCTGTTTTTACATACTTTTAGGACTCACAAGTTGCTGTCTTGGTCTTGTTTCAAGCATTTCTAAGAGGAGCATGTTCCCCCCTCAGCATATGATCCTTTGTACCCCATATAAACCCCCCTTCTCTTTCCCTTCTCTAAAGGCTTTGTTTTGAGCATGAAGCCTACGTTCAGATCTGGTTGGAGCTCATAGGTGATGCATGGTAAACCTTCTCCATGCTCCTTCTCTGCATGTGTCTACATCTATTGATTTTTTTGTTACATATGGGTGAAGGATCACCAAGAGTGGTGTACGACATCACCTACTAGTGAGTGGTGGGGAAGCTGCACATGTAATCCCTGTTTTGGTGCAAGTCTGATTTTTTTAGGTTGTAGACACGTTTAGGTGCAAGTCTGATTTTTTAGGTTGTAGACATGTTTAGGTGCAAGTCTAATTTTCCTTTTATGCATGCAATCTCTGTTTTTTTTTTTTTTTTGTGTGTGTGTCTTTCCTTATTTTTTTGCTGCTAGAGGTGCCAAACATGTTCCTTCTCCCCCTTTGCTGCTGTTGTATGACTCAAAAAGAAATGAGGAGGGGCAGCAGCCCCATGTGCTCTTGCCTGTCCCCTTGCCTTTGCTGGGAAATCCCAAAGGAAGTTAAATGGGAAGATTCCCCATATCTAAATCAATGTGGGCCCTCTCAGGGGCCCACACAACTGGTAGGAGCTGCTTAGGAGACTCATGGGAGCATCCCACTTGCAAAACCCCGAAAAATTCCAATTTTAGGGTGATCCGACAACTCAAGTCGAATCACCTAGGGTCTCGGTGTAGCCGACTACATTGTTTAGTGTGTGTTGCTGTAGACACCCCAAATTGCACTACAGAATAAGAAATAATAAAAACATGTAATTAGAGCTTAAAACAGATCAAAAATGCATAAAAACTGGCTAAGCAGGCTTTGCCCGTATTTCATTCACGGGCCGGTCGCGCCCGAGATCTCTCTACGGTCAGGCGCGCCCGTAATACAAATACGGTCACCGTTGGACCGTAAATGATTTACGGTCACTAAAGACTCGTGCGAGCAGTGGCGGAACCACGTTCAGGTTAGGGGGGCAATTGCCCCCCCTAACTTTTAATTTTTAATAAAAAAATGTATATGTTTTATATATTTTTTAATTAAATTTAAGTTTTGCCCCCCTAAAATTTCTGGTTTGCCCCCTCAGCCCATTGAAAATTTTTATATTTCATAAGAATCCCTTCTAAAATTTCTAGTTTGCGCCGCCCCCCCGCCCCCCCCCCCCCCCCCCCCCCCCCCCCACTCATTGAAATTTCTATATTTCATGAGAACCCCCTCTAAAATTTCTTGTTTGCCCACCCCCAACTCATTAAAATTTCTATATTTCATGAGATGTGTTAATTGAAAATTTTTTTTGCCCCCTAGATTTGGAGTCCTGGTTCCGCCACTGCGTGCGAGTTTTATTCTTCTCTCGATTTCCGAGCTTTATCTTTAGTCCAATATATCTTTAAATGAGCGAATTACGTATTTTATTCGTTGAAGCCACCTTGGTTGGCTATGGATGGGCATTATCTCTGTATTTCACTCTATCTTAAGGACCAGGATATATCCTTCTGGACCAGCCTTGCCCCTGTGCTTGCCTATAAATAGAGGTGAGATTCTCAAGCTGAGGGCCACGAAATTTTAAAGAATCAAGAGCTCCAAGAGAAGAAGAGGAACCCCTGCTGCTTTGCTTGCTCAATCCAGGTAAGTCCCTTTTCCCTTTTATTTTCTGTCTTCAATTCTAGATGTAATAGGATCATCTCTATTGCTGTATAATAAGGCCATCTTTTGTATCTAGTATTCCTAAACTTGCCTCCAAGTACCTCAAGAGTCTCTCTAGCGGTAAAACGTGAAGAGAGAGCTAGGGGAAAAGAGAACAGGTGGATCCCTAGAATAGAACCCCATATCTGTTGTTCTCTTTTTTTTAGAATAAAGCCTGTGATTGTGTTTGTATAACCAAACCTATCTCCAAGTACCTCAAGAATCCTCTCTAGCCGTAAAACGTGAAGAGAGAGCTAGGTGAAAAGAGAACAGGTGGATCCGTAGGGTAAACCCCCATGTGCTCAAATCTGTGAGATGTGGCTGCTTTAAATATCCTGATCATGTTTTAATGCTTTTTATGATATATTTGAATGAATACATGAATCCATGATGTCTATAGCATGAGATCCCCACTATTTTCCAAAATTTGGATTTTTGCCACTTTTGCACCTACAGCATTGTTATCGTGATTTTTATAAGATTATGCTAGGATCCTGGATTTATCATGATCAATATGGTAGATCTAGATCCAAAAGCCTGAAAATAAATTCTAGGGTTTCATGATGTGGTTTTTAAATTGTTTTTCATTATTGAGAGAAGACCCTACGGTCTAAGTTCTCCCCTTTTGATGTTCTTCATCAACGTGGGTATTTTTGGTTTTGATTTCTGGATTTAATGTGAAATATGGGCTTTATCTATGTCCTGGACTATTCAAGTTCAATTTTTGAAATATTTTATAAAAATCATATTTTTCTAGATTTTTAGAATTTGACTTGAAGCCAGATTTTTGGATTTTTACTTTAAATTGATTTTATTTGATTTTATCTCAATTTTATTTTGATCATGAAACCCTAGGAATGGTATGATCATATTTGAAAGTTTTGGATCAATCAGACTATTCATATGAAAAAACCATACAATTTTGTCTTTTTATGTGATTTTTCGTGAATTTTATAGCAAGCATTTTTTTCTTTGTAAAACATGAACAATACCTGGCAACCACCTTGTGTGGATGAATAGGGGTGCCTAACACCTTCCCCTGTTCATAACCTAATCCCCTTACCCATCTCTGGTTGTTTTTTTAGGAGGGTTATTTTTACCCTAAAATTGCCTTTTGTGCTTATTTGATATTTTGGTGTCCATTCACACCTAAATTGAATGGTGGCGACTCTTTGTTTTATTAAATCCCGTGTGATGATTGAGGAAGTCAAAAAGGGAATCTTTGATTTTTTCCCATGTCTCAAAACTGGCGACTCTGCTGGGGACTTGAGGATTTGAGCCTTTTGGTGTTTGTTCATGTTTTGATTTTTTTATTTGCTTGCTATTTTGTGTTCTTAAGCATGTTGAGTATGTTTTAAATCTGAATTATTGCTTAAGGATTCATGGGGGTAGAAACATGCTTAATTTTGATTTATAGGATTGTTTCTACAAACATGCCTAGGGAAGGTCCGTTTTTCTGAACCATGTTTATTTCTCGCTATATTTTTATGATGGCATGTTTTAATTTTCAGCATGATCTCCATGATGATTTTTGGTTTATAACATGATCATATGTTTGCATGATTAGATGATTTTTTATGAGCATGTTTTAGGGGCTATAGCATTGCTGTATTTACTTGTTTATTTTAAATATGCTTTCCTATTATGCTTTGGTTTGTTTATGCATGGCAGCGAAAAGAGTGGCAAGGGTTTGGGACGTTGTGAATGCACCCAATTTTTTTACAATGCGCAGTGCACATTTTTTTTAACACAGCCTACCCTTAACCTATAAGAAGTTGAACCCGAATGTGTGTAGCTTGGCGCAACGAGGTCGATACTTCGGAAAGCGAAAGTGAAAACATTCACCTTAGAACTTTGAGCTAATGATGTGATGATAACGTGGATCTGGGATTCTGGTCATCACTAGGCTTGAGTGCTAAGTTGCCATTAAGCCAAAACCCAAAACCCCTACGCTTGAAGGTGGAGTTACACGTTTTTGGCTAAAATAAACAATTACATGGGAATATGGGTTTGTAATTGTGGGAAGGCCGTTTGCATGGCTTACAAACCAAGGCATAATGCGGATTCCATATTGAAGGTAAACAAGGTAACAAGGTAATTCCATTGTTTTGCATTATTCTCATGACATAGGGGTGTCGTGGTGCCCATTGGTTTGGGATAAAATTGATCCCAAAATATGTATGTTTGCTAAAATTGGTGCAGCCCATAGGAAGAGTTTCTAACTCTGTTTAGAATCAATCCTACCCAATGTTCATGCAAGAGTCAACAAAAGGGTACCAAATTCTTTAGTATGGTGTCAATTTGGAGGGTACATGTGCCCTCCCAAACATGTGTTTTTGCAAATAGGTCAAACTCCACTTTGGGACAGCTTAGAAGCCCTGCACTGGGTGAACCGTACGTTTGGATGAGCAATTAAAGTGATCAAACCATGAAAAAACTGAGAAAACATAAAAGAGCTCTGTAAAACCATGTTTAATACACGGGCTGGGCTCGTCTGTATTAGTTATACAGGCGGCGCTCGCCCGTGAATTTCATACGGTCACGGCTTGCTCGTAATTTGAATACAGGCAGGGCTGGACCGTATTGTGTATACGGTTTCCGCGGAAAATTTAATTTTAATCAGTCTTTCCCACTAAATCTTATTCCTTTAACCTTTAAATAATGACAAAGGGAAATAGGTTTGAATAAAATGCTTCAAAAAAAATAAATAATTAAATAAATAAATAAGTGTAAAGAGAAAATCCTTTGGGCCTCTGAAAGCCTTTGAATTTCAGACTTTTTCTCAAAAAAACTCCTTGGGCCTCTGGAAGCCTTTGAATTTCAGACTTTTTCTCAAAAACTCCCTGGGCCCTTGAAAGCCTTTGAATTTCAGACTTTTTCTCAAAAACTCCCTGGGCCCCTGAAAGCCTTTGAATTTCAGATCTTTTGGGCCTCTGAAAGCCTTTGAATTTCAGACCTTTTTCTTTTGGGCCTCTGAAAGCCTTTGAATTTCAGATCTTCTGGGCCTCTGAAAGCCTTTGAATTTCAGACCTTTTTTCTTTTGGGCGTCTGAAAGCCTTTGAATTTCAGATCTTTTGGGCCTCTGAAAGCCTTTGAATTTCGGACCTTTCTCTTTTGGGCCTCTGAAAGCCTTTGAATTTCAGATCTTTGGGCCTCTGAAAGCCTTTGAATTTCAGACTTTTCCTAAAAAACTCTTTGGGCCTCTGAAAGCCTTTGAATTTTAGACTTTTATCAAAAATCTCTGGGCCTCTAAAAGCCTTTGAATTTCAGACCTTTTCTAAAAATATCCCTGGGCCTCTGAAAGCCTTTGAATTTCAGACCTTTTCCGAAAATATCCCTGGGCCTCTGAAAGCCTTTGAATTTCAGATCATTTTCTCTCTATTATGGGACCTGTTGGAAGCCCTAGAATATTCCAACAATTCAAAAAAAAAAGAAGCAAATAAAGAAAAAATCCAAACTCGTGTTCACCCAGCTTGCACATAGGCACTCCTAGGCATGTGAATGAGATTAATTGGGCACTGATACTTTTTCCTTTATTTTGTGACCAGGTACTAATACACTTGCAATCATAGCTCCTGTAACCAGATCAAGAGCTCGCGCCATGAATCCCATTGAAGACGAAGCTGATGCTCCTCATCCAGATGTTGTCCTACTCCAAGAACAAGTAGCAGGACTAGCCCGAATGTTAGAGAACATATTGTCCGAACAGGCCCAACAAGTGCAGGCCCAACAAATGCAGGCCCAGAACCAAGCATCCACTTCCAACCCTGCACCTCCACCCCAAGTCAATATTCCACCTCCAGTGCAACCAATTCCTGAACCCGTCTATGAACCCACCTCTGAACCTATACTGATCAGGGATGAGACAGCTGAGTCAAACAAGGCTAAGGAAAAAGAAAGAATAAGGGAAGAGGTTGAAAGAAAGTTCCTGCACAAATTGGAAATGATCCAAGATGAACTTAGAGAAGTAAAAGGGGTAAGCAACTTTGGGGGCACCAATTTTGAGGACTTATGCCTATACCCCAATGTTAACCTGCCGGCTAAGTTCAAGTGCCCAGACCTAGATAAATATGATGGCACTGGCTGCCCCATGAGCCATCTAAAGTTGTACTGCGGTGCCCTATGCCAGTTTGGGCGGGATGAAGGTGTTTTGATCCAACTCTTCCAAAGGAGCCTTACTGGAACCACATTAAGGTGGTTCGCTACTCTAGACCATGGAAAGATTAGAAGATGGAAGGACCTAGCAGATGCCTTCTTAGCTCAGTACCGGTTCAATTCAGAGATCGTGCCAGATAGGTACGACGTAATGAGAATGAGCAAGGGAAGAGACGAATCTGTGAGACAGTATGCCAAGAGATGGAGGGAGACTGCCTCTCAGGTCAGGCCACCTATGCTAGAACAGGAGATGATTTCCACCTTCATCAGTACATTGGGTCAACCATTCTACAGCCACCTGGTGGGTCAGACCACCACTAATTTTGCGGCCTTAGTTCAAGTGGCTGACCGAATTGAAGACGGGATAAGGTCAGGTAAGATAATTGACCACTCTGCCATGGTTAGTCAACAAGACCCTAATCTGAAGAAAGGAAGCGGGATTAAGAAGAATGGGAACAAGAAAGAAGGGGAGATAAACATGGTACAACCACCATCAGGCCCTAACAAGCCCATACAAATCAATATACCTGCTCATTTTCCTACTCCATCTCCATCTACCCAGGCCCCTATGAGGATTAATGTTCCAGCAGTACCTTCAGACCAAAAAAGGGTTTTTACCAAGGAGGAAAAGGATGCTTATTTTGCAGCAAGGAGAAATAGGGTTTTCACCCCTATTCCAGTGACTCCTTCTCAGTTGTTGCCCACCCTATTGCAAGCAGGGTATATCACTTTAAGAGAACCCAATCCGAATGCACCCAAGGGGAGAAATTTTGACCCCTCCACCACTTGCGATTACCACATGGGTGCACCTGGGCACCCTACTGACAAGTGCTGGCCTTTGAAACATGCCATTCAGGATTTACTGGACCAGAATACCCTGTCTTTCAAGACGGGGGCTCCCAATCCTCCTAGAACAGATATTGGACAGAACCCTCTGCCCCAGCATCATGGGGCAGGCCCATCTAATGTTATAGGTGTCGTCTCTTCTGATAAAATAACTTTTGACCCATCCCAGTTAATCGCTCCAATAGGGACAACGGTCAAAGTTTATTTTAACAAAGTAGTTAAGGAAAAAGAAATAAATGTCATTTCAAAGGGGAATGATAGTGCTGCAAAGAACATTAGCTCATCTCTGGACCGGGTCTCATCCCTCATGGCCCAAATGAACATTGCAAAACCACCATTGGTCATCAATTGCAGTCCATCCACCTTTACTTCACCCAGTTAGTCAAAACCACCATTGGTCATAAATTGTGACCATCTTAATACATCAGTCACTTCGGTGACCCCTCAACCAAAACAACTTCCACCATTGGTCGTTGATATCCCTCTCACTCAAATTTCACCATCCAAGTCTAAACTTCCTCCCTTGGTGATAAATGTCCCCAAGCCTTCCTACTCTGAATCGGCTGTACCATGGAACTACAGTGAAGCTTTTACCACTACATGCCCTGCAACTGAAAGCAAGGAAGAAGTGAACCTCATGATGAGGTCAGGAAAATGTGTAGGGGTGGAAGAAAAACAAAAGGAAAAGAGAAGGAAAAGGAAGAAGAAAAAAATAAAGGAAAGGCCAAGATAGGGGAAGATGCCTCTCAGGTAACTAATAGTGAGGCTGCTGACCTCATTAAAACAATAAAAAAGAGTGAGTTCAATGTTGTCGAGCAGTTGAACAAAGTCCCTGCCCAGATCTCAATACTGGGCCTATTGTTAAATTCTGAAAAGCATAGGGACTCCTTTTTAAGGATACTCCAGGGGGCCCATGTGCCTAAAAACATTGAACCAGACCAACTAGGCCGGATGGTTGGGCAAATTTTATCCCATAATGTTATAACCTTTTCAGAGACTGAGATCAGCCCAGCAGGGTACCATCATGCAGACCCATTGTACATAGCTGTACTCAGTAAGGGCTGCATGATAGCCCGGGTCTTGATTGATAATGGGTCGGCTTTCAATGTCTGCTCGTTAATAACCTTTGTTAAGCTCGGTCTGGAGCAAAACAAAATAAAACAGAATGGAAGAATCATAAGAGCATTTGACAGCTCTAAAACACACTCCCTAGGGGAGGTTGAACTGCCGGTTACAATTGGACCGTATATTTTCAACATCACATTTGAAGTGATGGATATACCTGCAGCCTTCAACCTACTCCTTGGAAGGCCGTGGATTCATACGGCTAGGGCTATACCATCTACCCTCCACCAAAGAGTCAAATATATCAGAGGGCAAAAGGTGATTACTGTCCTAGCCGAAAATTTGGTTCCTCCCATGTGGTCCCCTGATGTACTCTATATAAACATGGAAATGACTGCTGACAAGATGGCCTTTCACTCTTTCCAGTTTGAAACTGTTAATTTTATACCTGGGGGGTATCAGGAAAAAGAAGGAAAATTGACCTGTGCTGAGAAAATGGTCAAGAATGTGCTAGAAAAATGTAACTTTCACCCTGGAAAAGGTCTGGGGGTTAACCTGCAAGGAAGGATAGAATCGATAGAGGTTAAGAAGATGGTCCACAGAGCAGGATTGGGGTCCAAGCCAAGGAAGTGGAGAAGTCAGAAGGAAATTGAAAACATGAAATTCCCTCACATTAGGGAAACTTTTCCTAAGCTTTCTCACATGATTCAACTCTCTCCTCCTGAGGATCAGTCCAAACCCCCATACTACAATGTCAATCCATTCCAAAAACCCAAGCATTGGGTGGGCCTGGGCCACATACAGAACAAAAGCATGATTTCTCTGAGGACGTGGGAGCCTTTTTTGACATGACAAAAGGCAACAAAGAAGAAGGAGCAGAGGAGCTACCTTTTATTGACTGGGCTGCAATAGAAGTTCCATCTGGGACTAGCCCTACAGAAGAAATAGGCGATGCAACTCACCCAGTATTGGTGATTTTGGATGCGGACCCTGAGCTTGAGGAGCAGGCTTGTATCCCTGCCCCAGATTCTTTTATTCTGGACAATTGGGAGGAAACTCCCCTTACTTTTGAAGCCGCGTTTGTTTGGCAAACAGACATGGCTTCCAAAAAAAAAACTCCATTAGTGGAATGCCCTTTTCCTAAAAGTTTTAATGAGCCTTCGTCTTCAGGGAAAGATTTTGTAGAAGGCTCTCAAAAAACACAAAAAGATTTTCCAATTTTTTATAGAAAAAATAAAGTTTTCGAAAAGGTCCAAACCACTTATGAACCATATAAGCAAACGGAATTGGATCAGGTTGAGTATGACTTTGACCTTGAGCTCGACTTTGACCTAATGGGGGTTGAGGAAGAGACCGAGGACGAAGAAGACGACCCTCCAAAAGAAATCACATATCAATTGGAGCGTCATGAAAAGGGGGTCCAACCCAATATTGAAGAGACCATATCAATAAACCTAGGGACCGAAGATGACCCAAAAATAGTGAAGATTGGGATGTGTCTAACTGAGGTACAGCGGGATTACATGATACGATTCTTGGCTGATTATGAAGATGTATTTGCATGGTCGTATCAGGATATGCTAGGTTTAGACACGGACATGGTTGTGCACAGGCTACCCATTCTACCAGATGCCAAGCCAGTTAAGCAGAAACTGAGAAGGTTAAAACCTGAATGGACATTGAAGGTCAAAGATGAAGTGGTTAAGCAATTTCAAGCTGGATTCTTAGCAGTCTCCACTTACCTTGAATGGCTTGCAAATATAGTGCCAGTACCAAAGAAGAATGGAAAGGTCAGAATGTGTGTAGACTACAGAGACTTGAATAAGGCAAGCCCAAAGGATGATTTTTCACTTCCACACATAGACATCTTGGTGGACAACACTGCTGTACATAGCCTGTTCTCATTCATGGACGGGTTTTTTGGGTACAATTAGATTAAGATGGCTAAGGAAGACCAAGAGAAGACAGCCTTCATCACCCCTTGGAGTACCTTCCATTACACTGTCATGCCATTTGGGCTTAAAAATGCCGGAGCAACCTACCAACGGGCTATGACAGCCTTATTCCATGATATGATCCATAAGGAGATGGAGGTTTATGTGGATGATATGATAGCCAAATCATGTGAAGAAGAAGACCACTTGATCAACTTGAAGAAGGTGTTTGACCGGCTCAGGAAATACAGTCTAAGGCTTAACCCGGCGAAATGTGTCTTTGGGGCTACATCATGAAAATTATTGGGCTTTATAGTAAGTAGAAGGGGAATTGAGATAGACCCAGCTAAAGCTAAAGCAATCATCGAAATGCCATCACCTAGAACGGAGAGGGAAGTTCGTGGTTTTCTTGGAAGGATTCAGTACATAAGCCGGTTTATAGCACAGCTCACCGCTATCTGTGAACCAATTTTCAAGCTTTTAAGAAAGAATAACCCGACAGTCTGGAATGACGATTGCCAAGAAGCCTTTGACACAATAAAGGAATATTTGTTGAACCCACCTGTGCTAGTACCACCAACTCCAGGAAGGCCATTGATTTTATACTTGTATGTTTTGGAGACATCAATGGGGTGTGTCTTGGGACAGCATGACAATACAGGCAGAAAGGAAAGGGCGATTTACTACTTAAGCAAGAAATTTACAGAATATGAAGCAAAGTATTCCCCTTTGGAAAAGACTTGTTGTGCCTTAGTGTGGGCAACTCAAAGACTGAGGCATTATTTCCTTAGTCATTCCACCTTATTGATATCCCGAATGGACCCTTTGAAGTATCTATTTGAGTAACCAGCTTTAACTGGCAGAACAGCAAAGTGGCAGTTGTTACCCTCTGAATTTGACCTCACCTATATCACGCAGAAAGCCATTAATGGTCAAGCCATTGCTGATCACCTAGCCGCACACCCTTTACCAGAATACCAACCTTTGAAGACTAATTTCCCTGATGAAGCAATCCTGTTTACTGAAGAAGAAGAAGGAGAAAGCTCGTGGCAAATGTTCTTTGATGGGGCCGCCAATATGAATGGAAATGGATAGGGGCTGTTTTGATCAAGCCAAATGGGGCACACATCCAAATCGCAGTAAAGTTGAGGTTCCAATGCACGAACAATATAGCAGAGTATGAAGCATGCTTAATTGGGTTGCAAGCTGCCTTAGACCATGAAGTAGAGGAACTTGACGTATATGGGGATTCGAGTCTTATCATCTTCCAAACAACTGGTGAATGGAAAACCAAGGATCACAAATTGATCCCCTATCACCAGTATTTGGAAGAAATAAGCACCAAATTTACTCGAATTTCCTTCAATTATATGCCAAGGGCCAAAAACCAGTTTGCGGATGCTCTAGCAACATTGGCTTCAATGGTCAGTATGCCAGAAGGTGTTGATATTAGACCACTGGAAATTGAAGTCAGAGATGAACCAGCTTATTGCCTTGTTCTAGAAGAAACCCCAGAAGAAGAGGTACCATGGTTTCAAGATATTAAGAACTTCCTAAATGATCGGAGTTTGCCAGAAAATGTCACTTCTACAGAGAAAAGAACAATACAGAGATTGGCAGGACAGTTCTTGCTAAGTGGTGGGCAGTTGTACAAAAGATCACACAATGATATACTACTTAGATGTGTTGCCAAGACCGAGTCAGAAAGGTTAGTTGAAACTGTACACGGAGGAGTGTGTGGACCCCATATGAACGGGCACATGCTTGCCAAGAAGATTCTGCGATTAGGATATTACTGGTCGACTATGGAGCACAATTGCTATATACATGTCAAAAGGTGTCATTTATGCCAAGTGTATGCTGATAATAAAAATGCACCCCAAGTGAATTGCACAACATGACATCTCCATGGCCCTTCTCCATGTGGGGTATAGACGTCATTGGAATGATATCGCCAAAGGCATCAAATGGACACAGGTTTATACTTGTAGCAATTGATTACTTCACCAAGTGGGTAGAGGCAGCTTCATATGCAAACATTACAAGTAGCCACGTTTTGAAATTCTTGAAGCACAATATCATTTGTCGCTACGGTTTGCCAAGTGCCATAGTGTCAGACAATGCTTCAAACCTTAAGAACAAGGACATGAGAAAGATGTGTGAACAGTTTCAGATTACCCACCACAAGTCAGCTCCGTATAGACCGAAGATGAATGGGGCAGTCGAAGCAGCAAATAAGAATATAAAGAAGATCATTCAGAAGATGGTAGTGAGTTTTAAAGATTGGCATGAAATGCTGCCACTTGCTTTGCATGCTTACAGAACCTCAATCCGGACTTCTACAGGGGCAACCCCGTATTCCTTAGTATATGGAATGGAAGCAGTTTTACCAGTGGAAGTGGAAATACCTTCACTAAGAGTGCTAATGGAAGCTGAATTAGAAGAAGCTGAATGGATACAGTCAAGACATGATCAACTCAATTTAATAGAGGAAAAGCGATTAAAAGCGCTTTGTCACGGCCAATTGTATTAGAAGAGAATGGCCTGGGCTTACAATAAGAAGGTAAAGCCCAGAACTTTCCAAGAAGGAAATTTAATATTGAAGAAAATCTTACCCTTTTTGGAAGACCCTCGTGGAAAGTTCAAACCAAATTGGGAAGGACCTTATGTGGTCAAGAAGGTCCTGTCAGGGGGTGCTCTCATCTTAACAGAAATGGATGGGAAGGATTTTCCTGAGCCAATTAACTCTGATGCAGTAAAGAGATATTTTCCATAAATGAATATTACTAGGAAATGATCTGAGGCCATTATTTCTTATATCCCAAAATCTGCATCCCTAGTCAAGCCAATTTGAGCCTGTTCGTCTTTTTTGTTAAACCTAAACTGGACTTACAGCCTTATACTGGGGCAAGGCCAATAAGGGCAAAGCCAATAGGGGCAAAAAAATGATGAGAAAAAAAAAATAATAGGGGCAAATGAAAGTCAAATACAAAAGAAGGGGAATTGGATTGAATTCACCATGACTGTAAGTCCAGTTGACCCATTTTCACACTTAGAAAATTTTTGAGCCTTTAATACTTTTTCTTTCATAAACCAAGCTTAGCCTTTGTTTCGTCCTATTATTAAGCCCTCGGTGATTTTAGTATATTCATTCAACTTTCAGAGTAAGATTGGTGATGACGGAATACAGAGGCCGACCCTAGTGAAAACCGTAATTGGCACTAGGGGCAATAAGGGCATGAAAAAAAAAATCAAAGGATTGAGTTGATCATGTGGTTCAAGTTGAAGACAGCATGAGCATAGGCAAGTGAGCAGATTAGCAGAATTAGCCAGGGAGGAACAGCCATTAGGGGATGATTCTAAAGGTCGTAGGATAGATAGATTTGGTCTCTCCCTATTGCTTGGGCCACCCTTTTCATTATGCAACCTGATTTTAATTCCTTTGATTATATGTAATTAAGTGCTTTGGATTAGCTTTTCAAAAAAAAAAACTATACTTTGGCCAGTGATGAGAAATCAAATACTTTTTCATAAAACTTCTGTTTTTACAAGCATCTGAGAATTCTGAGGCCAATAATATAAAACCTATTTTTGAATTAAATCTATTATCTTTCCACTAATGGAGTTTGCTTTTGTATAAAAGTAAGAAACAAAAAGAGATAAAAGAATCTAATCCCTACCCCCTAACTGCTCCTCAAGTTCCCTAATCCTAGCTGCCTGAGTTGCAATGATTCCAGAAGCACCTTCTGCATCAGGATCACTCAAAAAGGAGATGACCTCATCTGAAAAAGAATGCTTGATCTTCAACGCCCTAAGGTCGGCCAAGGAATCCTGATATTTATTCCACATCACTCGGACTTCAAAGAGACGAGCCTGCCTTTGTTCTTCAAGTTTCTTCTCCATGGCAATGTGGCCAGACTTCTGCTCTTCAAGTTTCCTCTCCAGAACAAGGACTTTTATCCTAAGTTCTTGAGCCTCCCGTACCCATATTTGATGAAGCCGCTTATGGGTCGCCCTTTCTGACTCCAGAATATCCTCATAAGTAGGGGGAAGAACTGCAGGAGGGTCCTTTGGTACTGGGGCATGACTCTGCACCTGCTCTTTGATCCAGAAATGATAGTCCTTCACATGGGACTCAGAAAAGACAGGACCCCGCAGAAAGCGAACATAGGACCACTCATTCATTAATTGAGCATTTAGCCCCATGGTGGCTGATGTAAGTGGCCTTACAAGGCTCTCATAGCTAGTTGGGATCATAATTCCCTAGGTCGCTCCAAACTGCCGAAGAACCCTCAAAGGAAGATAGAGAACAGCAGATTTCAAGCCTGGCAGGACCAGAAAGTTCCTATCTCTAAAGCTGATCACTGTCTCTGGATTGGGCTGATAAGTGCCAGGCCATCTCACTTGATCATCCTGGAGAGTACCCAAAAAAGTGAACCATCCCTGCTTGCCGCCTTGGATATTAGGACAACCCCTGTGGCTCATCAGAACAGGAACTTTCAACCTTGGAAAGAAGCGGCGAGTTATCTCTTCAACTTGGCTCAGATGGTCAAGCAACCAAAGCTACAAAAAAGGGGAGAATTTCAATTTATTTCAAAAAGAAAAAAAAAGAGAGAAAAAAAAGAAGAAGAAAAGAAAAAAAAAAGAAAAAAAGAAAAGAAAAAAATATATATATGTATATTTTTACCTATAGGATAGGGGCGCAGGCAAGGAAGCGTTTCTTCTTTCTGAAATAGCAGTCAGTAAGGGCCTGGTATATCTCTGCTAAGATCATAGGGGCCAACCTCTCACGTTCCCTAACCTGGCAGATAACTGAGATGAGAGCCAAGTCAACCTGGTCATCACCCCGTGGAAAAAGCAACTGGTTGACCACTACCAAAGTCAAAGCATTAAACCTAGAATCCTTGTCCCCACTCCTTAGAAGTTTTTCAGTCAAAAAGGTTTTGGACAAGGTCAGTAGGGTATCAGAATTCCCTAAGTCTTTCTTCCCTATACCCAGGAAAGTAGAGGCCTCCTTTTTGTAACTAGGCTTTAGGGGCGGGTTCACAACCTTTTCAGAAAATTTTAAGCCAAGGATGGTTTCAATTTCTTCTATGGTAGGAGTCATCTCTTTGTCATCAAAACGGAAGAGATTCAGTTCGGGAACCCAATGTCCAATCAAAGCTTCAATGATTTCCCACTTAAAGGGAATTTTAGGGATGTGTAGGATATGCCCTAAGTGAATGGAATCCCAACGAATCTCCTTATCAAAGGTCATGGAGTTAACCCATCTGTCATAGAAAGAATCCACCACATTATACCTGGTGAGATTAGGAGGTTTGGATCTAACATGTTGTCTTGCAGGAGGAGATTCAACAACAGAAGAGAACGGTGCAGGGGAAGCCATGGAAGCGCCAAAGAAGCCAAGGAAAGCGAGAAAAGACGTGCTCAGGGAGTTTTCAAACTATTAAAAGTGTCACAATGACGTCCCCCATGAGTTTATATAGAAAAAATCGTAAGGCAATAAAATCCGTAATTATAATACGGGCATAGCACGCCCGTATAGAAACTACGGACATCCCTGACCGTGAAAACTTCACGGGCAGAGTGTGCCCGTGGTAACTTTACGGGCGCGGCTTGCTCGTAGACTAAGTACGGTTCCTTCGAAAAAATGCAAAAAAATGGGAATTTTCAATTTCCTTGTTTCCCTAAGCTTCACCTGTTCCTGCTTTAACATTCATCATGCAATAAATACTGAAAACAAAGAAGAAAAGAGCACAAATGAATGAAAATTAAACTTATTTTATATATATGAGAATGTTTACATCAGTTTTGCCAAAAATACAAATGTATATGAAAAATCCTAATCTACTGTCTATGCAGGTCTGCCCCTACGGCCACGGCCTCGTCCTCTGCCCCGACCACGGCCTGAAGATCGCCTGCGCTCAAAGACATGACGCACAATATTGCGGGCAGTGCTACGAGTCATCCTGCTCAAAACAGACTGAATATCATACCACATATATAAAGGCACAAGGCCAGCAGTGGGATGATCAGGAGGGACGTACCCTGAAGTATCTACATATCCCGTAGACTCGGGATTAGAATCAGTACGGGAAGAATCCGCAGAAGGATCAGCAGCAGCAGGCGTCTCCTCTACAGCCTCCATAGCAGGACCAGCAGGAGCCGATGTCCCAGGAACATCAGCATCACGACCAGGCTCTACAGGATCAGCTGTAGCCTCCTCCATCATCCCAACCTCCACAACAGGCTCTACCACAGCGGCATCTCTAGCCGAATCCATATCTACATCCGCAGATGCATCAGGAGCAGTCTCAGCTACTGGGGCCGACTCTGGCACATCCTCAGCAGCAGGTGCAATATCAGCCTCGACCTCAGGCTCTGCTGCAGGTGTCTCTACCGGACTGGGAGAAGTCACGAACTCCACCCGTGCCACAGAAAATACCTCATCCCGAAAATGCATGGGCACAGGTGAAGCAGGTGAAGAAGGGCCGGCTGTGTCCTCCTGAAAGTAAGAGAAGAAATTTCAGTCAAAACAAGACAAACTAATGCAAGAGCAGGAATGGAAATAAAAGAAGAAACTATGACCCGTATTTGTATTACGGGCGCGCCTGACCGTAGAGAGATCTCGGGCGCGACCGGCCCGTGAATGAAATACGGGCAAAGCCTGCTTAGCCAGTTTTTATGCATTTTTGACCTGTTTTAAGCTCTAATTACATGTTTTTATTATTTTCTTATTCTGTAGTGCAATTTGGGGTGTCTACAGCTGCCCCCTCTTTGCTGGTAATTGGAACCAATTACAAGCAGAGAGCAAAGAGACCCACCAATTGCACTTTCTAAGATTTTTGTCTAATCAATTGCACTTTGCAAGGATTAAATGGATGATTTTTGAAAAAAGAATTGATTGTGGAAGATTTGCTAAGAAGTCCCTCAGCTTATGGGCCAAATCCTCCTCTCTCCTCTCACTAAGCTCTCGTGGCTATGAAGTGAGATTTGAGACAAAATTTTTGAACAAAAGTGAGTATGGTGGCAATCCTTGCAACTTATAACTAATATAGACATTGATCTTTTGAAAATTGTGGAAAAAATAATAAAATATGCAATTTTTGGCTTCGCCCGTATTTGTGTCACGGACCAATGCGACCCGTAGATTGTTCACGGGTGAATGGGACCGTATTACTTTCACGGTCATCTCAAGCCCGGACTGAGTTTACGGATTTTATGATCTTCTTAAGCCCGCGACTGCGGATTTTTTCCTTTTCTTCTCGTATTCAAGCCCTAAGCCCTTGTCGACCGTATCCTCTTCTACGGACGTCTCTCTTCTTCTTCAACAATCCTCCGACGACCACTGTTCTCCGGCCATTCTCTCTTCTCCGGCAGCTCAAATTTCCGGCGACCACAACTTGCTCATTAATTCCGGCGATTCTCATTGTTCTCCGGTGACCATTGTTCCTCGGCGAAGACTTTTTCTCCGATAACTCCCTTTTCATTTGGCAAAGGTTGATTTTTCCGGCGAATCAGGCCTTCTAATCTCTGTTATACCATTGCCTTTGCCACACCATTATTCATCTTTGCTTCCAAGGATTCCATTCGAAGCTGCAACTAATCTTGGACTGTTTCTGTGGATGAGTCGACCTCCTATTCTGAAAGCTCGGGTGAGACAAAGCTCACACTTTTCCTGCCAAATTTCAATTCAGATAAACAGCTATGTCTCTCTTTAGATTTTTGTTCATCAATGAGCTATTCAATTTCCTGATTGTAGAAATTTGGATCTATTTCATGGTTCAACATCTGATTCTTATGCCAATCCAATATTTCTTCTAAAAATTCTCATGACTATTTGCATGACTCTTGCCTAATCCCCAATGCATATTTGATCCATTGCTGACTTGCTGATTATGGGGGGTTTCTGTTTTGATTAAAGAAACTCTTTGCATTGCTGTATTTGCTTCTTATTTCAACACCTTATTGCTCTATTTCTGATTTTACCTGAGGCTTGTTACTTGTATACTTGCATGACTTTGAATGCCTTTCATGCAAATTTCTGTTCTTGAACTGACAACCAGCTTACCTACTGCACTTTGCATTTTCCTTGTTAATTGACACCTCTGAACTGTTACTTGCAATTTTCCTGATTTTCGACCGAAATTCTGAGGTTCTTGTCCTTGAATGGTAAGCCTCTTATTGAAATGGTTTTCCAGTTCTGTAATTCCAGTATCCATGCAAATAGACTTAAACTTTTATCCTGAAACCAAATAAAGTTGAATGGTTAAGTCTTTATAGAAAATCCCAAAAGAAGAAATTAAGATCCATTCCTAACACATCAATATATATATTTTTTCTTTTTTCACATGAAGAGAATATACAGGAAGCCTAAACTTCCTATATGTAAAATTTTGATCAAAGCAAAGACAGGTAACAATAAAATTTCTCAAAATTAAACTCCTTAGTTGACTTCTGATTTTGGTCGGGAGTTTTTGAGGCACTTTCTTTCATCATTCATTTTTTTTGTAAATCAATTAAACTTGGTTAGAATAAAGATCAAGCAGTAAAAATTTTAACAAGAAATAATTAACATCTCCCTGGTTTGAACCATAGATGGCCCGCCTTAGATCAGCTTCCAGGGATCCTGCAGATGAGCCTTCCTCTTCGAGGGTTAGGCGCGATCCTGCTGATGTGGCCTCGTCTTCGAGGGCCGAGAGGGATTCAGATTCTGATGTCCCTGATCTCCCTTCTGGGGATTCGCGTGAGGCGACCCCAGAGGTATATTCTAACCTGTCTGAATTCAATATTTTCAAAAATATCTCCTCTTGATCCTTTCCTTCTTTCACTTATTTTCTTTTAGCCGGCTGTTGAGGCTTCGGGCAGAGATAGGAGCCGTAGCAGGCGTCGAGCTGGAGGCAAAGATGGAGGCCATGATTAGGGCTGTAGAGGAGGCCGCAGAGGGGGCCGTGGCAGAGATGAGGCCCGGACCAGGGTTGAGATCCCTGAGGAAGTGGCTGCCCAAATTAGGGATACCGATCTTTTGCATGGCTTGAGGACTCATCCCTCAGCGTGTATTAGGGTGGATATCCCTTTGGAGTATCCTATGTCCCACTATAGAGGGAGCTGGGCCAGTTTTATTAGATTCTTGGGAGCCTGCAGTTCGGCCTACCGTCGGGAGTTAGGCTTATATGGATTTGGCATGTTTATTACCATTCCGGACGTGCGCCTGGATCGGGTCCTCATTGCGGCACTGCTCGAGAGATTCTTCCCGGAGACTTTGAGCTTCCACTTCCCAGATATTGAGATCGGGATCCGGCCTTCTGACTTCACCCTTATCACCGGGATTAGGATGATTGGTGATGTTATTACTGAGATGGCGATGCCAGAGGCTGATGAGGTTGCTGTTTATCTTGGATATATCGTGCTACCTCCTGAGGCCTGGGATAGAGGGAGAGCGAGATTGTCTCTGACATGGTTGAGAGAGACTTTCTTGAGGAGGCGACTAGGACAGCTGGTTGCTGGTGATCCTATCTCCCCCTTCGCCTTCAGATTTATCTTCTTGTACATGATGGGATCCTGCTTCTTCCCAGAGGACACGACTTCAGTTAGTCCTCATTTTCTGAGTCTTCTGGGAGATCTGCAGCGGGCGAGGAGATATGCATGGGGCCCGCTCATTTTTGGTACTATTTTGGCCGGTCTGCGCCGATCGGTGAGCGGCCTCTCCTTCCAGAGGGGCTGGAGTCGGGTGCAGGTTCTTCTGGCCCTTTTTGTAGGTGAATCTTATTTCCCTTCTTTTTCTCTTTCTTTCTCTCTTTCTCTTTTTCTCCTTCTCTGACTCTTTTCTTATTTTTGCAGTTTTTTGCTAGGGTTTATATACCCTATTTCCGCCCTACCTCTATGATGCCTGAGGAGACGTATCCCATGGCACGTAGATGGTGTCATGTAGAGCACGACTCTGAAAAGTGTCGTCCTAGGTCCGCCCGGGCCCACTTGGACAGGCTGTATCGGTCTGAGGTGATCTGCTTTAATTCCTCTTCTTTCTTCTTTTCTTTTCTTCCTGAATCACATATCTGATATCCTGTTCTGTTTTTCAGCTATTTGTCCCCAGGATGGAGGACATTCATGAGGTGTTGGCCCTGCATGCAGCCAGAGATGATGCATTTGTCCCTGACCAGAGACGACAGAGATACCAGTTCTTTATTGGTCAGATGGGCAGCATCTGGTACTACGGCGAGTGCTTCTTCTTTCAGCATGTAGGAGAGCCGCGGATTCCTGCTATCACACCAGATACTGCTCCTTCCTATCCTCCTATGCCTGTTGATCCTGCCCAGTTCCTGGATTGGACTGAGGCAGAGACATTATTGGAGGAGGGTGACTATGATGCCTGGTTTAGGCGAGCTTCAGTTGGGTGCCTCATGCCACCCATGCCTGTCCATGGCGGAGTCACTGAGATTAGAGGGGTAGTGATTAGGGCTTATGACACTATGGTATGCCTTCTTCCTTTTCACCTTTGTGTTTTCATTTGATCTTGACATTTTCTGACCCTTTCTTTTCTATTTCAGGAGGCTCAGTTGGCAGAGATCCGGTCCCGATATGCTGATCTAGAGCGCCAGCGAGATGCTGCGATTGCTGAGCGGGACGCCCTCTATATCACGATCTCAGACCGCCGGGGGCAGCTGGCCAGGGCATAGGGCCAGGAGGGTCCATCTGATGCACAGGACCAGGCGGGTCCATCTCATACTCAGGTTATTTTCTTCTTTTATTTCCATTCCTGCTATTATAACTGTTTATCTGGTTCTGACTGAAATTTCTTCTCTTATTTTCAGGAGGACACGGCCGGCTCTTCTTCACCGGCTTCACCTATGCCTATGCATTTTCGGGATGAGGTATTTTCTGTGGCACGGGTGGAGTTCGTGACTTCTCCCAGTCCGGCAAAGGCACCTGCAGTAGAGCCTGAGATCGAGGCTGTTATTATACCTGCTGCTGAGGATGTGCCAGAGTCTGCCCCAGTAGCTGAGACTGCTCCTGATGCATCTGCGGATGTAGATATGGATTCGGCCCTGGATGCCGTTGTGGTAGAGTCTGCTGTGGAGGCCGTGGTGATGGAGGAGGCTACAGTTGATCCTGTGCCTGAGGTGGATGCTGATATACCTGGGACATCTGCTCCTGCTGATCCTGCTATGGAGGCTGTAGAGGAGACGCCTGCTGCTGCTGATCCTTCTGTGGATTCTTCCCGTACTGATTCTGATCCCGAGTCTACGGGATATGTAGATACTTCAGGGTACGTCCCTCTTGATCATCCTACTGCTGGCCTTGTGCCTTTATATATGTGGTATGATATTCAATCTGTTTTGAGCAGGATGACTCGTAGCACTGCCCGCAATATTGTGCGGCATGTCTTTGAGCGCAGGCGATCTTCAGGCCGTGGTCGAGGCAGAGGACGAGGCCGTGGCCATAAGGGCGGACCTGAATAGACAGTAGATTAGGATTTTTCATATACCTTTGTATTTTTGACAAAAGTCATGTAAACATTCGTATATATAAAAGAAGTTTAATTTTCATTCATTTGTGTTCTTTTCTTCTTTCTTTTCAGTTTTTATTACATGATGAATGTTAAAGCAGGGACAGGTGAAGCTTAGGGAAACAAAGAAATTAAAAATTCCCATTTTTTTGCATTTTTTCGGCAGAACCGTACTTATACTACGAGCAAGCCGTGACCGTAAAGTTACTACGAGCGCACTCTGCCCGTGAAGGTTTCACGGTCAAGGGTGTCCGTATATCCTATACGGGCGCGCTATGCCCGTAGTATAATTACGGATTTTACTGCCTTACGATTTTTTCTATATAAACTCATAGGGAACGTCATTGAGACACTTTTATTAGTTGGAAAACTCCCTGAGCACGTCTTTTCTCGCTTTCCTTGGCTTCTTTGGCGCTTCCATGGCTTCCCCTACGCCGCTTTCTCCTGCCGTTGAATCTTCTCCTACAAGACACCCTGTTAGATCCAAACCTCCTAATCTCACCAGGTATAACATTGTGGACTCCTTCTATGATAGATTGGTTAACTCCATGACCCTTGATGAGGAGATTCGTTGGGATTCCATCCACTTAGGGCATATCCTACACATCCCTAAAATTCCCTTTAAGTGGGAAATTATTGAAGCTTTGATTGGACACTGGGTTCCAGAACTGAATCTTTTCCGTTTTGATGACAAAGAGATGACTCCTACCATAGAAGAAATTGAAACCATCCTTGGCCTAAGATTTTCTGAAAAAGTTGTGAACCCACCCCTAAAGCCTAGTTACAAAAAGGAGGCCTCTACATTCCTGGGTATAGGGAAGAAAGACTTAGGGAATTCTGATACCCTATTGACCTTGTCCAAGACCTTTTTGACTGAAAAACTTCTAAGGAGTGGGGACAAGGATGCCAGGTTTAATGCATTGACTGTGGTAGTGGTCAATCAGTTGCTTTTTCCACGGGGTGATGACCAGGTTGACTTGGCTCTTATCTCAATTATCTGCCAGGTTAGGGAACGTGAGAGGTTGGCCCCTATGATCTTAGCAGAGATATACTAGGCCCTTACTGACTGTTATTTCAGAAAGAAGAAACGCTTCCTTGCCTGCGCCCCTATCCTACAGGTAAAAATAAACATATATTTTTTTTCTCTCTTTTTTTTTTCTTCTTCTTTTTCTTTTCCTTCTTCTCTTCTCTTTTTTTTCTTCTTTCTTTCTTTTTTTTTTCTTTTTTCCTTCTTTTCTTTTTTTTTTCTTTTTCTCTTTTTTTTTCCTTTTTGGAAATAAATTGAAATACTCCCCTTTTCTGCAGCTTTGGTTGCTTGACCATCTGAGCCAAGTTGAAGAGATAACTCGCCGCTTCTTTCCAAGGTTGAAAGTTCCTGTTCTGATGAGCCACAGGGGTTGTCCTAATATCAAAGGCGGCAAGCAGGGATGGTTCACTTTCTTGGGTACTCTCCAGGATGATCAAGTGAGATGGCCAGGCACTTATCAACCCAATCCAGAGACAGTGATCAGCTTCAGAGATAGGAACTTTCTGGTCCTGGCAGGCTTGAAATCTGTTGTTCTCTATCTTCCTTTGAGGGTTCTTCGACAGTTTGGAGCGACCCAGGGAATTATGATCCCAACTGGCTACGAGAGCCTTGTAGGACCACTTACATCAGCCACCATGGGGCTAAATGCTCAATTAATGAATGAGTGGTCCTATGTTCGCTTTCTGCGGGGTCCTGTCTTTTCTGAGTCCCATGTGAAGGACTATCACTTTTGGATCAAAGAGCAGGTGCAGAGTCATGCCCCAGTACCAGAAGATCCTCCTGTTGTTCTTCCCCCTACTTATGAGGACATTCTGGAGTCTGAAAGGGCAACCCATAGGCGGCTTCATCAAATATGGGTACGGGAGGCTCAAGAACTTAGGATAAAAGTCCTTGTTCTGGAGAGGAAACTTCAGGAGCAGAAGTCTGGCCGTATTGCCATGGAGAAGAAACTTGAAGAACAAAGGCAAGCTCATCGCTTTGAAGTCCGAGTGATGCGGAAGAAATATCAGGATTCCTTGGCCGACCTTAGGGCGTTGAAGATCAAGCATTCTTTTTCAGATGAGGTCATCTCCTTTTTGAGTGATCCTGATGCAGAGGGTGCTTCTGGAATCATTGCAACTCAGGCAGCTAGGATTAGGGAACTTGAGGAGCAGTTAGGGAGTAGGGATTAGATTCTTTTATCTTTTTTTTCATTCATTTTTTTTCATACTTTTATACAAAAGCAAACTCCATTAGTGGAAAGATAATAGATTTAATTCAAAATTAGGTTTTATATTATTGGCCTCAGAATTCTCAGATGCTTATAAAAACAGAAGTTTTATGAAAAAGTATTTGATTTCTCATCACTGGCCAAAGTATAGTTTTTTTTTTTTTGAAAGCTGATCCAAAACACTTAATCACATATAATTAAAGGAATTAAAATCAGGTTAAATAATGAAGAGGGTAGTCCAAGCAATAGGGAGAGACCAAATCTGTCTACCCCGTGACCTTTAGAATCATCCCCTAATGGCTTTACCTTCATGATTGACCCTGCTAATCTGCTCAGTTTCTAGTGCTTATGTTGATTACATTTGGACCACATGATCAACTCAACCTTTGATTTGATTTTTTTTTCTTTTTTTTTTTCTTTTTTTTTCCTTTTGCCCTTCTTGCCCCTAGTGCCAATTATGGTTTTCACTAGGGTTGGCTTCTGCATTCCGTCATCACTAATCTTACTCTGAAAGTTGAATGAATATACTAAAATCACCGAGGGCTTAATAATAGGACGAAACAAAGGCTAAGCTCGGTTTATGAAAGAAAAGGTATTAAAGGCTCAAAATTTTCTAAGTGTGAAAATGGGTCAACCGGATTTACAGTCATGGTGAATTCAATCCCATTCCTCTTCTTTTGTATTTGGCTTTCATTTGCCCCTATTTTTTTTTATTCTCTTTTTTTTTCTCTTTTTTTTTTCTTTCGCCCCTATTGGCTTTGCCCTTATTGGCCTTGCCCCAGTATAAGACTGTAAGTCCAGTTTAGGTTTAACAAAAAAGACGAACAGGCTCAAATTGGCTTGACTAGGGATGCAAATTTTGGGATATAAGGAAAAATGGCCTCAGATCATTTCCTAGTAATATTCATTCATGGAAAATATCTCTTTACTGCATCAGAGTTAATTGGCTCAGGAAAATCCTTCCTATCCATTTCTATTAAGATGAGAGCACCTCCTGATAAGATCTTCTTGACCACATAAAGTCCTTCCCAATTTGGTTTGAACTTTCTACGAGGGTCTTCTAAAAAGGCTAAGATTTTCTTCAATACTAAATTTCCTTCTTGGAAAGTTCTGGGCTTAACCTTCTTATTGTAAGCCCTGGCCATTCTCTTCTGATACAATTGGCCATGGCAAAGCGCTTTTAATCGCTTTTCCTCTATTAGATTGAGTTGATCATGTCTTGATTGTATCCATTCAGCTTCTTCTAATTCATCTTCCATTAGCACTCTTAGTGAAGGTATTTCCACTTCCACTGGTTAAACTGCTTCCATTCCATATACTAAGGAATACGGGGTTGCCCCTGTAGAAGTTCGAATTGAGGTTCTGTTAGCATGTAGAGCAAGTGGCAGCATTTCATGTCAATCTTTAAAACTCACTACCATCTTTTGAATGATCTTCTTTATATTCTTATTTGCAACTTCCACTGCCCCATTCATCTTTGGTCTATACGGAGCTGACTTGTGGTGGGTAATTTGAAACTGTTCACACATCCTTCTCATGTCCTTGTTCTTAAGGTTTGAAGCATTGTCTGATACTATGGCACTTGGCAAACCGTAGCAACAAATGATATTGTGCTTCAAGAATTTCAAAACGTGGCTACTTGTAATGTTTGCATATGAAGCTGCCTCTACCCACTTGGTGAAGTAATCGATTGCTACAAGTATAAACCTGTGTCCATTTGATGCCTTTGGAGAGATCATTCCAATGACGTCTATACCCCACATGGAGAAGGGCCATGGGGATGTCATGTTGTGTAATTCACTTGGAGGTGCATTCTTGTTATCCACATACACTTGGCATAAATGACACCTTTTGACATGTATATAGCAATCATGCTCCATAGTCGACCAGTAATATCCCAATCGCAGAATTTTCTTGGCAAGCATGTGCCCGTTCATATGGGGTCCACACACTCCACCATGTACAGTTTCAACTAGCCTTTCTGACTCGGTCTTGGCAACACATCTAAGTAGTATATCATTGTGTGATCTTTTGTACAACTGCCCACCACTTAGTAAGAACTGTCCTGCCAACCTCTGTATTGTTCTTTTCTCTGTAGAAGTGACATTTTCTGGCAAACTCTGATCATTTAGGAAGTTCTTAATATCTTGAAACCACGGTACCTCTTCTTCTGGGGTTTCTTCTAGAATAAGGCAATAAGCTGGTTCATCTCTTACTTCAATTTCCAATGGTCTAATATCAACACCTTCTGGCATACTGACCATTGAAGCCAATGTTACTAGAGCATCTGCAAACTGATTTTTGGCCCTTGGCATATAATTGAAAGAAATTCGAGTAAATTTATTGCTTATTTGTTCCAAATACTGGTGATAGGGGATCAATTTGTGATCCTTGGTTTTCCATTCACCCGTTGTTTGGAAGATGATAAGACTCGAATCCCCATATACGTCAAGTTCCTCTACTTCATGGTCTAAGGCAGCTTGCAATCCAATTATGCATGCTTCATACTCTGCTATATTGTTCGTGCATTGGAACCTAAGCTTCACTGCGATTGGGATATGTGCCCTATCTGGCTTGATCAAAACAGCCCCTATTCCATTTCCATTCATATTGGTGGCCCTATCAAAAAACATTTGCCACGAGCTTTCCCCTTCTTCTTCTTCAGTAAACATGATTGCCTCATCAGGAAAATTAGTCTTTAAAGGTTGGTATTCTGGTAAAGGGTGTGTGGCTAGGTGATCAGCAATGGCTTGACCCTTAATGGCTTTCTGTGTGATATAGGTGAGGTCAAATTCAGAGAGTAACAACTGCCACTTTGCTGTTCTGCCAGTTAAAGCTGGTTTCTCAAATAAATACTTCAAAGGGTCCATTCAGGATATCAATAAGGTGGAGTGACTAAGGAAATAATGCCTCAGTCTTTGAGTTGCCCACACTAAGGCACAACAAGTCTTTTCCAAAGGGGAATACTTTGCTTCATATTCTGTAAATTTCTTGCTTAAGTAGTAAATCGCCCTTTCCTTTCTGCCTGTATCGTCATGCTGTCCCAAGACACACCCCATTGACGTCTCCAAAACAGACAAGTATAAAATCAATGGTCTTCCTGGAGTTGGTGGTACTAGCACAGGTGGGTTCAATAAATACTCCTTTATTGTGTCAAAGGCTTCTTGGCAATCGTCATTCCAGACTGTCGGGTTATTCTTCCTTAGAAGCTTGAAAATTGGTTCACAGATAGCGGTGAGCTGTGCTATGAACCGGCTTATGTACTGAATCCTTCCAAGAAAACCACGAACCTCCCTCTCTGTTCTAGGTGATGGCATTTCGATGATTGCTTTAGCTTTAGCTGGGTCTATCTCAATTCCCCTTCTACTTACTATAAAGCCCAATAATTTTCCTGATGTAGCCCCAAAGACACATTTCGCAGGGTTAAGCCTTAGACTGTATTTCCTGAGCCGGTCAAACACCTTCTTCAAGTTGATCAAGTGGTCTTCTTCTTCACATGATTTAGCTATCATATCATCCACATAAACCTCCATCTCCTTATGGATCATATCATGGAATAAGGCTGTCATGGCCCGTTGGTAGGTTGCCCCGGCATTCTTAAGCCCAAATGGCATGACAGTGTAATGGAAGGTACCCCAAGGTGTGATGAAGGCTGTCTTCTCTTGGTCTTCCTTAGCCATCTTAATTTGATTGTACCCAGAGAAGCCATCCATGAATGAGAATAGACTATGTACAGCAGTGTTGTCCACCAAGATGTCAATGTGTGGAAGTGGAAAATCATCCTTTGGACTTGCCTTATTCAAATCTCTATAATCTACGCACATTCTAACCTTTCCATCCTTCTTTGGTACTGGCACTATATTTGCAAGCCATTCGGGGTACGTGGAGACTACTAAGAACCCAGCTTAGAATTGCTTAACCATTTCATCTTTGACCTTCAATGTCCATTCAGGTTTTAACCTTCTCAGTTTCTGCTTAACTGGCTTGGCATCTGGTAGAATGGGTAGCCTATGCACAACCATGTCCGTGTCTAAACCTGGCATATCCCGATACGACCATGCAAATACATCTTCATAATCAGCCAAGAATCGTATCATTACATCTCGCTGTACCTCAGATAGGCATACCCCAATCTTTACTATTTTTGGGTCATCTTCGGTCCCTGGGTTTATTGATATGGTCTCTTCAATATTGGGTTGGACCCCCTTTTCATGACGCTCTAATTGATATGTGATTTCCTTTGGAGGGTCGTCTTCTTCGTCCCCGGTCTCTTCTTCAACCCCCATTAGGTCAAAGTCGAGCTCGAGGTCGAAGTCATACTCATCCTGGTCCAATTCCGTTTGCTTATATGGTTCATAAGTGGTTTGGACCTTTTTGAAAAATTTATTTTTTCTATAAAAAATTGGAAAATCTTCTTGTGTTTTTTGAGAGCCTTCTACAAAATTTTTCCCTGAAGACGAAGGCTCATTAAAACCTTCAGGGAAAGGGCATTCCACTAATGGAGTTTTTTTTTTGGAAGCCATGTCTGTTTGCCAAACAAACGCGGCTTCAAAAGTAAGGGGAGTTTCCTCCCAATTATTCAGAATAAGAGAATTTGGGGCAGGGATACAAGCCTGCTCCTCAAGCTCAGGGTCCGCATCCAAAATCACCAATACTGGGTGAGTTGCATCGCCTGTTTCTTCTGTAGGGCTAGTTCGAGATGGAACTTCTACTGCAGCCCAATCAATAAAAGGTAGCTCCTCTGCTCCTTCTTCTTTGTTGCCTTCTGTCATGACAAAAAAGGCTCCCACGTCCTCAGAGAAATCATGATTCTGTTCTGTATGTGGCCCAGGCCCACCCAATGCTTGTGGAGGTGGAGGTCGAACATATGGTTGCATGGTTGAGGACTTAGGTTTCTGGAATGGATTGATGTTATAGTATGGGGGTTTGGACTGATCCTCAGGAGGAGACAGCTGAATCATGTGAGAAAGCTTAGGAAAAGTTTCCCTGATGTGAGGGAATTTCATGTTTTCCATTTCCTTCTGACTTCTCCACTTCCTTGGCTTGGCCCCCAATCCTGCTCTGTGGACCATCTTCTTAACCTGTATCGGTTCTATCCTTCCTTGCAGGTTAACCCCCAGACCTTTTCCAAGGTAAAAGTCGTACTTTTCCAACACATTCTTGACCATCTTCTCAGCACAGGTCAACTTTCCTTCTTTTTCCTGATACCCCCCAGGTATGAAATTAACAGTTTCAAATTGGAAAGAGTGAAATGCCATCTTATCAGCAGTCATTTCCATGTTTATGCAGGGTACATCAGGGGACCACATGGGAGGAACCAAATTTTCGGCTAGGACAGTAATCACCTTTTGCCCTCTGATATATTTAACTCTTTGGTGGAGGGTAGATGGTATAGCCCTAGCCGTATGAATCCACGGCCTTCCTAGGAGTAGGTTGAAGGCTGCAGGTATATCCATCACTTCAAATGTGATGTTGAAAATATACGGTCCAATTGTGACCGGCAGTTCGACCTCTCCTAAGGAGTGTGTTTTAGAGCTGTCAAAGGCTCTTATGATTCTTCCATTCTGTTTGATTTTGTTTTGCTCCAGACCGAGCTTAACAAAGGTTATTAACGGGCAGACATTGAGAGCCGACCCATTATCAATCAAGACCCGGGCTATCATGCAACCCTTACTGAGTACAGCTATGTGCAATGGATCAACATGATGGTACCCTGCTGGGCTGATCTCGGTCTCTGAAAAGGTTATAACATTATGGGATAAGATTTGCCCAACCATCCGGCCTAGTTGGTCTGGTTCAATATTTTTAGGCACATGGGCCCCTGGAGTATCCTTAACAAGGAGTCCCTATGTTTTTCAGAATTTAACAATAGGCCCAGTATTGAGATCTGGGCAGGGACTTTGTTCAACTGTTCGACAACATTGAACTCACTCTTTTTTATTATCTTCATGAGGTCCGCAACCTCACTGTTAGTTACCTGAGGGGCATCATCCCCTATCTTGGTCTTTCCTTTATTTTTTTCTTCTTCCTTCTCCTTCTCTGTTTCTTTTTGTTTTTCTTCCACCCCTACACATTTTCCTGACCTCATCATGAGGTTCACTTCTTCCTTGCTTTCAGTTGCAGGGTATGTAGTGGTAAAAGCTTCACTGTAGTTCCATGGTACAGCCGATTCAGAGTAGGAAGGCTTGGGGACATTTATCACCAAGGGAGGAAGTTTAGACTTGGATGATGAAATTTGAGTGAGAGGGATATCAACGACCAATGGTGGAAGTTGTTTTGGTTGAGGGGTCACAGAAGTGACTGATGCATTAAAGGGGTCACAATTTATGACCAATGGTGGTTTTGACTGAATGGGTGAAGTAAAGGTGGATGGACTGCAATTAATGACCAATGGTGGTTTTGTAATGTTCATTTGGGCCATGAGGGACGAGACCCGGTCCAGAGATGAGCTAATGTTCTTTGCAGCACTATCATTCCCCTTTGAAATGACATTTATTTCTTTTTCTTTGTTTATTCTGTTAAAATAAACCTTGACCCTTGTCCCTATTGGAGCAATTAACTGAGATGGATCAAAGGTTATTTCATCAGAAGAGACGATACCTATAACATTAGATGGGCCTGCCCCATGATGCTGGGGCAGAGGGTTCTGTCCAATATCTGTTCTAGGAGGATTGGGAGCTCCTGTATTGAAAGACAGGGTATTCTGGTCCAGTAAATCCTGAATGGCATGTTTCAAAGGCCAGCACTTGTCAGTAGGGTGCCCAGGTGCACCCATGTGGTAATCACAAGTGGTGGAGGGGTCAAAATTTCTCCCCTTAGGTGCATTCGGATTGGGTTCTCTTAAAGTGATATACCCTCCTTGCAATAAGGTGGGCAGCAATTGAGAATGAGTCATTGGAATAGGGGTGAAAACCCTATTTCTTCTTGCTGCAAAATAAGCATCCTTTTCCTCCTTAGTAAAAACCCTTTTTTGGTCTGAAGGTGCTGCTGGAACATTAACCCTCATAGGGGCCTGGGTAGATGGAGATGGAGTAGGAAAATGAGCGGGTATGTTGATTTGTATGGGCTTGTTAGGGCCTGATGGTGGCTGTACCATGTTTACCTCCCCTTCTTTCTTGTTCCCATTCTTCTTAATCCCGCTTCCTTTCTTCATATTGGGGTCTTGCTGATTGACCATAGCAGAGTGGTCAATTATTTTACCCGACCTGATTCCGTCTTCGATTCGGTCGGCCACTTGTACTAAAGCCGCAAAATTAGTGGTGGTCTGTCCCACCAGGTGGCTGTAGAATGGTTGACCCAATGTACTGATGAAGGTGGAAATCATTTCCTGCTCTAGAATAGGTGGCCTGACTTGGGAGGCTGTCTCCCTCCACCTCTTGGCGTACTGCCTTACAGTCTCATCCCTTCCTTTGCTCATTCTCATTACGTCATACCTGTCTGGCACGATCTCTGAATTGAAACGGTACTGAGCTAGGAAGGCATCTGCTAGGTCCTTCCATCTTCTAATCTTCCCATGGTCGAGAGTAGCGAACCACCTTAATGCGGTTCCAGTCAGGCTCCTTTGGAAAAGCTGAATCAGAAAACCTTCATCCCGCCCAAACTGGCATAGGGCACCACAGTATAACTTCAGGTGGCTCATGGGGCATCCTGTGCCATCATACTTGTCTAGATCTGGGCACTGAAACTTAGCCGGCAAGTTAACATTAGGGTATAAGCATAAATCCTCAAAGTTGGTGCCCCCAAAGTTGCTCACCCCTTTTACTTCTCTAAGTTCATCTTGGATCATTTCCAGTTTGTGCAGGAAATTTCTTTCAAGCTCTTCCCTTATCCTTTCCTTTTCCTTAGCCTTGTTTGATTCAGCTGTCTCATCCCTGATCAGTATTGGTTCAGGGGTGGGTTCATAGACGGGTTCAGGAATTGGTTGCACTGGAGGTGGAATATTGACTTGGGGTGGAGGTGCAGGGTTGGATGTGGATGCCTGGTTCTGGGCCTGCATTTGTTGGGCCTGCACAGACAATATGTTCTCTAGCATTCGGGCTAGTCCTGCCACTTATTCTTGGAGTAGGACAACATCTGGATGAGAAGCATCAGCTTCGTCTTCAATGGGATTCATGGCGCAAGCTCTTGATCTGGTTACAGGAGCTATGATTGCAAGTGTATTAGTACCTGGTGAAAAATAAAATAAAAAATCAGTGCCCAATTAATCTCATTCACATGCCTAGGAATGCCTATGTGCAAGCTGGGTGAACACGAGTTTGGATTTTTTTTTCTTTATTTGCTTCTCTTTTTTTTTTCTTTGAATTGTTGGAATATTCTAGGGCTTCCAACAGGTCCCACAATAAAGAGAAAATGATCTGAAATTCAAGGGCTTTCAGAGGCCCGGGGGGTTTGAAAAAAGGTCTGAAATTCAAAGGCTTTCAGAGGCCCAAGGATACTTTTGGAAAAGGTCTGAAATTCAAAGGCTTTTAGAGGCCCAAAGAGTTTTTGAGGGAAAGTCTGAAATTCAAAGGCTTTCAGAGGCCCAAAGATCTGAAATTCAAAGGCTTTCAAAGGCCCAAAAGATCTGAAATTCAAAGGCTTTCAGAGGCCCAAAAGAAAGGTCTGAAATTCAAAGGCTTTTAGATGCCCAAAAGATCTGAAATTCAAAGGCTTTTAGAGGCCCAAAAGAAAAAGGTCTGAAATTCAAAGGCTTTCAGAGGCCTAAAAGATCTGAAATTCAAAGGCTTTCAGAGGCCCAAAAGAAAAAGGTCTGAAATTCAAAGGCTTTCAGAGGCCCAAAAGATCTGAAATTCAAAGGCTTTCAGAGGCCCAAGGACATTTTGAGAAAAGGTCTGAAATTCAAAGGCTTTCAGAGGCCAGGGGTTTTTTGAGAAAAAGTCTGAAATTCAAAGGCTTTCAGAGGCCCAAGGAGTTTTTGAGAAAAAAGTCTGAAATTCAAAGGCTTTCAGAGGCCCAAGGATTTTTGAAAAATCTGAAATTCAAAGGCTTTCAGAGGCCCAGGAGTTTTGAAAAAGTCTGAAATTCAAAGGCTTTCAGAAGCCCAAGGAACCTTTCTCTCACATTTTTTTTTTCAATTATTTTTTTTTAAGCATTTTTTTCAAACTTGTTTCCCTTTATTATTATTTAAGGGTTAAAGGAAGATTTTAGTGAGAAAAACTGATTAAAGTTGAATCCTCCGAGAAAACCGTATATTCACCACGGTCCGGCCTTGCCCGTGTTCATATTACGAGCAAGCCGTGACCGTATGACCAACACGGGCGAACTTAGCCCATATAACCAATACGGGCAAGCCCAGCCCGTGTACTAAATGCGGTTTTACGGAGCTCTTTTATGTTTTTTCAGTTTTTACATGGTTTGATCACTTTGATTGCTCATCCAAACATACGGTTCACCCATTGTAGAGCTTCTAAACTGTCCCAAAGTGGACTTTGACCTTTTTGCTAAAACACATGTTTAGGAAGGCACATGTACCCTCCAAATTGACACCATACTCAAGAATTTGGTACCCTTTTGTTGCCTCTTGTATGAACATTGGGTAGGATTGATTCTAAACAGAGTTAGAAACTATTCCTATGGGCTGCACCAATTTTAGAAAATATGCATATTTTGGGACCAATTTTATCCCGAACCAATGGGCACCATGACACCCCTATGACATGAAAATAATGCAAAACAATAGGATTGGTGTTACCTTGTTTACCTTCAATATGGCATCCGCATTATGCCCTGGTTTGTAAGCCATGCACACGGCCTTCCCACAATCATACAAACCCATATCCCCACGTAATTGTGTACTTTAGCCAAAAACGTGTAACTCCACCTTCAAGCGTAGGGGTTTTGGGTTTTGGCTTAATGGCAACTTAGCACTCAAGCCTAGTGATGACCAGAATCTCAGATCCACGTTATCATCACATCATTAGCTCAAAGTTCTAAGGTGAATGTTTTCACTTTCGCTTTCCGAAGTATCAGCCTCGTTGCGCCAAGCTACACACATTCGGGTTCAACTTCCTATAGGTTAAGGGTAGGCTGTGTAAAAAAAATAAATGTGCACAGTGCATTGTAAAATAGGGTGCATTCACAAAGTCCCAAACCCTTGCCACTCTTTTCGTAGCCATGCATAAACAAACCAAGGCATAATAGGAAAGCATATTTAAAATAAACAAGTAAATAAAGCAATCCTATAGCACCTTAAAACATGCTCATAAAAAAAATCATCTAATCATGCAAACATATGATCATGTTATACACCAAAAATCATCATGGAGATCATGCTGAAAATTAAAACATGCTATCATAAAAATATAGCTAGAAATAAACATGGTTCAGCAAAACGGACCTCCCCTACGCATGTTTGTAGAAACAATCCTATAAATCAAAATTAAGCATGTTTCTACCCCCATGGATCCTTAAGCAATAATTCAGATTTAAAACATACTCAACATGCTTAAGAACACAAAATAGCAAGCAAATCAAAAAAAATCAAAAACATGAACTAAAACACCAAAAAGGCTCAAATCCTCAAGTCCCCAGCAGAGTCGCCAGTTGTGAGACATGGGAAAAAATCAATTTCCATTGACTTCCTCAATCATCACACGGGATTAAATAAAACAAAGAGTCGCCACCATTCAATTTAGGTGTGAATGGACACCAAAATATTAAATAAGCACAAAAGGCAATTTTAGGGTAAAAATAACCCTCCTAAAAAAAACAACCAGAGATGGGTAGGGGGATTAGGTTATGAACAGGGGGAAGGTGTTAGGCACCCCTATTCATCCACACAAGGTGGTTGCCAAGTATTGTTCATGTTAAAATAAAGGAAAAAAACTTGCTATAAAATCAGGAAAAAAAAAACACAACTGTATGGTTTTTTCATATGAATAGTCTGATTGATCCAGAACTTTCAAATATGATCATACCATTCCTAGGGTTTCATGATCAAAATAAAATTGAGATAAAATCCAATAAAATCAATTTAAAGTGAAAAATCCAAAAATCTGGTTTCAAGCTAAATTCTAGAAATCTAGAAAAATATTATTTTTATAAAATATTTCAAAATTGAACTTGAATAGTCCAGGACATAGTTATAGCCCATATTTCACATTAAATCCAGAAATAAAAACCAAAAATACCCACGTTGATGAAAAACACCAATAGGGAGAACTTAGACCGTAGGGTCTTCTCTCAGAAAAGGAAAAAGGACTCAAAAACCACATCATGAAACCCTAGAAGTTACTTTCAGGCTTTTGGATTCAGATCTACCATATTGATCATGATAAATCCAGGGTCTTAGCCTAATATCACAAAAATCACGAAAACAGTGCTGTAAGTGCAAAAGTGTGGAAAATCCAAATTTTAGGAAAAAGTGGGGATCTCATGCTATAAACATCATAGATTCATGGATTCATTCAGATTCATCATAAAAGCATTAAAACATGATCAGGATATTCAAAGCAGCCACGTCTCACAAATTAGAGCACATGGGGGTCTACCCTACGGATCCACCTGTTCTCTTTTCCCCTAGCTCTCTCTTCACGTTTTACGGCTAGAGAGGATTCTTGAGGTACTTGGAGATAGGTTTGGTTATACCAACACAATCACAGGCTTTATTCTAGAAAAAGGAGAAAAACAGATATGGGGTCCTATTCTAGGGATCCACCTGTTCTCTTTTCCCCTAGCTCTCTCTTCACGTTTTACGGCTAGAGAGACTCTTGAGGTACTTGGAGGCAAGTTTAGGAATACTAGATACAAAATATGGCCTTATTCTACAGCAATAGAGATGATCCTATTACATCTAGAATTGAAGACAGAAAATAAAAGGGAAAAAGGACTTACCTGGATTGAGCAAGCAGAGCAGCAGGGGTTCCTCTTCTTCTCTTGGAGCTTCTTGATTCTTCAAAATTTCGTGGCCTTTTGCTTGAGGATCTCACCTCTATTTATAAGCAAGCACAGGGGTAAGGCTGGTCCAGAAGGATATAGCCTGGTCTTTAAGATAGAGTGAAATACAGAGATAATGCCCATCCATAGCCAACCAAGGTGGCTTCATCGAATAAAATACGTAATTCGCTCATTTAAAGATATATTGGACTAAAGATAAAGCTCGGAAATCGAGAGAAGGACAAAACTCGCATGTGTCTTCAGTGACCGTAAATGCATTACGGTCCAATGGTGACTGTATTTTCACTACGGGCGCGCCTGACCATAGAGCGATCTCGGGCGCGACCGGCCCGTGAACAAAATACGGGCAAAGCTTGTTTTGTCAGTTTTTATGCATTTTTGACATGTTTTTATTATTTTTTCATTCTGTAGTGCAATTTGGGGTGTCTACAGGTCGCTAAATCAGTTTTTATTGGCATTAATTGACGACTGCCTATGAAAATGTAAAGAAATGTAAATTATTCGATCCTTGAAACTGTTGTTAAATAACTAATAACCCCTGGTGGTCACAACTGCCATAAATTAGCAATGAAAATTTAACTGTCTTCGTGATCTTATATTTCATTCTCCCTAACCCTATCGCTCCCTAGATTTATGCACGTCTCTCTAACATATTCACTTTTTTTTTTTTTTGCCTTGAAGTTTGGTAGAAGGTACAAACAGTACCATATGCGACTGCAAATGGTCGTTTCACCATTTTAATTTATTGCAGAAGGTGTAAAACCCCGAATTTTCACCTAATAAATAAATAAATAATAAATAAAAGAAAATATGAGTTAAGTGAAGATTTAGAGGGTAAGTAATTCAAATAAGTCATAAGTTGAAAATAAAGAAAGAATTTTAATGAAATTAGCCTAAAAGAATAAAAAGGGTATTTTGGTAATTTTTAGAAAAGGGTAATTAATAATTAGATCATTAAATAAAAACTAGAATTTTCTAATAGAAGGAAATAATTTATTTTGACAATTTAGAAATTAAAAGAAATTAATAAAAGCCTAAAAGTGGGAAAAAGGGTAATTAGGAGATTTCACGTCTTAATTTGGAGGAAATAAGGTTTTAGGTGATAATAATGTTTAATTAAATATTTTGCACGAAAATAGGTTATAAATAGGAGTTTAGATAATAAGAAACTTAGTTAGGATTGTTAAGATACTTAGTTAGGATTGTTTAGATACTTAGTTAGGATTGTTAAGTAGAAAAATAGAAGGTGGAGAAAAAGTAGGAATTAAATTAGAAGGTGTTAGACATTAACTAGACCATGGTTGGGTTAGCCCAAATTAAATTAGCCAATTAAGGTTGGTTTAGGATTTCTAAAGCCTAATACAAATAGGATACTAAGGTTAGACAAGATGGAATTTTCGTGGGTTTATTATTGAGAGAAAAGAAAGAGAGAAAGGAAGAAGGTGGCTAATGGAGGTGTCTGACCAGCCATCATCAAAACATGATCGGGGAAGATCCGTACGGTGGATCGCCTTCAAATTTGGAGGTTTTGTTCTTCACTAATGGAACTACATTGTGTACAGTGGAGATTTGAATTGAGAGAGTCTAGCTTGGTGCGTTTGGGAGCAAAAGTAAGGTCCAGAATTAGAAGTTTCAATCGAAGAAGGATTTAGCGTATAAGGCAAGTAGTGTTAAAAGCCCAACAACACGTACGAGGAGGGGCCTCAACCTTAAAACCTAGGCATTAAGGTGAGGGAAATCCATCTCTTATATAGTGGGTGAAAGAATGGTGAATTCCCAATGTGGGACAAATTCCAACAGCCCCCCCTTACGCTGACAGCACAGCGTGGACACGGGTTAGGCTCCGATACCATGTTGAAAGCCCAACAACACATAAGAGGAGGGGCCTCAACCTTAAAACTTAGGCATTAAGGTGAGGGAAATCCATCTCTTATATAGTGGGTGAAAGAATGGTGAATTCCCAATGTGGGACAAATTCCAACAAGTAGTAACCCTTGGAAAACGTGAGGAATTGCATGATTTGGTTTTCTGTGATTTCATATGGTTTGAATGGATTAGTCGGAACTGTATTTATATGGAATCAAAGTGCTTATAGTTTAATGATTTGTGTTCTTGTTGGATTTGTCAAAATTAAAGAAGAAGCTTAGCCTGATTATGTAAATTAATGTAGGAGGGTATTTAATTTATAAAAATTACTCTAGAAGGCTCTAGGTATGTTTTAGAAGGGTTGTAGATTAATTTAGACCAAGAAAACATAGAGCAAAGGCCTAAAAATCCGAACTTTAAAAATCTGGAAAATTCTGTTTAATTTTGCACGAGCGCCTAAAATCGCCCAGGATCGCCTAGCCCTGTAGAGGTCGGCGCTCTATGTAAAATTTGCAGATTTTGGGGATTTTGTAATAGGAATAATTATTCAATAAATTTTCTGATTAGTTAAGCATGTTAGCATCTTTATAAGGACCTAATTAAGGTATAAAAATTATAAAATTAAATGGAAAAGATTATCCAATAAATTGAAGGCTCCAATGAAAGGATTGTTTATAAAAGGGTCAAAGGGTATGGATATTACTAGAAATAATGCTACTGAAACTTATAGCTTATAAACATCTTTTAAACTTTATTTTAGGTCTGTAGAACATGCTGGAGAAATAAAATACAGAAAATTCAAATAGAAACTAGCTTAGGTGCTAAGGTAGGAAATTGGATTCTAATAAAAGGGATTAATAAGGAAAACTCTAAGTAAGATTTGATTTACTTTATTTGAGCTTCTAATAGGAATATTGGCTACTGTAATTGCATAAACTCTGAGTTTTATCGAACTTATGAAGCATGGGTTTTATTTTGAAGAATTGCATATGTTATCTTGAAAAGCATATAATTGGATTTGTAATGATTGAATCATGATTTCCATATGGAATGGAATACTTGGGTATGGTTTGGTATGTGGTATGATGCTGTTCACTTTAATTTTACGGTTGGGTGATACGGCTTCTGTGGTAGAGTTTGATACTATCTTTTACGGCAGAGATGGGTAATCCTCTGTGTAGAGATGTATAATCCTTTACGGATAAAAGTGTGTATGCCTCCTACATTAGCGTGTCCTCCCGTATGTGGTTTTATCGTGGCTTGTGTCAGTAGGCTTAGCTGTATATGGATCCATAGTTTTGGCTGGTTAGCTAAGTGGTATTTGGTTTGGGTTGAGTTACTCCTATATGCAAGCGCGCTTCCCTTGCAAGTTAGTTTGCTCTGGAAAGGTCCTATGTCTGAAGGGACACCCCGGTGAGCCGCTGGTGATTCCATGTACATGTGGATAAGCGAACACACTCCATGTATTGATTCTGGTGCTGCATGCTGGTGGTACATCCAACTCTGCCGAGTTCGTGCGCAATAAGTCGGTGACTACGGCTCTTGTCTAAGCTGCGCTGCATGGGACTTGAGTATCATTAAGTAGCACTGCCCCTAAGCCGCACGGTGGTATAGCAGTTAGTTGAGTGTCATCTCAAATACTTATCATCTTTGTGAGTCCTGCAATGGCACGTGTTTTATCGCTTTTGTCGGTTTTACCTCGTTAATATCAAGTTACTGGTATTTATACATGATCATTTGTTTTATCGCTTTATTTGGAATTGCCATGGATAACTTGGATTACTCGTCTTATCGTTGATTAATCAAATACCTCATGACTATTTGCTTATATTGGACTGTTTCAATTTGCATGCACCTGCTACTTGCTGAGATGTAAATCTCACTCCGTTTTCCCCTATTTTTCAGGTTGCTTGGAGAGATCGCGAAGATGGGGTTTTAATTTGATGGGTAGAATTGTAATTGGTATTAATGCCACATGTTGATTAAATAAACTTTATTGTAATCTGAATTGATATTATTGAATAAAGAATTGTTTTTATTGGCCACCATAACTCTGATGTAATTAATTTGTAAAGTTTAAAAATTATTATGAATGTTAGCATGTATCTAACCCCAGCTTCGTGGTAACATCTCTAGTTTGGTTGTTGAATCGAACTTGAGTTGTTACAGTAGTGAACCGGGTTCGGGTTGGGTGCCGGTTTGCATTGACCCAAGTTCGGGGCGTTACAGAAGGTACAAACAATAACATCTTTACTTGTAATAGACTAATAGTTGGTCTCAGTACAAATGGTTTGAGTATTTCCTTCACTCATAACCACCTCCTGTGCCTGTAGTTGGGCGATCGGACAACTAGCTTTTTTTTTATTTAGGAAAATTATTAAAAAGGTTATTTTTTAAATATTTATAAAAACAGTCTGCTAAGATACTGAATTACAGAAAATGGCCACTTTTCATTGATAATTATAAAAAAAAATCCATCGAAATTAAATTATGGGATTATTTTTCAAGAATAATTAAATTTGAGGATCACTTTACTTAACGCATTATACATGGAACGCAAGCTTCTTACATGGAACACAAGCATATCTTACATGGGCACAAGTGCATTCCACGTGAGTTATAGGAAGAGGAAAAAGTTGGAAGCATAGAGAGAGGGATAGAAGAAGACGATGAAAAGATGGGAGAGGGAGAGAAAAGGAAGGTGGAAGAAGGTAAAAATGAGGATGAGAAAAGTGGAAATATCTTTTGGGAAAAGGGAGTTTTTGATATAATAGAATCCTGATAGTGTCAAAAATGTTTAATAGCTCATGCCGACTCTATAACTGACTCAAAAATTTTCTACTCGAGATGTCTGATGTATAAGATTAGATAATTTCTTGTAAAATTTATTTTTGGAAAATTATAGAAAGGGGGGCCTTTTTGACGGTATTTGCATAAACATGCCAAGAAAAGTTTTTTTTGGCTTAAGGATGTTAACTCTTGCGAACATGACAAGAAATATCATTGTAACAAGATATTTAGTCCCAATTTACCCCTCATTAATGATCGTGTCAACCTTTTGCAAACTAAAAGAAAAAAAAATCCACGAAATTGCATCCACAAATCTAGTCTTGCTGCTAGTCCAATTACAAGTGACCCAATTAATTAATCAAGCCTTTTCTTTCCTTTAGTGTTAGATCCCCACTTGTTAGTTCTGTGCAGTTAAAGAAGTGGCATACATGACAGCTTCCACGATCGACAATCGTCACATGGTGGTGATGTGAACGTTTGAAAGCAGATGCCATGTGAGCGCAGGGCAGCCAAAGACTGCTTTTCAAGTCTTCAACAATATGGGCAAGTTGGATGTAAAGGATTGATGTGAAATTCGAATGGGGAAAATTAAATGAAATGACGCAAAAGACTTGGTAATGTAGATAACTTAGTGGTGCCATTTGCGAGGTCCGATTCATCAGGCCCACTCTAACATCGTATAAACCATAAGACTTGGTAATGGAGATATGCTTGGATATTCCACAATATCAATTCACCTCAAAATTCTATTTTTCAAGTATTCTTAATTAATTTGTTGCCGATATAAAAGTACTTTGATTTTATTAATTTTCACAAGATTCAAAATTTCCTTCAAGAGTCTAACTCCTCTTTTAGTCCAAAAGGTTTTCGAACCCCAGCTCCAAATCTTACTCAGTGATCAAGTCTTGAGTAATCAATTGTGGCCACCCAATTGACAAGGGTAGGCTCTTTCTTCAACCTATAACTATAATGGGTTTTGATGCACTAAAAGGTCCATCAAGACTAATATTTAAAACAATGATGACTAATATTTTTAATGGTTTAAAACAATGATGAAGACTCATAGGGCTAATATTGTAGAAGTTGATTCGGAAGATATTATACAAGGTGATCTCTTATTAAACGGAATTTTAAAATTAATATTCGCCAAAAATAATTAAAAAATGGATATAGTAGTATTTTAAAACTTTTTCTCACTTAGATTTAGATTATTTCATGCATCATAAATCTGTAAATTTTTTGAAACGTTGATGTTATCAATCGTAACAAATAATTTAGTATTTTAAAGTGCCTTTCCTACTTAAGTTGCAATCCAGTGGAACAATTCTTCAAGAAACATTTTTATTTTTATTTTTTACAAATAATTTTCTTATCATAAAGGAAAATGAAGAATATCAATTAATATACTTATCCCACTACAATAATACATCCTCAATTATGTACTTAGCCTATACAATATTAAATTCTTAATAAAAATTGAAAAGAGAGAGAACCCTATTATGAAATTTTTTATTTTTAATAAAAGTATATTTATATTCTTTTCTCTTTTTTTTTTTTTTGGGGTAAAAAGCCACTACCAGTAGTGGCACTCCATTGATGGGAGGAGGGCGGAAATGAGTGAGCCTTACCCCTCAACATGCTTCTACATACAATAAAATGCAAATTTCTAAAATCTAATACTATACAAGCCTGTATTATCATGAAAGAGAGAAACTTTAGCTTCCACAGGAAGATGAGACTTTGAACTATAGATCTGAAAATTAGCAAAAGTGCACCCTTTATTTGCTAGAGCATCTGCCACCATATTTGCTTCACGATATATATGTTGAATACTTCTATTGTGTCTTGCTATTCTTGAGAAAAATTGTTTCCATCAAAATAAACATTTCTATGTGATAGAAGTTTCTTCATTAATAGCATCGATAATGAGCTTAGAATCAATTTCAATGATAAAGTGTTGAAAACCTTGATTATCCGCCAATCTTAGACCATCTCTAAAAGTAAGAATTTTTGCACAGGAATTAGTGGTAATCCCATACTTAGCAGAGAAACCTATGATGAAAACTCCTTGATTATCTCTAAAGATGCCTCCACCACCGCTTAATCCCGGATCAACTTTAGAAGCACCATCAACATTGAGAATTAAATAACTGGATCAACACCTCTTCCATTTAACAAATTTAACTCGAGAACTGCTAACAAGAGGGCATGTACATGGAGAGATTCAAGAGCAAGCATCCTGAGTCTGGAACAAGGCGATGAAGGCTTAGTAATATAAGCAACTTCTTGTAACCAGGGTGTAACTTTAACAATTATATTTTCAACCTTCATTGTTTGCTCTTCAAATTTGTGTTTACATCTTGCTAGCCAAATTTCCCAAACAATAAATAAAGCAAGAGAAAGAAGAATCAGGCCAAGTTGATAATAGGGTTCTCTCTCTCTACATTTATATATACTTCTATTAAAAAGTAAAAGTATAATTATATAATTGAAAATATATAAATATTTTCATAATAGGTTATCTTTAGTATATCTTTAGTGTGTGTGTATATATATATATACTTTTATTAAAAATAAAAATTTTCATAATAGGGTGCTCTCTGTTTTCCATTTTACTAAGAATTTAATATTTAATAGGCTAAGTACATAATTGAGATTGAATTATTGTTGTAGGATAAGAAAATTAATTACTATTTTTCATTTTCTTTTAACATATGTATATATATTTTATATTATATATATATATGTTAACAATTCATTAACCATTTTAGAATTCTAATAGATCTAAAAATTCTTTCAGTCCAATAAATCTTAAAGAAAAAGAAATTAATCTTAAAGAAAAGGAACAAGTAGAATCCTACAAAAGTGCTTATCCTTTAAATGAATATATTAATAAGAAAACATATGATTTAAATACCCATTTAATTGATAATGCAAACTTCGAGTTACAAAACATACCAATATTTGGCTTAAAGTACATTAGGATCAATCTTTGCCCTTATATGAAGCTATCATTCTTCAATTGATCTGCCTTCCACTTCCAAGAAGAATTCCCTTGGCCAAATGTAATTCCTTGATGGCGTCCCTAATATCCATTCGATCTCCTGGTGATTTCATAGAACATGCAACTCCAATTCTAACTATTAAAGTTAGACATTCTTGCAATTTGTCTCTGGTTGCATGAATTCTATTCCCAATGTTGTTAATATTTTCATCATTCACTCCTCTAGATAGAAGTATGGGATCTATAGTCTCAAATATTTTGTTAGGTAAGGCTGCCTTACTAAAGGAATGAAGGTCCATACCATCTTTGAATATGGCATTTGTGGGTTTCTTTCGTGTAAACATCTCCAACAAGAGGATTCCATAGCTATAAACATCACCCTGCATTGAGACCTTGCTTCCCATGCCATATTCTGCAATCAGAAATCATTATACATGGTAAGAGAGAGAAATTGAAACAAAGATAATATATATATATAGATATATATTATGTACATCTTTACAAAATAAATCCTCGGTAATTCAAAAAGTTTCTATCCAAAGTAGATCAACTAATATGTTGTAGCTGATCAAGTAGGTGGGCAACTATTAATATCAATATTGGAAATCATCTCATTTTGAATAAATGCCTTCTTGGAAGGAAATTAATTCAACGAAATAAAAGATATAAACATAATTACCTAAAAGATATAAACATAATTACCTGGTGCAGCATACCCAATAGTTCCCTTTATTCCAATAGAGCTAGTTTGGACTGGAGAAAATTCATTGTTGCCTGAGCCAATAAGGAACCTTGCTAACCCAAAATCACCAACATGAGCAACCATCTCACTATCAAGAAGAACATTACTTGGCTTTAGGTCACAATGAATGATAGGTATCTCACAATGGTGATGAAGATAATCTAACGCAGAAGCCACATCAATTGCAATGCATAATCTGTCTAGAATATTCAAATTCCTTGATTCCTCTTGAGCATCATTTGTGTTTGAGATTGGATGCAACCATGCCTCCAGACTTTGATTTGGCATGAACTCATAAATCAGAGCTTTGAAATCATTTCCTTTCAAATCAATGGTTGAGCAAGCCGTTATAATCTTCAAAAGATTTCTGTGTCGTATGTTCCGCAATGCTTCACATTCAGCCACGAAGCTCTTGGATGCTCCTTGATGTTGAAGATTTAGTACTTTCACTGCAACAAGTGTTCCATCTTGATCAATAATTCCTTTATAAACTGACCCAAAACTACCAACACCAATCAAATTGGCATCAGAGAAGCTGTCCGTCGCTTTGAGGAGCATTTGGTACGACATCCTTAAAATTGAATTGCTAATTGGAGCCCCAGAATGAGGATCTTTCTTATTTCTTGTCAACAAGTAAGGAACTAGGAAAAATAGTAAGAAGGCAAGTACTAGAATGCCACAAAGTACAACTGGAAGTATTACTTTGAGCAAAAGAGATGCCTTTGACTTTTTTGCCTTTCCAATAATATTGCACAAATGCAATTGCAATTTAGGTATACCCCCACAAAGCTTATTGTTTCCAGCTACTGAAAATGCATTTACATTTTTGAAGATTCCTTTTTGCGGTACCTCACCTTCAAGATCATTGAAAGATAAATTAAGATTTTTCAATGAAAGCTCCTCTAAATATTTTGGGATTCCTCCGGACAAGTTGTTTCGTGAAAGATCAAGATATTGAATAGCTCTTAACAATCTCAAAGATTGGGGAATAATCCCTTGAAAAAAATTACCCTCCATGTGAAGGTATTCCAAGCTTTTACATTCACCAAGATTAGATGGAATTTCCGATGACAACTTATTCTCAGAGACATCTAATGCACCAAGATTCTGTAGGTCACCCACTTGTGTTGGAATGGAACCTTTCAAACTATTTCGAGATAGGTTTAGGAAAATTGACAAGGATGAAAGGCTCATAACTTCTGGAGGTATGGTACCACTTAGATTATTTTGGGAAAGATCAAGAAGTATTAGCTGTTTGCATCTACCCAGACTTGAAGGTATTCTACCTTGAAAACTATTTTTACTTAAATCCAATTGAATTAGTGATGATAGATTTCCAAGGGACGTTGGGATTTCACCTGAGAATTCATTCCTTCCCATGGACAAAATATGGAGTTTCTGAAAGTTACCAATATGAGTGGGAATACCACCGGACATTCGGTTTCCCTCTACGGCAAATTCAGTTAGCTCTCGGAGATTTTGTACCCCTAAAGGGATGCTTCCTGTTATTTGATTTCGTTCTAGATCAAACTCTTGCAACTGACTTGAGAGGTTACCTGTACTTTTGGGCAACATACCTCCAAAATTATTGTCTGACGAGAGTAACTTTAACAAATTACTACAGTTAGCCAAAGAAGTAATGATACCTGAAACATCTTCACCACTACCTAGCTGATTCTGACTGATATACAACTTCAAAAGATTTTGTAGGCCTCCAAATTCTATAAGAACTTTTCCAGTGAAGCTATTGTCGGCAAGCTCAATATACGCAAGTTTTGATGCATTAGACAACGAGAGCGGAAGGGATCCAGTGAACTGATTTCCAGCAACACTAAAGAATTGAAGATTGGGAAGAGTATTCCCCATGTTTGACAAAAGACTTCCAGAAAGTTGATTTTCTAGCATTGCAAAGAGAGTGATGGATGAGATATTATATAACGAGGGAGGGATTGTACCAGATAGTCTATTAGTACCAAGCCCAAGATATTTCAAGCGTGTCAATTGACCCAGGGTTTCTGGAATACCTCCATTGAAATTGTTGGTTGCTGCTGAAATGACCTCAAGAGATGAAAGGTTCCCCAATGACATCGGGATAGTTCCAGATAAATTGTTTTCATGAATAACAAGTACTCGGAGTTTTGATAATAGACCAAGCTCGGAAGGAACATTCCCAGTGAGACTATTTCGACTCACACCAAGCCAATTAAGGTTGGTGCAACGAGATAGATTAGCCGGAATTTCCCCCACTAACGAATTGTTCTTTAGTTTCAACTGTTGAAGCCTAAACAAAAGACCAAGTTCGTGAGGTATTTTGCCATCGATTGAGTTGTTATGTAGCACAAGCTGTCTCAAGAAGGTGAGGTTCCCAATGTAAGGAGTTATGGAACCGCGCAAGTCCAATGACGGTAAATCTATAATAGTGACTCTTTGATGCCTTCGGCCACAAGTAACACCATACCACTCACAGAAGTGTATAGAGTCATTCCAAGAGCTCAAGACCTGCAATGGATCATCAACTATATTTGCCTTGAATGCAATCAAGGCAAGTCGATCTGTCTCATTTCTACCAACAGCGGTCTCGGCCATGGCAGATATGATATATCTGGAGGAATGAAGCAGGGATATGCATGAGAGAAGAACAAGAAGAAGGTTGAAGAACCAAAGCATATTCCAACTAATTGCAAGGGCCAAGTGCTTCATTTTGAGCAACTACCAGTAGCAAGATGGGTTGGTATTGTTACTTTGGTTTTGTGTAAGATAAAATTTATAAGAAAATATTTTCCAAGAATTGACAAATATGCCCTCAAGTCTTCTCTTTCCTTTCGTGTTAGATCCCACGAGTTCTATGCAATTAGTCTTTAAGAGGCAAACATGGAAGCTTCCACGAAATTACTCTGCAATTCTCACATACTCTTGATGTGAACGTATTAAAGCAGATGCCATAGTGAACAGCAGCCAAAGACTGCTTTTCAAGTCTTCAAGAATATGGCCAAGTTGGACATTAAAGGATTGATATGGACTTCAAATGGGGGAAATTAAATGAAATGACGCAGAAGTCTTGGTGATGTAGATGTTTCAGTGGTGCCATGTGTTAGGTCCGGTTCATCAGGCCCACTCTAACATGTTATAAACTTGAGTAAAGACTTGGTAATGGAGATGTGGTTGGATATATCAATTCACTTTCACATTCCAGATTCTTCATTTGTTGCCTATATATATAGATGTATATATTTTGATTTCATAAATTTTGATAAAATTCAAAATTTCCTTCAAAAGTTTCACTCCTCTTTAGGTTAAATCATACTCAGTGCCAAATCTTACTTAGTCATCAAGTCTTGAGTAATCAATTGTAGCCTCCCAATTGATAAAGGTAGGTTCTTTCCTACATCCATAATGGGTTTTGATGCACTAAAAGGTCCACGAGACTTTGGCGTTTGGGATTACTCATGCTATAGGTAAGTACTTAGGGATTGGTTTCTTATTTAAGTACTTATGCATTGTTATAAAAAGTTTCTTATTCAAAAAAATTCGCGTTTGGTAAACCTTCTTGATGTATTCGCTCATGCTATCACTACAAATAAATATGTCATTTTATTGGCGCTCGTGGTATTCAGGACTCTCTTGACCTTTTTACGTTACGTATATTGAGTTCCTCGGTACCTAAACTAGTCTCCACAGCACGTAACCATACAAAATACGGAGGATTAGAAGGCCAACTTTTAATGGTGGCAAGCAATTCCTGCCTCAAGTGCTTTTACTTGCGATAGGGGCTATTCTTGCTCCTAAAAGTTAGCGCCAAACCTCTCTGTTCGAAAAGACCATGACCCGAGTCTTTCCTAAGCAAAAAACCCTATACCGTCGTCTTAAACCGCTGGAAAATATACTTTTAACGGCAATAGGGGACCTAACACCAATAAAACCTATGGCGAGAACTTCCCACCAAAGGGAAATGTTTTACTGGTGAGATCTCACAGCCGGGAAAAAAAATTAAGAAGAGACGCAAAAAAAATGGCTGCCCAAGTTCGTGCCCATGAAAACTTCTACCAGTGATAACAATCGCCTATGAAAATGTAAAGAAATGTAAATTATTCGATCTTCTGAAACTGCCGTTAAATAACTTATAATCCCTGGTGGCCACAACTACCGGCAATTAGCAATGAAAAAATTATCGGCGGTCATACCACCGACGATTATTAAATGATTGTCGGCGGTAAGAAACCACCTACAAAAATTCAGAGTGAGAACTTTCCCGCTTTCGCAAACTGGGTATAGTTTAATTTACTTTTACCATAGAAGTTTTTAACTCGCCTAACCTTCCTCTTCTTCAACGTTTTTTTTTCTTCTCTTCATAACTTTATACTATGTCTCTTTAACTGTCTTTGTATTCTTAAATTTATCACTCTCTCCCTAAGCCTTTCACTCTATAGATTCATGCACGTCACTCTAACATATTCACTTTGTTTTTGCCTTGAAGGTTTCTAGAAGGTACAAACAGTATCATGTGTGCAGGTGTAAATGGTGGTTTCACCCTGTGAATTGGTTTCAGAAGGTACAAACAATAGCATCTTCACCTGTAATAATTGGTCTCAGTACATCCAAGCTAGTACGTGGTTTATACATCCAAGCTAGGGTGGGTTATAAGAAGGATTAATGTTGCATAAGTTTGTATTAGTTGTCACCAATTAATTTTTAATTGCAGATGCATTGAGTTCAACACATGAAGCTAACACAAGATCGCAAAGCAAGCAGTCACACATGGCGCCAAAACATGAACACAAAGCAAGCAAACAGGAAATCTGGATCCATGTGGCTGAAATGTTTATGACACACTTAATGAGCATCAAACATAGTACTCACTTCCACTGTATAAAATCTCAATAATTTTCTATGTACATATAATTTGATCAAGAAGTCCACATAGTAATGGCAACCAATAAAATCCAATACCAAAAATTGTTCTACCCAATTCTTTGGGGTTAGCGTATGGGTCTAATCTGGATCTTGGACTTGTGTACATGCACAGAGAGAGAGAGAGAGAGAGAGAGAGAGAGAGAGAGAGAGAGAGAGAGAGAGAGAGAGAGAGAGAGAGAGAGGGTGGGGGTAGGGGTAGGTGTATAAGAAGAGGACAAAGTTGGAGGGATAGAGAGAGGAGTGGTGGAAAAAGAAGACGATGAAAAAGATGGGAGAGGGAGGGAAAAGGAGGGTGGAAGAAGGTAAAAATGAGGATGAGAGAGCTGGAAAGGGCTTTTGGGCATAGGGCGTCGTGATATAATAGAATCCTGATAGAGTGTCAAAAATGTTTAATAGCTCATGCCGACTCCATAACTTGCTCAAAATTTTTTTGCTAGAGATGTCTGATGTAACAAGATTAGATAATTAATGTCTTGTAAATTTTATTTTTGGAAAATTATGGAAATTATATGGGGCCTTTTAATTCCACGGTATTTGCATAAACTTTTGCAAACTAATTGCCGAAATGGGTGGCCATTGCTATGGCAAGATATGTAGTCCCAATTTGCCCCTCATAAATGACCATGTTGACATTTTGCGAACTAAAAGAAAAAAAATCCACGAAATTGCATCCACAAATATGGTCGTGCTGCTAGCCAATTGCAAGACCTAATTAGTCAAGCCTTATCTTTCCTTTTGTGTTTGATCCCACTAGCTAGTTCTGTGCAGTTAGTCTTTAAGTGGCATACAGCAAAGCTTCCACTAAATTTCCTCCACAATCATCACATAGTGGTGTACGGCATCCAAAGACTGCTTTATGTGAGTTCACAGCATCCAAAGACTGATTTTCAGGTCTTCAACAATATGGACAAGTTGGACATTAAAGGATTGATATGGACTTCGAATGGGGAAAATTAAATGAAATGACATGAAAGACTTGGTGATGTAGATGTCTTAGTGGTGCCATGCCTTGTGTTAGGTCCCATTCATCAGGCCCACTCTTAACATCTTATAAACTTTAGTAAGACTAGGTAATGGAGATATGGTGACAATATCAATTCACTTCAAAATTCCATGTTTAAAAGATTATTAATTTGTTGCCTATAACCAAGTAATTTGATTTTATCAATTTTGATTTGATTCAAAATTTCCTTCAAAAATTTAACTCCTCTTTAGTTTGAAAGGTTTTCAAACCCGAGTGCCAAATCTTACTCAGTGGTCAATGTGCGCACGTCATGCCTGTGCGAGGGCGCGCGTGAAAGCGAGGGGAGAATGAGGGTTGGGAGTCACCACTGCCTGATGGGGTGCAGGCAGACACCTGGGTGCCCTAAGGATATCTATTTTAGTCTACGGCTTGAGATTCTGTGAAAGGGGCTCGGTTATGGTCCGGGGAAGTCCGTAGACACCCCGGTCCGCCCCGTCAATTGACAAGTCCCTTGGGTTTTGCGAGTCAACTCTATTCTAAACTCACTTGTTCTTAAGCCAGCATGCACACTCGATTAAGTCTGGTGGGACCACCTGAATGGTGTGGGTCCCTTTTATTTGATTTTATCTTATTAGTTAGGTGATCTAGGTCTAATATGGGCCCCGTTGGAAGGCCCATGGGATGCCAAGTAGGACTTAGGCTCAAAAGAGACAAAAATGAGGGCTTATTGGGCCTAACCGCACAATCTGTGCGGTTTGAGCGTAACCGCACATCCTGTGCAGTTAGGGCCGAATCGCTCTTTGTGTGCGGTTTTGGCTCAGAAAGCCCAAAATGGCAATTTTCGGAGGGGGGGGGGGGGGCTAGGAGTTCCTTCTTTTCCAATGTTCTGAGGGTTATTGTGGGTCACTGTATTGACCCACAGTGGTTTGCTTCCTTCCCAATCCAGCAAAATATCATCCTTTTGGGAGGGGATTCAAAAAGGGGAAGAAGAGAGAAGGCCTGGGGTTCTGCCTCTCCCCCTCTGGGGATCTTTCCCACAGCGGGGTAGGGACTTGAGTACCCCTACCTTTGTCCTTTCAACTTCACACAACAGTAAACAAACAAGTCAAACAGAAGCATTTAAGCAAGATTATAAAAGAAGGAAAAGAGAGGGGGGGTTAAATGGGGTACATGAGAGGCACAAAGTAGAGGGACAAATTCCTCATTCGAATGGGACAAACCTATAGCAAAACAGAGCATAAAGTGCTCCTAAAAGTGTGGGAGGGCACTTTCTCATCCCCCCCCCCCCCCCCCCTCCTTTGGTATCATCCACGTACCACCCCCTTACCATGGGAATTTCCACGTTTAGCAAGAAGAGGAAAACGGACAGAAGAGACACTACTCATACCAGAAATGAAGGAGATAACAAGCTAAGACTAAGGAACACCAAAACATACTTGGAACATGCTCATTCTCACTTTTGTCAAATACAATGTCATAAGAAACATTACCTTGGGGTTTTGAAACCCTGGAAAGGTGTGTTTGAGCCTCCGTCAGGCAAAACAAGGGCTGGAGCAGCTCCTCTTGGCACCACCAGCAAGTTCCCTTCCTCCTTCTTCAAGTTGGGTAGTGATGGAGGAGGGTGGAGGAAGGCTAAAAAAGGTCTTGGGAGTGGGGCTTGGATGGTATGGAGGCAAAAGAGGTAGTTTCGTACCAGCAGCAATGGGGGAGAAGGGGTGGAAACAACCCAAGAGTAGCCAACCCCTGTCTACTATTTGGATTTTATATTTATAGAACACTGGGACAAAACCGCATACTCAGTGTGGTTTGGTCGAAAATGAACTGTAACTGCACATACCGTGCGGTTTGGTCTAAACTTCAGGGTATGTGCAGTTTGGTCTAAACCGCACTGTCTTTTCAGCAATGATTAGGGGACAAACTGGTCAGGCGCAGTCTGGCACGCCATGCAACTGCACTGTAAGTGTGGTTACTTTTCGTGCGTTGATTGGTTCGCGCAAACGGTGGCCGAAAAAATCGACCGCACACCTTATGCGGTTGCAGCAAATCTTTCAAATTTGCCTTTTTCTCTCCCCTTTTTTGGTTGAGTTGACGGCTGAAGTGACTCAGCCGCCCACTCGGACGAATTATGCCCCTCCAATTTTTATTATTTCCCATTTATTTTAACTATTTTAATTAAGATATTAAACTTTGACTGATTTGCCCTTGGGACTGTTTTGCTTATATCTTTTCCATTCGGACTTCGATTCACGCAAACTTAATTACGTTGGATCCGTGTCAGGATTTTTTACCCATTGGGATAGGGTACATAAATCAACTTGGGCTCAGGTAAAAGGTCACTTTTTGCTCCTTAGGATTTTGACCCGTTTTGCTATTCTTTAGCACATTTTTTGGTTTGATCAAATTTTGGGTGCTTACAGCTGCCCCCCTTTGTCGAAGTCACTTGTTGACGAACGGCAAAGGTTGAAAGGAAACCAAAATTTTTCATTCTTCACATCTTTCTGAGATAGCCTTGGAGTTGATTTTTGGTTTTGTGGGATAAAGCACATTAACGCGAACTGGTTATGCGTGTGGTGTTTTTCCCGTTTCTGGTTCTTAGAAATAGGTGGTGATTAGCACCTTTTCTAGATTCTGGTTCTTGGGAACAGGTGGTAATTAGCACCTTTCCGGTTTCTGGTTCTTGGAAATAGGTGGTGATTAGCACCTTTTCGGGTTTGGGTTTTCTGGATGATTCAACTTCTCAGATTTCAGTGATGATGCAATTTTCAGTTTTTTAGTGAGGGTGTAAACATTTTTTAGGGTTTTTTTTGGTGGCTGAAGGTGGGCTAAAGAACGGAAGGAGAAAGGAAGGAGGAGGTGCTCTTGGTGAGGAGGTGCTCCTGGTGCTGTCTGGTGCCTCAAGGGAACTCGCACACCTGTCCTACTCTACTTACAAAAGTGGGAAATCAAAAATTACATGGGGGCGCCAACTCGCCCTTCTATCTTCAAAACACGCATCCTTTTCTTGTTCTTGAGCTTGCTTAAGCTTTGTTCTGGATGGTTCTCTGATGGGGATGTGGGGATTCTTTATTTGGGAAAGAACCTGCAGGGGACAGGCGAGCTTTCTGCAAACTCCCTCTTGGTGTGCTTTGGATCACCGCTCGGCTTTCCTCCGCCTTGCTTTTCTTTTCTTTTTCTTTTCTTCTTTTTTTTCAAATTGAGGATACTTCTTGATATCCTCTGATTTTTTTGCCTTGCCCGGGCTTGCAAAAATTCTCACAGCGTAGTGAGGTATCTAAAATTCACACTGTAAGCACTCGTGGCTTACTTGGTTTTATTGTGTGTGCGAGTGCACATGGCTAAAATGAAATATTTTTCAAAAGACTTTTCAGAAATTTTGTACAAGTGTTTCAAAAGAAATGGCAGGACCAGTGACCATGGTGATTTGCCTTGTTAGCTTGAAGTGTTCTGCGACAATGTGTTCGACACGTACTCCCATGAAATCCTTGACTTGTGCCGACATTGGCTCTCAGAGGTTTTGTAAAGGTTTAAAAGATGAGAGGTGTCTCAAGGAGTGTTTTCCCTTCCCCAGTTTTGGTTTCTCTCACCTTGACTCAACCATTTAGGGTGGTTTCAGGATTTTGCAATTGAAGGTTTTCCTCTTGCCTTTTCCCTTGGGGTTAGTGCCTGCCCTAGTTTAAGGTTTTTCGGCCAACTTGTATGCATCATGTCCCATAGATTAGAAAGGTCTTCACATTAGGACGAAACATCGGCTTAGTTTTAAGTCTGAGAAATGATGGATATAAAGCTCAAGTTCTTATCTTTTCATTTCCAGGTTTTACTTTGTGTCTTGCCGAAGCTCGTTCTTCTATCTAGATTCCTTCATCATAGACCCACATGAACCCAATTGTCACATTTTCTGCAATCAGAAAGGACTTTTTGTTGGGACGAAACATAGGCTGAGGTTTTTGGTTTATGAAAGAAAGGGAATACAGCTCAAAGTCTTTTGTAAATGGGTCGAGTCATGTTCTACCCTTTTCTTGACTGTTTGGGCTTTGCCAGTACCTTCACTTTCCTTCTCTTTTTGAGGTCTTTTGTGACCTTCGCTTCTTTTCTCTAGTATATTTGCTTTTCCTTTCCTGTAATCTGGGGTAATCTTGGCTTTTTTCTTGGATTTGCTTGCCCCAGTGTATTTCCTGCTTCCTTTTCTTTTCCTTTGTTTTTGCTCATCCATGTTTTTTTTCTTTACCAAGCACCACATTTAGTGCTCATGACTCAATGGGTTAGAAAGAAGGAAGTTAGGCTCAAATGGTTTGACTAAAGATATGATTTTGAAACTTGGGAAAATAAAGAAAGGATGGCCTTTCATCCTTTAGCAGAAGTTGCACAACTTGGTTGAAATGTTCATACAAATTTATTCAGGAATCTATTCATCCGTTTTATTTTCTTTTTCAGCTTTGCCCCGGTATGGGGTGGCTAGACACAACACGGGTATTTGAATAACACGATCAGGCTCAAAGTGTTTTGACTAGCAGTTCTTAAAATTCAGGATGCATGAAGGATAGCCTCTCATCCTTTCTTAAAGACATGATGTTAAAGCCGGTCTCGGCCCTCAACTGGTTTTGGCACTTTCTCTTTTCTTTCTTTCTTTTCTCTCAAGGATCGCCCTGCCCTATTGCAAAGATAGGCTTTGGGAGGAAAACAAAGGTTTGGATCAGGAAAAGATTGCTTTTAACTTAGTTAAGGTTCTCATGGGAGCAGTATGTTGCACCCGGCTGAAGACACCTTTGAGCAACTTAGCATTTTTCCATGGTCATGGTCGCGCCAAAAAGGGATTGGTCTCAGAGCAATGTCATCATCGACGGAGCAATTGTTATTTTTTCAAAAGTTTTTTTTTTAACAAAAGTTTGCAAAAAAAGTAAAAGCATGCATAATGCTTACAAAACGACTGGTCCTGTCCAGGATGGTCAACACAAAAAGTAAACTTCAACTTAGCCTGGAAATGGCGAACTCGGCACAGAACTGCATCCAAGGAAGATTTTGGATTTGTGGAAGTGGGTTGCGCCTTGCAACCTTGCCTGATTCCCTTCAACTGGTCCCACTGGAAGATGCCCCCTTGTGATCTGGAAGAGGGTTTTGCATAACCCCTGTGGCTGGTGTGTTGGATGTAGTGGTAGGGGGTTTAAAACCCCGAATTTTCCTTAAATAATAAATTAGATTAATAAATAATATTATTGAGAGTTATAATTGATGGAAATATTTTATTATTGTAGGGGATGATCTAAATAGTGGAGATCCAGAGTTAGACACAAATCTGACCGTCCGATCATGAGATATCGAGGTACGTGTTCTGATTGGGAAGTGTGTATAGGAAAGATTGTTTGTGCGCTACATGGGATCAATGAGTATAAATATTAGTTTAATAACCTAAATCATACACGTTTAGTATTTCGCTTGTATTCGACAGCCGCAAGCGACAATCGTGAACGACCGTCAACGACTGAGGAGGAAGAGAAGAAGAGGAAGAAGGAAGGGTGTTGGCTTCGTTTTTCATCACCTAGGGAGTACTCGCGATCGTGAGCATCATTGTTTAGAGAAGAGAAGGAGAAGCAACCGTAGAAGAGGTAGGTGACACCGTTTACATTCGTTTTTGGTATTTTACGTTCGTTTAATCGCAAGAGCATGTTTTTATATTATCTATTGATGTATTTAGTTTAGTATCAATGTTATATGTATGATAGAATGAGGTTAGACGAGAAAAATCACGATTTAGAACTGTTTCTGTTCGATTTTGGATGACAGTCGACCTCGACTGTACTCGGCGATCCTCAGCGCTAGTTATAAAACTCAGACCGCTGAAGACGGCTGGAAGACGTATCGTCGGCGTTCTGATTTGAACTACCGCCGACCACAGACCGCAGGGGTGATCCTGAGCGATCCTAGGCGCTTTGTTCAGATTTTGCAGATTTTCGTAAGTTCAAACCCTGATTCAATTCCAAACTATTTTTAGACAAATTTAATGATTAAATAAGATGTTTTAAGACCAAAATATATTATCTAATTCCCTGTTTTACAGAAAAATAAATTAGGAAGATATTTAGGACATTAGTTGCCAAACTTTGAAAGAAATGGAGAAACCTAGTTTTTGGAAAACCTAACTACTATCTAATTACTAGAACATCTTTTACATTACACTATAACCAGAAAACTTTATAAAGAGAATTCCGAACTCAGATGACCGAATATTGAAGTAATTGACAGATTTAACCTTTATATGCCGCTAGGCACCAACCCTTATAGAAATATTATATTTTAGGGAATTTTGGAGTCTAGTGGGCATAGCTGGTTATGGATCCATAGTTGTTGCTAGATAGCTGAGGGATATGTCATTTGGGTTGAGTTTCTCTCTTGTGCGACGCGCTTCCTTTGCAAGTTAGTTTGTCTGGGAAGGTCCTATGTCTGGAGGGACACCCCGGTGAGCCACTGGTTATTCCCTGTACATGTGGATAAGCGACCATCTCTATGTATTGATTCTAGTGTTGCATGCTGGTGGTACATGCCAACTCTGATGGGTACGTGTGCAATAAGTCAGTGACTAACGCTCTTATCTAAGCTGTGCTACATAGGACTTGAGTATCATTAGTAGCATTGCTCCTGAGCCGCACGGTGGTATAACAATTGGTTGAGAATCATCTCAAAAGGTTTATCTATCTTTATGAGTCCTAGAATGACACTAAAATCACAAGCACTTGTTATTATTATTGCATACATGCTGGAAGCATGTGATTGAGATATTGATCGGATGTGACTGTTTAGTGCATCCTAGAAAAGTATGAATTATGTTATTGATTTTGATATTGGATTCTTATAATAGAACTTGCTGAAATTCATCTCTAGAACTGTTTATCATACTGTTTTGTATTCATGAATGATACGAATGATTATACGAGCCTGATTAGTCGATATTGCTTAATCGTGCATGAACTGTTACTTTACTTATATTAACTCTTTAGTCATGCATGTGTTACCTACTGGGATATTCGTATCTCACCCTACTTTTATTTCATTTTTCAGCTGATACGCGAGAGGGGGATCTTAGTGATTTCCAGGGAGAAGTAGCTGAGTATTCACTGGAGGATTACTTTTATCCGGATCTTGTTTGAGGTGGAGGATTGTTTAGACTTAGTCATATTTGATAGAGTATTAGTCATTGGATTTGATGTACTAGAGAGTTGAGAGAGATAGTAACCATTTTATTTTACCAGACTTTGATATTAATGATTGATGATTAACTTTAATGTTTATTTGAGGATTTTAGACTACACTTCAGCACATACTTGTTTCCGCACTCTGATAGTTACTTAATTGAATGGATTTTTGAATTCTTTAGTCTGGTATATTCTTGATGATTATTTGATATGGGCCAGTGACACCTCGGATTTGGTTGTTGAACTGAATTCAGGTTGTCACAGTAGCGAACCGGGTTCGGGGTATTACAGGGGTAGGAGGATCCACAGTAAGTTTTTTTGGAGTCAATTAAGTCCTGGATCGCATGCCGAAGGGCCCAACACTGATTGGTGGCATGCCCCGGTGACCCCATGTGATATTCACAGATTGCTTTGGGGTCGTAGTTCCTACCCAATGCTGCATTTGGGTTGGGAGAAATCATCCTCAAGTAGCCTCCCTTTAGCAGTGTTGGAAGGAGTTCGGCAGGCGTGTAGGGAAGTGGTGTGAATACCCTGCTTCTTCTATCTTCCCTTGGCCCCCCTTGTGGTGGCACCGACTCCATGGGCCTCATGCTAGCTGGATGAGCCCCTCTTCGTAGGTGAAGCGGTTGTTGCCTCTGTATCGAATCAATACTTGCCACTTCCTTTTGGCCCTCAGGCCTCCTGCCTCCATTCATTGGCCTTCTTGCCATCGCCCCAGGTGAGCCTGCCTTTATCAATCCTGACTTAATGCCACCTTCAACCCTGTCGGCTATCTGGACCAGGGCGCTGAAGCTTGTTGCCTGCGATCATGTGGGAGTAGTAGGGTTGTCCCAGGGTTGAGATGAATAGGCTGGCCATCTCTTCTTCCGTTAGTGGTGGGCGCACCATCATTGCATATTCATGCCACTTCCTTGCATAATCTCGAACTGCCTCACCTGCCTTCTTGCTCATTCTCATAAGCTCCATTCTTGTTGGCATCACCTCAGTGTTAAACCTAAACTGTTCAGTGAAGAGGTGCGCCAGGTCAGGCCAAGTGCGGATTTGTGCGGGGTTCAGTGTGGAAAACCATCGGTGTGCTTGCCCTGTTAGAGACCTCTAGAACAGCTGTATCATTAACTGCTCATCCCTGTTGTATCCCACCATGGCTCCACAGTAGGATCAGAGATGCGCAGTTGGGCAGCCGGTCCCGTCAAATTTCTCAAAGTCAGGACACCTGAACTTTGCTGGGAGTTGTATGTCGGGGAAGAAACAGAAATTGTCAACTGTCATCCTTCCTGGCACCGCCCCTCTCCTCAATTCTTGCCATTCTGCTCTGAGGTCATTGATCATGGCACTGACTTCGGGCGAGATGTCCCTTGCTTCATTTCTCTATTTGTACCACTCCTCTTCCTCTTCATGGTTTACCTCTGGAATATGTGGGAGATGTAGCGCGTAATCAAGAGGTATCTACTACGGTTGCTGGACTTTTGGAACAATAGGGGGCGGTACTTGAGGAGGGAGAACTGGTGGAGGCATTAGATGAGCCGGTGGCAGAGCTTGTGGCGGCCTTGGCAATCCCTGTGGCAATGCTTGCGGTTCTCCTAGTGGCTGTGGGATGACCGACTGTGGCATTTGTCTAATGAGGTTTTGGAGCAGCTCAATGATATGCCCCACTTGCTGGTTTAAGTGCATGATTGCCGGCTCGTCCTAAATTCTACGAAGTGGCGGAGGTTGCTGTGGTGTGGGAGGTTGTGGTGCTGTAAAACCCCGAATTTTCCTTAAATAATAAAATAAATTAATAAATAATATTCTTGAGAGTTATAATTGATGGAAATATTTTATTATTGTAGGGGATGATCTGATTAGTGGAGATCCAGAGTTAGACGCAAATCTGACCGTCCGATCATGAGATATCGAGGTATGTGTTCTGATTGGACAGTGTGTATAGGAAAGTTGTACGTGAGATACATGGGATCAAGAGGTATATATATTAGTTTAATAACATAAAAACGTATTTGTTTGTATTTCGTTCGTATACTTCAGCCGCTAGCGACAAAACCAAGTTTGAACGACCGAGCGACTGAGGAAGAAGAAGGAGGAAGAAAGGCCTGGGTTTTGTATTCTTCATCGTCCAGGGTATTGCTGGGTGATAGAGCATCATTGTTTAAAGAAGAGAAGAAAAGGAACGAACGTTCAAGAGGTAGGTGACATTGTTTTCGTTCGTTTTTGGTATTTACATTCGTTTAATCGCAAAAGCATGTCTTTATACGATCTATTTATGTATTTAGTTTAGTATCAATGTTATATGCATGATAGAATGAGTTTGGACAAGAAAAATCACAATTTAAAACTGTTTCTGTTCATTTTTGGATGACCGCCGACCTCGACTGTACTCGGCGATCATCGGCGATCCTCGGCCCTAGTTAAAAATCTTAGACTGCCGAAGACCACTGGAAGACGTATCTTCGGCGTCCTGTTTTGAACTACCACCGACCACAAACCGCCAAGGCGATCCTGAGCGATCCTAGGTGCTCTGTTCAGAAAATTCCAATTTTTGTAATTTCAAACCCTGATAATTCTAAACTATTTTTAGACAATTTTAATGATTAATTAAGATGTTTTAAGACCAAAATAAATTATCTACTTACCTGTTTCACAGAAAAATATATTAGGAAGATATTTATGACATTAGTTGCCAAACTTTGAAAGTAATTGAGAAATCTAGTTTTTGGAAAACCTAACTATTATTTGATTATCAAAACAACTCTGAATGACACTAAAAACTGTATAAAGAGAATTCCGAACTCAGATGACCGAATATTGAAGTAATTGACAGATTTAACCTTTATATGCCGCTAGGCACCAACCCTTATAGAAATATTATATTTTAGGGAATTTTGGAGTCTAGTGGGCATAGCTGGTTATGGATCCATAGTTGTTGCTAGATAGCTGAGAGATATATCATTTGGGTTGAGTTACTCATATATGTGACGCGCTTCCTTTGCAAGTTAGTTTGTCTGGGAAGGTCCTATGTCTGGAGGGACACCCCGGTGAGCCGCTGGTGATTCCCTGTACTTGTGGATAAGCAACCATCTCCATGTATTGATTCTGGTGCTGCATGCTGGTGGTACATGCCAACTCTGATGGATACGTGTGCAATAAGTCAGTGACTACGGCTCTTGTCTCAGCTGCGCTGCATGGGAATTGAGTATCATTAGTAGCATTGCTCCTAAGCCGCACGGTGGTATAGCAATTGGTTGAGAATCATCTCAAAAGGTTTATCTATCTTTGTGAGTCCTACAATGACACTGAAATCACAAACACTTGTTATTATTATTGTATACATGCTGAAGGCATGTGATTGAGATATTGGCTGGATGTGACTGTTTAGTGCATCCTAGCAAAGTATGAATTATGTTATTGATTTTGATATTGGATTCTTATATTCGAACTTGCTGAGATACATCTCTAGAACTATTTATCATACTGTTTTGTATTCATGAATGGTACGAATGATTATACGAGCATGCTTAGTCGATATTGCTTAATCGTGCATGAACTGTTATTTTACTTATATGAACTGTTTAATCATGCATGTGTTACCTACTGAGATATTCATATCTCACCCTACTTTTATTTCATTTTTCAGCTGATATGCGAGAGGGGGATCATAGTGATTTCCAGGGAGAGATATCTGAGTATACACCGGAGGATTACTTTTATCCGGATCTTGTTTGAGGTGGATGATTGATTTAGACTTAGTCATATTTGAATGACTATTTTTCATTTGGATTTGATGTACTAGAGAGATGAGAGAGATAGTAATCATTTTATTTTACTAGACTTTGATATTAACGATTGATGATCAACTTTAATGTTTATTTGAGGATTTTTAGACTACACTTCCGCACATACTTGTTTCTGCACTCTGATAGTATAATAAAGTGAATGGATTATTTAATGCTATTGTCTGGTATATTATTGATGATGTATTTGATATGGGCCAGTGACACTTTGGATTTGGTTGTTGAATTGAATTCGGGTTGTCACAGTAGCGAACCGGGTTCGGGTCGAGTGCCGGTTTGCACTGACCCGAGTTTGGGGCGTTACAGGTGCCGGTGGTTGAGGCACAGGTGGCTCTTCCAGATTCATCTTCGTGCGGGATCTTAACAGATATGGACTTCGGTAAGCTATGGCCACAACACTTTCAACCTTGGTAAAATAAAATAAAATAAAGGAGAGACAAAACAAAAAACATGTTAGTTTCTTCTGAAAATGGTCTGCTCCTGTGTGAGGGCAGCCGTGGTTTAGAGTGCCGTGTGTGGTAGAAATGGAATGGGCACCGTGACTGGTGTGAAGATCAGTGTGCAAATACTAGTTTTAATAAGAAGGTAAATTTTGCTTTGTGCTAGTGTTGGTGTTGTGAATGGCAAAAAAGAATCTTCGCACTGTGGGTAGTGCTGCAGCCGTGGAAGGCAACCGCCGTGTATGGCAAAAGGAATCTTCGCACTATGGATAGTGCTGCAGCCGTGTATGGCAAACGCCGTGAATGGCTATGCATGAAAAAGAAACATCTTGAAAGCTATGCTATGCCGAGGATTGGCAAGGGTAGCCCAAGGGTGAATGCCGTGTATGGCCAGACATGGAAAAGAAACATCTTGAAAGCTGTGCTATCCCCGTATATGGGCAGGTAGCCCAAGGGTGGATGTCGTGATTAGGGCCTTCTTGAAAGCTGTGCTATCCCGTGTAGGGGAAGGGTAACTGAAGCTGTGCTATATGAAACACGAGAAGGGTAGCCCAAGGGTGGTCGTCTTGAAAGCTGTGCTATCCCGTGCATGAGAAGGGTAGCTAAAGCTGTGCTATCTCAAACACGAGAAGGGTAGCCCAAGGGTGATGCTGTGATTAGGGCTTTTTTGAAAGCTGTGCTATACCGGGGATTGGCAAGGGTAGCCCAAGGGTGAATGCCGTGATTAGGGCCTTCTTGAAAGCTGTGCTATCCCGTGTATGAGAAGGGTACCCAAAACTGTGCTATCTCAAACACGAGAAGGGTAGCCCAAGGGTGGTCGTCTTGAAAGCTGTGCTATCTCGTGCATGAGAAGGTAGCCGAAGCTGTGCTATCTCGAACACGAGAAGGGTAGCCCAAGGGTGGTTTGTGAGCTGTGCTATCCTGTGTATAGGAAGGGTAGCTCGAAGGTGAGCTGTGCTATCCTGTGGATGGGAAGGGTAGCTCGGAGGGTGAGCTGTGCTATCCCGTGAATGGGAAGGGTAGCTCAAGGGTGGATGCCGTGAATGGCAAAGAGTGTTTCGCACTATGGATAGTGCTAATGCCATGAATGGCCTTCTTGCAAGACTGTGATATCCTGTGTGTAGGACGCCGTGGTTGGCTAGTCTCAAGGGTAAGCACTGTGGATAGTGCAACAAATGTATATAGCAGATCCTTAGGCTTATGTCATAGATGACATGTGGACGCCATGAATGGCGAGCCCTTGGGAAAAGGCACCGTGAATGATGCGAGTGCTGTGAATAGCAAAGGAGGTTGCACCGTGTATGGTGCAAGTGCCGTGGATGGCAAGATGCATTTTGAGGCTTTTGATGGTGTCGTGAATGACACGGTGACTTTTGAAATCTTGGTTTTGGTGCCGTGGATGGCACAGTGAATTTTGGAAATCTTAGGATTGTGCCGTGCATGGCACAATGATTCTTTTGAAATTTTGTGGGTGTACCGTGGATGGCACAGTGGTTTTTGGAAGACAAAAGATTGTGCCGTGGATGGCACAAGGATTCTAAAAGATCAGTTTAAAACATTTTTCTTGGAAATCTTTCTAGAGGCTTTGCCATGGATAGCAAAATCTGAGATAATGCCGTGACTGGCAAATTTTGAAATTAGTGCCATGAAGTAACAAAATCGGGGGACCATTGGAATTGGTTCCACACATCATGCCGTGGATGGCATTGTCACAAAAGAGAATGTATGCCACAAAGGGCTATCCACTGTTTCTCCAGGATGACGTCTCGATATAACCATGGGAAGTGGTTTATCGTGAATCATGGGAGATTTATGCAAAAGTACGTCATGAAAAACGATTTTGATGTAGGCCCGAAGGCCACTTTAATCTGTGCTTTTTGAAAAGCCATTTTGATGTGCGCTCGGAGGCGATTTGATATATGCCCTGAGGTTCTTTGATGTACGCCCGGAGGCGAATGGATTTTGAAAATTCTTTGTGGTGCATTTTTTCAAAGCAATTTTGACCAAAAGTGTTGGCATAAGAATGGGTGCACTTGTGATGTGCAAATGATTCATGCATGTGCAGGAAGGTAAGGGCAAGTATTGCAGGGTTTACTATCCTTTGACATTGTACCAAGCAAAATACACAAACAGAATTGAAATGTGTGTGCAACCCTACAAGGGTTGGTGCCATCGAAGGCACGACTCCTAGACGTACTTGTGTGAGGAAGCACATCTAAGTCCTGATCAGTCTTTTCTTTCATCTGTTCTGAAGATTCTCTACTGTCTAATTAAAGAAATGCTTACAACTTGCCAATGAGGGCGAAATCACTTAAAGCTTAAAAAGCTGGAAAAGTGTTCGATCCCAGGGTTGTTGGGAATTGTAGGACAGGATACAATTGATTTCAAAAGGGGTAGGCTAAAAAGTCCTAGATCTAGGGTTTCACTGCCCCTGCTCTTATGTGGCTTGCTTTCATCTGCTTTTTCTGATCTGGCTGGCTTTCGTCTGCTTGAAGAATGACCCGGACTTAGTGTGCTTCCCACGGACTTAAATGGGTCAAGGCCCACGGCTCACAGGACTCAATGCATGGATCAGGAGTGGTTCCCCTGATCAAAGTTAGGTAGGCTTCCTAATTTAGGGTTGAGATAGCCCAGAGTCTAGGGTCCACTCAATTTTATTCAAAGAGGGTAGGGGGTTGCTGCCCCTGATGGACTCTTAGATTTTAGATTGATTTTATTGCTCTTGTATCATCATTTCACAATCACATTCATCACACAGGTGCATCAGAACGCTGGGTGGGAAAAAGGATACACAGCCCGAGACAAAAGTCTACAAGGGTTTGTGCCAGGTCCAAGATCCCTCGTGTACCACGACAAGAAACCAGCGGCGCTATAGGGATCCAAAAAACTTGGGGATGTTTTCCCTTCGCTTTCCCCGGCAAGCCAAGGGTGTGTTAGGCTAATATCATCCCAAAAGTTGTTTATACGGTTAAGAAGGGTGGCTGCTAGAGAGGTCTACGACTAGGCCAAGAAGATGCATCACATGCCATTCAGATCAGGTCACCTACGCGGGCTCCCTCGCACGTGTCACCCCACACATATATAATGAAGGCAAATAAAATAAGCAGATAGATAACTGAAGAACAAGACATGCCGCATGTGTATATACAAGTGCATGTGTACATGGGAGTGTATGTGCATGTGTGAACATGTGCCAAAAGTGTGTGCGTGTGTGCACATGTGTACAAGTATGTGCATGTGTGCACACGTGTACAAGCATGTGCGTCTGTGCACATGTAAGAGTGTAGGTGCATGTGAATGTGTGTGTTTGCACATGTGCATCCTAATGAGTCAACTCGGTCTAAACTCCAATTGGGTTGAGCCAGTCCCCATTGGAGTCGCCAAGCTGTGCGCACGTCGTGCCTGTACGAGGGCGCGCGCGAAAGCGAGGGGAGAATGGGGGTTGGGAGTCGCCACTGCCTGATGGGCTGCATACAGACACCTGGGTGCCCTAAGGATATCTATTTTAGTCCGCAGCTAGAGATTCTGAAAAAGGAGCTCGGTTATGGTCCGGGGAAGTCCGTAGACACCTCGGTCCGCCCCGTCAATTGACAGGTCCCTTGGGTTTTGCGAGTCAACTCAATTCTAAACTCACTTATTCCTAAGCCAGCATGCACACTCGATTAAGTCTGGTGGGACCACCTGAATGGTGTGGGTCCCTTTTATTTGATTTTATCTTATTAGTTAGGTGATCTAGGTCTAATATGGGCCTCGTTGGAAGGCCCATGGGATGCCAAGTAGGACTTAGGCTCAAAAGAGACAAAAATCAATAATATTGGGCCTAACCGCACACTCTGTGCGGTTTGAGTGTAACCGCACATCCTGTGCAGTTAGGGCTGAACCGCTCTGTGTGTGCCGTTTCGACTTAGAAAGCCCAAAATGGCAATTTTTGGAAGGGCGGGTTGGGAGTTCCTTCTTTTCCAATGTTCTGAGGGTTATTGTGGGTCACTGTATTGACCAACAGTGGTTTGCTTCCTTCCCAATCCAGCAAAATATCATCCTTTTGGGAGGGGATTCAAAAAGGGGAAGAAGAGAGAAGGCCTGGGGTTCTGCCTCTCCCCCTCTGGGGATCTTTCGCACAGCGGGGTAGGGACTTGAGTACCCCTACCTTTGTCCTTTCAACTTCACACAACAGTAAACAAACAAGTCAAACAAAAGCATTTAAGCAAGATTATAAAAGAAGGAAAAGAGAGGGGGGTTAAATGGTGTACATGAGAGGCACAAAGTAGAGGGACAAATTCCTCATTCGAATGGGACAAACCTATAGCAAAACAGAGCATAAAGTGCTCCTAAAAGTGTGGGAGGGCACTTTCTCATCCCCCCCCCCCCCCTCCTTTGGTATCATCCACGTACCACCCCCTTACCATGGGAATTTCCACGTTTAGCAAGAAGAGGAAAACGGACAGAAGAGACACTACTCATACCAGAAATGAAGGAGATAACAAGCTAAGACGAAGGAACACCAAAACATACTTGGAACATGCTCATTCTCACTTATGTCAAATACAATGTCATAAGAAACATTACCTTGGGGTTTTGAAACCCTGGAAAGGTGTGTTTGAGCCTCCTTCAGGCAAAACAAGGGCTGGAGCAGCTCCTCTTGGCACCACCAGCAAGTTCCCTTCCTTCTTCAAGTTGGGTAGTGATGGAGGAGGGTGGAGGAAGGCTAAAAAAGGTCTTGGGAGTGGGGCTTGGATGGTATGGAGGCTGTGCGCGCGTGGGAAACGCGGCACAGGGTAATTCGGAGTCGCCACCGCCTGATGGGGTGCAGGCGGACACCTGGGTGCCTAATCTTATCTAATTAGGGCTCTTGGTCTGCAGCTTGAGATTCTAAGTCTTGGTTCTCGGTTGCGGGCTGGGGAAGTCCGTGGACACCCCAATCCGCCCCATCGGATGGCAGGTCCCGTGGGTTCCCTATTTTTGGCTCTCACCCGATTTCTAATCCCGCATGCTTTTTTGTTAGGTCTTGGTGGGACCACCTGAGTGGTGTGGGTCCCTTTAGTTGATTTTATCTTGTTTTGCTTAACTTAATTGAGCTGGGTCTGTTTGGGGTGGGCCCCGTTGGAAGGCCCAACCGGTGTCCTGGATGGGCTTGAGTCGGCCCGTGTACCCTTGGTGGGCCTCTGTCTAACCCTAGGAGGCCCTGTGGGCTTTGGTTAGTGAGTTGGTTTTTAGGGTTCAAGTTAGAAGCTTAAGTGGCTTTTTATGCAAGTGGTGGGCAGGATTGGTTTGTGGGCCCCTTAGGTGGGCCCACATGGTGGCCAAGTGATTTTGCATCTCTTATCTTCTTTAGTTTACCAAAGTGGGCTGGTCATTGGGCTTGGGGCCCATGATCCAGGCTTTGGGCTTTGAGAGCCCAGTTTCTTGGAGTTTAGGGCTTTCACCCTAACTCGGTTCAGTTAGCGGGCTTTGGCGGGCCCGACAGGCCCTGGCCCATGGTCTCGGCCAAACCACACAATTTAAACATCAATCCACAAAGACAAATTCGGGTGGGCCGCATTGGGTTTGGCCCATCCGGTTTGGTTAGTTAGTTCCATTTAATCTTGCTTAGTTGCATGCTTTTGGACTTATTGGGCTTGGTGGGCCCCGTTGGAAGGCCCACGGGTATTCCGAGTTGGACCGGTGGTCCATGTCCCAAGTTGGGTTTCCGGGTGACCCGGAAACCCTATTGGTTCACTTGGTTTGGTCAAAATCGCTCCAAAATTCGGCAAGACATCAAGACATACAAAAAAACACATTTCTGGGTGTATCCGGCCTTAGTTGCCGGATACACACAGGCCATAGGCGATCCGGCCTGAGTTACCGGATCACCTAAAAAATGGCCTTTTCGGGCTTAGGCCATTGGGGTGGCTTCCAGGGGTTCTTGGGGTCTTTCTATGAGTCGTGTGGGCCCCTGGGAAGGCCCACATTGGTTCAGGTTTTGGGGTGGTACCCCATTTGATCCCTTTTGGGATTTCTCCACATGATCAAGAGGACAAGGGGGAAGGCATGATGCTGCTACCCCTCCCCCACTTTGTCAAAAAGAAAATGCAGCCAAGGGACAAAGGTTTCAACACCCTCATCCAAGTGTTTCCATGCTACCCGCCAACATGCAATCGAAGCTCCACCCAATCATGCATCTCTAGCTAAGAATACCAATCATAAAACCACATAATGTGAAGCATGGGACAGCAACAACAATAAAAAGAAACAGTAGCCAATATACAATGGTTAAAAAAAAAACACAGCTAAGTGGGTGTGGGGTGCATGAAAATTGTAGGAGAAATGGCCTTCATACTTGGGCTTGGGGGTTCAAGCATGCTACGAGGGTTGGGTAGGCAGCATGCTAACAAAAAAAAGAGTAACCAGGTGCAGCCGATCCATATGTAAAAAAAAGGAGAATTAAAAGTGAAGGTTCATGCTCGATTACACTTATGGATGTACCCCGGGATTCCGGACCAAGTTTATGTACATGCGAAGTTAGGCCAAACCAGTACTATGAACTAGACTTGTGGGTGCTTCTTTAATACTCAAAAATTCGTGCATATTCACAAGCATGATTCCTAGGGCTGACTTTTGCAATGGAGACAGTAGCTAGCATGCCAAAACCTTGCTCAAATATGTAAGAACAGCAAGAAGGGAAAAGTGCCAACATCACCTTAGCATGCATGACACTAAAACAAGAGAATTTCATACACACCTGCAGCAATAATCAAATGAAGCCAAACAACTTTATACCATCTAACATGCTGCACTCATGACTTGTGGTAATCTATCCACCAAACCCGAACCCCGTAATAGGTAGCTAGTGAAAGGAAGAGGGGGGCTTACGTATGGGGTACGTGGGATGCAAGACGAGAGGAACATTTTCCTCTGTTGAAAAATGGGACGAAGTCAATGCTAAGTACCAGAAAACAGCAGCTCCATATTGACCTTTGGACCTATCTTTCACTAACTAAAAGGTCTCCCATTCCATACTTCGAACCACCGGGACTTACCTTTCTTACCGTGGAAGAACCATCACCCATGGAAGACAAGAAAAAGTAATGGAGAGGGAAGGAAACGCACATTTCTTGCATAAGAGACTACCACAACATGCATGGGAACTTACATGCTCTAAATAGACCAAAACTCATATATGTGGAATAAAACCTTGCAAGGATGCTTACCTTGTGTCCACAAAATGTTCTTGAGGTATGCTTCAACCTCCCTTAGGCCTGGACGGCTGCTGGAACTCCCCTTTGCAGCACCAACAGCAACCAAGCTTTTTCTTGGTTAGGTGAAGATGGAGAAGGATGGAGAAGGATGGAGAAGAATGGAGGAAGGAGGGGTGGAGCTGCCTTGGGGTGGTGGTAGGAAGGTGGTGGAGGCCAATGGGTGTTGGAGAGGGAAGGTTCGGATGAGACAAAGTGGGGCAAGGAGGTCCAAGAAGGGTGGAATCAACCAACCCTTGGAAAGGGGGCTGCTGCCCCCTTTTATAGAAAACTTAATGTATCCGGACTTGGAGTCCGGATACACTATATATCATGTGTATCCGGACTTGGAGTCCGGATACATTAAGCTGCCTTTGTATCCGGACTTGGAGTCCGGATACAAAACATAATAATTGGCAAAATTGATTTCCGCCGCGAATTTGTCGGAGAATCGGCGCGAATCTCGCCGAGCAAATCTTCGTATCCGGCCTTGGAGTCCGGATATACATAGGGGCACGTGTATCCGGCATTAAATGCCGGATACAAATCGGAAAATTACGGATTTGCCCTTTGACTTGACCGATTCGACCGATTTGACACTTTTGGATATCTACGGATTGCCCCGTACGAATTTTTGTTTAGTCCTCGAGATTTTTGGATATTCAAGATTTAGTCCCCGAGATATTTTGCTGCGTTGGCTGCCACGTGTGCAATTCCCGCGCCACGTGTGCAGTTTCTGGCATTTGCCGCCCGGAAACTTCGACAGCTCATATCTCTTTCATCTGATCTCCGATTTGAGCAAACTCAATTGCGTTGAACTCGTATCGGAGCCCTCTATTCAATGACATATGGTTAAGCACTTGGCACGGGGTTCGAGGAAAAGTCAACTCTCGGCTCATCCTTAAGTTTGACCGCCCGCAGAACCCTCATCCGAACTCCGATTCCAGCAAACTCAGTTGCGTTGGAACCGTGTCGAGATTCTCCATCCAATGGAATAGGGCAAGGTACTTGGCACAGAAATCGAGGAAAAGTCAACTCTCGGCCCTTCCTTAAGTTTGACCGCCCGCAGAACCCTCATCCGGACTCTGATTCCAGCAAACTCAGTTGCGTTGGAACCGTGTCGAGATTCTCTATCCATTGAGATAAAGTAATGCGGCCAAATTTTATTTGATTAAAAGGTCAACTTTCCACCCCTCAGGGTTTGACTTTTTAGCCGGATTCTGCATTTTTGGCTTTTTTGGGAGCGCAAAAATGAGGTGCTTACAGAGGCAAAAGAGGTAGTTTCGTACAAACAGCAATGGGGGAGAAGGGGTGGAAACAACCCAACAGCAGCCAACCCCTACCTACTATTTGGATTTTATATTTATAAAACACTGGGACAAAACCGCATACTCAATGCGGTTTGGTCGAAAATGAACAGTAACCGCACATACCGTGTGGTTTGGTCTAAACCGCAGGGTATGTGCGGTTTGGTCTAAACCGCACTGTCTTTTTATCAATGATTAGGGGACAAACTGGTCAAACGCAGTCTGGCGCGCCATGCAACCACACTGTAAGTGCGGTTACTTTTCGCGCGCTGCTTGCGCTGATTGGCTCGGGCAAACGGTGGCCGAAAAAATCAACCGCACACCTTATGCGATTGCGGCAAATCTTTCAAATTTGCCTCTTTCTATCCCCTTTTTTTGGTTTAGTTGACGGCTGAGGTGACTCAGCCGCCCACTCGGACGAATTATGCCCTCCAATTTTTATTATTTCCCATTTTTTAACTAGTTTAATTAAGATATTAAACTTTGACTGATTTGCCCCTGGGACTGTTTTGCTTATATCTTTTCCATCCGGGCTTCGATTTGCGCAAACTTAATTACGTTGGAACCGTGTTGGGATTCTCTACCCATTGGGATAGGGTACATCAATCAACTTGGGCTCAGGTAAAATGTCACTTTTTGCTCCTTAAGATTTTGACCCGTTTTGCTGTTCTTTAGAACATTTTTTTGTTTGATCAAAATTTGGGTGCTTACAATCAAGTCTTGAGTAATCAATTGTGGCCATGCAATATACAATGGTAGGTTCTTCCCTACATCTATAATGGGCTTTGTTGCACTAAAAAGGGTCCATCGAGACTTTAGCATTTGGGGCTACTCATGCTTATGGGTAAGTACTTATATATAAGATTCTCAATTAATTAAGTACGTATCCATAATTATAAAAAGTTTCTTATCCAAAAAATTTCTTGTCTGATAAACCTTACTTGGTGTATTCACCCATGCTATCACTACAAATAAATATGTCTTCATTGCTGGCAGCTTGTGGTATTCAGGACTCCCTTGACATTTATATGGTAAGTAAATTGAGTTCCTCGGTTCCTAAACTAGTCTCAACAGCACATAATGCTATGTACAAAATACAGAGGATTAGAACGCAAACTTTACGGGCGGTAAACAATTCTTGCCTCTTGAAGTGCTTCTATTGGCGGTAGGGGTTATTCTTGCCCCAAAGTGTGTGGGTGCATGTGCAAGTGTGTGCACATGTGCCATGAAAGTGTGTAGGTGCATGTGCAAGTGTGTAGGTGCATGCGCAAGTGTGAGCACATGTGCCATGTAGGTGTGTAGGTGCATGTGCAACTGTGTGCACATGTGCCATGTAGGTGAGCCCATTTTGGTCCAACCATCCAACTGGGCTGGTTCAATCCTAGAGAAGTTTCCAACTGTGCATAGCCCCATTTTTGGCAAGTTTGGCTCGGATCGGTGTAGTTTATTGTTCTTTTGGAATCGCTATTGCCTATAGTGTTGGGGTGTAGGTAGTCACCAAGTCTAAACTGATATGTACCACTAATCGGCTAAGTTACCCACTTGAAACCCGAGGAAATCCATGAACGCGTCGGGTCACCCTGCATAGCAGGTTCCCATTTTTGGATACGGTTGGACATTTAATGGACTGTTGTAGTTTTGTCCTTTCCATTTCTTCTTTTTTTTCTTTTCTCTGTTTCTTTTTAATCATTTTATATATAAAATAGTTTGAGGGGGTTGACATCACATGTATTAAAGTAAAAATTAATTCTAGCTAAGCCGTAATGCAGCGCCCCGGATCCAGATATATCCCTCATGAATAATCCAAACCCAAAGTACTAGCTCTGTGGGCCCAAAACAACTAATATCCAGACAAAAATTAAATCTATAACAACTAAATGAACATCGGAATACACTATCAAATTCAAATTCCATTAATGGTCATCAATTAATTGTGGGAACATGATCAATTAATCCAAATTAGATAATAATAAGTCTGGATAACAAGGAATGTCAACTTCTGACGCCTTGGATCCGAGTTACATAATGAAACCGTAACTCATCTCCGAAGAGCTAGCTAATCCACAGGATCTATTTATCAGAGTGAATGAATACATGAATAAAACAATAAACTACATAATCAGAATCAACTATTTTCCCAAACTCCATATAAAATGCCATGTCTCAAAACTAGACTCACATGATCCATGCATCTACCCACCAATATTGTCCTCCCCAAGATCTGAAAACAAAACAAAACTGAATGAGATACAAACGTCCCAGTAAGTGGCACATGCATGCTTAAATACATTTTAATCAGTTCTAAATCATGTATCAGTTATAAATCATATAATAATGACGACAACACGGATAATCCGAATAATCCAACAATAACCCAGCAATCAATATGAGATAAACCCGAGTAATCCTACATGTAAATCAAATCTGTAGTATTGAATCAGAAATCAATAAGTCACAGCAGGACTCATGAAATAAGACTGCCTTTAACTAGTGTAATATCAATGTCCACTATGCCACCTCCCGGCTTATGTGCGAAGCCTAGTACACGATCATCATCTTATTGTGGAAGAACTCAACCAGTACAGTGAAGGGTTGTCATGTACTATCCAGTCATAGTCCGAGTATACGATAAATGAGGGAAAGCCGCAGCCCACAAGTACAAAGAAGGCCTTATCGAGTACACGATGGAATGCATGCGTGAACAAAGAATTGCAACTATCAAAGTACAATCCTTTCCACTATCTAGCTCCTAAATGGATCCACATCATGCTACGCTGTGAGATCCCAAATTTTCAGTAAATAAATAAAAAGAAATAAAATATTAATATTTGTAGAGATAATGATCTTATTTGAAACAATTGGAGATTGAACATATATAATAATAATTTGGGGAATTTCTCATAAATCCGAGGTGGATAATTGATCAAAATAATGAGGATATTAAATTTGTAAATTTTGGAAGGGAATTAATAGTTAAATATGACTACATTAAAGAAAAGGGTATTTTAGTCATTTTAAAATTAACAAAAATAAAAAATGAATTAATTAATGATTATTAGACTTGATGAATTATGTTAGACCTAAGTTAGGTTTAATTTGGATATAAATAGTGAGATTCATAGCTTAACAAGTGAAAAGAGGGCATATTGGTAATTATGATTAATAAGGAGCCTTAAGTTGAGGAAAAAGAGGAGTTTTTGAGTGTTTAATAATATTTTAAAATAGGAAAAATAATTAGCACGAAAATAAATTAACCTAGGAGTTTTTTTTTATAGGATTCTTAAAAGAGGAATTAGAAATGAGAGATAAGATAAAAAAAACGTTTTCAAATAGGATTAGGAATCCTAGTTGAAAGGTTTCCTAATCCAATTAAGACTTGTAATTGGATGAGATTATAAAAGGAAGGCTTCAGAGAAGATTTGGGGTTTCCTACTAATTGAAAACGAGTGGAGAAAAGAGCAGAAAAACGTGCTCAGAAAGGGAGGAAAATATAGAGAGAGAGAGAGAGAGAGAGAGAAAGGAGATAAATAAAGACACTTTTAGAAGAGAATACATGCTGCAGAAAATTCCAACCAGCAACCATCAAATTGCGATCTAGAGCAAATCAACCGTTGGATCGGCCTAAAATTTGGAGGTTTTGTTTTTCACTAATATTTCTTCAATCTGAGCGGTGAAGATTTGATTTGTGGACTCCTAGAGTGGTGCAATAATAGCAGAAACATGGAAATGCTGCACTTTGAAAGTTTATTGGAAAAGAAAGATTTCACATTCTTGAGGTAAGTAGTAACCCTTCTAAAAATATTTTATGTTTTCCGGAATAATCGTCAAATCGTATTTTGAGTGAATTGATTGGGTGAATTTGGATATGCTTGATGGATTAAATATTGTTAGATTAGAAATTTATGAGAATTGTTAGTCATGTTTTAGAAAAAGTATGGATTATTGCTAAGTTTTGATTAAGAATACTTGTGAATTCATGTTTTGACGTGTTTAGAATGATCTAGCATATTTTAAAGATTATATTATATGATTTAGAAGTGATTTGGGGAGTTGGTTTGGTGTGATTTGGATTTAGGATGAAAATTTGAAAAATATAAGAAAAACCCAGAATTTTCAAGATTCATACGGATGCCTGGCATAACGCTCGAGCGCTAGGCCAAATGCCCTGCCCGTGTTTTTTTTTTTAGAAAATTAGAACCCCAAACCCAGAAATTTTAATTAGACCGAGCGCTCGGAATCACACTCAAGTGCCATCTTGAGCGATCAAACTTGGAATTGAATTTTCCTCGAGCGCCTGGCATAGCGCCCATCAGCGCTCAAGCGCCCATGACAGATTTTTGAGAAATTTTGGATTTTACCTAGTTTTTTACTCTAAACTTGTTTTTGGAAAATTCCAACTCATGTACGAATTAGATTAGGATATTTTGAGAGTGTTTGCACCGGCATAAATATTATTGGGATTTTCATAAAAAATTTGGGTACGTTTTGGTGAAAAGGGAGATTTTGGTTCTTTGGTGGATTTGGAGGTTCGAATGGGTATTAATTAACTTTTCTTTAGACATATTAGATAACTAGTTGTATCTTAGTTGAGTTTTGGCTTCTGTATATCTGTTATGAATGTATTTCTTTTTTTTGACATATTTTAGCATGGATTTGGTGTATTTGTCACACCTATTACATGGTTTGGTGCTTAGATGAACATTAATTGATTTCTTTGGGTTTTCTATGTATGTATTGGAAGTTTGAATATGTTTGACAACTGAGTTGGTATTTGAGTTATTATTGGCATGGAAATTGGGCTCAGAATTAAATATGCAATTATTTAATGTCGATTATTGTATCTTGTGGAAGGCTTTTCTTTTATTTTTGCAGGTTTCCTTAGCCAATTATTGGTCTACAAGAGAGTCGTTATCGGCCGTGTACTTAGCCAAGTAATGGCATACATGTGAGCCGTTATCGATCGTGTTCATCTTTCATGTCGCAACAACGTTTATGGCCTTGTATTTGAGCCATGTATCTTGGCACGCTGCCATGTATCTAGGTAGTGCCCATCATCTTGCCACAACAACCTTTATGGCCTTGTATTTGAGCCATGTATCTTGGCAGGCACCTAGCCATGTATCTTGGAAGTGCTCATCACGTTGCAGCCATTTAATGTCCTTGAAGCAACGATAAAGGTAAAGATAAGCCATGTAATGGCACAGGTAAGTATTTGGGTGAATATTGATATGCATGATATGTTATTATTTGCTTGGATGCTTTGTATGATAAATCCTCATGTAGTTGATGATATTATGAATGAATCTCTTGTGCTTGATGCTACCATGATTGATTGCTTAGTTTTACCGAAGGGTTTTCCATAATCTCATATATATGATTCAGAAGAAGTTATTAGTGGATTTTCTTAGTGTGCTGTTACTACTTGCTAAGATTTTATATCTCATGCTTGTTTTCAAATGTTTTGTTTAAGTTATCATTGGAGAGGATGCTACGGAATAGAAGGTTAGAGGGCTTGAAGGCTTTAGAGATTTAAAGGTTATTAATAAGAGTTTATTCCTCTCTAAGAGTAGTAGTAGGAGGTCTAATAGAGTATTTTGAGAAATAGTGAGTTATAGTTACCTTTTTATATTCGAAGAACTTGATGTAATTGAATTTTAAGGATTATAATGAAATAAAGAGAAGTCTCATAGCGCACTCTGAATTATCTTATTTCCTTTATGCTTATATACTTAATTGTTTTGTTATCATTCAAGTAAATGCCCTGATCCGCTAAAAAAACACTACCAAATCCGGGGCATTACAGAGGTGGTATCAGAGCATTTGGTTCATGAGCCATAGGTTTTAGGGTGTAATATGCTAAATATGTAATGCCCCGAACCCGGGTCAGTGCAAACCGGCACCCGACCCGAACCCAGTTCGCTACTGTAACAACCCGAATTTAGTTCAACAACCAAATCCGAGGTGTTACTGGCCCATATCAAATATACATCAAGAATATACCAGACTAAAGAATTAAATAATCCATTCAATTAATTAACTATCAGAGTGCGGAACATGTATGTGCGGAAGTATAGTCTAAAATCCTCAACTAATTAATATAGTTAACCATCAAAATCAATATGAAAGTATGGTAAAATAAAAGGGTCACTATCTCTCTCATCTCTCTAATACATCAAACCAAATGAATAATAGTCTAATCAAAATAACTAAGTCTATATCAATCCACAACCTCAGACAATATCCGGATAATAGAAATCCTCCGGAGAATAATCAGTTAGCTCTCCCTGGAAATCACTACTAAGATCCCCCTTTCGCGTATCAGCTGAAGAATGAAATAAAGGTAGGGTGAGATACGAATATCCCAATCGGTAACACATGCATGTTTAAATAGTTCATATAAGTAAAATAACAGTTCATGCACGAATAAGCAGTCTCGACTAAGCAGGCTCGTATAATCATTCGTATTGATCATGAATACAAAACAGTATAGTTAAACAGTTCTAAATATGAATTTCAGCAAGTTCTATTATAGGAATCCAATATCATAATCCATACTTTGCTAGGATGCACTAAACAGTCACATCCAACCAATATACCAATTACATGCCTCCAGCATGTACACAATAGTAATAACAAGTGTTTATGATTTTAGTGTCATTGTAGGACTCACAAAGATAGATAACCCTTTTGAGATGACTCTCAACCAATCGCTATACCACCGTGCGTCTTAGGAGCAATGCTACTAATGATACTCAAGTCCCACGCAGCGCAGCTTAGACAAGAGCCATAGTCACCGACTTATTGCACACGTACCAATCAGAGTTGGTATGTACCACCAGCATGCAGCACCAGAATCAATACATGGAGATGGTCGCTTATCCACATGTACAGGGAATCACCAATGGCTCACCGGGGTGTCCCTCCAGACATAGGACCTTCCCAAACAAACTAACTTGCAAAGGAAACACGCTCGCACAAGGGAGAAACTCAACCCAAATGACATATCCCTCAACTATCTAGCCACAACTATGGATCCATAACCAGCTATGCCCACTAGACTCCAAAAATTCCCTAAAATATAATATTTCTATAAGGGTTGGTGCCTAGCGGCATATAAAGGTTAAATCTGACAATTACTTCAGTATTCGGGTTAACTGAGTTGAACTTATGATCTGAATTCTCTTTATGTAATTATCTGGTTTATAGTGTAATTTAGAGATGTTCTAGTAATCAGTTAATAGTCAAGTTTTTCAAAAACTAGATTTCTCAATTACGTTCAAAGTTTGGCAACTAATGTCCTAAATATCTCCCTAATTTATTTTTCTGTAAAACACGAAATTAAATAATTTATTTTGGTCTTAAAACATCTTAATTAATGATTAAAATTGTCTAAAAATAGTTTTGAATTGAATCAGGGTTGAAATTATGAAATTCTGCATTTTCTACACAAAGCGCCTAGGATCGCCCCGGGGGTCTAAGGTCAGCGGTAGTTCAATTTAGATCGCCGACGATAAGTCTTCTCGCGATCTCGGGCAGTCTCAATTTTTGGTCTAGCGCCTAAGAGCGCCGAGGATCTCCGAGCACAGTCGAAGTCGGTGGTCACTCAAAAACGTTCAGAAACAGCGTATAAATGTGATTTTTCACGTCCAAGATCATTCTAACATACATATAATATTGTTATCAAACTAAATACATGAATATATCATACAAAAACATGCTTTGGAGATTAAACGATCGTAAATCCAAAAACAAACAGAAACCGGTGTCACCTACCTCTTTCGTGCATTGTTTCTCCTTCTCTTCTCTAAACAATAATACTCACAGATGCGAGATACTCCTTAGGCGATGAAGAACGCAAACCAAACGTCCTTCCTTCTTCTTCTTCTCTCCTGGTCGCACAGTCGCCGTTTGTCTCTTGCGGCTGTCGAATACGAACGAGTATTCCAATAGTATATGATTAAGGTATTAAACTATTATATATATTCTCTATTCCATGCATCTCACATGCAGAAGACTCCATACACACGCCCAATCATATCTCTTAAAATTAAAGTGTTAATCATACCTTGATATCTCATGATCGGACGGTCGGATCTACGTCCAATTCTGGATCTTCACTATTTATGTCATCCCCTACATTAATAAAATATTTCTATCAGTTATAACTCTCAAGGATATTATTTATTAATTTATTTTATTATTTAAAGAAAATTCAGGGTTTTACAAAATAGAACCAATGACTAGGATTATTTAGGATGAGAGTATACTAATATAGTCTTCTTTATTGTAGTTGAGAATGGCATGATCAAGGAGTACCACCCGTGTCATGCCCCAGAACCAAGCCTGCCCCGCCAAGGCACAACTCGTCCCAGACTGTGGCAAGTGAGCCATTATACTTAACAAAAACTCTAAGGATTTTAAATCTTTTCTACATGAGTGCAAGTGCAACAGTTTATACATGTGCATATCCAAAAGTGTTCATATATATATATATATATATATATATATATATATATATATATATATATATATATATATATATATATATATATATATATATATATATATATATATTTGAAATGAAATAAGACCTGAGAGTTTAGTTACAAATAGAAGGGTGACTATTCACACCTCTCAGCTAAAAGGTTTTACAAATCAAAACTATACATGTATAAACAAAGGAAATCCTAAGGCCTATAGTAGTCTTCCTCTCTATACCCGATGGCCTTTTCCTTTCCTTTATCCCCAGCTTGGTCCTTCACACCGGACGTCGATGGATCTGAAAAATAAGATAAATAACAACTGTGAGACGAATGTCTCAATAAGCAACACATGCATGAGTCAATGAAAACACAGTTTATACATATATCTTTCGATAAACCATGACATGCGGGTAGTTTCTAATACTACAAAATCCACGGCATCTCATGTGTCATACAATAGTGCATGTATGTGCTTCAGTGTACAATTCATCAATTTTCTCTCAATTGCAATCAATAAACATTATGATAAATGTAATGGATCCCAAGATTGCGTGGAGGATACGAGTCCTCTATCTCCAGGCCAGGGTGAACAAAGGTTCACTATCCCCAACTGCGATGAATCTCTCACTCTAACATTCCACACTTACAGTTTAGAAAGGGCTAGTTCACTACCCTCCAATTTGAGGTGAACCATACATACTACTGACCAATAATATTTATTGAGAAGGAACCAGTTCACTACCCTCAAATTGAGGTGAACTGCACATGTTACTTATCATTATTCCCTCTTGTGAATGAGCTCGTTCACTACCCTCAGATTGAGTTGAACTGCACATATTACCAAGCAATATCATTCTTTGTGGAGAAGCTAGTTCACTACCCTCAGATTGAAGTAAACCATACATTTTACTTACCAGTAATCACTTTTAAAAAGGTGTCAGTTCACTACCCTCAGATTGAGGTGAGCTGTACATACTACCCACCAATACCGTTCTTTGTGGAGAAGCTAGTTCACTACCACCAAATTGAGGAGAACACTAGGTCACTACCCCCAATTGAGGTGAACAGCATACATATCTGCCAATATTCACTTTTGTGATGGAGCCAGTTCACTACCCTCGGATTGAGGAGAATACTAGTTCACCACCCCCAATTGAGGTGAACTGCATATGTTACTTTGTAAAACCCCAAATTTTCCACATGATTTTTATATTGGGAAAATAAAAATTAATAAGCTGTGTGTATGTAGGGAATCTCGGTGGGTGAGCACGCACCGAATCATGGGTTTTCAAAAACTCGTCGAGCGGCAATTATGTATGGTAAGTATAAATACTTAAGGTAGTTGCTTCGTAGATTTTGTTTTCGCACATTGAGAAGGAAGGAGATCATGGCTGTTTGTTTTAGGGTTTTGGGAGAGGAGCCAACTTGTGGGTCTTACTTGTCGCTAAGAGAAGTTCCGAAGATCGTCCTTGCGAAGAAAGTTTAGAGGGTCGACTATTGGACTTGCGAATAGTGGATCGAAGGAGGATCGATTGTGGGCTTTGTTGTTCGAGTAGTTGCTGTTGCAAGGATTTGAGCATACAAGAGGTGAGTAGCATCGTTTTAATCTGGGTTTTGGCTTTGATCATTGAGTTTAGTCATATTGCATGAGTTTCTGGAAAATACAGTTTCGAACGTGTGCTTTTGGAAGGATTTTTAGAGATGAATTTTGATGTGTTTAGATTAATTTCGAAACTTGTTTAAACGTCCTTTGGGGATAGTAGAAGGTTAGGAAAATTGTTACAAAGATCAAATTTTTGGTCAGTCATGTAGATCTAGGGTTAACAAAGAGTCGAAACTCGTAGGTGGTGTCCGCCGGGTTAGCACCAACTAGTATAGTTAGCGCGAGAGATTGTTTTAGTTCTCGCCCAGCTCGCGCTCATCTCGCGTTGAGTGTTTTAGTTGAGCGTGAGATTGATTTTCCTTACCGCTAAGTTCGCGCCTATCTCTTGCCAAGTTTTATTTGAGTTAGCGCGACGTGTATTTGTGTAACCGAGTTCACGCCGACCTCGCGCCAAGCGCCAGAGGCCAGCGCAAGCCCTAAGACTTTGTCGAAATGTGTGTCTGACCAAATAAAGCTAGATCTTGATATTTTGAGGTTTCAATCACTTAGCTAATGACTTGTTTAAGATCTTAGAAATACTTTTACCTGTTCAAACACTCTGAGATTATTAAGTGGAATTATTGGTAATTCTTAGGAGTTTCCGAAGTAAATTTTAAGGGCTATCGGTAGGTTATGTTATTGTTCCTAACACTAGGAGTTCATGATTTATTTCTCTTTTGTTATACACTTGTTCTTGATTGAGAAATTGTTTAATCTGGTTTTACTTGATTTAAAGTTCTGAACTATATTTGTAAAGTTTATCTTTGTGTGAGTAAATGGGTTTTATTATCAAAGGTCTTGTGTTCTGGAATGGGAGTAATCATTGAAAGTACATGAGGTACTGTTTCTGGTCCGGAGTGACCTGTGTTGAGCTATGTTGTGTTATACATGATGATGAACATGTTGATTTAATGTGATGTCAGAGTTGAGTTTAGACGATGGTTTGCTGTTTTGGTTTAGCTTGTCCTAGATCCATGTTTAAGCTTAATAATGTGATGGTATTGTTGGTTGTTGTAATTGCATGGCCTTGTGTGTTGCCACGACCGGTGTAGAGCAGCCAGAAAACCTGAGTAGGCCTGGTTGTCAATGCCAAAACCTGGGGAGTATGCCGGCATTGGATGACGAAACCCTGAGTAGGCCGTCATTTCAGATTTCCGAAACCCTGAGTAGGCCGGAACTGTGTACATGGAGGTGTGGATTGTCTACTTGGCATGTTAATTTATCAACTTAACAATAGTCATGACATTGACCATTCAAAGTGTTGTCGGTATTGTTATTGAAATATGATTGGAAACTATTATTGATTTTAGATTTAAACTTGGAAATTGTATTGGTTGCTTTAATCGTACTGGTTATTTATCGATGCATAATTTGAACTATTATTAACTATTTTCTGCATGCATATGCTACTCGCTGAGATATTCGTATCTCACTCTTTTGTTTTTGTTTTGTTTTCAGATACTCGAGGTGAGGCGACTACTTGGGTAAATCCAACTGAGACATATAGGGAGGAAGATTAATATTACATTCCTTAGACCTGTAGGTTATTTTTGAATTGGACTTTTGATTTAATTAAACTTTGGAAGTGTAATAAAGTAGTTCGAGGTTGAATCATTTGATTTTAATATAGTTGAATATTGAATTCTTAGAAATAAATGGTTTGTGCACTCTGATAGGGTTTAGTTTAGGTGATTATCCAATGATCACAATTAATTAAGATCCTTACCTAACCCTCCGTGAGACGTGTTATACATTTATTGAACAACACGGATCCGGGGCGTTACATACTTACCCATAATCACTTCGAGAAGGAGCTAGTTCACTACCCTCCGATTGAGGTGAACTGCTCATATTACTTTCCAATGTCCCTTTGAGGAAGGAGCCAGTTCACTACCCTCAGATTGAGGTGAACTACTCATATTTATAATGATAAACCTATGGGCTAATGCCCTAAATATCTCTCATAGACTTCTGGGCTACTACCTCCTATACAATTTAGGTCATGTGGGTAAGGCCGAAGCCCTCAGTTCAATAATCCTTAATGTCATTGGGGCCACTGCCTTCTTTTCAATATCAATACAACGAGCCACTGCCCTTTTTGTCTCATGTCCCAAATAATGGGCCAAAGCCCTTGAGGTGGGGCAATGGTATTACGGGCCATTGCCCTTATCTCATGGATCAATTACTAGGCTGAAGCCTATACTTCCAGATGTGGTGTACTCACCTTGATATTCAAGGGTAAGTGTTTGGTTTTTCTAAAAATTCTACATCTCATGACTCTTTTGGGGCAACCTATGCCTCAACTCTTTTGATACTTGTATATCTCAGTTTTCGCTCTTGACTCTTACTTCCAAAGGTTATTTAGAGAGTGTTTGAGGTAGTGGAATCAAGTTATCCCATTTCTGTAGTAATCTGGGATAGAAAACCTTTCTAAGACCTTCTTGGGCAAAACGTACCCAAAATCTTTATTAGTTGGAATTTTGAGGTACTTCCAGTTGGAACACCTCCTAGACACTTAACTCTCACTTATACATAGGTTGAATTTGAACAAAATCAAATGGTAGTTCAATCTGGGTTGAAACCTCAAAAATTGGAATTTATGGTAAAGGCACTCGATGGGTCGCTCGAACCGGCTTCGAGCGGCTAGAAATTTCACTCTCGGGTTCTCTGTTTTGACATCTCGCTAGAACAATCGCTTGAGCGGCCATGACTTAAAACTCTACCTGAAGCTATCTACAACTATCGCCTGATGCTCGCTCGAGCGGCTGGGTTTTCTCAGCAGTTATCGAAATCCGACTTTCAGGAATTTGGGGTTTTTCTCAAATCTTGATTGTGCTGGGTGTTTTTTGGCTCGAAATCACTCCTAGCATGTGTAGAAACTTACTACCTACAAAACCCCTCAAAGAAAATTCTCCTATTGGCTCTAGAACTCATTTTCACTTCTCAACCCTAACATTCATCTAAACATGCGAAAATGGCCGAAATCGTGAAATAAGGGTTGGGGTGGTGTTGCTTACCTCTTGCAAACACTTGAGAAAGTCGTATAGTCTCTATTGCAAGCCACGAACAGCTCCTTGCTTGCTTCTTGGTTAATCCCTCTCAAAACCTCCACCCAAGCACCCACACGAAAATGGCTTCCCTTGGTTTCTTCCTTTGTTTTCTTGCAAGTTAACACTTCCAATAGGTTTAGAATGGATGGGGGACGAAAATGGGGAAGGATGATGAGAAATGGGAGAATGGGAGAAGAGAAGAGGAAGGAAGGGTTTAGACAAGGGTTTTGGTCGAATGGGGGTGTTGGTCGTGAATGGCCTCTTTGGCTATTTTCCACACTTAAGCAAGTTTTCCACAAGCTCCAGATTTACAAGTTTGCCACTCCCATACTACATTGCACATAACACCAATACTTAGCATATTTTCTCTCACATTAGGAATCCTATTTAACCAAATGACAGATGTTCACCTTCTTAGGCTGCTGATAGCTGGGGGCTTAGCCACTTTAGCTGGCTTTAGGCTTGAGCTGCTCCAGCTTCATCTACACATCAAGCTCACTAATTAGGCTATGCTAGGGATTTTGGGACAGGGTTTCACAACCCATGCCCAAGAAGCTCAGGCCCCAGTTACAGCTGAGCAATTGGGAGAAGTTTGGAGGGCCATAGGTGCTGTTATCAATCTATTGAATAGGGAAATTGAGGGAAGACAACAACAGAATTAGAATAGAGAACCTCGTGGGGATAATGGGCAAGGACAATCTTCTACACATAAGCTTAAGCAATTTAGGAAGATGTCCCCACCTCCTTTCCATGGATTACACGATCCTATGGAAGCTAAAAGATGGATGATGAGGATAGAAAAGATCTTCAAGGTTATGAGGTGCCTTGAGGATAGAAAGGTGGAGCTTGCCACCTATATGTTGGAGGGAGAAGCAGAATTTTGGTGGCAATCTGTGTAGCATGAGCTTGGAGATGATGTTCCAATACTATGGTATGAGTTTAGAAATCAATTCTTTGATAAATTTTTCTCTAAAGAAGTAAAATTACAGAAGGAGAATGAATTCTTAAAAATATCTCAAGGTGATTTGACAGTGGCATAGTATGAGGCAAAGTTTGTAGAATTATCCCGATTTGCCCCACATAAGGTAGAAAATGAAGGAAAGAAGACTAGGCATTTTGAAAGAGGTTTGAGGCTGGATATTAAGGAAGTGGTATCAGTTTTCTTATGCTCTAAATATGGTAAATTAGTTCGTAGAACCATTGTTGTAGAAAGAGGAATAAATTCAAGGGACACAAATCAAGATAGAAAAAGGACTCCATCTCAAGAATTGGAAAGTTTTCCAGAAAAAGGGAAGAGACAGCGAACAAATTTAGAAGGTGGTCCAAAAAGAAAGGAAGTTAAGAAGGTTAGTGTAGACACCCCAAATTACACTGTGAAAAATGATGAATAATTGATCGAAAGCATAAAAAACATTTATTTCTTTTGTAGCTGAAATTTAAATTCGGATAAAATCTTTTCCTTTTGTAGCCGAAAATGTATTTCGGATACAAACATTTTAATTTGTATCCGAAATATGAATTCGGATACAAAGATTATTGTTGGTATCCGACCTGAGTTGTCAGATACTAATGTTTTGTTCCAAATGAAAAAATCCTGAGAGTTTTCACTTGTTTACTTCTATACCTCTGTCTGAGAAGTGGGAATTCCCAAATTTAGCCTCCGAGATTAGCCAAATGCCTCTGAACTAATGCCTTAGGGTTAAGTTGGAAGGTTCTAGACACACTTTTGTGTCTACCATTAAGACTTTATTACCCTTACTTTTGCTTATAAATAGAGGGCCTCTCCTCAAGCAAATGGCTGAAGATTGAAGCTAGAAGAGCTCCTAGAGAAGAAGGAAACCCCTGCCTCTCTGCTCCTGTAGACACCCCAAATTGCACTGTCAAAATTATCAATAATCATCAAAAATCATTATCTCCTTTGAAACCAACACAGAATTTGAGAAAACAAACTTTTTCCTTGTATCCGGCAACCTATGTTGGATACAAGTGTCTTTCTTCGTATCCGATGGATTATGCCGGATACAAGCAAGCTTTAGTGTACCCGGCATCATATGCCAGATACATTAAGGCACTTGTGTATCCGGCCTGATGTGCCGGATACATAAGTTTTGCTCAAAATTAGGGTTTTCCGAGAGATTTCACTTTTTACCATCATGTCCCTCATTAAATGAGGGGAAATCTCGGAAATGGCCTTAGGGTTAAGGTTGGTGGGCTCTAGACATTATTTTGTGTCTACCATCACACCAACCCTAACCCTAGCCTTTGCCTATAAATAAAAGGCTCCTCCTTATGCAAATGGCCAATAAGTTGGAGATCCAAGAGCTCCGAGTGAAGAAGGGAACCGCCGCCGGATTGCTTCCAGAACCCCAAGTAAGCCTCAAACCTCTTCTTTATTTTCTGTATTTACATTCCTAGATCTAGATCTCTTCTTCTACCTTTCTGTAGAATAAGGCCTTCTATGTGTATGAAAACCCTTCCCTGGCTCAAAGTATCTCAAGACTCCCCCTAGCCGTAAAACGTGAAGGCGGGATCTAGGAGAAACAAGACTGGGGATTGACCCTAGTACTAGAACCTAGTTAGAATAAAGCCTTTTGAATCTTTGAAGCCCGTTTCATATTCAAAGTACCCCAAGATTATCTTGAAGAATCGTGTTTAACGGGGAGAGAGAACTAAGGGAAACGATAATGGAACGGAACCCTAGGTTGTTTTTAGAACCCTATTTTAAATGAATGAGAATGCATGCTATGCTGTTATATTGTTCTTGAATGATTTTCACTTACACATACATTGCACCCGTTTTGGCGGGATAGGCTCATATTTTGGGTTTATTACATTTATTGTGATAAATCTGGAATAAATGGCCTCAATCAATTCTGGAATGTTTTTAAAAGGTTTTTAAAAGATTTGGATTCATCTTGCACGAATCACCCACACTTTATCACAGTTTTGAGTTGGTTTTCATCAAAAATGGCTTAACTTGACAGCAACTGTACCCCGACTTCGGACACTCATAACTTCATCGTCCGGATGAATTTTGGAGTGATTCTAGAACCATGGGAAAGGTAAGTCTGTCTAGTTTATGCCTACCAAATTTTATTAATTTCTATCTAGCATATTTTTGACACCTCTCTGTCGAAGTTGATAGGTCAGTTCTGATCTGAATACGGAACTTGTCACTTCGACTGAGCGCCACGTTTTCGTTTTAAATTCGATCGAGTGATTTTTGTTTCTGGGCACTCCTTTATGAGTCTATTTTCTAATCCAGTTGGTTTCATAATTGTTTGACTCCATTTGTATTATTGGTAACAGATTTACTCAGAACTGCTCATCAGTACTTTTCTGGGTAAATCTGTGATCTTCGGGGCCTGTTCGGGAGACCACCCAAGGCACATCTGAATGAATTTTTGTATGAGGCTAGTTTCGTTCGAAAGATGGCCATACAAACTTCAATCACACCAAATTTCGTGGATTTTTCTAGGTGATTTTCCAAACTTGCATGCTTATCACTTTTGATTTTCCCCAGCAGCAACTTTAAAGGAGCATAACTCTTAGGATTTCAATCGGATTTACTTGAAATTTTGCATGAGTCTTTTATTTACCATGATATTTCAAATGGATTTGGTTTGATTCAATTTAAAATTGATTTTGAATGATTTCAAGACAAATGGCATTACTTTTCACCGAATTTTCCGGATTTAACTCAACTTGGTTTTGTGCAACTTTTACTTTGGATTTCCATTTTTGTTAATATTCCAGAAATGATATTGATATAAAAGAAGATCTGAAATTCATTTGGATCTTCATGTGGAGATATCATATATTTGGCCTTTTTCAAGGTTTTTGATAATTTTTAGCAAGCTTTCTTATTTCTTTTTTTGCATGAACAAACACTTGGCAACCACCTTGTGTGGGTGAATGGGGGTGCCTAACACCTTCCCCCGTTCATAATCTAATCCCCTTACCCATCTCTGGATTTGATTTTCAAGTAGAGTTATTTTTACTCTAGAATTTGCTTTTTAGCTATTTTTGCTTACTTTTAATCTTTTGGTGTCCATTCTCACCTCAAAATTTTGAATGGTGGCGACTCTTCAATTTTTGCATTGAGCCCCGTGTGTTGACAGAGGGTGAATCATCCCGGTGATTTTTCCCATGTCTCACAACTCCCTCAAGCAATCAAGGTGAGATCTCCTCTCCTCTTTTATTTATTTATTTTTTTCAATTCTAGGGTAGTCTAACCTTCTACATTTCTGTAGTGTAAAGCCTGTGTGTATTTGAAACCCCAACCCATCTCCAAGTACCTCAAGACTCTCTCTAACCGTAAAACGTGAAGAGAGAGCTCGGGGAAACGAGAACGGGAATGGAACCCTAGGTATAGAACCCCTTTTGAATTATGTACATTGATATTCATATGTGCTTGTTAATCTTGTGAGTTTGATTTTATTTTCTAGAGAGAATACCAAGATCCATGCTCTTTATAGCAGTGGATTTCTATTCTCCCCTAAAAATCTGATTTTTTACACAAACACACATTTCACTTGATTTGGTGTAATATAGGCTTATATTTTGGATCTATCATGTTCACTATGAAAGATCTGAGATCAATAGCCTTAGATCAATCCCTTAGAATTCCTTGAACTGATTTCAAGTGATCCCATCTTCGAGAGGAGACTTTCATGGTATAATCTCTCTAGTTGGGGTTTTTGTCTCAATACGGGTATATTCGGTTCATTCTCTTCAATCAATGAGATTTATGAACCGGATCCTCACCCTAAATCTTTCTTAAGTATTTTCTAACTGTTTTTAGAAGATTAATGATCTCATCTTCAAGAGGAGACCTGCATGGTCTAATCTTTCTAGTTGGGGTTTTTGTCTCAATACGGGTATATTCGGTTCATTCTCTTCAATCCATGAGATTTATGAACCGGATCCTCATCCTAAATCTTTCTTGAGTATTTTCTAACTGTTTTTAGAAGATTAATGATCTCATCTTCAAGAAGAGACATGCATGGTCTAATCTCTCTAGTTGGGGTTTTTGTCTCAATACGGCTATATTCGGTTCATTCTCTTCAATCAATGAGATTTATGAACCGGATCCTTGCCCTAAATTTTTCTTGAGTATTTTCTACATGTTTTTAGAAGATTAATGATCTCATCTTCAAGAAGAGACCTACATGGTCTAATCTCTCTAGTTGGGGTTTTTGTCTCAATACGGGTATATTCGGTTCATTCTCTTCAATCAATGAGATTTATGAACCGGATCCTCACCCTAAATCTTTCTTGAGTACTTTCTAACTGTTTTTAGAAGATTAATGATCTCATCTTCAAGAGGAGACTTGCATGGTCTAATCTCTCTAGTTGGGGTTTTTGTCTCAATATGGGTATATTCGGTTCATTCTCTTCAATCAATGAGATTTATGAACCGGATCCTCACCCTAAATCTTGCTTGAGTATTTTCTGACTGTCTTTATAAGATTTTAATTCATATTCATTTAATCAAGTGCACATTGTGCGCGCGTGGGAAACGCCGCACGGGAAAGTTCGGAGTCGCCACCGCCTGATGGGGTGCAGGCGGACACCTGGGTGCCTAATTTTGTCTATTTAGGGCTTTGGGTCTGCGGCTTGAGATTCTAAGGTTGGTTCTCAGTTGCGGGCTGGGGAAGTCCGTAGACACCCCAATCCACCCCGTCGGATGACGGGTCCCGTGGGTTCCCTGATTTGAGTCAGCTTTTCCTGTTTTGGTCCTCACCCGATTCCTAATCCAGCATGCATTTTTGTTAGGTCTTGGCAGGACCACCTGAGTGGTGTGGGTCCCTTTAGTTGATTTTATCTTGTTCTGCTTAACTTTGATTGATCTGGGTCTGTTTGGGGTGGGCCCCGTTGGAAGGCCCAACCGGTGTCCTTGTTGGGCTTAGGTTGGCCCGTGTGCCCTTGGTGGGCCTCTGTCTAACCCTAGGAGGCCCTGTGGGCTTTGGATAATTAGTTGGTTTTATTTAGGGTTTAAGTTTGAAGCTTAAGTGGTTTTCATGTAAGTGGTGGGCCGGATTGGTTTGTGGGCCCCTTTGATGGGCCCCCATGGTGGCCAAGTGATTTTATGTTATCTTATTTTAATCTTGCCAAAGTGGGCTGGTCACTGGGCTTGGGGCCCGTGATCTAGACGTTGGGGCTTGAAAGCCCAGTTCCTTGGAGGTTAGGGCTTGCACCCTAACTCGGTTCGGTTAACGGGCTTCTGGCGGGCCCGACAGGCCCTAGCCCTTGGTCTCGGCCAAACCATGCAGTTCATGCACTCATTTCACATTACAAGGCGCGGGTGGGCCGCATTGGGTTTAGCCCATCCGATTAGATCGGTTAATTTCAATTAATCTTGCTTAAGTTGCATGCTTTGGCGTTCATTGGGCTTGGTGGGCCCCGTTGGAAGGCCCACTAGTGTGCCAAGTTGGACCGGTTGGTCCTAGTCCCATCTTGGGTTTCCGGGTGGCCTGGAAACCCTATTGGTTATGGTTCAAATCACTCAAAAATTCGGCTGGGGATCACAAAAGTACAAAAAAAACACATTTCTGTGTGTATCCGGCAACTCAGGCCGGATACACAGAGTCTGCAGGTGATCCGACCAGAGTGGCCGGATACACAGGGATTATAAGTGATCCGGCCTCCGTGGCCGGACACACACAGTCTACAGGTGATCCGGCCTGAGTTGCCGGATCACCTCAAGATGGTCTTTTTTCGGATTTCTGGCACTGGGGTTGGGTTTTTAGGCTCCTAGGGATGTTCTGGGGGTCGTGTGGGCTCCTGTGTGAGCCCACGATGGTCGAAGGAAGCAGAAGACCACACTTTTGGTCTCTTATGGGGTTTTCACAACAAAGGGAGGAGGTAGGATGAGGGAGATGGTTCTCTCCCACTTCTGCCTCATGCAAGGACTAAACAGGGACCAAGGAGCCCCTGTTTTGGCTTCTGATTTCGCACAAGATAGCAAGCTCCATATGGGCGAAGAATAAAAACAAAACAAGGATTAGTAGCATGCTTAGAACCTAAACACTCAACATGCACATTTCCGTATACCATGCATGTACATCAGCAATATACGCATCTAGCTCATGTTAAAGGACGATAGTAAAACCCTTAAAGCGATCTAGCATGATCCTAGAGTAGGGAACCCAAGCATGCATTCGAAAGATACCCTAAACCAACATGATGTACACTAGCACTTGCAAAATGCATGCTGCAGATACACATGGCAGCACCTAAAAAGGGGGTAAGCATGCTACATATGGGCTGGAAATAATGGAAAATGGGGTGGGGGAGCATGGCCGTGGGATCACACACACACACCTACACTATCATGAAGATGCATACTCACATGCTCAAGCTTCAAAACATGGAAGATGGGGGGCATACAAACATTCAAAGAAGCAACCAAACAAAGATAACAAGAATGAGAAAAAAGAAGCAACTCCAAGAAAGGAAATGTGGGGGATAATATGGGATACAAAAGAGGTATGATAAGAGGAACACTCTCCTCTTTTAATGGGGGAAACCAATGTAAAAAAACAGAAAAATATAGCAACTTATCACAGCCTTTAGACCCCTTTTTTTTATCAACCAAAAACCTCCTCTTCCTTACTCAAGACCATACTTGGTCTCCCTTATCTTTAAGGACCCTCATGCCATGAAAACCAAAACAAAATACATACAAACCCTTTGGAACAAATTGATTTGGGGCACGGGAGAACCGAACTCATGAAAGACCAAGAAATGCACTCATTCTTATATATATGACGTAAAACATAACGAGAAGCAATACCTTGAGGTTGGAATCCTCTTTGGGGATGTGCTTGAGTCTCCTTGAGACAAATGAGGTGGCTGGAGCTCCTCCTTTGGCCACCAACCGCAGCAAGTCTCCTCTTGCTTGGATGGAAAATGAAGAGGAAGAAGAGAAGAGGAAGTGGAAGAGCTCAAAGAGATTCTTCCATGGGTTTTTGGGAGAGAGAGGGGAGCTTTGGAGAAGAAGAATGGTGGGAGCAAAAGCTTGCTCCAAGAAGTGAGAGAGAGGACCTCAAACAAAAATGAGCCGACCCCCCTTTGTGCTAGGTATTTTTCTTTTTATAAGCCTTGACTAAAATGCAATTATTCTTGCACTTCAACACCAAAACCCTAATCCTTTCATTCCATGCCACCTTTTTAAAACATAAGCAATGATTATGAATCATTGCTTTCTTTTCTTAGCCTCCAAGTAAACTTGGAGGCTAAGTTTGCTTGGACGAATTCTCCACATGGAGAATTCGTCCAACCATTTATTTTTTTTTTTTATTTTTCTTTTTTCTTTATGTACTTAATTCATTTGCCCTTTCTTTACTATTTGCCACGTGTGCAGTTTTTTCAGAAACTTTGACTGCCCACAACTCGCTCATCTGATATCCGATTTTGTTAAACTTAGTGGCATTAGAATCAGTGCGAGATTCCCTATCCACTGAATTTCAGTTTAGCAGCAAACTCGAGTTTTTTAGCAGAAGTGCCGGGCCGCGTCCGGGAGCCGATTTTGCTCATATTTCCTTATCCGGGACACCGATTCCAGCAAACTCAGTTGCATTGGGACCGTGTCGAGATTCTCTGTCCAATGGCCTAGGGGTAGGCCTCTGGATCGGATTTTAGCAGAAAGTCAACTTTTGGCTCTGCTCAAGTTTGACCGCCCGCAGAACCTTCATCCGGACTCCGATTCCTGCAAACTCAGTTGCGTTGGAACCGTGTCGAGATTCTCTATCCAATGGCCTAGGGGTAGGCCTCTGGATCGGATTTTAGCAGAAAGTCAACTTTTGGCTCTGCTCAAGTTTGACCGCCCGCAGAACCTTCATCCGGACTCCGATTCCTGCAAACTCAGTTGCGTTGGAACCGTGTCGAGATTCTCTATCCAATGACCTAGGGGTAGGCCTCTGGATCATATTTTAGAGAAAGTCAACTTTTGGCTCTGCTCAGGTTTGACCGTCCGCAGAACCTTCATCCGGACCCCGATTCCTGCAAACTCAGTTGCGTTGGAACCGTGTCGAGATTCTCTATCCAATGGCATAAAGCGAGGTGGCCAATTTTCAGTTGATCAAAAAGTCAACTTTTCACCCCTTAGGGTTTGACTTTCTGTCCAGGGTTTGCATTTTTTGGTTTTTCGGGGAGCGCAAAAATGAGGTGCTTACACACATACTCACGGTTTAAGCTAGGTTTTGCTGTAGGTTTTCAAAATGGATTATCTTTAGGATAAACTCTTCAGATTTGATTTAGTTGGATTTTACCCAAATTTTCTTCTCATTTTTATCTGATTATTGAGTCCAGGAAGAGATGTATTCATAAGGAGAGCCCAAATTCAATTGGGTTACCTACATGAAAAATCTCACATGTCTTTGTCCTTTTCTTCAAACACTTTTTGTGAATTTTATTAGCAAGCCCCTTTCGAGCGTGAGCAATACTTGGCAACCACCTTGTATGGATGAATAGGGGTGCCTAACACCTTCCCCTATTCATAATCTAATCCCCTTACCCATCTCTGGTTATTATTTTAAAGTAGAGTTATTTTTACTCTAATTTTGCCCTTTTGTATTTTATTAGATGATTTTGGTGTCCATTCAAACTTAAAACTGAATGGTGGTGACTCCTCCTTTGTCTTAATCCCGTGTGATGATAGGGAATCATTAAATTGATTTTTCATGTCTCACAGTTAGTGGAACTTGTGATAATTGTGGACGTTTCCACATACCTAGACCACGCTATGCAGAATTTGGGGCTTCTTTTAGATGTGGGCAGCATGGACGTAGGGTTAGTGAATGTCCCCATCCTACAGTTTATCAACGACTTCAAGTAAGACACCCTCAACAGGTGGATCAACAAGAAATACAGCAAATGAGAGTTTGGACTCAAGCTAGGGGTATGTATACGGAAGCAAGGCAAAGGCCATAGCAAAATCGAGGACGAGTTTATGCAATTGCAGTAGAGGATGAGCAAAGGAATCTAGTAGATGCTGAGGGTATGTGTAAAACCACAGTTTTTGCTAAGAATTTTTTTATTAAAATTAATTACGTGTACATATTAACTTTAAGTAGCTGTAGGCATATGTAGGGATTACGGTGGGCGAGCATACACGGAATCAGTGAATTTCAAAGGTTGTCGAGCGGCAATCTCCATATGGAAGGTATATATATTTAAGGGAAATTAGGTTTTTGTTTTGAATACTCGTATATTCTTGTAACTGAAGGCGATTGGCGATTTGCGGCTACCTGTGTGGCGATCTAGGGTTTCGTTGGGAAGAGAAGGGAACACCGAGAGATCCGACTGGTTTTGTTGGGTTGGTGATCAAGATTTCAAAAGGTTTTTCCTCTTACGATCAGAGGATCATCCCGGCGGTGTTAGCAAGCACGCAGACGGACTGTTGGGTGATCGGCCGTGGTTTGGAATATCTTTGTGCTGGGATATAAGCGTGCAAGAGGTGAGTAGCATCGTTTTAAAACTGAAGTTTTGTGTTTATTCGTGAGTTTATTCTGATGCATGAGTGCTTTCTGAGTGTTTTCTGGAATAACTTCGTCCGAGCATGAGTTATTTAGAATGGAATGATCATGAATAAAAATGTGTTTAGATTAATTTCAAAACTGGTTTGAATGTGTTCTGGGATTATTATGAGACTAAAGAAAGTGTTACAGACCGAAAAAGTTCGGCCAGAGATGTAGATCTCGAAATAACAAAGAGTCAAATATTACAGTAACTATCCGCTCACTTGGCGCTCACTTGCGCCTACTTCGGGTAGTGGGCGCAAGGTACATTCTTCCCATCTGCCGAGCTAGCGCCCACTTCGCGCTCAGCTCGCGCGCACTTAAAATTTATTGCCGCATTTCGCGCGAACCTCGCGCTAAGCTCACGCCCACTTCACGCCTAGCTCGCACTCACTTGATATTAAGTAGGCACATACTCCAATTTCGACCCTCGACCTATCCGCCGACCTCGTGCCTAGCGCAGGAGGTCAGCGCATGGTCCAATACCTTGCCGAAGAGCATTTTTGACTAAACCAAACTGGGTTTTGATGAATTGAGGGTTCAAACACTTAACCAATCACTTGTTTGGGACTTTAGAACCAATATTAACTATTCAATTACTTGGAGAAAATTTAGTGGAAATTCTTAGAGGCTTCAAAGGTAAAATTTTAGGTTATTTGTAGATGATGTACTGGGTACCTAACACTAGGAGTTCCTAGTCAGTTTCCTCTTTGTTTTTTCACTGTACTTAGTTGAGAAATTATTAAATCTTGGTTTTACTTCTTGGAAAATTTTGAATGTATTGTAAAGATTTTCTTGGTGTGCGTAACTGAGTTTTATTTCAAATTGGCATGTGTTACAAATTTGGGAAATACTGAAAGTACTTGAGGTACCGTCTGGTCCAGAGGGACATGTGGTGAACTGTGTTGAGTTATACATGATGTGGCATGTATGGTTTTATTTTGATGTTGGAATTGAGATTATACGATGATTTACTATTTTGGTTTAGCTTGTCCTAGATCCATGCTTAAGCTTAGTAATGTAATGTTATTGTTGGTTGTTGAAATTGCATGGCCTTATGTGTTGCCACGACCAGTGTAGAGCAGCTAAAAACCCTGAGTAGGCATGGTTGTCAATGCCGAAACCCTGGGAGTAGGCCGGCATTGGATGACAAAACCCTGAGTAGGCCGTCATTTCAGAGTTTTCGAAACCCTGAGTAGGCCGGAACTGTGTACATGGAGGTGTGGAGTGTCTACTTGGCATGTTTAATTTATCAACTTAACAATAGTCATGACATTGACCAATCGATGTGTTACCATATTGAATTGAAATGTGATTAGAACTGATTAAATGGGTTTTGGTTTGTAAACTTGGAAATTGTATTAGTTGCTTAATCGTACGAGATGTTTATCGATGCATAATTTGAACTGCGGTTAACTATTTTTGCATGCATATGCTACTCGCTGAGATATTCGTATCTCACCCTGTTGTTTTTGTTTTGTTTTCAGATACTCGAGGTGAGGTGACTATTGGAGTAGATCCGACTGAGACTTATAGGGAGGAAGACTACTATTACATTCCTTAGACTTGTAGGTTATTTTGATTTGAACTTTGAATGAATTGAATGATTGAGGTGTAATAAAGTCTATTGGAGTTGTATCATTTGAATCCTAGTTAAGTTTTAAATATTGAATTCTTAGATAAAGTATATTTGTGCACTCTGATATGTTTTAGTTAGATGATTATCCAGCGATCATAAATGATTAAAGATCCTTACCTAACACTCCGTGAGACGTGTTATATCTTTATTGAACAACACGGATCCGGGGCGTTACAGTATGTCTTTTATTTTCCTTACATTATATTTTATTATGTTATTGATTAGCATTATGTGGTTGTGTGATATTATATTATTGTTTGATATTATGTTATTGTTTGATATGATGTTGTTGAGTGATATTACGTTGATGATTGATGTTTGGTGTGTGAAGTGGAATGTATATAATATGATTATTTATGAAATACTGAATCTGAATTGGGAGGATTGGAGAATTTATGATGCATGATGAGCTACTTGTGTTGAGTCATACTTAAAGTGGTGTGAGGTATCTAGCCAATGCTGAACATTCACTTGGGTATTAAACTAGATACAAGTGGAGCAGTGTAACAACAATTATATAAATCTATGTGTGAAGTGTGTTTTATGATGATTAGATGTTTGGTTTTAAATTAAGTTAGAAGGGAGCCACATGATTTTCTCCTCAACCTTCATTTAGTCTAGAATATATGGAAAGATTGATGGTAATAAAAGTTATTAAACTCTATTCTAAATTATTTCATTATTATGAATAGTATGGAAAATTGGTAATGATATTGAAAGCATAGCGGAAGAATGGTGGATATGAGAAGGTATGGATATCGAAATTTCGAGGACGAAATTAATTTGTTAGGTGGATGTGAGATCCCAAATTTTCAGTAAATAAATAAAAAGAAATAAAATATTAATATTTGTAGAGATAATGATTTTATTTGAAACAATTGGAGATTGAACATATATTATAATAATTTGGGGAATTTCTTATAAATCTGAGGTGCATAATTGATAAAAATAATGAGCTTTTTAAATTTGGAAATTTTGGAAGGAAGTTAATAGTTAAATATGACTAAATTAAAGAAAAGGGTATTTTTGTCATTTTCAAATTAGCAAAAATAACAAATGAATTAATTAATGATTATCAGACTTGAGGAATTATGTTAGACCTAAGTTAGGTTTAATTTGGATATAAATAGTGAGATTCATAGATTAACAAATGAGAAAAGGGCATATTGGTAATTATGGTTAATAAGGAGCCTTAAGTTGAGGAAAAAGAGGAGTTTTTGGGTGTTTTAATAATATTTTAAAATAGAGAAAATAATTAGCACGAAAATAGATTAAATTAGGAGTTTCTTTGGTATGGGATTCTTAAAAGAGGAATTAGAAAGGAAGTAAAAGATAAAAAAGCTTTCAAAATAGAATTAGGAATCCCAGTTGAAGGTTTCCTAATCAAATTAAGACTTGTAATTGGATGAGACTATAAAAGGAAGGCTTTAAGGAAGATTTGGCGTTTCCTACTAACTGAAAACGTGTGTAGAAAAACATGCTCACAAAGGGAGGAAAATATAGAGAGAGAAAGGAGATAAATAAAGGCACTTTTAGAAGAGAATACATGCTATAGAAAATTCCAACCAGAAACCATTAGACTGCGATCTAGAGAAAATCAACCGTTGGATCAGTCTCAAATTTAGAGGTTTTGTTCTTAACTAATAGTTCTTTAATCTGAACGGTGGAGATTTGATTTGTGGACTCCTAGAGTGGTGCGATAATAGCAGAAATGTGGTATTGCTGCACTTTGAAAGTTTATTGGAAAAGAAAGATTTCAAATTCTTGAGGCAGGTAGTAACCCTTCTAAAAATATTTTATGTTTTCCGGATTAATTGCCAAATTGAATTTTGAGTGGATTGATTAGGTGAATTTGGATATGCTTGATGGATTAAATATTGTTAGATTAGAAATTTATAAGAATTGTTAATCTTGTTTTAAGAAAAATATGGATTATTGTTAAGTTTTGATTAAAAATACTTTGTAAATTCATGTTTTAACGTGTTTAGAATGATCTAGCATATTTTAAAGATTATATTATATGATTTAGAAGTGATTTGGGGAGTTGGTTTGGTGTGATTTGGATTTAGGATGAAAATTCGCAAAATACAAGAAAAACCCAGAATTTTCTAGATTTATACGGATGCCTGGCATAATGCTTGAGCGCTAGGCCAAGTGCCCTGCTCGTGTTTTTTCTCTTTAGAAAATTAGAACCTGAAACCCAGAAATTTTAATTAGACCGAGTTCCCGAAATCCCACTCAAGCGCCATCCCGAGCGATCAAACCTAGATTGAATTTTCCTCGAGCGCCTGTCAGTGCTCGAGTGGCCATGACAGATTTTTGAGAAATTTTTGATTTTACCTAGTTTTTGACTCTAAACTTGTTTTTGGAAAATTCCAACCCATGTACGAATTAGATTAGGGTACTTTGAGAGTGTTTGCACTGGACTAAATATTATTGGGATTTTCATAAAAAAATTTCGATACGTTTTGGTGAAAAGGGGGATTTTGGTTCTTTGGTGGATTTGGAGGTTTGAATGGGTATTAACTTTGCTTTAGACATATTAGATAGTTGTATCTTAATTGGGTTTTGGCTTTTGTGTATCTGTTTTGAATGTATTTCTTTGTTTGACATATTTTCGCATGGATTTGGTGTATTTTTCACACCTATTACGTGATTTGGTGCTTACATGAACATTGATTGATTTCTTTGGGTTTTCTCTGTATTTATTGGATTTTTGAATTTGTTTGATTGCTGAGTTGGTATTTGAGTTATTATTGGCATGAAAATTGGGCTTGGAATTAAATATGCAATTATTTAAGAATTATATATTGGATATGATTGGATGTGGATTATTGTATCTTGTGAAAGGCTCTTCTTTTATTCTTGCAGGTTTCCGTAGCCAATTATTGGCCTATACGTGCGTCGTTATCGGCCGTGTACTTAGCCAATTAATGGCATACATGCGAGTCGTTATTGACCATACTCATTTTTCATGTCGCGACAGCCTTTATGGTCTTGTATTTGAGCCATGTATCTTGGCACGCACTTAGCCATGTATCTTAGAAGTGCTCATCATCTTGCCGCAACAGTCTTTATGGTCTTGTATTTGAGCTATGTATCTTGGCAAGTACCTAGCTATGTATGTTGCAATGCTCATCACCTTGCAGCCATTTAATGGCCTTGAAGTAACGGTAAAGGTAAAGTTAAGCCATGTAATGGCACTGGTAAAGTATTTGGGTGAATATTGATATGCATGATATGTTGTTGTTGCTTGAATGCTTTATATGATAAATCCTCATGTGATTGATGATATTATGAATGAATCTCTTGTGCTTGATGCTATCATGATTGATTGCTTGGTTTTACCGAAGGGTTTTCCGTAATCTCATATATATGATTCAAACGAAATTATTAGTGGATTTTCTTAGCATGCTGTTACTACTTGCTGAGATTTTATATCTCATCCTCGTTTTCAAATGTTTTGTTTTAGGTATCATTGGAGAGGATGTAACGCCCCGAACCCGGGTCAGTGCAAAACGGCACCCAACCCGAACCCGGTTCGCTACTGTAACAACCCAAGTCCAATTCAACAATCAAACTCGAGATGTTACCACGAAGCTGGGGTCAGATACATACCAAGATTCACAATAATTTTAAAATTTATAAATCAATTACATCAGAGTTATGGTGGCCAAATAAAATAAACAATTCTTTAATCAATATATTCAATTCAATTTACAATTAAGTTTATCTAATCAACATGTGACATTAATACCAATTATAATTCTACCCATCAAATTAAAACCCCATCTTCGCGATCTCTCCAAGTAACCTGAAAAATATAGGGGAAAACGGAGTGAGATTTACATCTCAGCAAGTAGCAGGTGCATGATTTTTGAAACAGTCCAATATAAGCAAATAGTCATGAGGTATTCGATTAATCAACGATAAGACGAGAAATCCAAGTTATTCATGGCAATTCCAAATAGAGCGATAAAACAGACGATCATGTATAAATACCAGTAGCTTGATGTTAACGGGGTAAAACCGACAAAAGCGACAAAACACGTGCCATTGCAGGACTCACAAAGATGATAAGTATTTGAGATGACACTCAACTAAATGCTGTTCCACCGTGCGGCTTAGGGGCAGTGCTACTTGATGATACTCAAGCCCCATGCAGCGCAGCTTAGGCAAGAGCCGTAGTCACCGACTTATTGCGCACGAACCCCGCAGAGTTGGACGTACCACCAGCATGCAGCACCAGAATCAATACATGGAGTGTGGTCGCTTATCCACATGTACAGGGAATCACCAGCGGCTCACCGGGGTGTCCCTCCAGACATAGGACCCTCCCAGAGCAAACTAACTTGCAAAGGGAAGCGCGCTCGCAATATAGGAGTAAATCAACCCAAACTAAATACCACTTAGCTAACCAGCCAAAACTATGGATCCATATACAACTAAGCCCACTGACACAAACCACGATAAAACCACATACGGGAGGACACGCTAATGTAGGAGGCATACACACTTTTACCCGTAAAGGATTACACATCTCTACACAGAGGATTACCCATCTCTGCCGTAAAAGATAGTATCAAACTCTACCACAGAAGCCGTATCACCCAACCGTAAAATTAAAGAGAACAACATCATACCACACACCAATCCATACCAAAGTATTCCATTCCATGTGAAATCCATGATTCAATCTTAACAAATCCAATTATAGGCATTTTCAGAATAACATATGCAATTCTTCCAATTATATTCAAAATAAAACTCAAGTATCATAAATCCGATAGAATCTGAGTTTATGCAATTCCAGTAGCCAATATTCTTATATAAAGCTCAAATAAAAGTAAATCAAATCATGCTTGATCTTTTCCTTCTTAATCCCTTTATTAGAATCCAATTTCCTACCTTAGCACCTAAGCTAGTTTTTATTTGAATTTTCTGTATTTTATTTTTCCAGCATGTTCTACAGACCTAGAATGAAGTTTAAAAGATGTTTATAAGCTATAAATTTCAGTAGTATTATTTCTAGCAATATCCATACCCTTTGACTCTTTTATAAACAATCCTTTCATTATAACCTTCTATTTATTGCTTAATCTTTCCCAATTAATTTTATAATTTTTATAGCTTAATTAGGTCCTTATAAAGATGCTAACATGCTTAACTAATCATAAGAATTATTGGGTATTTATTCAAATTACAAAATCCCCAAAATCTACAAATTTTACTTAGAGCGCCTACCTCTACAGGGCTGGGCGATCCTAGGCGCTCGTACAATTTTTAACAGAATTTTCCAGATTTTCCAATTTCGGATTTTTATGCTTTTGCTTTATGTTTTCTTGGTCTAAATTAATCTACAAACTTTCTGAAACTTACCTAGAGCCTTCTAGAGTAATTTTTATGAATTAAATACCCTCCTACCTTTATTTACATAATCCAACTAAACTTTCTTCATTAATTTGATAAATCCACCAAGAACACAAATCATGAAAATATAAGCAACTTGATTCCATGTAAATACAGTTCCGTCTAATCCATGCTAACCATATGAAATCACAGAAATCAAAATCATGCAATTCCTCACGTTTTCCAAGGGTTACTACTTGCCTTATACGCTAAATCCTTCTTCTATTGCACCTTCTAATTCTGGACCAGAATGTTGCTCCCAACCGCACCAAGCTAGACTCTTCCAATTCAAATCTCCACCGTTCACAATGTAGTTTTATCAGCCACGAACAAAACCTCCAAATTTGAAGGCGATCCACCGCACGGATTTTCCCCGATCGCGTTTTGATGGTGGCTGGTCAGACACCTCCATTAGAAACCTCCTTCCTTTCTTTCCCTCCTTTCTCTCCATAAGAAACCCACGAAAATCCCCTCTCTTCTAACCTTAGTCTCCTATTTATACTAGGCTTTAGAAATCCTAAACCAACCCTAATTGGCTAATTTAATTTGGGCTAACCCAACCATGGTCTAGTTAATGTCTAATCCTTCTAATTTAATTCCTACTTTTTCTCCACCTTCTATTTTCCACTTAAATAATACTAATTAAGTTTCTTATTATCTAAACTCATGAAAATAACCTAATTTCGTGCAAAATATTTAATTAAACATTTTTATCACTTAGAACCTTATTTTCTCCAAATTAAGACGTAAAATCTCCTAATTACCCTTTTTCCCTATTTTTGGCTTTTATTAATTTCTTTTAATTTCTAACTTGTCAAAATAATTTGTTTTCTTCTATTTTCTAATTCTAATTATTATTCGATGATCTCTTTACTAATTACCTTTTTCTGGAAATTACCGAAATACCCTTTTTATTCTTTTAGGCTAATTTCATTAAAAAAAATTTTTCTTCATTTTCAACTTAGGACTTATTTGAATTAATTATCCTCCAAATCTTCACTTTTTATTTTAACTAGGACTTAACTCATATTTTCTTTTATTATTATTTATTTATTTATTAGGTGAAAAATCGGGGTTTTACAAAGGACGCTGTGGAATAGAGGGTTAGAGGGCTTGAAGGCTTTAGAGATTTAAAGGTTATTAATAAGAGTTTATTTCTCTCTAAGAGTAGTAGCAGGAGGTCTAATAGAGTGTTTTGAGAAATAGTGACTTTTTAATATTTGAAGAACTTGACGTAATGAATTTTAAGGATTATAATGAAATAAAGAGAAGTTTCTTAGCGCACTCTAAATTACCTTATTTCCTTTATGCTTATGGACTTAATTGTTTTATTACCATTCAAGTAAATTCCCTAATCCATTGAATTTCCCCCACTAACGAATTGTTCTTAGGTTCATGTATTGAAGCCTAAACAAAAGACCAAGCTCGTGACGTATTTTGCCATCAATTGAGTTGTTAATCGGCACAAGCCATCTCAAGAAGGTGAGGTTCCCAATTTAAGGAGTTATGGAACCTAGCAACCCAGTGACTGTAAATCTATAATAGTGACTCTTTGATATCTTTGGCTACAAGTAACACCATACCACTCATAGAAGTGTAGACAAAGTTCCAAGAGCTCATGAACCCGAATGGATCAACTACACTTGCCTTGTATGCAATCAAGGCAAGTCGATCCGTCTCATTTTTGCCAACAGTGGTGGCGGCCATGGCAGATGTGATAGATCTGGAATGAAGCAGGGATATGCAGGAGAGAAGAACAAGATCAAGAAGGTAGAAGAACCAAAGTATACTCCAACTAATTGTGCGGGCCAGGTGATTCATGTTGATCAACTTCGTACCAGCAGCCAGATGGGTTTGTATTGTTACTTTGCTTTCGTGTAAATTTGTTCCAGGAATTTATAAGGAATTGACAAATATGCCCTATTAAGTTTTTAAACAGTATTTTTTTTGAATTATTTCAAAAACAAAATAAAGCAACTAAATTATCTCTAGTAACTGCCAAAAAAATGGCTGGCCTCCTCTAATATGTTCCTGCTAGTCCAATTAGAAGAGAACCAATTAGTTTTTGGATATTATCGGTTATTAGTGTTTTCTCTCTCTCTCTCTTCCTTGTTTAACTAATGAGAAAATGTGGACGTCAAGATTGAGAGGCATGTGATTCGTCTACTATATTTAAAAATCAATTTTTAGGCTTTTTATTTTAAAGATGTGCACTGTTTTTTTTTCCTTTTTTCACGTCCTGGCCATTCAAATAGGGCGGCTTGCAAAGAAGAACGCGTTAATCCATGTGGTGCCTCACCCCAACTGCAAGTCTTCCTTGTCTTCATCATCATGGAGAAAAATTCGAATTTAAATTTTCTAATAGTGCATTTTTTTTCTAAAAAGAATTGACTGGTTTCCACTAATAGGGTCCTGCTAGTCTAATTATAAGACCCAATTACTCAAGCCTTCTCTTTCCTTTTGTGTTAGATCCCACTACCTAGTTCTATGCAGTTAGTCTTTTAGTGACCCTTTTTTCATAATTTTTCCAAGAAAAAAACATTCCATGAAATTGCATCCGCAAATATGGTCCTGCTGCTAGTCCAATTACAAGACCCAATTAGTCAAGCCTTCTCTTTCCTTTTGTGTTAGATCCCACTAGCTAGTTCTATGCAGTTAGTCTTTTAGTGGCATACATGAAAGCTTCCGCGAAATTGCATCCACAACCTTCACATAGCGGTGATGTGAACATTTGAATGGCAGCCAAAGACTTCTTTTCAAGCCTTCAACAACATGAGCAAGTTGGACTTCAAAAGGATTCATATGGATTATGAACTTCGAATGGGGAAAATCAAATGAAATGATGTGGAAGACTTGGTGATGTAGATGTCTTAGCGCCGGATCCTCTGTGAAGCGCATTCTCTGTGAAGAAAAAACATCGTCTGTGAAGCGCAATCCAACGGACCAAAATAAGTCTGCTCATGTTGGGATTTAATCGTGATGAAACAGAGACTTCATGTTCTCTGGAAAGTTAATATCTTGCTTGAGGGTGGGATTGCAGAAAATCTTGCTTTAGTGTGGAATGTAGGAAATTTTCTGTTTAGATGATACAGCCCATGGACTACCTGCTACGATTCAACAGAAATGCTATCATCACGTGCTTTCAAGTGAGTGAACAAGCATGCCTAACCTATATGTGGGGCATCCCTTTGAAACAGAGCAAATTATACAGAAATTTATCAGCTTCGTCAAGAATATTTGCTTGGTAGACAAGGAAATCTCCATGTATTGATTCTAAAATCAGATTGTACCATAATCCACAATCCAAAATGACCATCAAACGCCCCCTAAATCTTCTCATTTAACATCATATTTATCTAGGAGCTACGAAGCATCTCTTTGCATGGATCAGAGGATTTTATGACACATTAACCTGTTGTTTACAATTTGCGTCATCCTAGGTCACCAATCAATAACCCCAACTTTAAGTTCCCAGAAGATGCAAAAGATGGAAGGGGTGAAGCTGCTTTACTTCTTATCCCTCTGCCCCATTAACAGGAAAATTTTGGCACAATTTGGAAGAAAGAAGAAAAAGGCTCTGCCATAACTTAAAAGCTTAAGTTGATAGGCGACTAAACATATCTATTAACCTATATAAAAAGTCCCTTACGACCTGCTTGCTTTCCGACGTGCCTGCTTCATCATTTACGAAAACAATCCTTCAGCAAATATAATTCAGATTTAATTATATTTTTATTTATACGAGGATAATTTTAGGTGATACTTTTTAAATATATTCAGATTTAATCATTTTTGTGAGTGGTTTTTAATGTAATCCTTAAGCAAATATAATTCAGATTTAGTCATATTTTTTTAATGTAATCCTTCAGCAAATATAATTCAGATTTAGTCATATTTTTGTTTTATACTATCATACTAATTTTAGGTGATACTTTTTAAATATAATTTAGATTTAGTCATTTTTGTGATTGGTTTTTAATGTTACCATGTAAAAAGAATTTTAATTCAGTCACCAAATTCTTTATAATACGGAATTACTTCTTAAAAATAACTGAAGGTAAGTGTCATTTTATTGTTCATGCAAGACTTCTTTCAAAAAAAATACCCTTGAAACACTTCTTAACTTCATTAAAACATTATAACAAACAAATTTTTTTTACAAGTATATTGAAGGCATTCTTGGAAAAAATCTTTGATTAACATTAAAAGGACATATTCATAATTATATCTATAAATTATCATTAATTCTTAATTACAAAGAATTTGATAACTAAATTAGGATTATTTTTTTAAAAAGCATTATTAAGCAATTTTCTCTATTTTTTTTGTTTTATACGGCGCCGGTCACACGGTTCTCTTTACATATGCTTTTTTTAAAGTGCTACTTTTTAAAAATATTTCACATTCAATCATGTTATTTTTAGGTAAAATAATGATATTTTTGTTAGATAGGGTGTAATAGTTTTTTTTTCTTTATATATTTGTATTTACTCCCATTATATACAAAGGGAAACTGATTTTAAGTGATAATTTTCAAAAAGGTATATACAAAGGGAAACTGATTTTAAGTGATAATTTTCAAGAAGGAATAACAATAGAGGCTCGAAAAGCTTGCAATAAGACATGTGGCTATCCTTCTCTATGTCCCGGTGGCATTGCTTGTAGGTATCTGTTTCTGTATCTACTTTGCTTCGGTAATGAAGATTCCTTGTATTGAATAACTCTGCTAAATAGTTTCACTTGAAATGAGACTTTTGATGTGGGAGGGCCTTAGATGCAGCACATGCGTTGTTCATTTAGTAACCATTATGGATACAACCTATGTTTGGGTATTAGAAAGGCGTTCCGCAAATATGATAAAAGTTTTGCATGTGTAACATCCTTGTCTTCTAAGCTTTCAAGAAATACATTTTCAACAAATTTTCTCTTTTTGCCATTCTTGCATTAGTTATCATACTTTGTTTATAAATGTGAAATTTATTTGTTAGAGGAAAAATAATGAAATTATATTAACTAAATCACTTTTGTACCTATATTTTTTTTTTCTTATGCATATTATTGTATTTTTCGTTTTTTTTATCAATTTTAACCTCATTTGCACGTGCGGAGCATGTGCGGCACCCCCTAATATATCAAAAGGACCCGACTTATGTTCGTCAACACTCCCTCGCACGTGTTGATTACATTTGCCAGATGTCAAAGCAAAAGTTTAAAATACAAATGGATAATAAAAATCTGGTAAGAGATATTCTCAAACCATTAACTACGTTGGGAATTAAGTAACTGTTGTTAACTAGGGAACTTGATCTTCACGTGAAGCTTTATCCATAAAACAAACAATCAAAAGCATTTTTAATCCATAGTAGCTGGTGGGTTGTGGATGGATGATATGCCCCATAAAAAACATATTTTGTAAGTATTTTTAGTTCACACATTTACAGCATCTTCACAAGCACAAAACTTTCAAATAGGTTGTTCACTCCCATAGTATGAAATCAACTTGAACCACTCATACAAGATACAAGGCATGGATACCCTGACACAATTTACCCACAAGGGGTCAGCTTCTTATTGCCAGCTCCACGAGGATGATCATCTTTCCAGTCGTCCCACGCTCTTGCCCTATCTTGGGCAGCTTCATCATCCTCATCCTCATCATTTGGTCCAGGCTTTCTGCTATCTCTGTGCCACGAGGAGTTGGCTTCTTCCAAGAGCTTTGCATTCCTTTCTTGCCATTTGTTCATCATTTCCATTTCCCGTAATCCTGCTTCTTCGATGCTCATGGTTGGTAATCTAAAAATTCCAAAGCAATTTATGTCAGAGCACCACAATGAAATGCAAGACAAATAGACATATTATAGTTAGTGAAAATTTTCTGGACCATCGCTTGGATCGTGTACAGAATTACCAAGTCATGGTGCCAATGGAGGATATTTAGTTTAAGGCTTTGTTATATAACAAAAGCTTAGTTGGCAAATGTTTGGGTACACCAGAAAATCATATACCTATGACCAGGCTGGAAAACTTGTGCTGCCATCTTTTCCCTCTCACTCAGTATTCTACCACCAACAAGACTTGCAGGTCCAAATATTAATGGCTGGTCTTTGTGATCATGAGTCTCTGAAACCTTTGCTCTCCCTTCTAATACATCTTGAGCAAAAGTAGCACATGTGATTGGTTGAGCTGGTTTTGTTTGTTGTACTTTTGTTGCTGCATTCCGATGCCAAGCTTCTGCTCTCCTAGTGCGCTCATCAAGGACCAATTGTTCAAATTCGTTGTCCCCTTCCTGTAAGAGATATTGAATAAATTTCAATATTCTATAGCATGCAGGAGAACAAAGTAAGAAATGTTCAAAAACTAGATTTAAAATAAATATTATTGTCATGTTTCAGTATATGGGTCATAAAACATTTTCAAAAGCAAAGGAACAGGGAATTGCAGGTGTAATTATTATGCAGAGCAGGGGCAATACAGCTTATGTTTCTCAAAGACAAAATATAAGAAATATGTTTTTAATACAAATAACAATGTAACTAATGAAATTAAAAGAACTGACAATTAGGATATCCCTTCAAATAAATAAATTTAAGTATCTTATCTCAGTGATACAAAAAGATGAAGGAATTAATGAAGACGTAGCACATAAGATTAGATTTAGTTGGCTTAAGTGGAGGGGTACTTATAGGGCACTGTGTGACAAGCGTGTCACGCTTAAAGGGTAAGTTTTATAAGAGAGCAATTATGGTATATTGTATGATGCAAAATGTCGGGCGGCAAGGAATGAACATGTTCAGAAGATAAATGTCACCTAGATAAGTATTCTAAGATGGACCTGAAACAAAACTTAAAAAGACAATGTAAGGAATGGAGACATTCAAAAATGGTTAGATATACCATATATTAGGTATAAAATGTAGTAAAGTAAGTTAAGGCGGTTTAAACATGTAAAACGGAGACCTAGAGATGCACCTCTAAGAAGATGTGAGAGGGTTCATATTGAAGGGCCTACGAGATCAGGAGGAAGACCTAAAAAAGACAGATGAAGTTAAGAAAACAAGACTTACAGAAACTTAAATTAACTGAAGATATGATTTTTTATAAAACGGGAAGGAAAGTCAAGATTCACATCATCGACCGCACTTTGGTGGGAACTGGCTTTTGATAATGATGATGGTAAAAGAACCCATCAGAGAAGAGTTGAATACGCATAATCTAACTGAATACACAGTTTTACACAGATTCTGAACAGAGGAGCAGGATTGCCCATTCTGACAAGGGTAAGGCACTTTTTGTTGTTGTCGTTGCAGTTGCTGGATGAACTAAAATTAATGTAACTTCTTAAATTCTCAGGACTTTCAACAAACATTTACATTCTTCTAACACTTGGACAGGCAACATGGAAGAGTCTGAAATGTAAACCACACAATCTACTGGATTAAGTTCAGGAAAGCAAAAAACTTGGTTTTGTGATGTTATGCCATGGGCGAGGGAATATATACATCATTTTTAGCAGATACAAGATGTAAAAAGTTTAACAATATCAATAGATCTTATCAATACCTGTAATTGCTTTTCCTTAATAGCAATAAGTATTTCTTCCTCTTTCTTTAGCATTTCCTGTAGATCAAAAGCCTGCAATATGGTTCCAAAACAAAAGCATAGTATACGTGCCCATACTTGCTTTTGAAGCAATTAACATCACTATTACATCATATAACAACATTAGAAGGCCAACCTTACAGATAGCTAAAGAGATCGTCATAAGCCATGCCTGCACAAAAAGAAGGAAAAAAAAAGTGTACTGGGGTCAGAGTCCTGAAAGGCCACTAGGAAGAAAAGAGGGAAACAAATTTAGCAAAATGTAATTTTCCTCATAAGAAAAATCAAACAAAATTTATAAGGCATTAATTAGCTATACAATTACTTCATATCCATGGCAAAGCTTTGAAGTGTTGAATAAAGTAACAGGGATATACAAAATCAAAAAATAATGATCAAGGTTTCCTATTTGATGAATTATGAAGTTCCCCTAAAGGAAGCGAAGAATGTAGAACAATGACCCCAAAAGGGGAACCATAAAGAACAGCACACTGAAAAAGATACAATGTACACCGATGACCCAAAAGAGAAGCACACTGCAGAAAAGATAGGCAAGGACTACAACAATTGTGGAGTTTTATCTTTGAGCAACATGACAGATGAAACCATTGTTTCCTTCACAACATACCCAAAATATTTTGCACTGGATTTCATGAATTTTTTATTACATTTCACTCAATCTTTTCTCCTATCTACTGCCATTCTTTGCAGTAAACAGATGGTGATATAAAAGAGAACCATATAATTGAAATGGTTTCATACAATATTTACTTGACTATAAGAACTATTCCCTTTAAAAGATGATGAAAATGAATTATGTTTCACACTTATGACCTAATTTTACAAGGTCCGTGAGGATCATATATAATATACAGTAAACTTTTTGGGGAGGCACAGAATGATTATTCAAAAAAGCAATAAACTTCCCAAATGATGTCAACCCAAACATTAAGACCAAGCTCCCTATAGATGATCTGCATGTCCACACAAGTACAACACGATATGGATGTCAACATGTGCGGGACATGAGATATGACATGTATGAATTTGTTTACCTTTCTGAATATAAAAAACTAAACATGCATATTGCTTTTGACGTTCTGCATTCTGAATACTTAAAATTTTGATTCTTCATGATATATACTGCAGAGAATTAATTTAAAAAAAAAATTGAAGATAAGGGAAAAATCAATGTTAGAAATTTCAGTGCCCTTTGGAAAAGGAAATATGAGGAGAATTTAGTTTAATTTTTAAGAAAATTAAAACCAAAAAGTGAACCCAGTATTTTGTGATACAAAATTCTCGAAAATTAAACTATTTATGGCATGCTTATCCATGCATGTGCACTCACATACAAATGCGTCTAGGTATATTATGCAAAGCATATATGCATGAGTTACATGCCCACCTATCAAGTTTCTCTTAAGATCATCACTTTCAAACTAGTATCCTCTAGTGCACATGCACATCCACACACACATGCATAAACACACATGCGCTTGCACACACTTGCACACACACACACACATACGCATGCACAGGAAGGCACACACAAAAGTACATATCTGTGAATATGCCAACATTAAATATCACTATTTTCAACAGTCACTGAGTTCAAAACCCGATATCCTGTCAAAAATAGAATACTCTTATCATCATAGGTTAAACCCAAAAAAGATGGAAATGGGGAAGATTAAACAGGTGACCATCCATACCTGGTTCTATAAGAGCAGAATTGATAAGCCAGAAATACTAGTAGGATTTGGTTTTTCAAAACCCAACCCAAAAGGAAAAGGATGGATCTGGTAAGCCAAAAATAGGGACAGGATACAGGATTCTATAAACCCCTCCCAACCAGCCCCACTAGCAATCGAGTGTGGTCATTCACATGTTTTTTACGTTAAATAATATACTTTATACATTTATTCCATGTTTATGAAAACACATACTTCAGATGAAAATCACTCAAGCTGCCTCACCAGCTTTATTTTTGTGATAAAGTAGCCTTTTATGGCACATGGAATAATAATATCACCAACCTAAGTCATCCACCTGATAGAATACCATTTCAATAAGCCATGAGAAGCAATATGTCGACCACATAAAAATATTAATAAAAGTGTTATAGACTTTACCACATGGAATAGCTGAAATTTAATCTTTAATAATTCTTATGTTCTGTACAGGAAAGATGTTTAGATTTATGGTAACATTCATTTCCATGAGAAAAAAAAATGGGGTTGACTAGAGCTACACATGAATGAGGCTCTCCAACTAGCCTACCATGTGTCAAATGAACGTTTCACAAGGCTTGTTAAGTCTCATGCATTTCACCAAACAACCCATCTCTTTATTTTATATGAAAATCATATTCTGTACCTAATACATACATACATACATACAATATATATATATATATATATCACATCTTGAATGAACAGATTCTTTTTCTCAAATTGCATATCAAGAAATGTCGGTCTTGGATAAAAATTTCTTTTGTTTGTCCAATTTAATTTGTTGAATTTTAATTCTTTGGTATCTTCTTCAGATTCTGATTCTATACCAGAATTCTTATTTATACCTACGATTGATTTTCCTTTATATGACGTTGTTATTTGAGGTTCTGGTGTTTCTGGAACTTCTAGTAACATATGGTCTAAATTTTTAATCTTCTACTTACCTCTTTTTCTGCATCATTGTCTTCTGTTTTTGTTTACTAATTTCTTCAGGAATTCCATGAGGTTTGAATAATGGAGTATTTTTCAAAGATTGAGGTTGAATCTCTCCTTGTTATATTATGTTTTCTATTCTATTAAGTTGTTCACCTATAGTACTTAACTGTTGATTTTAAAATTGTTTTGTTCTATGATATTTTTTATATCTTTACCAGTTGGTGGTTCTTCTGCATCTAATTTGATCTTGTACGATGAAGCTTGAATCTTTGTATCATGTACTTGTATTACAACTTGTTGAGTTGGTGGATATACTGATTCCGATTTTTGACCACTTGTACGAGTCTGTTCTTTTTTCTAATGTGTCAACGCATCATCTATATAAACTATAGAAAATTTGTCATAAGGATTGAGAATATCATTCATGATGTTTTGGAATTCTGATTGTGCATTTTTAAGCCCAAATGGCATTACATTCCATTCCTAATGACCAAATGAAACTGTAAAAGCTATTTTGTATTTATCTTGTTCAGCTATTTGGATTTGCCAAAATCCACATTTCATGTCAAATTTTGAAAAGATATTTACATTATGTAATATTTGTAGCAAGTCTTGTTTGTTTGGTATTGGATATCTAATCCATTGTAATGCATCATTTAAAGGTTTGCAATTAACTTTTTTTTACATAAAAAGCTGCATAACTCGAAGGAGAGCGGCATTTTCTAATCATATTTTTGTTAAGCAACTCTTGTACTTCTTTTTTTGCAATATTCTAATAATTCTTGATTCATTTGAATAGGCCTTAGTTTTGTTGGTATCTTGTCTTCATTAAAATTTTTTTTGTATGGTAAAGAAACCATGTGTTTTTTCTTATGCCAAAAGTCAATAGGAATGTTAGAACATACTTCTTTTTCTAATTTTTTTTTGTGACTAAAACATATTGAATTAAATTATCACATGTTTATTGAATTTATTTGTTATGGTTGTTGATGAAAACCATAAGTGAGCATTATAACTGCATTATTGAGATATAAATAGGACTCATACATATGTTTAGCATGCTATTGACACTGTTTTTCGAATAGATGAGATATGAAGGTCTATCCCAAAAGTCATCAAAATTCCTTGCCCATATCCTTACATCTCGTAGTGAGGACTTCCCGTGAAGTCCAAGACCTAGTCTGTAAGTGCAGCTACCAAAATGATGTAAGACCTTGAAGGGAAGAATATGAAAGGTATTATAGGTTAAGACCGTGTTATTGTTTAGAGTTGGACTTCACAAAGATGTTGTGGGCTTCTTGGGAGTAATCCCTTTCCGCAAATAGTGGCTTGACATAGTGCTCCGATCAATTGTAAACCCTTAGAACTGCAATATATGTGTATGATACTTCTAAGAACCATGAAAGAGGTGAATTCCTCAATGTCTGTAAGTTGGGATGTGTGTTAGGCCAGAGGTATCTAGACAATCTCACAATACATTACATAGCAATTATAATGGAGTGGGGGGGAAGTTCATATTAAATTGTAACTCTAAGGTAATTCATAAGGTGAAGATGAATATCTCTAGCATGGTTTGTTGTACTGGGATCGGGGACCAAACTATGGTGTCCAGTCCCAGTAAAAATTGTACCGGATCGGCTGGACAGGGTGGTACAAGCCGATCCAACGGAAATGAAAAGAAGTCATTTCCTAAAGTGACAGCTTGCGTGTCAGAGCTGACCCAAATAAGTAGAAAAGCCATTGTTTGATCTAAATAAGTGTGAAAACTGAAAAGCCATTTTCTGATTTGACAGGTTGCCTGAAACAAATACCAAAAGGGCAACAACCTTCTTCTTCTTCTTCTTCATGGAATCCAAATTTTTATCAGTTTCTTCCATTTACAAATCCACACAACATTCCCATGAACTTCGCTATAGCTACTGGTGATTACAAACCCGTGATAGAACCAATGTCGTTGTCATTGTCAAAAATACCCCCCATCGGTAAGGTCCGATGCCTTGCCTTCTTCTGCCAAGTAGCAATTTCCTTCTCATACGCCGAATATTCCGCGCAAATTGGCAAGGCACATAATTTTTTATGGTGACAACAATGATATCATGTTAGAACGCTTCTAGTTTTTTGGACCCTCGAATTGCCTTGACTCAAAAAAGCTTCAATCTTGTTATGTTGTTGCACAGTCTATTTGCAGGTGGTAATGGTAAGACATAAAAAACAATCTCAACCTCCCAAACATCAACTCACAAACTCCATCACAGGAAACCAAGACATCCTAATAGAAACTAGAAAGACCCCTAGGAAGATTAAAGTCCCACTGAACTATTGGGCCGGAAACCTGTAGACACGAACTTGCCCGATGAATCATCGCATTCTTTGCAAGTCCCGGGAAGTCCCGAGTTGGGAACACCCAAGTTTGAACGAAACCGGGCGGTCCGTTGCAACTCGGACTGTCCCAACTCGAAATCGTCCGAGTCAAGTCCATTCGTGAAAAAAGATGGTCCCGAAGAGAAATATCGAACTAGGACCATCCAATCCCGATACAAACCAAGTGGTACAGACCAATATCATCTGGTCCAATAAACCATGATTTCTAAAGGTTATACACACACTTCCACTGCATTCATTGGATGTTTGGTTGAGTTTGACTTAGCACTTTTTTGTTTTCTTTTTTTTTTTATAGAGTTTTCTTAAGCGCAACATTACATCTTAGATCACATATAAATCATTAGGAGTCTTTCATTGTACTTGCACTTTATTTTTTGTTTATTTGTTTAGTTATCTATTAAACATACTATATCTGTTTTGTTATATATACTGTTATTGTTTTAAGGGTGTAGTTTTATAGTTGGAGTTCTACATGAGACTTGATCTATGGGACGATACCCACTGGGAATATTTTCTCACTCCCTACTGTTTTACAGGTGTGTATGTGTGATATCCCGATCCCACATTGGAAACGGATGAATACCCGATATGGTATAAGAGTCAGGGAGAAACTCTAACTATCGAGGCGCCTTTTGAGGACAAAACCGTGCGGGCTTAGGCCCAAAGCAGACAATACCTCGCTGGGTTTGGCCATTACAAATGGTATCAGAGCTGGTTCTAGGTCCAGTAGTTCATGGCTGATGTGGGTCCATCTTTCAGCATTATGTTAGGAATAAATGTCTTTATACCATCTAAAATCTTGAAGTTTTTTGCATTTAAAATAGATTAAGACTTCAGAAGTACCATCTTTCATTTTTGAAGGATCTCCTATAAATTGTTTGCAATTGGTAAATTAAAGTTGCTACAGAATCTTGAATTTCATTCCCTTATTAATTTTTTATACTTGTTCCTTTTTTATCACAGCATTTAAAATTAAAAATAATCTTTCAGATTCAGTGAGATAATTATCCCAACCACCTTTTAGCTGACCTGTTAACCAGCAACAAGTGCTTGAGCTACAGCCTGATCTTGACATTCTTGTTTGATTTTGTAAGCATTGCCTACCATTGTCATTTGTTTTAAAGTATCTAAAATTAGATGCTCAGTTTTTCCATCTATATTCCACTCATAAATTTTTTCTCCTTGATAAGAAATGGTACAAGAGCATAAATCTTGAAGTTTACTCAGTTTTTCCACACACACACATATATATATAATGGAGCGACATTCATGAACTAAGGTTCGAATGGATTAATCTGTCCTGTCACCATCCTATATGAAAACCATTTCACTAGTCAGGACATGGGCGTTAGCAAAGCCTACGCTACCACCATCCAAGGACACAACATAATCATATAATTATCAGATAAAAAGTAAATACAAGTCACCAGATATAAAATAATTACAAGTTAAAGGACAGAACATAATTGAAACTTCAGGTAATGGCTTACTGTCGTAACCATAATCTCATGCTTATTCATAGCTACCCATGTAATCTTATACTCTCTATAATATCATGTAACCAAAAAAAACATCTTAGAAAACAAGCATCCACTACAAGAATCAGAAAGCCTATTAATGATCACATATATGATTTCGAATTAATAAATAAAACAACCATATATAAATAGGAAGCATATGACAGCATTCTTTCTTTTTCTGAACAGGAAAAAACTGAAATTTATTTTGATTAGCGATTGCAGCTGACCTCCCTTTCTTCCTCTCCATCATCATCCAGCGTATCTTCCTCTGAAGCTTCAACAGGAGTAGATAATGCGGCTGCTTTACTTGACCGGCCCCGTCGCTCCTTCCGCTCCTTAATTTCTTGCAGCTTTGATTCTGCAGCTCTTTGGCGTTTGAACCTAGCTATCTAAATTCAAAGACAAAGTTACATAAGCACTAGTATCCATTTATATAATTTATTGAGAGAAATAGTTAGAAGAAAACAATTACAAATTACACACCAGAAAAATAGTACTCAACAATGATATCACTTAATAACCTTCGATACCTTTTTAGCTCTTCGATCTGCATGAGAATTTGGCCCCAATTGACTAGAGCTTTCCAACTCTTCTTCAGGTACAAGCTCCATTGCCTCACAAAATGAAATGAATTCCTGGATCATGCAGCCATATTAACAAAAAGTAGCTGACACATTAAAATAAATTTAAAGTACATTTATGAGATTACAACATAAAGCACAAATGTGTCTAACATCTACCAGGCTGTGTTAACAAAAATACTCCCAACTAACTCACCTTTAATTTTTCCTGGCAGACTTTAAGAACCTGTATCCTGTCCTCCTCTGTGAGTTTTTCAGTCAACTCAGCAAGATAAAATGGGACCTGTTAAAAATAATGAGCACCTAAGTCCTCCAAAGTAATTAAATATCTGAGATTCTGAAATGAAAAAAGATGGAAGACTGCAATCTAAACATCTCAAGCCATAGACACAGATCTAGCTCTAATATCCTATTGCACCTCAATCTTCAATCAAAATGTCCACCAAACTAGCATATAATACTTTTCAGTCCAAACTCATGAACTCAAATAAACCATGGAAGTCACCATACATCAATCACTTTTGAAGCATTTGGTATCAAAATTTCAATTTCTGTCACCATACCATGATGTTCTATGCAATATTGCTCAAAATGAAATTTTTCCAAACATTTTTTTCCTTTTTCTTGATCTACTTCTTCATTCTTTTCCTTTTTACCTTTTTTTTTTCTTTTTCCTTTTTTACCACAACAAGGGAACCAGTATTTTTCCATGTGCTCTGCTTCTACCAAGAGGGATGCGTATGGCAAAAAAGGAAAAGAACTTATCATAGAAACTTAAGAAGACACACGAAAATTACGAATTCAAGACATTGCAACAATGTTTTGGTTTCCTAGACATAATTGAAGCTTCAGAAAGTATAAAGACCAAGAAATTGTAAAGGCAAGTTAGAGTTAACAGAAAATTTTAACAACTAAAGTAAGTCATAGAAACATAAAATCCCTAATTTCATCCTGTTAAGATAATAAAATAACTAAAATTCAAGTATTTAAATATTTTTGCTAGATTCTTCTTTTTCTGCCTCACCAAGTGTAGCCCCTTTTCCTTTTTCTTTTGAGTAACAATACACTGCACCATGAAAGCACAAAGCCAGCCTTACATGCTCGCTAAAGGAAGTCATAGAAGTATAAAATCCCTAATTTCATCCTGTTAAGATAATAAAATAACCAAAATTCAAGTATTTAAATATTTTTGCTAGATTCTTCTTTTTCCGCCTCACCAGGTGTAGACCCTTTTCCTTTTTTCTTTTGAGTAACAATCCACTGCACTGAAAAATTAAAGACCACGAATTATAAGGCCAGCCTTACATGCTGGCTAAAGAGAAGGCAAGAAGATCAAAAATGAATCAACAAATATACATGACTACCAACACTCCTTTACAGAACTAAAACCGAGGAAGACCACAGTCCATCGAAAAACTCCCTCAAAGGCCTACTGCAGAAAAGAAACTCCCCCACCATGCCACTCTCAAGAAATCCAGTCTGAAACCTTATTTCTTGAGCTTTGGACTTCATAAAATTAGAAATTCAGCCCATTTGTCAAGGATCAAGCCAATCTGACAAAGTAGATAGACCTCCACGGAGGATATCATGATCTAGAACCCAAGAGACTATCATAGATGAGTATAGCTCCACTCTAGATCCCAAAAACCTAAAAGCCATGGTATGCCCCATATGATGCAGATACCCTCAAATATATTGGATGAATATATATATATATATAGGATTATGAAGAACTGGATTGAGAAGCATCAGATTGGAATCATCTCACTTTATTTTGTGCCAGATCTTCATACGTAAGAAAAGCCCAAATAGCATTGATTTTGGTGTCGTTTAATAGCTATTCAGATATCTATCTAACAAACTCACTCTTATGATTTGAATGTGAATTAAGAAAGCTGTGGTCAACATGTTGAAGGTGTGCTGGTCCATAACAAAATTTTTAGTTTAAACCAAAGTTACATTTTCTCTACATTCTACGTTTTATTTAAAAATCCTAATTCCTTGTTAAAGTTTATTTATGGATGACATCTTATATCAAAATTAATAAAAGATAGTTTTGTCATTAGAACTTTAAAATCAAAAATAGAAATAGAATTTTTGGTTCATGAGGAAAATTCTAATTTAGATAAAATATAATACATCCTACATAGTACAGTATTACCGTCTCACCTGAACTGAGTCTAGCTTTTAATGGTGCATCCACAGGCCACATTCTGGCTTGATGAAGCACTAGATATCAAAAGCAGCAACACTGTCACCATTAGCCAGTCTGGGTGCAAGTGCCAAGAGGCACTTGAAGCCAAGGATAAGGAAGGATTCATGCTCGCAAAATGTTTCCCATGAGGAGAATAGGATGACAGAAAGCTGATAGCATAGATGAGAGAGATCGAGAGAGTGGTAAGTAGGAGATGAAGTAGTGCTTGGGAAAAAAAATACCAAATGATGAGTAAGGTTGACCTAGAGTGTTTGAAAGAGAAAAAGAAGAAATTGTAATGGCAATTGAAGGACCAACGACATATAGATATTGTAGCTTTGTAAGGATGCATGCGTATTTGTGTTCTGGCCCATTAAATAATGTTGGTTTATTATTTTCTTATTTTCAATATAAGGTCCCCTTGGTTTTACCAGAAACTAATTGGTTAAGTAAATGATTTTGCGCATCATGCGTTGGTTGGGAATTGTCCAATTTCAATGTATTAGATGATCAATGGTTCCAATAGATCAGTAAACCAGGTAAAAGCATGACTTCTGCCAGAACCAGCACCTCCCAAATGGCTTCATAAGGAAAAGAGGTACCCCAGACGAGTGTAAAGCCCTTTCACCCAAGTGAACGAAGAAGTTACCTTCGTTCTCCAAAATCCATCCAGTTTGCCATCCCCATAACCTTGAGATTAAATGGAATAAGGAATCTAGAAATCTACCTCCCGACTGATCGGGTTTCTTATCCTTCCAATGTTCTAGGTCATTGATGTACCCATCACTTTCATGTAGTGGCTCATCACATCCAGCTTTATCTATCGTCATGTTTTAAACCTTCAGCAAGATTGACTCTTAATTTGGCACAAACTACATTGCACTGAAGAGTATTTTGAGGCACCGACAGGGATTGAAAGGAGCATAAAGGATAATGCTAGAGCCCATATAACTTGTACTAAGGGTAGTTGATATAGATGGCCATCCCACAATAGGATCCATGGATGAGTGAAGTAAAGTGATAAAATCTTAATAAAAGGCCACAGTACCCAAATCATTTTGTGTACCTGTATTCTACTTTATCAATATATATAATATAATTGCTTACTGGTCAAAAAAAAAAAATGGTTTAAGACTTTAGGGCACCCATTACATTCAGGGATTATAAATTTATTCCCATATTTTGTTAGTGTTAAATAATTTTTCTTTAATCATACTAATACTTTTCTTGTAATTATCAATGCAGCATAATACTACCTCAACCCGAAGTACTGCTACAAGAACAGCCTTGCCTCTCATTCAGACTTTTTCAGTGCAACGCACAAGGTATTTATGAAGCTAAACCCTCATTCAAATGCAATTCCCAACTTTAGAAATGAAGTAGGGCACTTTTTTTTGTGCAATAAAATCACAAATTAATATCAATTTTTTTAACACTAACCCCTTTCAAACATTGTCATCTGGTTTTTATCAGTTGATAATATTTACAGATGCGCTTGGTTCATTCAGATCGACCATGGCTATCGCATCGAGGGTGACAATGTCATGTAACTTTTATATGCATATACTAATTTATTTTCTTTTATTCATCATCATCATCATCACCATAAGCCAGTTCCCACCAAAGTGTGGTCAACGACACGAATCTTGTCTCTCTGTTCCGCTCTATCGAAAATCATATTTCAGTTAACTTATGTTTTTATTGTGATTTCTAAAATACTAATATTTCATTTATAATTCCACGTAAAATGGTGGGCAATGTATGAAGTTGCATTGAGAAAGCTAACTATTAGTGTCCTAGCTCAAACCGCATTATATTCTGAACGTGAGCAAAGTTGATCAAATTTGCTCTCATACACACAAAGCAAAGGAACAATTTGGCATATGAGAGATTGCAAAAGTGTTCTATCATTATAATATGAAGTTGACGACGAAGCAGCCAAAGATGAAGCAGTCTGATATCTATCGTGAACGATCCTCCGATGTGCTATTTAGTTATAAGGTTGATGAGGAGAATCCTTTTGTAGACTTGGTTAAGTGTGTTGAGATGGATCAGCTAGATAGTAGTACTAACCCAGTTATTTGTTGTGTTGTAGCAGAGTTGAGCATCGAAGTCAATACTACAATCAAGGAGGAAAGGGGCCAAGTTGAGCAGCCTCAAGAATCATTTCAGTCTTGACAACATCATCTCCACCATTGTACGTCTTTTTACCTGTTATAATTGTTTGCAATTTCCCATTTGCCACCATTTGATTGTTATTTGAGTTATATGGTTCATATTTTATCATTGTATAAACCTATGACTAATAATCACTTACGATTCCTGTGAATCAAAATTTTCACATATAGTACCATATATGCTGTGTATATTTTCATGTTGACGAAATTTCAACGGCACACTACCAAAATTTCCCTTGATTCAGTTTTTTCTCAACTTTTCTGGTGAATCTCGTGTCTTATGTGGCACCAAAACTACAAACCTGGATACTAGTAAAACGTTATGAAACTTAGGTATGTGTGCAATGTTACTGGGTGTTGTTTTGGGTGGTTATGATGATTATCATGATGTTTTAGGGTCTTATATTAATGGGAAGTAAGTATACGCAAGAAAAATTAAGTTAGTAATCTCAGAAAATTGAAGAAAAGTCATATAGGAATTTCTGTTCATAGGCTTGATTAATCATGGTTAAAGATCGATTAATCGCAGGTCAAAAAACCAAAAAAAAGTTGTTCCAGGAATCCCAATCGTGGGACTTTCAATTAATCGCCAGATTAATCATGGGACTTAATTGATAGAAGCCTATCATGTCATGAGCTTTCTAATCACTAGAATGTCGATTAATCACAAGAGCTAATCGCCAAATCTCAACTCATTACAGGTTAATCTCGATCAATTGACATAAAAAGTTTTTCCCAAAACACAGTTTCACTTAGAATCCATCACCCTGCACTGCACAGTAACACTTGTAACATAATTATTTACATGTAAATAAGATTTACCCCCTATTTGGAATCAATAAAAATATTTCCAAAATCTAATTCCTTACCAATAAGAAGTCAAGTTTTTAGTTTATGCCTGAAATCTGGTTTTCAAGTTAAGCTTAGTTTGGTCTAATTTCACTAAATTGAGGATATAGAACACAATGAAGCTCATTTTGGTAAGTTGGTATTTTCTTTTAAAGGCTAATAACATAAGAACATTAGAAATAAAGAATTTTTTGAAAGAAATAATACAATATGAGCTCCAAAAATATCTGACTTAAAAATCAAAAAATATCTGACTTAAAAGTCAACATTTTGACCAATACTTAAAAATTCTATGCATAAATGATATTTAGTGCACCTAAGGCACTGATTGTTAGTTGTTGAGTTCCTGATGATTCTTAAACTTATCTAATTAGTATATATAGTTTATTGACTTCATGATGAATCTTGGAATTACTTTACTAGTTAAATCATGAATTGATAAAGCATGTGCACGATTGTCGCTGAAAACCATACTTAATGTGCATTAGATCACTTAGGATATTGAATTGCATTGCATCATCATCATCATTATTCATATTACATTACACCTGTTAGAGAGTAAGGAATGATAGTTAGTACCCAACAATCACCAACAACTCTATGGTTCCAATGAAGTGTGAGGAGTGATGTTAATAGTCACCAACAATCTAATATATTATTGGTTATCCCTATATATCATATAAGGATTTCTGCAACATCCAAGACCCAGCTTGTAAGATATGCATTACTTGTGAACCTAGACTTAAAATCTAAGTCAAGTATATGATTGTATATGAGATCGTGATTTTGTTTTACAGTTGGGTTGATACATGCATGTTTTGTGCATCTACGGGTCTATTCCCCTTTCTAAAAGTAATGGCACAATATAGTGCTCCGCTAGGTCGAAAACTCATAGAACTACAATGTATACGCAGAATAATATAGAGATAAACCATATTAAATGGCGGGCGAAGACCATACAATGGGAGTGTGTGCTAACCTGAGGTATTTAAAACAAGTTGAAAATGCATTTTAGGACAAGCTGTAAGAAAGGAATAGTCTTACACTTAATGTAAATCTATGGTACCCATTACAAGGATAGAAGTTGGATATATATAGTAGGTGCCCACACTAATCACTGGATACATTACATACTTGTTTGTGCATGAATTTGTATATTTTTTGTGTGTTTGTTTTATATAGATATATCATGCATTACAAGGTTAATATAGGTGCCTTATGATCATCATCGCTGTCACAGCTATACTTGTTTATATTGTTTATTTCATGATATATTACTCTTTATGTTTATGTGTGGGTTTATTTTCTACAAGTTGATGTTTCATATTGGAACTAAAGACTGTAAGATGAAGCCTTGTAAGTGTTGCTGTAATATCTGGAATTTTTATTAAATATTTTAATTATCTTAATTTGAGAAATCTTGGAGGGTTATTGATTAATCTGAAAATTTCTTTTATTTAGATATTGAAGAGGAAATTTAAACCTGAAGTTGGGTGGAGAATTGGACGGCTAGATGACGAGCTATGAAGTTAAGTGAAAATTAAAGGACTTAAATTAAATATATTGGTAAGGTTGAGGGTGTACAGTAGATAGGCAATGCATGGAATAATTAGCAATTAAGACATTAGGTTTTCTCTTCTTTGGGCGTGCATGTGTTGCTAAAAAGGTTTTGTGGTATTGTAGTCAGTGGCTGAAGAGCAAACAAAGAGAAGAAGAGAAGGGAAAACCCCCGTGTAGAAGTAACCTTCCAAACTTGAGATTTCTTGGTGTTTCTCGTGCATGCAATCAGAGGAAGTCGTGGGGAGAAAGCTGGCTCGAGTTTTCTTAAGATTATTTGTGTTTTGAGGTAAGTAATGGCCCTTAAAAACCCAACTTGCATAAGTTTTCAAGGCTAGTCGTTAAACAATCATTTTGTTGGATTTAATGGCTTGGCTTTGATGAAGCTATGACGTCCATATGATCTGGAAAAATCTATTTTGATGTTCACAGCATGTTTTGAGAAGAAACAACCATGAAATCCTTCGTATTTTAATGGTTGAATCAGTTATCTTAAGTTTCTAAAAATTCTATCAGGTTCTCTAAGTTTTAGAGACGTTTATGTTGTGTTTAAAAGGTGATTATAGGTTTGTAGTTGTGCTTTGATGGTAGGAAAACCATGAACAGTCGAAAAACCAAGAAATTTGCCAAGATTAGCCATCGCGCTCAACCAGTGCTCGAGCGGCTAATGAGCACGACACTATTTTTGCTTTCACGCGTGTCTCGAGCCTGAGCGAGGGACATGCTCTATTTAAACTTTAAAAAATTATTAATTGCAGGTTTCTGCAGCCCAAGAGCACTCGCTCAACCCCTATGAGACGTGCCCTTGAGCATGAGTAGCCTTTAAGCCTTGGCGCACGTTCCGCCCCCAATTGCGCAACAGTGATCACCCACATGTAACCTCTGGTTCGAGTGGCACGGTAGACCTCCAACTTTTGATTTAATCCAACGCTTGACCCGAGCTTGAGCACCAATCCCCATATTTCAAAATTGGCTATTTTTGAAGACTGATTTTTAAAGGCTTCCAAATTGATTTCTAAGCTTGTATAAAATGTTTTATATATGTTGACCGGAAAAAATTTTCAAGAAAATTTTAAAAATGTGTAAATATGTTTTAGTCAGAACCTTGAAACTTGGTGCTTTTATTTGGACACCACGGACCATCGTTTTCCCTCCATGATGAAGTGAAGCATTCATATTGGTTTTCCTCCATGAGGGAGTGATTTCTGCCATTACAGCAAAGTTGGTTTGTCATTTGGTTCTGGTTTGTGTCTAACGGGCTTAACTTATTGTGGATTCATACTTTAGCTAGATAGTGAAATGGGGCGGTTTTTGTTTGATTAACACTTGGTTTCCATGTTGTACGTTCCTCCATGATGGAGAGGCTATTCCATGAGGGAATGGACTGCAGCAATCCGTTCCACCATAATGGTGAGGTCTATTAGGATATTTGCTGCAGTTCTTGTTATTGACTGGATTGTACTTGCCAACCCTTCTATGATTAATTGGATGCTGCAAAATAAGATGATGCCCGCAACCCTAAGTAAGCCGACTTCACATATAAGACATAAGGTGGCAATTGATCTTTCAAAGAAGTATAGTTTTACGAGTCCTATGATGTCACACTATATTTGGCTTTGATTGTGAAATGTTTAGAAAACTAATTGCTTTATATTGGAACTTATTGATTATACAGCATTGCCTTGTTTTGGAAACTCATGCTATGTATTTGGAAAATGGTGAAAACTATGTTTTGGTCATGCATGTTACTACTTATTGAGATATCATTTTCACTCTCCATTGACAAATGTTTTTGTTTTCAGATCTTGTTGAGGAAGTACCAGAAAGGGTCGAGAAAGCCGGGGTTAAGGATCAGCTAGAAGAGAGAGAGTTCAATGTAGGGTGAGTTTTGTTATTATTAGCAGATGGTTAAATAGTTGACTTCTTTTGATAGATGGATTATTATTATTTAGTGAGTTTAAGAGCTAAGGTTTCAGATGTTTTATTTTAATCTCATACTTTAGGTTTCAGATGTTTTATTTTAATGTCATACTTCCGCACTATTATCAAGTTAATAAATGAAATTCTAAATTCTGCGTACTCTAATGTAATTTTATTCTTCATAGTCAGGATGTTAGTATGCTTTGGGCCCACAAGGTCCACACCTTAGGCTTAGGTTTATTTTATTAGAGTAAATCAGGGTCCAGGGCATGACAACTGCTCAACCCTACTATATTTTCAAGTTTAGGTGTAGACATGGATCAAAGTAGCAACACAAATACATGGTGTAAGAATAAACTTCTACCTTGATCGACGTGATTTGTGTCATGATTGTCTACTTAGATTAAAAGGTTAAATTAGATGTTAGAATATTTATTCAGAATTTTATTATCTTTGGAATTATTTTATTTGGGTTTCACTTAAATTATTTTGTAATTGACTTTGATGCGTGTATGTGTGTGATTGTTCCTAATCTCAAGTGCAACAATCTTGGTGTTATTTTGATTACATAATGTCATGGGACATCCATGCACAAGTGAGAGAGTTTATTGCTTTGATTTCCATCTTGGGGTGAATAGAAATTAAACTCACGTTCCAAAATCACAAATATTTAAACACTTGGAGTCAGGGCATGTCAAAAGCACCACATTACCAACATGAATCCGTTGTCAAATACTCTCTAGTAACTTAAGTAACGGCACCATCTCAAAGAATATGAAATTGCACTATGTCCAAAAGATTTTCACTTGAAAGCCAAAAAGAAAAATATCTTGTTAGCTAACTAGAGATACGAAATGCGGATTCTATTATTATAGGCAACTAACCCTCAAATAGTACACAACTCCTTAACCAAACGAAAAATCTACTCATAAGACCACCGACCCTTAATACTCTCATTAAAGATTAAAAAAAAAGAAAAAGTAGATATTTCTCGAACATCCAGTAATACATTTTGTTCGTCTCTCCCCAAGCCCTTTTCGATACAAGGTTTTCCCCTTCATTGCCACTTGGCATACCGCCTAAAGCACAAAACGAAATTTCGTTGGCATGATGCCAAAATGTTGGGGGAAAAAACTTAAAAATTGAGTTATTTGGATTTTGGGGAAATTTCACCTAAATAGAGCGAAATTTCATCCAAATCGAGTGAAATTTTGCTTCATGCCGCCAAAAAAAAAATTTGTGTTTCCCCTTGTTTCGCATTATTTCGTTCGGCAAACCACTAAAATTTGCAAGAGATGCAATCTCACGATTTTTCCCCTACAAAACTTGTCGCTATGGGGTCAAATGGTGAAATTTTGGCTGTACGCCATGACGGAAAACAATGTTTCAATGTAGCACCATGTCGATTAACTCCAACCGCAATAAATGCTCTTCCAACTTGGAAGGGTTTGAATGTGAATGGACAAGGGTTTGAATGTGATCACTAATGGAGGTAGTGATATGAGTGTCGTCTCAAAGGACTTGGTAGAGAAATTGAAGCTTCCTGCAAAACAAATAGCTGAGCTATATAAGATTAACTGGGTAGATTACACTTCAATCCCAGTTACACGTCGATGCCTCATATCATTCCAACTTGGAAGATACGCCGACTCAGTTTGGTGTAATGTGATTCCTATGAAGGCTTGCCACATGCTTCTTGGACGGCCATGGTAGTTTGATAGAAACACTCAGCATGATGGAAAGAACAATACCTACACATTTTTGTTCAAAAGAAGAGGTTCACGTTGAAGCCGCTAAAATTGCAAGATTTTAACAATTCTGGGAAGCACCCAACAAGGCATTATTAACCATGCGGAAATTTGAGGTAGAAGGAAAGGAGCGTGGATTGATATGTTAAAGTTGTGGAGCAGGCACCTGAAATGACACAACATCCAATCATCCAAAAGTTGCTTAAAGAGTTTGAAGATATCATGCCAGATGAGTTGCCACAAACTCTCCCACCTATAAGGGGCATCCAGCACGTGATTGACCAGATCCCCGAGGCAACTTTGCCAAATCTACCAACATATAGAATGAGTTCAACCGAGCATGCAAAGTTGCAGAAGAAGGGAAAGTGTTCTGTTTTTATTCTTCTCCGTTTTCTTTGCTCCTAGCGATCTATAGGAATCAATCGGATTCCCATAAACTGGTATCAAAGCCGTGGTTTGGTTCAAGTGGGAGCAATGGCAGAAGAAGGGAAAGTGCGGATTGAGAAGTTCGACGGAAACAACTTCGGACTTTGGAAGATGCACATAGAGGATTACTTATATTAGAAGGATCTCTATCTACCATTACGAGGGATTGAAAAGAAATTGAAGGATATGGAGGATGAAGATTGAGAACTGCTAGATCGCAAAGCACTTGGAGCGATCCGTCTTACACTTGCATCGAAGGTAGCTTCCAACATCACGAAGGAGAAGACAACAAAAAGTCTGATGGACACTTTAACAAAGATGTATCAAAAACCCTCGGCATCAAACAAAGTTTTCTTGATGAAGAAGCTGTTCAACATGAAATTGTCTAATTACACAAGCATGACAGAGCATCTAAATGATTTCAACACAACCATAAGTCAGTTGGAATCAGTGGGAATCGTCTTTGATTCAGAGATATTGGCATTGGCGATTCTGTGCAGTTTGCCACAGAGTTGGGATAGCTTCGTTATGGCTGTAAGTAACTCGTCAGGGTTGGTAAAGATGAAGTTTGAAAATGTCATTGGAATGCTTCTTAGTGAAGATACTAGAAGAAAAGTGTCTTCACATCTGAGTCATCTGGAAATGCCTTACATGTTGAAGGCAGAGGAAGATCACAAAAGAGAACAGATAGAGGAAAGGGACAATCAAAGTCACAAAAGAGTAGTTCGAGACCTCCACCAGGAAAAGGTAATAGATACTGGAATTGTGGAAAGAAGGGGCACTTCAAACGTGATTGCAGGTTTCTCAACAAGCAGGAACAATGTGATAAACGTATTGAAGGCTCGGTAAACGTTTCTGAGGATCTGCTTCTAATGATGCTTGAATTCTTTCTTATGATACTAAGAATGAATCATGGATTTTGGACTCTGATGCCTCTTTTCATGCTACATCAAATGTAGATATGTTTCCTAACTATGTGAAGGGACGACTTGGAAAGGTCTATCTCGGTGATAATGAACCCTGCAACATTGTTAGGAAAGGTGATGTGAACCTAGTCACATCAAACGGCATAGAGTTGGTGTTAAAGAATGTAAGACATATACCCAAATTAGCAAGAAATCCGATTTCAGTGAGTCAATTATTAGACTTGGGGTACAACATCATGTTTACAGATGATTCATGGAAGATAACCAAGGGATCTATGATTGTATCTTGAGGCAAGAGAAAAGGAACATTGTACATGGCATCTGGTAGCAACACGATATCTGTAGCATCGACTTCTATTGATGCTAAGACCTGGCACAGGAGACTTGGGCATATGAGTCAGAAAGGAATGAAGGTAATGTTGGAAAAGGGGAAGCTTGAAGGTCTGCGTTCAGTTGACATGGATTTTTGTGAGGACTGTGTCTTTGGAAAGCAAAAAAAATGTTAGTTTCTCAAAGGCAGGCAGAAATCCTAGAGCACAGAGGCTGGAGCTAGTTCATACAAACATACGGGGACTAGCATAGGTACCTTCGGTTGGTGGCTCCCTTTATTATGTTACTTTCATTGATGATTCAACTAGAAAACTATGGGTTTATTTCTTGAAACATAATCTGATGTATTTGATGTGTTTAAGAAATGGAAAGCTCTAGTTGAAAATGAGACAAGATCAATGTTAAAGTGCCTGAGATCAGGTAATGGAGGTGAATACTGCAATAAAGAGTTTGACGAGTATTATGCTCAGAATGGAATCAGAAGAGAGAAAACGGTGCCATGAACACCACAACAGAATGGTGTAGCAGAGAGAATGAACAGAACTTTAGCAAGGAGGGCAAGAAGCATGAGAATCAATGCCGATCTACCTAAGCAGTTCTTGGCAGATGCAGTTAATATCGCTACTTATTTGATCAACAAAGAACCATCTATATCATTGGATTGCAAATTGCCAGAGAAAGTTTGGACTGGAAAGGAGGTAAATTTATCTCATCTCAGAACTTTTGGTTGCACTTATTATGTGTATATTGAAAAGGAAAATAGATCCAAACTTAATGCTAAATCTAAGATCTGCATTTTTATTGGGTATGGAGTAGATGAGTTTGGGTATCGTCTTTGGGATTATGAAAATATAAAAGTCATTAGAAGTAGAAATGTCATTTTTAATGAGAATGTTAAGTTCAAAGACAAGGCCAAACAGGTAGAAAAGTCCAAAAAACTAGAGCTCAAGTTTGCAGAGTTGGATGATACTCCATCCAAGAACATTCGAGTACAGTAAGAAGAAGTTGTGTCAAAACCAGATGTGCAGCATTTTGATCCATAGACACCTCCTACCACAGTTAGGAGATCAAGCAGGGTTACTAGGCCACCATCCAGATATTCTCCTTCACTTTCTTATTTATTGTTGACTGACAATGATAAACCTAAATGTTATGATGAAGCATTTCAGGTTGATACAAAGGTTAAGTGGGAGGAGGCTATGGATGAGGAGATGAGGTCATTGGAATCCAACTACACATGGGATTTGGTTGAATTACCTCAAGGCAAGAAAGCTTTACAAAATAAGTGGGTGTACAGGTTGAAAAATGAACATGATGGAAGCAAGAGATACAGGGCTAGGCTTGTGGTGAAAGGCTTCCAACAGAAGGCTAGAATTGACTTCACAGAGATCTTTAGCCCAGTGGTAAAGCTTTCAACTATCAGAGTTGTGCTCAGTATTGTGGCAACACAGGATCTTCATCTAGAACAACTATATGTGAAGACCGCATTTCTCCATGGGGATTAGGAGGAAGATATTTACATGTAGCAACCTCAGGGACATGAAGAAAAAGGAAACGAAAGACTGGTTTGTTAACTCAAGATGAATTTATATGAATTGAAGCAAGCCCCACATCAATGGTACAAGAAGTTTGATAACTTCATGACACGCAATAGGTACATTCGTTGCAACTCCGACCATTGCTTTTGTACGTGGATGACATGTTAGTTGCAGGATCTAACATGACTGAAATTGAAAATTTGAAAATTTGAAAAAGCAATTGTCACAAAAATTCTCAATGAAGGACTTGGGTGCTGCCAAACAAATTCTTGGAATAAGAATTGAAAGAGACAGGTAGAAATGTTTGCTAAAGTTATCACAATAGGAGTATATCTCAAAGGTGTTGAAGAGGTTCAACATGGAGGGTGCCAAGTCCACTAGCACTCCTTTACCAGCAAACATGAAATTGTCAAGACAACAATCACCAAAAACAATGGAAGAGAAGGAAGAAATGACAAAAGTAACATATGCCTCAGCCATAGGGAGTCTCATGTATGCCATGGTTGGAACCAGGCTAGACATTGCTCGTGCAGTGGGAGTTGCAAGCAGATATATGGACAATCCAGGCAAGGAACATTGGCAAGCAATGAAATGGATACTGAGGTATCTAAAGGGAACAAAGGATAATGTTCTACATTATGGAGGATCAAAGTTTTGCTTGCAGGGATATGTTGACTCAAACATGGCAGGTGACACTGATAAAAGGAAGAGCACTACTGGCTACATATTTGATCTTGGAAGTGGAGCTATTTCATGGGTATCCAAGTCAAAGAAAATTTTTGCCTTATCAACCACAGAAGCAAAATATGTAGCAGCTACAAAAGCTAGTAAGGAGATGATTTGGCTATAGCAATTCCTAGAGGAGTTAGGAATGGAGCAGAAAAATTGCAAGCTATACACTGATAGCCAAAGTTCTATTCACTTTGGCAAGGAAATTTGCATTTCATGCAAGGACCAAGCATATCAATGTGAGGTACCACTTCATACGTTGGCATGTGGAGAATGGAACTTTCAAGTTGGAGAAGATTCATACAAGTAAGAATCTTGTAGATATGCTCACCAAGGTGGTGACAAAAGAGAAGCCAAGGCAGTGCTCTGCCTTAGCTGGTCTTCTTGCTTGAAGAAGGATTGCCACCGCACAGGATCTTGTTGATGTTATGACTTCAGGATGGTCAATTGAAGGTTAATAGAAGATGACTACTTAAGTATCATCAGTCTCCAAGTGGAAGATTGTTGGGATTTGTAGAGCCTAATAATACTGAACACTCAACCACAGCCCTTGCGAGTCGAGCTTCGTGGTGAGCTTGTGGGGGTTTGCAAGGGGCAGTGCCTCCTTGCCCACAAGGTAAGGGTTCGGGTCGGAGCCCCCAAGGCGAAAATTAAATGAGTATTTCAGGTATTTTACATTGTATTAGGGTTATATCCTTGTTCCTGTAGTTGAGCACTGTAATCTTCTGTTCGTGACAGTGAAAATAGCGGCCGTGGACGTAGCCCTATTCTAGGGTGAACCACGTAAAAATATGTTTGTTCTGTTTTGATTATTCTTCATTTTGTTTGCTCCTAGCGATCTATAGGTATTAGTCGGATTCCCATCAACAAACACTTCTCACGCCAAAGAAAGATGGGAGTTGGCATATGTGTGTTGACGGCAAAGCAATAAACAAGATCACAATCAAATACCGCTTTCCAATACCACGTTTGGATGACATGTTGGATATATTACATGGCACTTCAGTCTTTTCAAAGATTGACCTAAGAAGCGAGTATCATCAAATTAGGATTCATCCTGGTGATGAATGGAAGACAGCATTTAAGACTAAGTATGGTCTATACGAGTGGTTAGTAATGCCTTTCGGCCTCACCAACGCACCAGCAATGTTCATGAGAGTGATGACCCAAATTTTAAACTCATTCTTGGGAAAGTTCGTGGTTGCGTACTTTGATGATATCCTCAACTATAGTGCTTCTTTTGAACAGCATGTGGACCATTTCAATCAAGTTTTTCAGGTACTTAAATTTGTAAGTTTCTTCATAAATCTGAAAAAGTGTACTTTTGCACAATCACAAGTAATATTCTTGGGGTTTATTCTATCTGAAAGAGGAGTTGAAGCTGATCCCTCCCAAGTGCAAGCCATCCTAGAGTGGCCGACTCCTACCAACATCCATGAAGCACAAAGTTTCCATGGCCTAGCAACATTTTATAGGCGATTCATCCGCAAATTCAATAATATCATGCCCCTATCACAGATTGCACGAAGAAAGGAATTTTTATGTGGAGTACAGGAGCACAGAAGGCTTTTGAGGTGGTCAATAAGAAGATGACAGAAGCACCTATCTTACGCTTACCAGACTTTTCCAAAGTGTTTGAAGTTGTTGCAATGCCTCACAAGTTGGCATAGGCAGTGTACTATGCCAGTAGGGCCATCCTATCGCCTATTTCAGTGAGAAACTAAATGAGACAAGGAGTAAGTATTCAGCCTATGACTTGGAATTTTATGCACCGATTCAAATTTTGAAGCATTGGAGACACTATTTGATGCATAAGGAATTTGTTCTCTATTCCGATCATGATGCATTGAAACATCTTCAAATCCAACCCACGTTGAGTGCCAAGCATGCTCGATGAATGACTTATTTGTAGCAATTCACATTTGTAATTAAACACAAATCAGGGGAAGAGAATAAGGTAGCCGACACCTTAAGCTGAAGAAGCCATTTGCTCAGTACCTTAGCTGCCAGTGTCACAAGTTTTGATATTGTCAAGTATTTGTAACAAGGACTTTGGAGGCATTTATAGGGATTTTAAGAGTGGTACAGCAGTGCAGCCATCTTTTTATACTATTGTGGACATACTTATTTTTCCAAAAATAGATTGTGTCTACCAAATTCATCTCTACTGCAGCATGTTATCACAGAACTTCATTCAAGGGGATTAGCAAGCCATTTTGGTAGAGACAAGTCTACTAGCCTTGTAGAAGATCGTTTTTATTGGCCAAGTTTGAAGAAAGACGTGTTTAAGGTCGTGAAGCATTGCCAAACATGCCAATATACTGAACGATAGCAGCAAAGTACAGGCCTTTACATGCCATTGCCAATTCTAGAACGATCTTGGGAAGACCTTAGTATGGAATTTGTGCTAGGTCTACTGAAGATAGTGCAGGGGCATGGTTCCATTTATGTAGTGGTGGATCGATTTTCGAAAATGGTGCATTTCATACCATGTTCATGTACAAATGATGCCTATAATATGGCGCTACTATTCTTTAAGGAGGTAGCAAGGTTACATGGGCTTCCAAAGATTATATTTTCAGATCGAGACATGAAGTTTGTGAGCTATTTTGGAAAATCTTATGGGCAAAGACTGGAACAAAGCTGCAATTTTCCAATGCTTTCATCCACAAAGTGACGATCAAACAGAGGTAGTTAATCGAAGTCTTGGCAACTTATTGCGTTGCCTTATAACAGATCATAAGCTTGTATGGGATTTATTTCTGCCACAAGCAAAGTTCACTTACAACTCTGTTAATCAAACCATTGGCATGACACTATTTGAAATTGTTACAAGTAGCAAACTGCGAGCACCCGTAGAGTTGGTGCCTTTGCCAATCAACACCAGAGTTAACGAGAGTGGGAAGGACTTCTTACGACTCATGCAATCCATACATGATGACGTAAGGAAGAAGCTTACATGGAGTAATGAAGTCTACAAGCAGCACGTGGATGTTCACAGGCGGGAGGCAGACTTTAAGGTTGGAGACATGGTGATGATCCACTTGAGGCCAAAAAGATTTCCAAGAGGAACATTGCACAAGTTGCACTCTAAACGTGCAGGGCCTTATAAAATATTGAAGAAGTTAGGTTCAAATGCCTACTAGTTAGAGCTACCTCATGATATGCAGATCAGCCCAATATTTAATGTGACGGACCTTACACATTACCATGGAGATGATGGTAGTTCAACAAGCACAACACATCCACAAGTTCCAGTTGTTCAGCAACAAAAGGAAGAAATTGAAGATATTTTGGATCATCAAATTGTTGCCACTCATAAAGTTGGTTATCAGAAGTTTCTAGTAAAGTGGAAAGGGCATCAGGTGTATGATTATTCCTAGATTACTACAACGGAATTGCAGAATCAAGCTCCTGATCTTTATGTGCAGTACATTTCCTTATACTCGTCAGAGCCAAGTCTCGTGAAGGGGAGAGAAAATTGATGCAGGAGATTTTTAGAAGCTACCAAATAAAGCTACAAGTTGTCTCGAGATTTCGTTTCTAAAAAGTTTCTTATTTCAGTAGTTTCCTATTCCAACAGTTTCCTATTTCAATATTAGGAAAGACTTTCTATTTTCTATTTCAATATTAGAAAGGTAATTGTAGTTTCTTATTTTTATGGTTTCTTATTTCAGTTTTAGGAAAGTTTCTATATTTTGTTTTAGCATTAAGAGACTTGCAACATTTCTATTTCAACTTTAGAAATTTTCTATTATTCCTTTATAGGAAGTTTTGTAACCTCTATAAAAAAGGGGAATAGTTTCATAATGGATGATTAGAAGATTACATAGAAATTCAATTGTTCAAGAAGGAGAAGTTCATTAGTTTTAGCTTGAGGTAAGAAGCCAAGTGCTTAGGGGGTGAGACGCCTTCCCTTGGGTTTTTCCTCTTAAGTTTTCTGTTCTAAAATTCCGGGTATCCTAGCTTGAGAATTTCATCCTAAAATTCTTAGGCTACATCCTCTTCCCCACCCCCCTCCTCTCTTTCTCTTTTACTTCCCTCCTCCCTCCGTAGACCTCTTCACTCGCACGTTTCTTTGTGATCAATACAAAAAAAAATTCATGGTTGGCATTGTTGATCACTCCAATGTCAAAATCCCCCATGACCTCATTGTCTCCCAACAGTCCTAAAAGAAACTATCACAAATACACTGGGTCCTAGTGCTTTAAGAATGGGGAACAAAAAATGGTCTATCTCTTGGAGTGATAAAAAATAATTAGAAAAAGATTCTCTCCCAAACAAAAACACACAATTACCTAGAACTCTAGTTTCCTTCAACCTATTCAACTCCTCAATGCCTTTCAAGAGTTCACTTTGTCTCCAAAAACACCCAAAAAGCACCATTTTATGTTCCCCATTGTGTCTTGACTTAGCATAAAAGATCTCATAAACCAAAATCCGTCCCACCTAGATCTCTCATTCACTCTCTCCCCTACCACCATTCCATAAACAATGCCAGAAATGATGGGTAAGATAATCACAATCTCAAGATGAAATAAAGACACTTCCCAATTTCTTAAGTTGAAAGCGCAAGGGGTGAATAATTAGATACAAAACAAGATGGCTCACTTTGTATTATGGATCTGTAGTTAAAATCCTAGTAAGAATATGCTAAAATCTATCTAATCTATAACACAAAGGTGGTTTCTTATATTTGAAACCATGGTATCCAGCATCCCTAACGTTTTAATCCACAAGTTCATGCTTATTAATAGTCTCCTATACTTCTGCAATCCTCCCTCATGTTTTCATGTAGATATTGTATCACATTGAACTCTGAAGTCAACACAAGCGTGCAATGGAATCACATCCACACAATCCCTCTTATTCCGCTCAAGGTATACACTTATTTCAACTCTACTTATACTGTGCACACCGCATTATCAGCCTATACAGACCAATCCTGTACATAAAGATTGCAAGCTTCCCTTTTTAACAATTTAAACAACAACATAAATGTCATAAATGACCAAATCCCACCCACAAAAAACAAATTACGGGCGAAAACTCCCACCTTTCATCTCAAATCCCCCAAAATCGACTGATAATACTTGACCCAATTACTCTCTTTGCCATCCAAATGATAAAATTGTGAGACTCTGATCTCAAGCATTGATCTTTATGCTCTTTTTTTTATAGACAACCCTAGTCCTTCGACATGCAAGCTTGACATTTTCACTTCTGATAATAAAATACTGCTAAATTTTCTCTTATCATGCTCTCTTTGCGTTGCAAGAACCACTCAAGATTTGTTAACTCTCACGACTTTCCCAAACATCCACACCCCTAGCCTCCATAGAACTGCATAACTTACTGACAGTTTCTCACATACAAAAGATCCTACTATTGTCCTTGGTTTTAAAACAAAATCACATAGAGACTACTTGAAAACGTCCCATTTTAAGTCACATCCATTCAATAACTCCCCCAACTTCAATCCCATACCTTTGATATATACGAGAATAGGCCTCTACATATTATAATGGTTTATTTCATATGCAGTAATCACACTAGTCATACAAGGAGATCAAACACTAGTACAAGAAATAACAGCTACCTCCACCCTGTATGAAAATCCCAAAAAAAATGGACATTAAACAACTACATGCAAAAATGTAATAGACTTAATAGCGTCTGTAGGCATCATTTACAGCATTGAGTTAGGTCGAATCGAAGGATACTAGCCAAGGATTGTGGGGTTGAATAAAAGAACTTCCAAACGATCAAGTCTGATTGGGAAAAATTTTCACATCATAAACATTGCTACATGCTCCATTAATAGAACACATATCCCAAGCATTGTTCTTTGATAAGTATCTAAAGCCCATACAATCCCATGATTCAAAAGTGCAGCCCAACATCGTCTTTGTTTCCCCGCAAGTTCTTAACACAAATGTCAGCCTCACCCGAGCAGTCAAACTATTATAACTCCAGTCTTGAAATTGGTAACTGATTTTGCAAGTCCCAAGGAAAGACCTCACATTGAATGTCATAAAAATGTCTTAAAAGTGCCTAAGAAAACAAAATATCAATTGACATTAGGTTGTTCATTAACAATGATTCCTAAATGACATAATCCTTCCTAGAACTATTATCTGGTGTTGCTCAAAACAGTAAAGGGAACTCCGTGGCCTCACCCAGTTGGATGATTGTGTCTAGACCATTCTTTAACAATGCCCCACTTGAACCACCAAAAACCAGTCTTACTTTGTAGCAGATACCAAGAAATTCAAATGGGCCAGAAGTAAACACCCCATCATACCAGAAAAACCTACTACCCACAATCCATTTCAAAGTTCTGGACCAAGCAAACATTATCCAACACCTTCAAACGGAGGAAATGATAGCTTTCCTCCAGCCTTCGTAGATAGCCTCATTGATCTAGAACACTATAATAAACATATTGGCTATAAGCCTATAACATATATCGCTAATTTTTTTGCAAAAAATGTCTTCAATAAGACAGCAATAGCAACTTTGTCTCTTTTATGGGCCATATAAAGGTTGGCATATTTCAACCTGTTATTGTGGACCCTGGGATGACCATAAACAGGATATAGTCAATTAGACATCAATAGATTATATCGTCTCCTAGACCACATACTCTAAAAAAGACACCAGCCATGACGCCTACAAAAATTAATAAAAGAGTGATTGTTTCTCAAAAGTTGAAACTACCCAATCGACTCAGCCCATTATGAATTAAAATGGGTCTTGGTCCACTGTTCTGATGCTTATGATGGACAACATCTCTGCAAGAATTACCGCATGTTACTGCATTTAATGGTAAAACATTCAAATTTGATTATTATAAGAATTCTTCAAACCCTTCCCCATCCTAAACTGTGTCTCACCTACTTCCAATCAATGAGGTCTCTCCCAACTTAAGATCCTTACCTAGTTCTATACAATATCATTAGATGAACGCTCAACACAGATGTGCAATCTTTTGACATTAGTTTTATCTTCTATGACCAAGCTGGTCAGCGTGCTATTCATTAACACCTCCATAGTTTGATTTAGCAAGATTTCTATTACAATTAAGAATTTGAATAACTTATCCCATATTATATTTAACCAACCATAGGTTTCTTAAGGTATTCACATCAATCATTCTATGCAGTAATCCCATCATCCAAATTACTCCACCAATCTCGACTTAACCCTCACAAGCAACCGTTATCATTTCAAGAGAATAATAACTACAAAACCAACCCCCCATTCAATGAAATGTGCACGTCTTATTCTTCGAAAGTAGGACCTCATGTTCAGAAGCATATTAGCTTCCTTCTCCGATAATGTGAAGACATTTGCCACCAGTTCCAATAAAGAAGGAAACTTCATCCACATCCCATAGTATTCCAACATTTGCACACAATTCATTCGACAAGCAAGGGATTAATTAATTTTGCACAGCAAAGGCAAATGTCAAATCAGATCAACTACTTGCTCATTATAAATTCCAAAATTGTTTTAAATACCATATTACATCCGAAACACATTTATAGTTCTCAACAATGTAACACCAGCATCATCTATCTATAATCTTTAACAAAATTAACATATAAAGCACAATCCCTTTTATTTATATGACATCATGATTTAAAGTGTTCATCAAGTACAGGTCTGTTGATATGAAAAATAAAAAGTAAGAAAATAACATACCAGCCAATCAGGACATATACCACTTCTCTGATTTTTTGAAAATATTTATAAAGGAAAAGAGAAATAAGGTATACCACAATAAGGGAGAAAAAGGAAGAAATAGGAGAGGGAGAAATGAGAGAGAGGAGCAAGAGAAAAAGAGGGTAGGGAAAAGAGAACAAAAAAGGGGGAGAAAGAGATGTGGGCTCTTCATCTTTTTTGTTATCTTTTCTTGTAGCTAAAACAAAGGCTTCTATTTTAAGGCAAAATACATAAATAAACTATGGAACCAAGATTTTCTGGTCTTGTTCAACCCTACAGACCCAGGCTAGCAAGTTGTATCAATACCGCTGATATGTTGGATCACAGTGTCAAATCATGCATGGCATTCCATCAAAACACCTTATCCTGAGATCCATATGAGCCATAGTTCAATGCTTCAAGCTTACCAACCTATCTTCTCATTGCCAAACTACATCTTAGTCGAGAATCCAGCACACCTCTCCACAAATTAAATCAATGGTTTTCCAGGATCAATAAAGGCCTTGAAATCAAAAGTTCTGTATTGCAGAAAGTACAGTATGTAGCATCTGAGGCTCATAAACAAAAACAATATGACCTCAAGAAGATATTTCCAGGACAAAGTTAGACATTGGTGACTGGTGAGCTCTAATTTTTACTAGTATTCACCTTTTTTGTAAAAGAACAGGACTTCAAAGATGACTTTTTCTACCTTATGGATAGGTAAGATGAATAACTTTTAAACAGCAAAAGCCGCATTGTTATATCTCTTTAATAAATTTCGATTGTTAAAATAACCAATCGAAATTTGGCCAAAATAGCAATTTCTTTAGGCTTAAATTTAGTAATATGAGGTTGGGTCAACTAGAAGTACATACATAAGTAAGAATCCCCAAATAAGATCCAACATATGAAACCAATATTCATAGCATTTTTGATCTACAACATTTCATTTTATAAACCAACCCTAATGGCAATTAAGTGAAGCGCTCTTATGTTTTCCTCCATTCCAGTATTACATGCAAATAAAATTGATGCCACTAATTCCTATATAATTGCTCTATGTTTCCTATTTTCCAACTCTTTTCTCATCTAATACCTCCCAAAAATACTCGTTCTCTCCCTTTCCTAAAGCTGCTTCAAAACTTTCTATCCTTGTACATAAAACTCTAGCATTTCCTTATGTACATCAAAATTCAATAAATCTAAGTAGATTTCTATCCTAATATTAAGTTCTTTCTAAAAAAAATAGTAGAGAAACAAAAAAACTAAAAACAAAAAAGAAGCGAAAGAACAATTATTTATGAATTTCGCCCCCTGATTTTACAAAGGGTTAATTTGACATATCATGTGATATCAGGACATTGACACATTTAGTTAAATACGCAGGGTCAGTTGGAATGACTGCTTTATAACACAAAACACCAACCAATCTTACCTTATTTAGAATTTCTTTGATTAATTTTCTTTTGCTCTCAATTGACACATTTATAACATAAAAACACCCAGAGAACAATACTTAGACTGGTTCGAATTGATAATTCCATGAACATTCTATAAACCATGTTCAAAGACGAGCCAAACATGTTTGTTGCCATCCCCAGATTTAGTACACATCATACTTATGATTTGTCCCTATTTATGCTATGCATATTAAAAAATGCCGAATTCCAACCTAATAGCATAGAAACAATATAAAATTTAAATTTTTGCAAAATAAATTCTCCAGCATCCTAAGATAAATATCACCTATAGTGTTGCTACACTACATTTTTGTTCTTTCTTTTTAATTTTTCATTTTTTCCTTCCAGTCTATGATATGAATATTAATACTAATTGCCTAATTTAAAATGTTCCCAAAACAAACATCTTTGTTTAAGTTACAGCTTTTGAGGGGTTTAACAGATGCAGGGTCCACAAAACAAAACAGAATGATTCTGCAACTAGAAGCAACTTATGCAGATTATCCTTTTAAAAAATTTAAAAATTTAAATTTCACAGTCAAGCAATCATGCAAGAAAAAAACAATTCAATACATTATGTCGAGCACAAACCAGATGAATGGTTTCTAAACAGAACAAACTAATTTTCCGTACAACAGGGAAAATTAAGGATCAAAAACCAGTTATTAATCAAAGAGACAGCAAAAACTTCAAAATTTAAACACTGCCAACCGTATAAGAACATTACCAGCATGTACTTCAAATTAATCGTGCTAATATCATCTTTAGTCTCGTTAGACGAGAACAACCCCAGTTTGCTTATCATGTCCTCACACTGCTGTAAAGCTGCGCATCCCTTCCTCAAAATCTCCTGAAATTACAGTAGAAAAGTAGCAAAATTAATGGAGAACTATTGAGATTTTACGACTAAAACATCTAAAATAGGATGAACTTACTTGTGATACACCAGATTCTACCGCCATAGAATGGATCTTACGTGCTTCTTCGAATAAGGTTGGGAGGGACATCTCCTCAATCTTCGACTGTCCCATGACTATAGTAATCAAAATTCACAGAGATGCAAAGAGAAAGAAACCCTAGAAATCAGTGAAAATCGGTCGTGAGGATTCAAACAAACAAACAGTATGCTTCTTAACAGAAAACAAAATTAGAAGACCCAATTCTCGATCGTATCTGATCGAAATCAAAAGCTCCGAATACTGACGAAGGCGACACTCAACACGAGAGAATCTCATATACATATATTAAACGAGACGGGGTGTTTTGTGGACCGACACGTAAGCATTAACACGCCGTCCCGATTAGAAAGCTCGGGCAGTTTGTTTCTTCGACGAAGAAGGCTAGCAAAGATGCCTAATCAGAAGAAAGCTTTGTTCCGGACAAAAGGTAGACTGGAAATCACCGGAACAAACACGAGAGATAATTAAAATGAACAGAATATATACGAACAAAAACCAGGAATTGTATAATGGCAACAAGCCTATCAGCAAGATTTTTTTCTACTACCAATGGCTTTTCCCTCCTCTTGCGACTCCCGACGCCATGAGAGCTCCGTCACCGAGCCTTAAACCGGAATCTCGGATCTGAAATGACTCACAGTTGGATTTAAGTACCAAAGCTACTGCGAGCACTGCCCTTAATATCGGGTTCGAGCTTAGAAAGTATGGGAGAGACGTTTCGCTGGTACCGACTGAAACCAGAAAAATCTCATACATTCCGTTCAGAGATTGAACACCCCTCGATTTTGACCGGCATCGGCGGTATAAGACCGCATGCCGATCGAAATATATCCTATTTGGATGACATGTTCTGAGTGCCATCGAGGAATTTCGCACGGCACGCCCAGCAAACCTTGCGAAACCCAAAAAAAAAAAATACGAACGGAATACTGAGGGGAAGAAAGAAATGGAGAGACGATAGATGAGGGAGGGCAGAGAAACGGCGTACCTGGGTCTGACGGGTGCCTCTTTCTTCGTCGCCAGCAAGAGAGAGAAAAGGGGAAAGGAGATGAAGAGGAATGGGAGGGAGAGAGAGAGAGAGATGAAGGCGTACGCCGCGTACCTAGGTCTAACGGTACCTAAGTCGGCAGGATGCCTTTGTGACTGTGTCAACGGATGGCCTGAAGTAGCGATCCAACAATTGTAGCTTAATGCAACGTCTTACGAGGCGGTTGAAGAGTAACTTAATAGCATCGTTTCCAAGTCATGGCTTTGTCCAAGAAAATCGACTTTAAACATACAAGTTGTGTTGGCAAAATCTGGTTCAACCGGTACAAACTCAACTTTATATTGGTGGATTTGGTTGGCTATCCTAACGTTTGCCGGTCTGAACCTAACCCCGTGCCAATGTATTGCCCATCCATGTAACCATCTTTGATTTTACAAAATTTTGTTGTTAGAACTCATTTAGGCTGCATTTGTACACATAGTTTCACAATGTAATTTTATTGTAAATATTTGATTCTTGTTTTTTCATTCTAAAACACGGCGAGATTGTTATGTCTAATTGACATACATTTTATATTTTAAATGATACTAACAAAATATGAATGATCTTAATAAATTATTTACATGATTCAAACTTATAAACATATTAATCAAAATAATTGTTATTCCTACAACCTTCACCACCACCATTCCGTATATGCCAATTTCTATTCATCTATAATATACATGTTATTAATGAAATAAGCAAATCTATTATCATAAATAAGTAATTACAATTCCATAATAATTATATTCACTATCTCACAATTTAGTTTTTGTTTAATTTTGATTTTCTTTAATGAATTATTCTAACTCTTATTTAATTTTATTTGATTTTGGTTTACCTTCTACGCAGTACTTAATTGAGATATTGGAGTAAACTAAATATTTGGTAATTACACAGAAAATAATTTATTATATTTCACTTTTGGGGTAATATAAAAATTAGCAATAATATTAATATGCATCTTGTAGATGACCGTTTTTATCCACTTGACATGTCACCTATATAATTATCTGTCATGGAATATTTGAGACAACTTGTCATGGGTCATCTATCACCCAATAAAGATAGCCTATCATGGGTTATCTGTCACTCATCAAAATTAATAATTAAATAAAGCATGATTTATTAAATATGAAACTGATATGGCATATTAAAGTGGAGATCTCCGTCGTGGGTGAAAGTCCACTTAGGTGGGTTTCCTGGCGGTCCTTAAGGCGTGATTTACACAGGCATGGGAATCGTCAGCAGCCACTGACGAGTCATGGTATGTCAACCTAGAATAACGAAGACGTTAAATGAATTATAATTTTACATCTTGACATGTGGGACCCGGTGTACCAATAAAAGAGCTCTATCCTTCTAAAAACCTGTATTTAAAAGGGAGAACTTTCTCATTTTCATCCCCCTATTTGAACCAACCAGATTGCCCTTCATCTTCTCAGATATTTACCACATTAGCACATCGTTTCTTGTTCTCCAAGCTATCGGCAGTCATGGGCATTAGGCCCTATTTAAGGTTCCTATTGCTACGTAGCACAAATGGCCTTCATTCATTCACCATGGCTGTACAGCAACTGCCACTTCTTCCCATTTTCTCTATTTCTTGCAACCTTCAATATTTTCATCGGAAACCCCATATTGGAGTCATCGTTAGAAAGCTCCCTCCGCAATTGGCTACCAGCATTCGGCTACTGTCAGGCACCTCTTCACGTGAATGTGGCGTGAAGATAAAATGTCAAACCAGCCTTGATGGCATTAGCCCAAACAAGCGACAAGCACTCCAGTGCTTCCATCTATGTGACGCAAAGCTTTGGCTATTCCTGTAGCCCTTGAATCCTCGGTTCATCTCAACAGGTACGCTTCTCGACAACACCCTCTTCCCCCACGGTTTATACATTATTTCCATAGTTACTCATCAATCTGTCCCTCTCAGTTTATTGATGTGTGAGTAGAGCGGCAATGCGGATTGGGCGCAGCTGCACACCAACTGATTTTTACTCCCCTGACTGACTTTTACTCTTCTTAGTCCCACAATTGACGTTAGTGCTGCTCCTCCTCTGACCAAAAAGCCTTCGATTTTTCTTGAACGCCGAGGTTTAGTTCTTTATCAAGCCTTCGATCAAGTTTCTGGTTTCTCTATCTACGGCATTTTTGTCAAGTTGCTACTTGCTAGTTTCTCTATCAAGGCACTGGTTTCATTTTCGTCAAGCCTTCGATCAAGTTGCTGGTTTCTCTATCTATGGCATTTTCGTCAGTGTCCATGCATGAGGACAGTTTAGGGTTGTCTCCTAATATTAGAGACAATCTTGGCTTTCACTTGCACCCAAATTATTGTGTACGTCAACGAGCAAAGACGAACAGATTATTGGCTTTCGTTCTTTTGGCCTAAAGGTACACTTCCAAATTTTTCCTTTATTTGTTATGCATGGAACTATTGTAATGGTTGCATTTGGTGCACAATTACTATTACTGTGATTCGTACTTAAAAACAAGTTTGTTTCGCTCCATAGTTTCCAATTCCTTCATCTCCTCTTTCCCCCCCCCCCCCCCCCCCCAAATTATCTGTAATTTTTCTGTGTACGTTGTAAACATTAACTTGATTTTGAGCTTTCTAAAATGACATTTGGTAGTTCTACAAATCACAGTTCAGCTTACTTTTGTCGCTGTTTTTTAACAGCTCAAACCATATGTCATTTGTAGTTCTACAAATGACATCTAGTAATCAAATTATGGTGCCCAGTTGCCATACTATGAAAGCAAATGTCTCTTTCCAATTGTTTCTTGGTTCGTGACAACTCTTGCTCTGGTTATTGTACAGAGAGATTCAGAAGTTTCACAGCCTCTCCCAATAAGTTTCAATGAAGAAATGAAACATGGAAGAAAGCAAAAAAACTAAAAACTAAAAAACAAAGGGTGCATAGTTTTTTTTTGGGTTCTATTTTTCTCTTTTCTTTTTAAATCGATCTATTTCTATTATTGTTTTCTGGCTGTGCTAGAAAAAAATTTATTGAAGATGTTTCAACTATGATTACTAATTTTTATTTTCGGTCTGGAGATCTCATGTCAAGTTTCATCTGATTTCTTGGAATTTATGTTTTCGTCGATCCCTCTTTTACAGACTTTCGAAGCCCATATCAAGCAATTGAATGTGCTTCGTCAAGTATTTCTTGATGGCATTTTCCTTCTATTGTGAACAATTAAATAATACTTCTTTATTGTTTGAGCACTTTGCTGATATCCTCTTGGCTTGCTTTCTTGACTTGGAATTTTCATCCAATATAACAACATATGCCATCAGTTTTCACTTTCCCTTCCGTTTTGGCTTAAATTTCTTAGGGATTTTTATTTTATTTTATTCCCCTTCGGCAACATTTGTTTTTCTTACTTTACCATCTTGTATATGTTCTAGATTTGATGCATGGATCTTTTTTTTTTTACTTTCTTGCAGTGGGTTTTGTGGTTTATGTGATTTTTTGTGTGGATGAGCGGGTTATCTTCTAGTAGGGATTTCTACTTGAATCTAACGAATTTTGGTTGGTTTTATTTTTTATTTTTTATTTATTTCCTTTTTATGAATCTTCTATATTTGGTTGTTGAAGGGTTTGTAATCCTATTAGTAGGTTACTGATTTAATATTGATTGTTTCGAAACCCTCAAACTTCTTTCATTCTTTTTACACCAAGTGTAACAATTTCCAATGAAATTTATGTAACACCTTTGAATTCATTGTTCTGGATCTATGATATATTTTATGGTAAATTCCTTAATTTATTTCCATGAAATTTTGCTTAATCTTGGATGGCTCTCATTAGGTCTGTTTTGTTTTTGGTAACAAGAATTGGGGTTCCCCTTATTATCTTCTATTCGATATGTTACTATGACTTGAGTGAGGTTTCTTGTCCAAATTTGATAAATTGTTTGCAATTGTGTTTTGATTGTCTAATTTACTATATTTTCAATTTTAATTTAATTTGGTAAGTGATATTGTATTAACACATACAATTCCAAACATATTAATTTTAAGTTAACTTGATAAATATATTGATTTGGGGGCCTGCCACGTGCGAAGCATATTGGTTACCTTTATTATTGGAGGCCTACCAATAGCGATGCTACACATATTGGTTACCTTTATTATTGGAATTTTTTTCTAAACATTTTTTGTCTATTGCTTGAACAATTAATTTACGAATTTCTTGTAACAAGTAAATGACCATGATAATATGCAAATTTTCTGTCTTTTCCTTCTTATTTAATTGCGTTAGTGATACTAAACATATTGGTTACCTTTATTATTGGAATTTTTTCTAAACATACTGCATACTAAACATAATATGGGAATGACACTAAACGTATTGGAAATTTTTTCTATCCCTTCCTAAGTAGTTATCATTCTTGCACATCTCTTGGTTTTCTTTTCTTTGTTATTTGACTGTATCTTTAGTATTTCATTTAATTAATGAAGTGATTGTGATATGTTGGAATGGAGTTCTTTGGGAATTTAGGAGAATTTGTCAATTTCCATATCTTGCTTATGTTCATTGTTTTTTCTATTCCAATTCTCATGAGTGTTTCATATAAGGAAAAATTATTATTGATGGTAATCAAGAATTAGTATACGAAGTGCCACAAGGATTCTAAAATGTTAGATTCCTATAATGTTTCGTTACATTTATTGATCGATCTGCTTCCCATAAGGCCACTACAGAAAGTTTAACTTGATAATGGGGCTTAATCATCAGGTCTGATTCCAATCGAAGCAATCCCTTATGACTGATCTTGATGATGCACATCATAGTCAGATTATGTGATTCAAATCCTTTCTGACTTTGGTTTTTCTATTACTCTGCTTAGATCCCCTAGGGGCTCTTTATACCTTTTCACACCTTCGATAAGTAATAGCATTGTCAAGCCCCATCACATTGAAATGTTTACAAAGACAATAAAACGGATGTATTAATGGCAATCTCTTGGACTACCCATCCTCTATATTATAAAGAGCTCCTTAATTAGTGCAAGTGACAGGGAAAGTGAGAGGAAGAAGACCTTGAGTTCTATTCATGTTCTGGGTGAGTTTTATTCCATCTAAGAAAGCAAGAATCATTCAAACTAGATTTTATTGATCCCAAATTTTTTAGTAAATAAATAAATAAAAAGAAATTAAATATTAATATTTAGAAAGATAATAATTTTATTTGAAATATATTGGAATTGAACATATAGTATAATGATTTGAGGAAGTGTGTATTAATCTAGGATGCCTAATTGATCCAAAATAATGAGGATATTAAATCTAGAAATTTTGGAAGAAAGTTAGTGGTTAAATATGACCAAATTAAAGAAAAGGGTATTTTGGTCATTCTTAAATTGTCAAAAATAAGAAATGAATTAATTAATGATTATTAGACTTAAGGAATTAAGTCAACCTAATTTAGGTTTGATTTGAATATAAATAGTGAGATCTATAGCCTAATAAGTGAGAAAAGGGCATATTAGTAATTATGGTTTAATAAGGAATCTTAATGTAACGCCCTGAATCCGGGTCTCTTTTTTTTTTTTTTGACTCGAATGAAGGCATTAACTTGTGATACATTACAATCAGCTCAAAAGATAAAGAAATAAAGAACTAAGATTTATCGGAGTGCTAGGAAGCTTAAATACTAACTCTTAATATCTTACCAAATCATCTATTATGATTACAATAAAATAAATACAACTATATAAGATTGTCCTACTCTTTTCATTTGGATTTTCTAGACTTCAACCCACTACCAATCTAACCCGTGGCGTCCTCTCCAAGGTGACCTGAAAAACAGAATATAAAGTAGGGGTGAGATACGAATATCTCAGTAGGTAACACTATGCATGCAGAAAACAATTTATATTGATAGGGAAAATAACAGTGATTTCATGCTCGATAAAATAAACGAGTAATCACAGTTGGTAATGTAAACGATTAATCATGATATAAACCATCCTCAAATCAATGCTCTAAATAAAGAAAATTTTTCATGTAAATTTCGTTTCAATTATTAGAAAAATGTATTATATGTCATAATCACCTGGTTTCAATTTTATTTTATTTTGTGTTTCCCTAAGAACAATTTAACACTTTATTCAAGATTCCATAATATTCAATTTTAACAATTTAAGTTAAGTCATAGCAATTATGTTCAATTATGACGTTTCAATATTTCATTTAAAATATTCAATCTTGCCATATACATCTAACCAAATCATTCAATCTCAGAATCAATCATATAATCAATAATAGAAGTCCACCTTCAGGTAGTAGCCTACCTTTACCACAGGTCGTAAACATATAGTATTCACACTAACTCCGCATGAGAATGCACATATCTATAACTACAGGTACCCCCTGCAGGAGATAGCATAACTCGACCGCAGGATGTTGACACATAGCATCTACCTCTACCGTAGGAGATAGCTTCCTCACCTTTCAGTGGTAACTCACACATCCATCCTCCATGTGGGATGCAATCACACATAATTACATTTCCCCCACATGACGTAATTTGTTTCTCTCGCAGGAGGTAATGTCTCCGCCACCAAGCGGGTATGGGTTTCCACCACCAAGCGGATATAGGTCTCCGCCACCAAGCGGGTAATCTCTGCCACCAAGCAGGTAATAATCTCTACCACCAAACAGGTAAAATAAATATATCTCTGCCACCAAGCAGGTTGTCAATAAAACTGGCCACCAAGCCAATATACAAGTATTCCTCAATTCCAATATTATTTATAATATATTAGGTTCATGTTTAGTTGATAATTTAAAGTCTGGTTCTAAAACAGTTCCTCAGTTTATTAATCATAATATTTTGTTCAGTACATAAAAATACGTTTAACGTAATAACCCGATTTAGTTTTAGACTGATATTTAATTACGTAAGAAATTGGACGCATAATACGCACGCCAGAGTACGGGTCTAATAATGTATTAATTATATTAATATAAAAGAAATTGAATTGTTTAATAGTGTAGGTGATCGTTTTAAAGCAATAGGATTTAATTAAGATTTGCTTAAAATTTCAAAAGTTATTAAAGTTTGGATTTAGTAGACTTAAAGTAATAGGAATTATTTAAAATTGGTTAAAATATAAAAAGTTATTAAAGTTTGGATATAGTGGTGGAGAAATTCACGTATATAATCTAATTTAGGTTTGCTTTATGTTTTTAAAGTTATTAAAGTTTAGTAAGGGTCAAAAAGAGAAAAAGAAAGTATTCAATTTTAGTTTTAAATCAATAAAATAAAAGGAAAATAATTAAGCTTTGGTTTTAATTCATAAAAGTAGTAAAGAAGAATATTTAAATTTTATGCTTGTAAATATTACACGCCTTTAATGTTTCTTACGTTTTTGTATCCCAATGGACGCTAACCTCAAATGGCTAAGCGTCCATTAGCGGCATTATAATATGGAAAACGCTTGTGAACGCTCAAACCAACTGAGCGTTCATTAGCGCCAATGCGTTTCGGAAACGCGGGTTTTGTTTTAAATAAGAGAAGCGCCAACCGACGCCTAACCCCAACCTCCTAAACGCCCTATGAAGTGCGGCTAATCTGAGAGCATGTGTCTCAATTTTGAACGATTTTTATATATATTTATACAATAATAATCCAACGAAATACACATATACACTGCGATTAAGCATGCTTTTATAATCAAACACGAATGAAACACAAATCAATGACAAACAGGGGGTGTTACCTACCTCTGTTCGAACCGTTCTTCTCCTTCTTCTCCTAACCAGCAGCTTCTTCTCTTCTTCACAGACACAAAACGCTACGGGGATGACGAGGAATCAGAAATCCACTTGTTTGCTCTCTTCCTCCTTCTTCCCTTCTCTTTCTCGGTCTTGCCCTCTCTCTCTCTCTCGTTTTTCACTTCAGCCGCTAGATGCCCCAAAAAGCCAAATATGATCAGTCCCCAATCAAATATAGAAGCCCTATTTTATTTTTAACGATCCCACGCATCGCATTACCAATGAGTTCTATACTTACCCACCAATCAGATTTAATAATGACCTTTAATCTACTCCTTCCTTGATATCTCATGATCCAACGGTCAGATCTGCGTCTAACTCCTGATTTCCACTATCAATGTGATCATCTATAATTATAATTAAAATCATCCAATAAAATTCTCATCTCCTCAACTTAAGGCTCCAAATCAAACATAATTACCAATATGCCCTTATTCCAATTATTAAGCTATAAATATCATTGTTAATAGGCAATAGAAATCCTAAATTAAGTCTATCATCATTTCTCAAGTCTAGTATTAATTTAATTAATGTATTTAATTATTTACCGATAATTAATATGAATTGACCAAAATACCCTTCTCTTGATAATTTTATATCTACGCGTTCGATTTCTTCCGAAATTTCCAAATTTATTCCCTATAGTATTCTTTGCTGTAATACACACTTGGATTAATATCTATCTTTCCTAAACTTTATTTTTAACTTACTTTCTCACTTATTCTAAATTAATTCATTACTTTTTCTATAACCGTTAATTAAGGTCAAATCTAAAATTAATCGTCTAATTAATTTAATTACTATTCCAATTCCAAGTAAATCGCAACAACGATCATTTATTTAATTTCTAATATGTATATACTGGGAACATATTGCTAATCCTCCAATACTTGGATTAATTCCTTATTCCTTAATTCTTTTTAGGTTTATCTAACTTACTTTTCCAATAATTAGATTTTATTTATTATATTATTATATTAAAAAATTCGGGGTTTTACACTTAAGTTGGGGAAAAGGAGAAGTTTTGAGGAGTTTTAGCAATATTTTAAAATAGGAACATATAATTAACACGAAAGTAGATTAAGTTAGGATTTTCTTTTATATGAGATTCTTAAAAGAGGAATTAGAAAGGCGAGATAAGATAAGAAAGTCTTCCAAATAGAATTAGGAATCCTAGTTAGAAGGTTTCCTAATCCAATTAAAACTTGTATTTGGATGAATCAATAAAAAGAAAGCTTTAGGGAAGATTTGAGGTTTTCTACGTCTTCAAACTTGTGGAGAATAGAGGAGAAAAACGTGCTCATAAAGGAGAGAAAGTAAGACACTTTTTAGAGAAAATACATGCTGCAGAAAATTCCGACCAACAACCATCAAACGGAGATCTAGAACAATCCAACTATTGGATTAGCCTTAAATTTGAAGGTTTTGTTCTTGATTGATAGTTCTTCAATCTGAACGGTAGCGATTTGATTTGGAGAACCCTAAAGCTGTGCGAAAATTTCAGAAAATCAACTACACCTTGAGGTTTATTGAGGAAAAGAGATTTCACATTCTTAAGGCAAGTAGTAACCCTTTTAAAAATTATTTCATGTTTTCCAAATTAATCGTCAAATCGTATTTTGAGTGAATTGATTGGATGATATTGGATATGCTAGATGGATTAAATATGATTAGATTAGAAATTTATGAGAATTGTTAATCTTGTTTTAAGAAAAGTACAGATTTTGTTAGGATTTGATTAGGAATACTTGTAAATTCATGTTTTGTTGAGTTTGGAATAATCTAGCATGTTTTAAGGATGATATTGCGTGATTTAGAAGTGATTTGGGGAGTTGGTTTGGTGTGATTTGGATTTAGAATGAAAATTCGCAAAATTTAGAAAAACTCAGAATTTTTTGGTTCTATGCAGATGCCTGGCATAGCGCTCGAGCACCAGGCCAAGTGCCCTCTGTCTATGTTTTTAGAAAATTTAGAACCTAAACCAAGAAATTTTATTAGACCGAGCGCCTGGAATCGCACTCAAGCACCATATTAAAATCCCAGATTTTTATTAATATAAAATAATTATTATTATTAAATAGACTAATTGGGTAATAATATGCAGGAGATGAGACATTGGTTCAACCCGAAGGAGTCCAAAGTGAACCAGAGGAGATTGGAGAGCCTATTTAAGGTGAGTTCATGATTTTAGATTTAAGAATAAATTTTAATTTAATGATTGGTTATTGCTGTAGGATGTACTAAATAAATATAAAAGTATAAAGAATGAATAAAGGTTTTGGTCGAACCCATACAAGGGAGGTTGACCCAGATTTGGTGGGTTTGAGGTTTAAATTGGGTTGGTTTGGTGCTGGTTAGATTAATAAGTGATGGGGGTACTAAAATAATAAAATAACCTAAAGCATGCATAGGCTATTCATGTTCAAACTCAAAAGAATAGCCGCTCGTTTCATTCATTCTTCCTTTATTCTTCTTTGGGATCAAACCCTAATATTCAAGCTTTGGTTGGAGCAATTTTAGAGAGAGGAGGAGATTTTCGTTCAAAAAAACCTAGGTACAATCAACTAAAAGAAAGTTTCTGTTTTGGGAGTTAGAGCATTGTTTTGGGTTCTTAAAGATGCGATTTTTGTTCCAAAAGTGATAGAGACTTGTCATGATCGATTAAAGATTCTTTGGAGTGATATTGGAGAGCTTTAGAGAAGGTTTAAGCTTCAGGAATAGGTAAGTAGTCCCTTTAAAATTTGCACAAAACAGATTTCGTGTTTATTCGATATTCAGGTTTATTCGGAGATTTGCTGAGTTGTTTGCATGATTTATGATGTTTTATTTGTTCAAAATTGTTCCAACATGTTTATAAAGTATTTTATAATGATTTAGAATGGATTTGATGCATTGGTTTATGAGTACTCAAATTTTTATGGATTTGCACAACTTTTCGGAAGTTGTAGTTGCGACAGGCCACCCGAACAGTCGCTTGAGCGACCTGTCTGTCTGTTTAAATTTTGGAAAACCCGAGAGCAATTAATACTCAAAAGTATTGTCATCTGAAGCATCACTCGAGTGATCTATTGAGCGACCAGCCCCTGAAACAACCTAAGTATCGGGCCGTTTGAGCGCCCCTTGGCGGCTCGAGCGCCCAGTCTGTTAGATTTTTTAAATTAGCCCATCAAACTAGTTTTTCATTACGGAATTGTTTTTATCCATTTTTAACCTTTGAACCATTAAGTTTAGGGTATTTAGAGATAGTTGGCACTAGTGGATGTTTAAAATTCATTTTTATAAAGATTTTGGATATATTTTACCAAAGAGGTACTTTTACTTAATACCATTGTTCCAAATAATTGTCTTTTTAACCAAAGTTGATTTTATGAGTTCCTACACCTGTTGTAAGCACATAAATTTTGATCAAACCAAAAAAGAAAAAGAAAAAAAGAGAAAAAGAAAAGAAGAAAACAAAAAATGTGCTAAAAGACAGCAGAAAAGTCAAACCCTTGGGGGACAAAAGTTGACTTTTTGATCAAGTGATAATTGGCCCCCTCGCTTTATCTCAATGGATAGAGAATCTCGACACGGTTCCAACGCAACAGAGTTTGCTGGAATCGGAGTCCGAATGAAGGATCTATGAGCTGGTCAAACTTGAGGGGAGCCAAAAATTAACTTTCTATTAAATCCCGATCCAGATGCTTGATCCTATCCCAATGAATAGAGGGCTCCGATACGGTTCTAACGCAACTGAGTTTGCCCAGATCGGAGTCCGGATGGGGAAGATATGAGCTATCAAAGTTTCCAAGCAGCAAAACCGGCAAACTGCACAAGTGGCAGAGAGTTGCACACGTGGCGAGTTGTGCAGGAAAATATCTCGGGATCAAAATCCATAAATATCAAAACATTCAAAAGATCCCAGGGACCAATCTGAAAATATCTAAATAAAATAATATTTTCTCAAAATATCCCAGGGACTGTATCTGTAAATACCGGATTTTTTAGACAAAGCTGCGGCCAAATTAAATTTTCTAATCATTGTGTCGCTCGCGCCGAGCTCCAGCTACTCAGCGCCAGCTCGGCGCCAACCTGGTGGATACCCCATTTTCCCCTCTATAAATACGGCAACCCCCCTCTTGCGAAGGGGTTCGGCTTTTTTCGGGGCCCTTGTTTGTGGTTGGCTTTTCTCTAGGGTTGGCTCTTCCCACAGAGAACCAGTCTTCCCCACTCCTCCTTTTCCGAAGCCCCCTCCGTATACCTTTCTTTGCCTCCACAGACAACCACCCCACATCACTTGAAGCCCTTTTCAACCCCGTTTTCTCGTTTCTTCTTCTACCTCGTCAAATCCGAAGGAGGACTTGCTGTTGGTGCAAGAAGAAGGAGGCTTCGGCGGCTGCTCGTGCACTCCAAGGAGGCCTCACGCATACTCTACAAAGGCTCGAAACCAAGGTGAGTTCTCCTTGTTCATTTGCTTAATATATATAAATCGGGGTTTCCCATTCTTTTCTAGCATTTTGTTTACTGTTATTGCTTGTTTGATTCGAAGGCGGAAGCATGTTCCCCCATGATCGCTTCATCTCTTGTACCCCGATGTAAACCCCCTCTTCCCTTCGTTAGTCCCGTTCTTCTTTTTCGGATTTGGGTGTTTGCAAGGAGATCTTGGGTCGGGATGTAGAGTAGCTTAGATTAATTTCGATTTATGTTTGAATGTCTTTTGAGGATGCCAGGAACACCAGGAATGTGTTACAGAGCTTGAAAACCCAGCTAGTCTTGGAGTTTTCCAAAAAACAGAGAGTTGTCTACGCAGAGGGGTGTTCGCCGAGCTGGCGCTGAGCTCGCGCTCAGTGCTTTTTGCGCTCGCGCCTCGCTTGCTCTCAGCACTTTTCACGCTCATCGAGCCCATGCCTCGCTCGCGCCGGGCGCCTTTTGTGCCCGCCTCTCTTGCGCCTTGCTCGCGCCCGGCTCGCGCATTGCGCGCGTGTCGAGTGCCCTTTTTTGTTGATTTCAGGTTCCGTCGAGCTCGTGCTGACCTTGCGTTGAGCGCCTGAGGTCAGCGCACCCTCTTAAAAGGCTGAATTGCTTGTGGCCGACTGATCCAGCTCCGTTTTTGCTGTTCACCGCGCGTCCAACTCATTCCTTGGCGCGGGGAGGGACCTCGCCCTGTGGACCCAGATGTGAGCCATCAGTTCCAACCCAATCGGAGATTGTTGCATTTTTGCATATTTTGTGATTTGTTGATTTTTGTGATTTTTGTGATTTTGCTGGATGTGGGCGACCTCTTCAAACCGAATCAAGTGAACCAATAGGGTTTCCGGAAACCCAACATGGGACTTGGACCCCCGGTCCAATTTGATCTCCAGTGGGCCTTCCAATGGGGCCCACCCAGCTCGAACCATTCAATTGTGCTTAAATAAGATAATTAAAAGAATTAAGTAGGTCAGACCCTTTGAGGCCCGCCAATGCCTAATTCTGGAAGCATGCTTAGGTTTAGGCATGGTTTGGCCAAGACCATGGGTAGGGCCTCTCGGGCCCGCTAAAAGCCCATTGAACCAAGCTAACTTAGGGTTTTTAAACCCTAACTCAGGAAGTCTTGGACTTTTAAGCCCAAGCCCAGGTAAAGGGCCCCAAGCCCAAGGCCTGGCTCATTTTGGAAACTTAAGCAAGATAAATCCAATAAATCACTCGACTACCATGTGTAGCCCACCCAATGGGGCCACGAACCAAACCGGCCCACCTTTACATAAAAATCACTTAAATTCAATTTGAACCCTCAAAGTAAAAACAATTAAACTAACCAAAGCCCAAAGGGCCTCCGAGGCTTAGACCGAGGCCCGCCAAGGGGACATGTGGACCACACTTGGCCCACCAAGGGATCCGTGGGCCCTCCAACAGGGCCCACCCAATCAGACTCACTTCAATTTAAGCTAAGAAGATAAAAATCAAGTAAAGGGACCCACACCACTTTGGCGGTCCCGCCAGACTTAACCAAAGGTGTATGCTGGAATAGGAATCCAGTGAGTGAGAGACCAAAGTTGACTCAAACCAGGGAAACCCATGGGACCCATCATTTGACAAGGTGGATTGGGGTGTCTACGGACTTCCCCAGACCGCAACCGAGACCTTGCCTAGAATCTTAAGCCGTAGACCATTCGATTAAGCCTTAATAGACAAACTTAAGCACCCAGGTGTCCGCCTACACCCCATCAGGCAGTGGCGACTCCAATTTCCTATTTTTGCCAGTGCGACTCGGAAGTCAGGTGCGCACACCTGTATTTGGGTGATATGAAGGTATTTTGTGCATTGATGGAGTCGATACACATTCGGGACATAGTTGCCCGTTGAAACCTGGAGTTTGGACATATGACTTGGTACATTTTGTGTTGGTTTTTGGGTCACAGGTGTGACAAGGCAGGTGCCTAATTTATTACTTCCGCAGGGCGGATTTGGTTATTGTTAGTACATACAAGGTTTTGTATTTGTGGGTGTTATTGGGAAGTATGTCCATTCCTTGGTTTGGTTTTCCACTGTTGAGTGGGCTTAGCAATTATTTGGATCCATAGAATAGCTAGTAAGTGAAATGTTTATGAGAGGGGTTTGAATTCTGTGTCATAGGCATTCCATCATCTCGAGGATGGTACCGCTCCTATATAGGTCGGTTGCTATGTTACCCACTCCTGGATAGGTTGGGCCGTACATGCTAACCAATGGTTGGGTTCTTCCATTGGTGTTGAATATCCAGACTGCAGGGCGGTTGGTCCATTTGTAATTAGGTAAGGTAGCATATTTGCCCACGTTTGCTCTCTTTTTCTGGTTTAATATTTCATGAGTCCCATGAGGTGAAATATTTGTGTTAAATTTATCTGTTATTACTGTTTTGTACTTATTGTGGTTATCCTGATTAATCTTTGTATATTTTATTGTTGTTAACTATTTGCATGACTACTTACTGAGGTGTTGTTTCTCACATATATGTTTTTATCGATTTTGTTTTTAGATATTCCTAGAGAGGACGTTGCTGGGGTAGAGGCTCCGGGGGATTACTGTGACTACCAGGAAGAGGATTATTTCATTCCTGTGTAGGGTCAGGAGGACATGGATATCTGATTTAGTTTTATGTTAGAGGGATTGACATTAGTTTATTTTATTTTGAGGATTTTGATGTTATTAGAGGGATTATTGGAAATTTTACTTATACAACTTTGGTGAATGTTGCTTAGTTTATTTAGTTGACCCTTTCCAGACTTTATGGATGAATGAATAATGGATTATTTTTTGTGGTTTAATTCCGCGCTTCTTGAAGAAATGTCTTTTATTTCCGCACTCTGATATAATTAATGAAATTGTATAAGTCTGGATTAGTTGTTTGGGCCATTTCCCTAACGAACTAAATTTGGGTTTATGTTTTTAAATAAACCTGGATCCGGGGCGTTACAAGATGGTATCAAAGAAAAATCGGATCCTACCCTAGGTAGCCGACCTTTAGGCAAGAATTTAGGGATGTGTGATACGCTAGATAGCACCTTAATTGATTTTCTAGGATGAGAGATCCACTTTGCCTAATTAAATGTTTGTCTTTTTGCAGCTGATTTTTCGCAATGAATACTAGAGTGAGAGCCAGAGGTAGACTTGCATCCGTTCCTAGGATGAGGCTAGCTGGGGAGCCAAAGCCAGTTGTGGACCCTCCAGCTGTAGAGCAGCCTATTCCTCCTCCACCACCTACTGCTACCCCCGCCCCATACGAGGATATTTGGAGAGCTATTGGGGCTGTTACCGACTTGATTGGCAGATTAGAGAGGAACCGAGGGGATGAGAGGGCCTCGAGGAGAAATCACATTGATGACTACGGTGCACGAGAGCTAGAGAGATTCCATAAGATGGGACCCCCGTCTTTTGGAGGTCAGGCAGACCCTATGGAGGCCAAGAGGTGGATGCTTAGGATGGAGTGGATACTTGATGGTATGGAGTGCCCTGAGGACCGTCGGGTTAGACTGGCTACTTTCATGTTCAAGGGAAAGGCCATCCATTGGTGGCGTTTTATGAAGAGGAGGGCTGAGACTGATGAGCAGATTTCATGGGGGAGATTTTCTTTGATCGCTATTCACTGCTGAGTTCCGCCCTCAGAAGGCGAGGGAGTTCATGTATATCTCCTAGGGAGGACAGACACTATTACAGTATGAGGCCCGTTTTGACGAACTGGCCCGATTTGCCCCGTAGATGGTTACTTGTGAGACAGACAAACGAGAACACTTTGAGAGGGGGTTGAGGTCTGAGATTAGAGACCGGGTATCAGTGGTAGAATGCACCAACTATTTTGAGTTGGTACGTCGTGCTAAGAGAGCAGAGTGCCTGGTTGTAGAGAGGCGACCAAACCAGAGCAGATGTAACGCCCCAGATCCAGGTTTATATAGAAACATAAACCCAAACCCAGTTCATTAGGATAAGGCCTAGACAACACTAATCCAGACTTATTCAATTTCATTAATTATATCAGAGTGCGGAAACAAAAGACATCTTTCAAGAAGCACGAAATTAAACCACCAAAAAAATCCATTATTAATTCATCCATAAAGTCTGGAAAGGGTCAACTAAATAAAATAAGCAACATCCACCAAAGTTATATAATTAAAATATCCAATAATCCTTCTAATAACACAAAAATCGTCAAAATAAAATAAACTAATGTCAATCCCCTAAAATAAAACCAATCATCTATCAATGTCCTTTGGAACCTACACAGGAATGAAATAATCTTTTTCCTGGTAGTAACAGTAATGCCCTGGAGTCTCTACCTCAGCAACGTCATCTCCAGGAATATCTGAAAACAAAACCGATAAAACAATAATATGAGAAACATCTTAGTAAGTAGTCATGCAAATAGTTGACAACAATAGCATATGCAACAATTAATCAGGATAACCACAATAATACAGATCAGCAACAATTTAATGAAAATAGATCAAACACAATTGTTCACCTCATAGGACTCATAAAATAGTAAACCAGAGAAAGAGAGTAGACGTGCACTAATATGCTACCTTACCGAATTACAAGTGGACCAACCGCCCTACAGTTTGGCTATTCAACACCAATGGAAGAACCCAACCATAGGTTAGCATGTACGGCCCAACCTATCCAGGAGTGGGTAACGTAGCAAACGATTTATTCAGGAGCGGTACCACCCTCGAGATGATGGAATGCCTATGACACAGAATTCCAACCCCTCTAATAAATATTTCACTTACTAGCTGTTCTATGGATCCATATAACCGCTAAGCCCACTCAACAATGGAAAACCAAACCAAGGAATGGACATACTTCTCAATAACACCCACAAATACAGAACGTCATTTGTATAAACAATAACCAAATCCGCCCTGCGGAATAATAAACCAGGCACCTGCCTTGTCACAACTGTGACCCAAAACCAAAACAAGATGTACCAAGTCATATGTCGAAACTTCAGATTTCAACAGGCAAATATGTCCCGAATGTATATCGATTCCATCGATGCACAAAATACCTTCATATCACCCAAATACAGATGTAGGAACTCATAAAATCAACTTTGGTTACAAATAGAATCATTTGGAACAATGGTATTAAGTAAAAGTGCCTCTTTGGTAAAATCTACCAAAATCTTTATAAAAATGAATTTTAAACATCCGCCAATGCAAACTATCTCTAAATACCCTAAACTTGATGGTACATAGGTTAAAAAATGTATAAAACATTTCCGTAGTGAAAAACTAGGCCGAATGGTCAATTTCAAAAATCTGACAGACAGGGCGCTCGAGTGGCCAAGGGGCACTCGAATGGCCTTATACATGGGTTATTTCAAGGGGTGGTCGCTTGATATATCGCTCGAGCGACTGTTCGGGGGACAATTCTTCTGAGTATAAATTGCTCTCGGGTTTTAAACAGACAGACAGGGCGCTCGAGCGACTGTTCTGGTGGCCCGTCACGACGAAGATTTCCGAAAAGGTGCGTAAATCACCAAAAATTCAACAACGCAATAACCAATGCATCAAATCCATTACAAATCATTTTAAAACACTTTATAAACATGTTAGAACAATTTCCAACAAATAAAACATCATAAATCATGCAAACAACTCATCAAATTACCGAATAACCATGAATATCGAATAAACACGAATTTGTTTTGTGCAAACTTTAAAGGGACTACTTACCTGGTTTTGGGAACTAAAATCCTTCCTAAAAGCAATGCAAAATCACCCCAAACTATTTCAAACGAGCCCAGCAACCCCTTGATCTTGCCTGGATCAAAACAATAACTTTAAGAACTCTAAATCATGTCTAAACTTCCCAAAACAGAAACTTCTTCTCTAGTTTGTTCTTACCTGGGTTTCTCTGAACAAAAATCTCCTTCTTCCTTCTCTAAATCTTCTCCAACAAGTGCTTGAGTATTAGGGTTTGACTTTAGGAAGAAGAAAGAAGATTAAGAGAAAGGAATAGTGAACGTGCGGCTGCTGGTTTTTGTTTAAACGTGAATAGCCTCATGCAATATTAGGTTAATTTATTATTTTAGTTCCTTTACTTAAATACCATCCTTCTTTAACCCAACTCAAATCAAACCAATCAAACCATTCAAGTCTCCAATTAACCCCAATTTCGGTTAAACCCTTTCTTTATGGGGTTCGGCCATCTTCCTTATTATTTTATTTTTAATTAGCTCTAAACTATAATAATCTGAATAATAATAACTATAATTTCTCCCTAAATTAAACTTAAAATTTCACCTTAGATTAGCTTTCCAAGTTCTCCTCCGGTTCACCTTGGACTCCTCCGGGTTGAACCAAGGTCTAATCTCCTGCATATTATTAACCCAATTAGTCTATTTAATAATTATTTTTATTGTATTAATAAAATTTGGGATTTTACAGTAGATCCAGGATTCCACCGAAACATTTTGCTCCTGCAGATAAGAAACCCAGGTATGAGGGTTAGAGTGGTTGAACTAGTGGTAATCAGATTTCAAAGTCAGGACCTCCTAGATGCCAGCAGTGTGAGAGGTTCCATGTCCCAGGGCCATGCATCGTGCCATATGGAGCGTGCTTTAGATGTGGGAAGTTTGGGCATCATGTCACGGGTTGTTCTTACCCTTCCACTTATCAGAACTTACAGATGGGTCGTTCTACTATGAGATCATAGCCGTCGGGTGCATCGACTCAGACGCAGACTTTACCGGCACCCAAGGCAATTGTAGGACAAGGACAACAAGACAAGACTCCCCAGGGCCGTGGTGCTGCACCCAAGTCAAACCAGAGGCAAACAGTCAGAGTAAATGCAGTTGAGGCTTATGAGGTGGAACTTGGAGCACCAGAGCTTGTTGGAGGTATACTATTTATTTGTGGTAGATCTACTGTATGTTTATTTGATTCTGGAGCATCTAGATCATTTATTACACCTGCATGTGCACATCGTATTGGATTGTTGCCTATTGCTTTGGATTGTTCCTTATCTGTGCACACACATTTGGGGGAGATCATTAGGGTCCAGACTATTTATAGAGACTGCATGATCAGGTTGGGTCGGATTGAGTTATCCGGGGATTTGATTTAACTGGAGTTCAGTGGATTTGAATATTGGGTATAGACTGGTTGTTCCGACACTATGTCACCATCGATTGTTATAAGGGGATAGTTATAGTTAGTAAGCCTGAGCAGCCGACTTATTGCTTTATCTGTGAGGGATTGGATAGTCAGATTGGGTTAGTCGCTTCGGTTGCAGTAGAGGAGACCAGGAGTGATACAGTTAATCTTTCCGATGTGCCAGTGGTATCTGAGTACGCAAATGTCTTTCCTGATGATCTGCTAGGATTACCTCCCGCTAGAGCCGCTGATTTCAGAATCCAACTTCAGCCTGGTATGGCTCCTGTGTCTAAGCCACCTTACAGGCTGGCAAAACCTGAGCAAGATGAATTAAAAAAGCAGATAGATGAGCTGTTGGAGAAGGGATTCATCAAACCCAATGTGTTACCTTGGGGTGCACTAGTTCTTTTTGTGCCAAAGAAGGATGGTAGTATGCTTATGTGCATTGATTATAGGCAGCTTAACCAAGTTACGGTTAAGAACAAGTACCCTTTGCCTAGGATCGATGACTTGTTTGATCAGTTGAGAGACGCATCTTGGTTTTCCAAGATTGATTTGAGATTAGGCTACCATCAGTTGAGATTGACTAAAGCAGATATAGAGAAGACAACATTTCGGACTCGGTATGGGCACTATGAGTTTCTAGTCATGTCGTTTGGGTTGACTAATGCCTCAACGGTATTCATGGACCTTATGAACCGAATTTTCCACCAGAATTTGGGTAGTTTTGTGCTAGTGTTCATAGATGATATATTGGTCTATTCCAGGACCCAGGAGGAGCATGTTGGTCATTTGAGAGTAGTACTCCAGACTTTGAGGTGCCATCAGTTATATGCCAAGTTCAGTAAGTGCCAGTTTTGGCTGAGGCAGGTCTCTTTCCTTGGTCACATTATCTTAGGTGAGGGTATTTCAGTGGACCCCGCCAAGGTTCAGGCAATTGCAGATTGGCCTAGACCTACCACAATGACAGAGATCTGTAGTTTCCTTGGCATGGCCGGATATTAACGCCGATTTATTGAGGGTTTTTCCAAGATAGCATCACCATTGTCTAATTTAACTAAGAAGGCAGTTCAGTTTAAGTGGGATGACAAGTGTGAAAAGCGTTTCCAGCAGTTGAGCAGAGTTTTTCTTAGCATGCTATTACTATTTGTTGAGATTTTATATCTCATTCTTGTTTTTAAATGTTTTGTTTTAGGTATCATTGGAGAGGACACTGCGGAATAGAAGGCTAGAGGGTTTGAAGGCTTTAGAGATTTAAAGGTTATTAGTAGGAGTTCATTTCTTTTCTAAGAGTAGCAGTAGGAGGCCTAATAGAGTGTTTTGAAAGATTGTGAGTTATAGTTGCCTTTATTTTTGCAGAACTTGATGTAATTGAAATTTAAGGATTTTAATGAAATAAAGAGAAGTTTATTAGTGCACTATGAATTATATTATTTCCTTTATGCTTATGTAATTAATGGCTCTATTATCATTCAAGTAATGCCTTGATCCGTTAAAAAAAAACTACCGAATCTGGGGCATTACAACTCTTTAATCAGAAAATTCTTCCAATTTAAACTGATTTGAGGGGTAAAATTTGTAGTTTGAAACCATTTTTTTTTATATCAAACTTGGTATTCATCATCGTATTACATGCCCTTAAACATCTAAACAGAATGGTTCTATTGAAGGAAAACACAGATGTGTTATTGATATTGATCTATGTTTATTGGCTCATTCTTCTATTCCCCAAATCCATTGGGATTCTACATTCCCTATGGCTACCTTTTTAATTAATTGGCTACCTACTTCTTCCTTAATAATTTATCTCATATTGAGAATTTATTTAATCAAGAACCGCATTATTCACTTCTTCGAATTTTTTGGTGTGATTGCTAGCCGTACCTAAGACCTTATTAGCCACATAAACCTTTTTTCGTTCTACCAAATGAGTATCTTTTGGTTTCAGTAACTCTCATCATGGATATAGATGCCTTGATGTTTCTAGTGGTAAATTTTACATCTCTCAACATGTCATATTTAATAAGTATAATTTTCTTTTTGCTTCTCCAATTCTTTCAACTCCTACCTACCCTACTTGCTCTCCCACGGTTACCTTACCATATCACATCACCACATCACCCTCATTTCCCCATTTAACCAATTTTTCCCCTTCTTCAGATCCATCAGATCTCAATCTTTTCAAATCTTTTCCGACTGCCACATCACCCAATCTTTACTCCACATCTTATATTCCCTCTTTTTCAAATCCTATTCCCACACAACATCTTTCTCCTAATTTGTCTATTTCTCCTAATTTATCATCCAATGTTCCAACCTCTTCTCTTACTTTTTTAAACTTGGAATCTTTTTCACCAGCTTCTTCGTCCTTACCTCCATATCCTCCAACAACTCCAACTTGTTTGTCTCCTTCCTCAACGTCTTTATCTCCTCGTATTCATCATATGCGTACTCGAGCATAATATAAGGTTTTCAAACCTGAACAGTTTGCAGATGGTATCACATTTCATCCTCATTCCAAGGCCTTTTTTGGCAAATCTCTCTTCTGTCCCTGACAATCCAAGTTGCTGTTCTACAGTTGTAAACTTTCTAGAGTGGCAACAAGCTATGAATTCAGAATTCTAAGCTTTAATGAAATAGGACAAATGGGCTTTGGTTCCTCGTAATCTTACCATAAGTATTGTTGGTTGCAAGTGGGTATTCCATCTCTAACTTCATCCTGATGGTACTGTTGGCCACTACAAAGCTTGTTTAGTTGCAAAGAGATACCATCAACAACCAAATATTGATTTCGAAGAAAACTTTAGTCTTGTGGTGAAGCCTACTACTATTCAGATTATCCTGTTGTTCACCAAATTAATATTCAAAATTGCCTTTCTCTATGTCAATAGGAAGTGTGCATAGCTTAACCTTCCAGGTATTCTCATCCTCAATTTCATAATTATGTATGTCAACTCCACAAAGCTATCCATGGTCTGAAGCAAGCACCACGTGCATGGTACTCTTGTCTCAATATAAACTTCTTCATCTTTGCTTCATCAACGCCAAGTCGGATTCATCTCTCTTAATCTATAGTACTACCACCTTGTGACTTTATGCCTTAGTTTATGTAAATTACATCCTCATTATTGGATCTTTTGCAATAGCTATCTCATCTTTAATTCAGCTCCTAGTCTTAATTTTGCAATAAAAGATATGGGTTCTCTTCATTAATTTTTTTTGTATTGAAGCTTTACTTATGAATAGTGGTCTTTATATCAGCCAACAACGTTACATTACCAATTTGCTTAACAAAACCAACAAGGTTGTTACCAAGCCTATCAATACTCTAATGGCTTCCTCACCCGCACTTTTGCTACATGATGGGTCTGCTTTTTCTAATTTCACACTTTATCAAAGTGTTGTAGGAGCCCTTCAATACCTTTTGCTTACTCGTCTCAACATTGCTTTCTCGGTCAATAAAGTTTGTCAATTCATGCACAAATTTACTAGCATAAATTTGGCTGCTACCAAAAGTATTCTTCGATATCTTTAAGGTACAACTAACTTTGATTTACTCATCAGTCCTTCTACATTCACTTTATCTGTTTATTCTAATGTTGATTGGGTGGGTTCTTTAGATGATGGCAAATCTACTAGCGGATTTATGTGTTTTTATGTGTTTTCTTTGGTAATTCTCTTATCTCGTGGAGTTCTAAGAAATAGTCTACCGTTGCACGTTCTAGCATAGAAGCTAAATACAAAGCTGTGGCCAATGCTACTGCAAAACTTGTCTGGTTACGGTCCCTTTTGCAAGAGCTTGGTATTTTTCTTACTCAATGGCCTACTCTATGGTGTGACAATTTGGGGCGGCAACTTATTTATTTGCTAATCCAGTTTTCCAAGCCCGTATGAAGCATGTTTTAATTGATTATCATTTTGTTGGAGATCATGTTCACAAAAGAGCTTTGGATGTTCGTGTGCACGTGGGAAAATGGCACACGGTGGGGCGCACGCGATTCTCGCGGATGTGCCTCCGGATGGGTAAAATGGGAAGTTGGAGTCGCCACTGCCTGATGGGATGCAGGCAGACACCTGGGTGCCTATGTTTGTCTATTAAGGCTTGGTCTGTGGCTAGAGATTCTAAGCAAGTTCTTAGTTGTGGTCTGGGGAAGTCCGTAGACACCCCAGTCCACCCCGTCGAATGATGGGTCCCACCCTGGTTTTGAGTCAATTTGGTTTCTCACCCGATTCCTAATCCAGCATGCAATTTGGTTTGAGTCTGTTGGGACCGCCTGAGTGGTGTGGGTCCCTTTACTTGATTTTATCTTTTTATTACTCAATGATGTGAGTCTGACTGGGTTGGCCCCGTTGGAAGGCCCACGGATCCCTTGGTGGGCTGAGTGCAGTCCACATGTTCCTTAGTGGGCCTTAATCTATCCTGAGAGGCCCTTTGGATTTTGGTCCAATGAATTGATTTTATTTGGAATTTCAATTTGGGAATTAAGTGATTTTCATGCCAAGTGGGCCGGGATTGCTTTGTGGGCCCCATAGGTGGGCCTCACAGTGGTTGTAACGCCCCGAACCCGGGTCAGTGCAAACCGGCACCCGACCCGAACCCGGTTCGCTACTGTAACAACCCGAATTTAGTTCAACAACCAAATCCGAGGTGTTACTGGCCCATATCAAATACATCATCAATAATATACCAGACCAAAGAATTAAAATTCATTCACTTTATTATACTATCAGAGTTGCGGAAACAAGTATGTGCGGAAGTGTAGTCTAAAATCCTTAAATAAACATTTAAGTTGATCATCAATCATTAATATCAAAGTCTGGTAAAATAAAATGGTTACTATCTCTTTCATCTCTCTAGTACATCAAATCCAAATGAACAATAGTCTATCAAATATGACTAAGTCTAAATCAATCATCCACCTCAAACAAGATCCGGATAAAAGTAATCCTCCGGTGTATACTCAGCTACCTATCCCTGGAAATCACTAAGATCCCCCTCTCGCGTATCAGCTGAAAAATGAAATAAAATTAGGGTGAGATACGAATATCCCAGTAGGTAACACATGCATGATTAAACAGTTCATATAAGTAAAATAACAGCTCATGCACGATTAAGCAATATCGACTAAGCAGGCTCGTATAATCATTCGTATCATTCATGAATACAAAACAATATGATAAACAGTTCTAAAGATGAATTTCAGGAAGTTCTATTATAAGAAATCAATATCAAAATCGATAACATAATTCATACTTTGCTAGGATGCACTAAACAGTCACATCCGATCAATATCTCAATCACATGCCTCCAGCATGTATACAATAATAATAACAAGTGTTGTGATTTCAGTGTCATTTGTAGGACTCACAAAGATAGATAAACCTTTTGAGATGATTATCAACCAATTGCTATACCACCGTGCGGCTTAGGAGCAATGCTATTAATAATACTCAAGTCCCATGCAGCGCAGCTTAGACAAGAGCCGTAGTCACTAACTTATTGCACACGTACCCATCAGAGTTGGCATGTACCACTAGCATGCAGCACTAGAATCAATACATGGAGATGGTCGCTTATCCACATGTACAGGGAATCACTAGCGGCTCACCGGGGTGTCCGTCCAAACATAGGACCTTCCCAGACAAACTAACTTGCAAAGGAAGCGCGTCGCATATAGGAGTAACTCAACCCAAATGACATATCCCTCAGCTATCTAGCAACAACTATGGATCCATAACTAGCTATGCCCACTAGACTCCAAAATTCCCTAAAATATAATATTTCTATAAGGGTTAGTGCATAGTGGCATATAAAGGTTAAATCTGTCAATTACTTTAATATTCGGGTCATCTGAGTTCTAAATTCTCTTTATGTAATTTTCTGATTTTTAGTGTAATTTAAAAGATGTTCTAGTAATTAAATACTAGTTAGGTTTTCCAAAAACTAGGTTTCTCCATTTCTTTCAAAGTTTGGCAACTAATGTCCTAAATATCTTCATAATTTATTTTTCTGTAAAACAGGGAATTAGATTATTTATTTTAGTCTTAAAACATCTTATTTAATCATTAAAATTGTCTAAAAATAGTTTGAAATTGAATCAGGGTGTGAAATTACGAAAATCTGCAAAATCTGAACAGAGCGCCTAGGATCGCTCAGGATCGCCCCAGCGGTCTGTAGTCGGTGGTAGTTCAAAATCGAACGCCGACGGTACGTCTTCCAGCGGTTTTCGGCGGTCTACAGTTTATAACTAGCGCCAATGATCGCCGACGATCGCCGAGCACAGTCGAGGTTGGAGGTCGTTCGAACACGAACAGAATCAGTTCCAAAACGTGATTTTTCTGGTCTAAACTCATTCTAACATATTTATAACATGATTATCTAACTATATACATCATTACATATCATGAAAACATGCTTTTGCGATTAAACGAATGTAAATTCAAACACGAAGGTAAAACGGTGTCACCTACCTCTTTTGTGCGTATTTCTCCTTCTCTTCTCCAACCAACTATACTCACAAATGTGAGATAATGCCTGGATGATGAAGAACACCAAAACCCAGTCCTTTCTTCCTCCTTCTCCTTCTTCCTCAGTTGCTCGATCGTGTTTGTCACCTGCGGCTGAAATAGACGAGTGAGAATACGAATGTGTATGTGTTTAGGTTATTAAACTAATATTTATACTCTCCGATCCCATGTATCTCACATATACAAAACTCCATACACACGCCCAATCAGAATACATACCTCGATATCTCATGATCAGACGGTCAGATCTGCGCCTAATTCTGGATCTCCACTAATTAAATCATCCCCTACAATAATAAAATATTTCCATCAATTATAACTCTCAATAATATTATTTATTAATTTAATTTATTATTTAAGGAAAATTCGGGGTTTTACAGTGGTGGCCAAGTATTTAAAGTTATCTTGCTTAAGTTCGCCAAAGTGAGCTAGACATTGGGCTTGGGGCCCCTTAGTCCAGACTTGGACTGGAAAGCCTATGTTCTTGAAGTTAGGGTCTGTACCCTCACTTGGCTGATTAATGGGCTTTGGTGGGCCCTTGCCCTAGGTCTCGGCCAAACTACAACATCATCTAAGCCTACATGCCCTGAATTGGGCTTTGGTGGGCCTCAATGGGTTTGGCCCACTTGATTGGTTCATTTTTTGAATTAAAGTAAAGTGAGTTGGTCGGGCTTGGTGGGCCCCGTTGGAAGGCCCACTGGAGATCAAATTGAACCGGGTCGGTCCATGGCCCATCTTGGGTTTCCGGGTCAACCGGAAACCCTTTTGGTTCAACTGGTTCGGTCAAACCAAGCACAAAAATTGCACAATGTCACACAATATGGAAACTGTCATTTTAACAGTGTAGCCGACCTTAGTTGTCGGCTACAAACAATGTTATTTGTATCCGACCATGATCGTCGGATACAAAGAGAACACTGCTGATCTGACCTGAGTTGTCGGATCAGCTCAAAAACCTGGTTTTTTGGATTTTTGCTTTGGACTTGGGTTCCTGGGTCTTCTATGGTGTTCCAATAGTGGGGTGGGCCCCTGTGTGGGCCCACAGTGGTACAGAGAGGGGGGAAACCCCTCCTTTGGGCATTTCTTGGGACTTTAGGATCAAGCAAAAGGGGAAGAGGGCTTAACCACTGGATGGGGGCTTGGGTGCCCCTTCCTTGGTTCTTCTGACCCCACACAACAGCAACAAATAAGGTGATAGGAAAGCAAACAATCGAGCCTAACTTACATGCTTTTGGACTATGACAAACACGCGTTCACAACCGCATATTGTGTGCATGAAAAGTGGAGGGTGTGTGAGTATGCTTATGACATCTCAAGAGGATATGCATGCATGATCTAACTTAGAAAAACAAGCTATACTACCAAGCTCATGCTTAAAAGAAACACAAGAACCTCAAAGCACAACTATTTAGAGAAGGGAAAGAGGGGGAGATTAATAGGGGATGTAAAATTCCGAATTTTAATAACATAAAATTTTGGATTTTATGGCTAATTAAAATATTTAATTGATGGAAAATTTCAGAAATGAAGAAAGAAAAGTATAAGTATTTAAAAAAAAAAATAGAAATTAAGAGGCAATGAATTGTTATAAGTGTATATTGGTTACTTGAGTTCATTGGCTGGGTTTTTAGTGGGTCCGTAGTGTGGCTAGCATGCAATCAAATCAAGTTCAATGGTGTGTATTAAGTTACTAAAGATGCTGGTGTAGGATTCTTTATGGAGTGCCATAGTAGGGAATTGGGAATTAAGTTGCCCGTAGGTTATAAATAGGAGAAGAATTCAGTCCTGAGTTGGTTTTGGACATTGAGTAGCTGAACTGAGATCTGAGAGTGGAAAAGGAGAAGCTAGGGTTCTGGAGCTGATTTGGAGAAGTTGCTGGAGATTGAAGAGTTTTGTAGTGTTCATTGGTGGCTGTAGAGAGGAGGTGTAAATCAATGGCGGCAGCAACTGCCGGTTGGTTTAGGAGCAGAATTTCTGCCCATTTGAGACTAACTCAGGTAAGATTTGTTTAATTAGGTTTTATTTCGTTGAGTTTTATTAGAGAATTCAGATCTGACCAGATCTGACCTGGAATTTGAATCTCTGCAGAAACCTGTTTGTAAGTTCATTTCGGATGGCAATTGTGTATAGAATTTGGGAGGAATTAGAAGGTTCTGATATGTGGTTAGCTTCCAAGCAAGTGAGTAGCACCATTAGATTTTTATTTGGATGATTTGTTTTGAAATTATGGTATGGCATTGAACAAGGTTTCTGCTGCACCCTGATTTTTTTAGGTCATTGGCACATAGATATGAAATTCATGAAATTAAGCTGCAAATAAATTAAAATGCATGATAGTGGATTGTTTAAGTGAATATTGATTTGCTGAGAATGTAATGGTGTAGAAAAAAAAATAGATTAGTTTATATCAGAAGTCAAAATTGTATTTGCTATTGCTGGAAATTTTGTTGAAGAGATGCAATGACGGCTAAGGTGGGTCCTTTTGTTTTTTTTTTTGTTTCAATTAAATTCAAATGGGTGCAGGGGCATCATTTAGAGGGTAAGGGAGGTTATGGAAATGGTCTGGAAGAACCATTTTAGGTCAGTCTTTTTGGAAATGGATCTGCCGCACTGTATAGTATGGAAATGGTTAGAGCACCCAGGTCTGCTGAGAATGGCTGTGTGGTGCCAACCCTCCCAGAGGTTGGCACCCAGCCTATTTTTGACATGTTAGAGCTTCTGTTAAACCTCCTTTGGGAGCTAATTTGGGATTATTTAGGGGAATTAATTAGGAATAAATTGAAGAACTTGGGACGATTAAAAGATGCTGAAATTGGGAGCATAGTTGAGGTTAGTTAACGAAATCAGAAACTGGTATTAAGTAATAACTATGTATTCCTAGAGTAATGCAATTGTACAAGCATGATTTATAGGAATTTCAGCTAAGGGCAGTGTACACCAGGGTTTAATTAGAGACTTAATTAAGGAATGGAAGTGAATAGTGAGAGGCTGATATAAATGTATAAATCAGGGTTTAATATTTAGTTGTTGTTTCAATTTGGAACTGTACTTTAAGGAATTTATTTAGGGATAATAAAAGGACATTGGAGAGTAAAAATATGTTAAAATTAGAACTAGGAGTGGTGTGAATTAAAATAAAAGAAAGCTTTGACATGGTTTAATATCATACTTATAATTGGCTGATTGTTAATGGCGGAAGTAAATGTTATATGATTTTTTTTCTTTCAGTGCTGTATATGTAGGTGATCAGTTAGAGCTGGTTTAGATGGTCCTTATCAAAAAAAAAAAAAAAAATAATACAGCTGATCAAAAGTGAACAGTTGAGTTCCTATTTAGGTAAATTATAAGTCTTAGAAGAAATAATTGTGTTTTATTTTAAGGAGAGGACGTCATGATAGTTCTTTTTAGTAAAAAAATCTATTGTTTGAAGTTAAAATGAGGAAAATATTCTTGACATTATTAATAGATTTGGGTTCTGTTTTATGCATCCGAGATTCTGGGTTATCCTAGAACAACACTTTTACATATATTTTATTTCCCTAAAGGGTTTTATGGAAGTTGAAGAAAGGAGCTTATAAACTAAATATAATGGTTAATTTTGGCTGTGGGATGGTGTGCTTAAATTTTGTAGTTTTCAGAATTTAATATTATTTATTGAGCCTGAGTTTGCTTATCTAGAGGATCAGATCAGTTTTGAACGAAAATTAATGGAGTTATTTTCACTGTTGAGACTAAAGTAGTTTTATGTAACTAGCAATTAAGCTAAATTGAGAAAAATGCTGGAAATGAAGAGGGATATTAGAGATTAAAATTTGGAATTGGAAAGATTATAGGATAATACATATAAAAATTATTGATTAGGCAAATTGTGCTTATAAACTTTCTGATTTCATGAATATGGTTAAACTTTGATTTTTATCATTGGATTTTCATCTCGAATTAAACGGGATTGTCATGATTATGTAATTTTTACGTCGAATCGGTTTTATGCGGATTCTACGGGAAAAGGATTTTAAATTTAACATGGATGATTTGGTCTTTGGTTTCAAATTGGTTTTCCCCATGTACTTAAGAGACGGTTTGTGATGCCTCGTGTATCTTGGGATGTTGTTACCTCCGTGTATTTCGGAGATGCCCCATGTATCTGGGATGTTGTTGCCTCCGTGTATCTCAGAGATGCCCCGTGTAGCTCAGGATGATATGATTGAGATTGAGATGAGTTGTGCTTACTGGATTTCACTGTTGGTTTTGGTTTTAGAGTCTAGTGGGCATAGCTCGATATGGATCCATATTTGGAGCTAGATAGTGGGAAGGTTTGTTCTTTGCTAGTCGTAACACTTTGTTCACGCACGCGTTTCCATCGTGTATCTCGATGAGGCCTTCTCTGTATCTGGTTGGCTGCGACTATGATAGGATAGTACATGCCAACCCATTACTGTATCTGAATGGGTTCTTCCGCAATAAGTCGATGACTGTGTAGCTCGGCTTCACTCATAAGCCGGGAGGTGGCATAGTGAGCATGGTCTTACACTAGTTAAAGGCAGTCTTATTTCATGAGTCCTGCAGTGATTCAACGACTGTTGTTTTGATTGATACAGATATGTTCGTTATACTGGATTACTCTTGTATCTCATACTGATTGATTGGATTACTTTTGAATTACTCGGATTATCCGGAACTGATATATTATTGCTACTGTTGCATGATTTACAACTGTATCATGTTTTTTTAGAATTGATAAACTGTATTTTAGCATGCATGTGCTGCTTACTGGGATATTCGTATCTCATTACGCTTTGTTTTGTTTTGTTTTCAGTTTCTGGTAAGGACGGCACCATCAGGTATATGCTTGGTTCATGTGAGTTAGCCTCGGTTATGGTATTTTATATTGGAGCTTAGGTTATAGTGCACTTTGATTTTATAGTTAGTGTTGAATTCATGTTTTTCCTTCACTCTGATTTGCTATCCTGGGTTATATAATAACCTTCGGAGATAAGTTACAGTTTTATCTACGTAACTTGGATCCGGGGCGTTACAGGGGATACACAAGAGGGAATGCAAAGGGGAACATCCTCCCCACTTAAATGAAAATGAAAAGAAAGCATGCTTGACCGATACCAAGGATGCTCTTATAAGCATACCAAATACTACTCATCATTCCTTCTTTGGCAAAACGTGTGATCCCTCCTCCCTCATGGATGCCAACTTACCTTTGGGGATCCCAAATAAGAGGAAAGAGAGAGACAAAAGAGATGGAAACATGCCATAACATCAACCAAGCCAATGGAATCCAAATCAACTCATTTCAACTTATGTTAACCAAAATGTAATAGGAAACATTACCTAGGGTTTAGAAGCCCTGGAATGGGGTGTGTGCACCTCATTGAAGCTGAAACGGGTGTTGGACAACACCTCTCCAGCAGAAGCAGCCTTTCCTCCTTCTCTTGTTTGGGTGAAAATGGAGAAGAAGAGAGAAACAAGGGGTGGAAGGGGCTTAAGGTGGAGTGGGGTGGTTGTGGGGGCAAGGAGTGGTGAAGAGAGGGGGTTTCGAACCAGAGGCAGAGGGGGAGAAAAGGTGGAGATAGGCAAGGAAGAGCCAACCCTTGAAATGGGGCAGCTGCTGCCTTTTTATAGAAAACTTTATGTTGGATACACTATACCTCAATTATTTCAAAAATGTCGGATACACTACACAAAATGTCGGATACAAACACAATTATTTCAAAAATTCAATTTTCTGAGCGAATCTGTCAGCGAATCCGCGAGAATCCAGTGAGCGTATCTCTTGTATCCGACATTTAATGTCGAATATGAATAGTAAAAAGTGTATCCGACATGTATGGTCGGATACAAATATGATATTTACAGATTTGGTCCTTGGATATTCACAGATTTGGTCTCTGCGAATTTTTGATTTAGTTCCTGAGATATTTTGCATGTTTGGATATTCACGGATTGCCCCCCGAGATATTTTCTTGCGCTTCTCGCCACGTGTACAGTTCTTTGCAACGTGTATAGTTTCCGGTTTTTCGCTGCTCGGAAACTTCAATTGCTCATATCTTCTTCATCCGGACTCCGATTTGAGCAAACTCAGTTGCGTTATAATTGTGTTGGAATTTCCTAATAATTGGGAAGGAATATGGTGGCCAATTAGCACTTGATCAAAAAGTCAAATTTTGACCCCTCAGGGTTTGACTTTTAGGTTTTTATTTTTAACACTTTATTTTTGGTTTGATCAAATTTTGGTGCGTACAGTTCGCTTTTTATCTTCTACTAATCAACTTGCTAATGAACTTACCAAGCCTCTGTCTACTTCTCAATTCCTTGCTCTTCATGACAAATTTCATGTTTGTTCCACCCCATTCAACTGACAGGGGAATGTTAGGGTAAAAACTACAAAATAGCCTACAGAGAATAGTGGAATAGCTAGAGAATCTTCAAGTTCAAAATAATTTGCGTAGCTGTATGTAGTTCAAAACTGATTCAAAACCACTTGTAAAAGATTGTATCATTACTTATATTATAAATAAAATATTGCATACACTGTAATGTGTGCAAGTGTGTAGAATTAAAACATCTTCTTCAACTTCCTTTCACTATGTATGTTTTCATGATATTAAAGATGTGATTTCTACTTTAAAAGAATGGAATAGTACTACTTTTGATAATATATTAAAAAGGACAAGATAAATTTTTGCTAGACTTTTTGGTATTAAAAAAAGTTTAGGTACTCGCTTTAACCACTTCCTTTACAGATTAGATAACCATTTAATTCATGAATATAACATAATCCAAAAGCAAGAAGAACAAGTTTGGACGTTAAAATCTAGAATTCAAAGGCTTAAATGTGGTGATAGAAACACCATAATCCACATTTTAACTCATGACCATAGGAAAAGAATCGAAATCCTTAGTCTTAATATTTTGGAAGGAGATTGGTGTTTTGAGCCTCATATTATTAAAAATGTTTTATGATATCACTTATAGTCTACTTTCAAATATGATCATGAAACTTCTATTCATTTTGATAAACCTATAGATTATCCCTCTTTGGAAAGATTTTGACAGCTCTAGGCTGACTTAACCTGTTGTTGAAGGGCAAGTTAAAAAGGTGGTCTTCTCAATGACATCAACCAAAGCTCCTGGACCGGATGGTCTACATGCCATTTTCTACCAAAAAAAAAAAAAATTTGGGATGTGGTGGAAGCTTCAATTACAAATGCAATAAAAGAGATGCTTCATGTAAAACCTCAAATTTTTTGTAAAATAAATAGGGTTTAAATAAGAAAAAGGAAAATAGGGGTATAAATAAATTTGGAAAGAAAAGATGAGGAATTAGAGAAATGATAAAAAGAATTAAAAATAAAATGGATAAAATAACACAAATAAAAGAATTAGAGAATTATAATTAAGTTAGTAGAAAGGGTATTTTAGTATTTTTAATGAATCAATTAGTAAATTAAGTTAGTAGAAAGGGTGTAGAGAATTATAAAACTATTTAAAGGTGTGAAAAACAAAGGAATATGGTTTTTGATCAACGTCAAATGCATGGGAGAAAATAGAGAGAAGAAAGATAAATCAATGCCCTGAAAAAGAAGAAGATGAAGAATGGAAGAGAAGATCTTGAAGACTTGCGTGATTATGAATTTTTGTATTGAAGCAAGTAGCAATCACTTTAAAATTGAAGGAATTGCATGTTTTTGTGGATTTTAGATGATCATTGATGTTTTGATTTGATTTAAAATTTAATTGGGATGAATAGAAGGTTCTCAAGGTAGTTTCTATGTTCTTGAAAAAGTTTAAGAAAAATATTATTTTGAAAAGATTTGATCTTTGTAGATAACCTTAAATCCACAAATAATTTATAAGAATGGGGTTATGAGTATTTTAGGGATAATTTAGAAAGATATTGATTGAATTGGAATCAATTGGAACCCAAATAAATATTCAAAAACTCTTAATTTGAAAACCCAGAAAAATTCCCTAAATTGGGCTGGTGCCCAACAGGCAGCTCGTGTGCCCTGTCAAGTGCCCATTATCGAATTTGGAAAATTTTATAATTTGAACCCAAAATAATATCCAATGATTTTTCTAGCAATTTAAAAATTATAAAATCTGTATATAGGATAATTTGAGGTGTAGGAAATGATGGAATTAAATTCAGATTAAAGACCATTAATTTGGAACAATGACTACAAAGAAGGATTTAAATAGTTAGTTTGAGTGATTTAGTGGACTTGACCTAATTACATTTGGAATAGGAGTGTAGAACCTAATTCTAAATATGTAGATAGACTTAAATTACCCTCTGGAAGAGTTAAATAACAAAGTTAGCAAGATTTGATACCTTAGGTTCTTAATGACAAAATTTGGACATTATTGGGTAGTTTAATGAAGACATAGGAGTACAAGTAGGTAAATGAAAATGAACTAGTAACTTGCCTAACACCTAAGGGAGCATGATTTAATTATGTCCACATTGATGAACCTTTTTTAAAAGTGTGAGTCAAGGTTTAAAGGTACAATTTCCGTCAATGAGTATGCTTTTGAATTATAAAAGGAATTTCTTGTTTTATTTCCTGATTTGAATAATTTGATTGAACACAAAGATTTATTTGTGAATAATTGCAATTTGAAACATGGATCTGGTATTCAAATTGTTGGAATCACTTTATGTACCCCGAATTGGTTGAATTCCTCTCTCACTGAGATTGAGATGAGGTGATATTATTAATTGGGAAACTTTACATATTGTTTGACAATTTACTTATAAACAAGATAATAAATGTTTTGATTGTAAATTGTATCTAGTGGGCATAACGGTGTATGGATCCATAGGCTAAATTAGATAGTGAAAAGGTATTTCCTTTGTTCGGTTACTCTTACTACACGATACACGTTTTGTAGCGCCCCAAGTCTGGATATATTCCTCATGAATAATCCAAACCCGAAGTGCTAGCTTTGTGGCCTGAAAAAAAATAAAATCTAGAATTTACAATGAATTCATATTGGGGTACGCCAAATTTAAAAAACTTTTATTTCAAATAACAACAGAAGACTTCAAATAAACTTCCAATTGTATATAAATCAATTTGAATATGAAAAGACAACTAATAACTCTCAACTCACTCTCATAATAACAATCTCCAATTTAAATTAAAATTCACCATAAACAAATAACCAACAATTATACAAGAATATTAACTCCACAAGCTACAAGGTATTATTCTAAACCAACAGCTATAACCTCAAGATCAACAATATTCGTCCTTTCTAAGCATATCTGAAAACAAAACATTAAAAACGCGGGTAAGATATAAAATCCCAGTAAGTAGCAACATGAATAGATAAAAATAGTCCACATATTGCTATAAAAAAACCTTTCATGAGGTATGATAATTCAACGATAGGTCCGGCTAATCACAATCTATAAGCAATAATCAATTAACGAATATTTTCCGAAACAAATCAAATCCAAACCATAAAATTAATCTCATCATGAAAATCAATCCAAGCTGTGTGCACCTAAAAATCTGGCCTAGATCGCACACCGGGCGCACTTTCAGTGCGTGCCACGGGACTTTTTGGAGTCGCCACTGCCTGAGAGTGCAGGCAGACACGGGTTTGCCCTAACCGGGTCTAAGTCTGGTCTGCGGTTTATTAGAGTTCTAGATAAGTCCTCGGTTACGGTCTGGGGAAGTCCTAAAGACACCCCGGTCCGCCCTGTCGGTCTGACGGGTCCCTCGGGTCTCCCTGGTTTTTTGAGTCAATCTCACCCTTCCTAGACTAGCATGCTGCCTTGTTGGGTCTGGTGGGGTCCTCTGTAGGTGTGGGTCCCTTTTATTTTGATTTTATCTTTTTTATTTTTTTAAGTAAAGTGGGTCGGACCTGGGTCCCGTTGGAAGACCCGTGGGCTGCCATGGTTAGGCCTTGGGCCCGGTTGGGTTATTGGGTAACCCATTTGGTTATTTTATTAAATCTTATTTATTTACAATTTTATTTGGGCTTAGTGGGCTTGGAATGGGCCCATAAGCCTAGTCAAGTGGCCTTGGGCCCGTTTTATTGAAAACGGGCCTGGTTCGGGCCAGTCTAGTGTGGGTCCCATAAGTGGGCCCAGGGTGATCTTAGTGGGCCTGTCTAGGCCCATGATCCAAAAGTGGACTTAAAGAAGTCCAAATCACTTATTGGGTCGGGTCTTACTAATTTAGATCGGATTTGAATCCAATCGGGTCAAAAAACTAATTTTTAGTCATTTTTATGGGCTGACCGCACTTACTCTGCGGTTTAACCAAAACCGCAGTACATCTGCAGTTTAGGCCTGACCGCAGATCAACTACGGTCATGCCTAACCGCTCTGAGTATGCGGTTTTCACCTGAAATTACATTTTTGCTCCGATTTCGCTAGGGATCATCTTGGTTGGCATCTTGGGGTGTTCGACTTCTTCTGTGGTGGTTCACAGCACTTCTGTCGTGGTGTTTGGTTCATTTGGCCTAAAAGGCCTCTTTTCCTCCCCTTTTGCATCCTTTGAAGAAGCCAAATTTTCTTTTAATCTTTCATGGTCTTTGTAAAGAAGGGAAGTATAGGGAGAGAGCATGGGGTACATTAGATAATTTTGGGAGCCAACTACATCCCTAAGGATATCAAATTTGATAATCAAAATGGGTCACTTTTAATGTTAAAAGTGACCTTTCTTCTCCACTTCTTATTCTTTCACCATTGGTAACTTGGTGCCATGCACAATAGAAGCAAAGAAGGTGAGAGAGAAATGTGAAGACAAATAAAATTTATCCAAGAAGAAACTAAATTCAATGTATTATAATGTTACCATGCCTATCCCTCTGTTGTTACCTTCTTTCTTTGATATACTGGTTCTCCGAGAATTTCGGCAGCGCTTCCGCACTCCAGTGGATTTCCCAAAGAAAATTTGAAAAGGGGCTCACTAGGTCTTTATACTAAAAGGGTGAACAAGGAAAGTTTAGGCATGATCTAGAGGTAAAGTGGGCATTTTGGCAGAGTGGAGGTAGGGTTTGGACATGGAAAAGCTAGGAAAGGAGAGGGAGAGCTAAAGGGGAGCTAGCCTCTCTTGAACTGAAATCAAGGAGGAAGAGAGAATGGAGGGGGTGAGGAAAGTGGGAGAGAACCAAAGGGGAGAAAGGGAGAGGCTTTTTTCATGCTTTGGAATAGGGGGGGGGGGGGGGGGGGGGGGGGGCGCCCCCAGTTGAAAAAAATGACCTTTTTTGGAATTTTAATCACCTTTTGTGACTGAATTTTTATTTCATATTTCATGTAACTAAAACATAAATATTTTCATTCTTATCCATCCAACTCATCTTTATCATACGTATGTGGTTAATAATTTTTGTTCAATTTTTATTTATTTTAATTGAAAGATTCTTTTAGGTTTTAATATTATTTTATTCTTAAGACTAGTTTGTTAGAAGACACATGTATTTTGTATTTTTGATTTAATTTAATTGTTAGATATTTACAAAATATTATTACTTTATTCTTAGATTTTTATTTTTGCCCTTTCTTCAATCTTGCCACATGTGCAGATTTTCCAAAATTTTTGACTGCTCATAACGTTTTCATCTGGTGTCCGATTTGAGCAAACTTAGTGTCGTTGGAATCAGCTCGGAACCAGCTATCTATTGAGATCAAGTTTGGTAGTAAATTCGGGCTTTTTAGCAGAAGTGCGAATTCGCGTCCCGGAGCCAGTTTTGCTCATATCTCCTTATTCGGGACTCCGATTCCAGCAAACTCAGTTGCGTTGGAGTCGTGTCGATGTGCTCTTTCTGCTGATGTCCAATTGAGCAGCTAATTTGGAGTTTTGCAGAAAGCCGATTTTTGCTATTTCCAGATTTGACCAGCCCATAACTTCTTTATCTGGACTCCGATTTGAGCAAACTCAGTTGTGTTAGAATCGTATCGAAGTCCTCTTTCCAATGGTATAAAGTTTGGTGGTCAATTTGTACCCGATCAAAAAGTCAAAATTTTGACCCCCTTAGATTTGACTTTTAATTTGACTTTTTATTTTCTTCATTTCAGGGGTGCAAAAATCAGGTGTCTACACAAGCCAAACAGTTGTGACATCACAGAACTCGTAAAATATGACCACTTTGAAAGGTCAAGACCTAGTTCCAACAAATCCAGTCTAAGAACAAACTGCTACGTACCCAGCCTTATTATCACCCTCATGGTGGAATATAAGAGACATCACCCTCATGATAGAAATATAAGAGACCTCACCCTTATGGTGGAAGTGGAATTGTTCCAGCTCATCCATCATGGAAGGCCTCTTCATCATGGAGGAAATGCATAAAGGAACTAGACATAATCCTAACAAAGACAGACACACTTTACTACTAGCTAAAAAACTTCAAAACATACTTTTGCAAATGTAAGAACCATCCAATTTCAAAACAAATCATGTAAAATCCCAGATTTTATTAATAAAATAATTGTAATTATTAAATAGATTGATCAAGTTATTAATACTGCAGGAGATGAGGAATTGGTTCAACCTGGAGAAATCTAAGGTGAACCGGAGGAAATTGGGGAACCTATCTAAGGTGAGTTCATGATTTTAGGTTAAGCATAATTTTAATATAATAATTTGGTTATTGCTGTGATTTGTTTAAGTAAGTAATCGATAAAAATAAAAATATAAGAATAAATAGAGAGGTGGTTGAACCCCAGAGAGTGGAGGTTGACCCAGATTTTGGTTTGGGTTGAGGTTGGTTTGGTTTGGTTTAGTGAAGGAGTGGGGGCATTTTAGTAAAAGGGGAAAAACAAATAAAATAACCTAATACATCATGCAACTGTTCATGTCTAAGAGTGAATAGCCGCACATACAACTTCTCCCATTCTTCTATTCTTCAACTCTTCCATAGCAAGATCAAACCCTAGTCTACAAGTAAGAAATAAACTAGAAGAAAGTTTTTGTTTTGAGAGTTTAAACGTGAATGAGAGTTGATAAAAGTATGATTATTTGAACCAGACGAGATAAAGGGGTGCTGCAATTGTTTGATCCTCATTGTGGTGATCTAGCAGTGCTGTTAGGGAAGGATTCTAGTCTTAAACGAGGTAAGTAGTCCCTTTAAAATTTGCATAAACAGAATTTCGTATTTATTCGATGATTGTGTTTATTCACATGTTTAATGATTCGTTTGCGTATTATATTGTGTTTTAATTGTTCAAAATTGTTCTAACATATTTATAAAGTATTCTTGAATGGTTTAGTATGGATTTGATGCTGTAGAATTCAAGTTTTCGATTTTTAAATGATTTACGCAACTTTTCGGAAGTTGCAGGAAAGTGGTTTTGCGATATACCGCTCGAACCGCCTCTTGAGCGCCTCTATGGGCCTCGAGAGTGTGTTCGCGGGCGCTCGATAGCCGCTCGAACGGTATCGAGGGCGCCTCGCCTGTCCTTTTTATTTTTTAGAAAACCCGAAAGTGATCAAAACTCAGAACAACGAATGCCTGAAGCGTCGCTCGAGTGGCCAACCTTGAAATCACTTGATTTATACAGCCCATTCGAGCGCCTATTGCCGCTCGAGCATCCATTTTGTAAGCACCTCATTTTTGCGCTCCCAGAAGAGCCGGAAATGCAGAACCCGGCTAAAAAGTCAAACCCTGAGGAGTCGAAATTTGACCTTTTGATCAAGTGATAATTGGCCACCTTGCTTTATCTCAATGGATAGAGAATCCCGACACGGTCCCAACGCAACTGAGTTTGCAGGAATCCGAGTCCGGATGAGGGTTCTGTGGGCCGGTCAAACTTAAGGAGAGCCGAAAGTTGACTTTTCCTCGAACCCCGTGCCAAGTGCTTAGCCCTATGTCATTAGATGGAGGGCTCCGATACGAGTCTAACGCAATTGATTTTGCTCAAATCGGAGTTTGGATGAAGGAGATATGAGCTGTCGAAGTTTCCGCGCAGCAAAACCGGAAACTGCACACGTGGCAGCCAACGCGGCAAAATATCTTGGGGACTAAATCTTAAATATCCAAAAATCTCAAGGACTAAACAAAAATTCATACGGGGCAATCCGTAGATATCCAAAAGTGTCAAATCGGTCGAATCGGTCAAGTCGAAGGGCAAATCCGTAATTTTTTGACTTGTATCCGGTCAAATATGCCGGATACACATACCCTTGTGTATATCCGGACTCAAATACCGGATACAAAGATTTGCTCGGCGAGATTCGCGCCGATTCTCCGACAAATTCGCAGCGGCATTAATTTTGTGAATAATTATGTTTTGTATCCGGCATTTAATGCCGGATACAAATAAACCTTAGTGTATCCAGCCTTGAAGGCCGGATACACATGGGACATAGTGTATCCGGCCTTCACATTAAATTTTTTTTTTAAAAGGGGGCAGCAGCCCCCTTTCTAAGGGTTGGTTCATTTTCACCATTTTAAAAGCTCCTTGCCCCTCTTCTATTGGTCCGGATCCTCCCTCCCCAGCACCCCTTTTGCCTCCATAACCACCCCACTCCATCCCTAGATCATTGAACCTCTTCCATTCTTCTCCTTCTCCATTTTTCCACTAAAGAAGAAGAGCTTTGGTTGCTGTTGGTGTTGCAAAGGAGTGCTCCAGCTCCATCCACACCCAAAGGAGGTTGAAGCGCACCTCAGAAACAAGTTGCATACACAAGGTAAGCTTCTTGGTAAGTTTCTATTTAACATATATAAATTTTGGTTGGTTAGAAGCATGTGAGCTCTCCGTGTTTGGTGGTGCTATATTTTTACATGAGGCATGGGTTTTCTCCCTGTCTCATTGCTTCTTCTTGTCCTCTTTGGTTTGTGTTCCTTCCATGGTAAGATTGGGTAAGTTCCTGGAGGTTTAAGTGTGAGAGAGGAGAGATCATATAGTGTATTTGGGATGGGGTAGAGACCACTGTGGAGCTGCTGTTGCCTCTTTTATTTTGGTTCCCTGCAGTGGTCTTTTCTCATTTAGAGGAGGAGAATGTTCCTCCCTTTGCCATCCAATGTATCCCGACATAAGCCCCCATTTCCATTCTTGATTATTCTTCTCTCTTATCACCTTTTTCTTTTTTTTTTTGCTGGCCGCACCTCTCTTTGTTTGCTGCTTTGGATAAGGTCACAGCCTGCATATAATCCCTATTGGTTGATGTTCTTCCCCCCAAGTTTGCTGCTGCTCCGGATACCAACAGTATGGTTTTCACTGTGGTTTGTTTATGCATGCATGCCATATTAACTTTCTGATTTTTTAATTGGGATATATGCTTCCTTTCTCCGGTTATTTTCTGTTGGTGAAACCAAGAATGCATGCCCCCTTTGACCCTTGGTTGTTTGATATGGTTGCATGTATGCATATAAGCATGAGTTCTCTTATTGAACTTTTGCAAAAGGGTTTTTTTATTGGTGGATAATCCTTGCTTTTTTATGTATGTCCACATGTTTTAGGCATGCATGACAGCCTTGACATACTTACATTTCCTTGTCAAGGCTGCTGTTTTCTTTTCTATAAACACCATGTTCCCCTACGCCCACTCCTTAACTTGCCGGTGTAGCTCACGTGAGCTGCTGCGGGAGGCAGCAGCAACACCCCCCACTACCATGAAGCACATCAAACCTCATTAGAATTCAGTCTCATAGTTGCTGTCCTCTTTGTCTCCAGCAGTCCCTTTTGTTTTCTTTTCATGTAGCTTATGACTTTTCACATGTATGTAAGCATGCCTCCTCAGCCCCCCTGCTGCCCACTGTTTTAAACCACTTTGAAGTCTCCAAAAACCACCTTAAACCCGCTGTTCCAGCATGCATGCCCATACCCCAGCATCCTTAGGGTGGTCCCCAAAGCCTATGTGTGGAGGCACCCCCCAAGATCAACCTCCACGCATGGCCTACCTACCTGTACATGCTAGGATCTGGTTTGTTTTTTTTGTTGTCTTGTTCATTGATTGTTATTCCATCCTCCATGATGTATGTTAGGTGGCGATGAACTTGGGTCATCAAAACTGGGGTGCCATGACCTCCTCTTGCTATTGGTGTGTGACCAAAGGGAATTAAAGAAGGGCAGCAGGCCCCATGCCCCTCAAGGCCTTCTTGCCTTGCTGAAAAAAATCAAAAGAGAAGCCAAACACGGCTTCTCCCTTAAACCTGAACCTAAGTGGGTCTTCCCAGGGGCCCACGGAAACTTAGAAGGCCTTAGGAAGCCCCTAGAAACAACCCCAATGGCCAAACCCTGAAAAGAGGCAATTTCAAGGTGATCTGGCAACTCAGGCCGGATCACTTATAGCCTGCGTGTATCCGGCAACTAAGGCCGGATACACACAGAAATGTCATTTTTTGTGTCTTCTTATTCCTTACCGAATTTTCATGTTATTTTCAACAAAACCAAATGAACCAACAGGGTTTCCGGGTCATCCGGAAACCCAACTTGGGACATAGACCACCGGTCCAACTCGGAATATTATTGGGCCTTCCAACGGGGCCCACTCAGCCCAATAAATCCATTTGCATGTAAGTAAACAAGATAAATAAACCAACCAAACCGGGCGGGCCAAACCCAATGCGGTCCACCCGAATTTGGTGCATGGAATGATGATTGAAATTGCGTGGTTTGGCTGAGACCAAGGGCAAGGGCCTATCGGGCCCGCCAAAACCCACTAACCAAACTAAGTGTGGGATTAAAACCCTAACGTCATGGAATTTGGGTTTTCAAGCCCAAAGAATTGGACTACAGGCCCCAAGCCCAATGTCCAACCCACCTGGGCGAATCTAAATGAGATAAATTAAAAACATTTCGGCAACCATCATGGGGGCCCACCCAGGGGCCCGCAAACCAACGCCAGCCCACTATTTGCATGAAAACCACTTAAGCTTCAAACCTGAACCTTAATGTAAAATCAATTCACTTAACCTAAGCCCACAGGGCCTCCTAGGTTGGACAGAGGCCCACTAGGGGCACATGGGCTCACCCAAGCCCGCCAAGGACATCGTGGGCCTTCTGACGGGGCCCATCCAATCAGACTCAGACAACTTAAGTAAAACAAGATAAAATCCATTAAAGGGACCCACACCACCCAGGTGGTCCCACCAGACTTAAACAAATGGCATGCTGGATTAGGAATCGGGTGAGACCAAAGCAAGCTGACTCAAACCAGGGAACCCACGGGACCCGTCATCCGACGGGGTGGACTGGGGTGTCTACGGACTTCCCCAGACCACAACCGAGACCCGACTTAGAATCTCAAGCCGCAGACCAAAGCCCAAAATAGACTAACTTAGGCACCCAGGTGTCCGCCTGCACCCCATCAGGCGGTGGCGACTCCGAATTTTCCCGTGCCGCGTTTCCGACGCGCGCACACATTTGTCAGATTTTTCTAAATCTTCCAACTAGCCTAGTTTTCCACTACAAAAATGTTTTATTTCAATTTAAACCTATGTACCATTAAATTTAGAGTATTTAAAGATAGTTTGCATTAGTGGATGTTTAAAATTAATTCTTATAAGGATTTTGGGTCTGTTTTACCAAAGAGGTTTTTTTAACTTAGTGTCATTGTTCCAAACAATTCCCTTTTAAACCAAATTTGATTTTGAGTGTTCCTACATGTAGTGCTCCAGATCCGGGTCTGCCCTATCACGGCACCAACCTGTCCCCGAGACCTACTTATGGGCCCAACAAAACCTGATGAACACAATTAACATGGGAAATTACAATGCAATCATTATAGTGCATAAACTAAAGAAGCATGGAATTAAAAATTTCCATATAATAAAAGATCATCTGTGTAATAACTCCAAAATTCAACATCTGGGTATACAAAAAGGCAACTAAGATCTCTCCATCACTATCTGTAACATGAGCATTCATATACAAAAATGATAATTTAAAGTTAACTCCAAGTTTACAAATCCCAAAAAGAATAATTACATCCCCGGTATAGTTTCTAAAAACTAAATATAAGATCACAAGGAGAACCCTACTATAGGTAGTAGAAGCCTTTGGGCCTACGCTCAAGCTCACCCTCAATATCTGCCCCAGTACGAGGCTCACCAAGCGGATCTGAAAACAAATCCGATAAAACAAAACGCGTGAGACTTAAAGTCCCAGTAAGCAACAAACATGCATGAATGGAAGCAGTTGATGCAATTCACATAACATCATAAATAAAAGCAGTTTAAGCAATTCATATAACATCATAAATAAAACCAGTTTAGGCAATTCATATAACATCGTGAATAAAAGTAGTTTATGCAATTAATATTCTCAGGTCAAAGCATCTAAATAATATAATACATAAAATTAGCTCGATAGCCCCAATCATTTACTGCAAGTATATCTTGGTAGAACTCATAATGTAAAACAAACCTTTCACATCGGTCACTAGAACCAATGCCTCATTACGCAAACCAAGAGAGAGTACTCAATGCACAAACCAAGTGGAATTCCCCATCCACTACCATTTAACCAAGGCCAAGTGAGATCTACACCGCCACTGGCATTCAACAAAAGGGCAAGTGAGATCTACACCGTCACTGCCAGTCAACCACGGCCAAGTGAGATCTACAACGTCACTTCAAATCACATAAAAAGAGCTCATCATAACTTTACCAAATCAAATCAATATTCACAACGCATAAGAAATAACCAATAAGCACTTCACATCCAAAGCCAATTTACAGTAGAATACATACACCATAAAGTCCACAAATTACGTATTTGAGAAGTGGGATAGTCTTAGGATCCCCAACAAGGACACCATACCAAAAATCAACGGATTCCGAGACAGAAAGTTTCGGACCTCAAAAATATTCTAAGTCTAATTAAAAACATTGACTTTTGGGTATACAATTTTTCTAGACAAATCTACAAGGAGTTTTGGGCTCAATTTTTGGTTATAGTCTAATTGAGGGTAAACATCTCTTCTAAATTTTATGAGCTTCTGAATCACTCATTTGGGTATAAAACTCAAAAAGTGGCCTTTAATGAAAATCGGGAAAACTGGAAATTTAGGCATAAACTGGAAAGTTGACTTTTTATTGGTTGGGAATTAGGCCTTGGAAGTATTTTTATTGGTTCCAAATGGGGGGTAAAACCTTATTTACATGTAAAGACTTAAGTAAATGAAGCAATAAATACACATGACATTTACTTAAATGTTTTAAATGTAATAAGGGTGCTGTGCATGAGGCTTGAGTTGTTTGGGAAATGTTTGGGAATGAAAAGGATGAACAAATGTCAAAACAGGGTCCACGATTAGCTTCTAGATTAATCGCCCAGGGGCGATTAGCCCCAACGTTCGGGCGTTAAGGCCAAGCTTTGCGCGTCCAGGTCTAAAACAGGGCCAACGTGCGCGCGTCCTCTTGGACATTAGCGCGCTCAGGCTCGCGATTAGCCTCAGCGATTAATCTTGATTCGCGAGTAGCTTTACAGTGACTGTTTTGGGTGTTTTTGACTCAGGATTAATCGCCCAATTCCAGGGTTAATCGTCAAGTCGGGCTCTTACGAAATTTTGGCTATTTTCCAACACCAAACTCATACAAACCACATCCAACCTTTCCAATACCAAATGGGATGATTCTAAAACATCTCAACATGCTCAAGAACACCTCCTAACACAGGAATTCATCCAAAATCCTCATGAACGTAAATCCAACATATAAAATATCATTCAAGATACCAAACTCAAACCTTAATCTAAAATATAACCAATAGAGGTTGCAAACCCATGGCAATCAATAGAAAAATACACAATATTGTTATCAAACCCAAACCCTTCGAATTTTGAAAGCAAAACCCCACATACAAATGATTTTCCAATTTATCCAAACCCTAAGAGAGAGAAATACGAAAATCCATGGCAAATCAATGGAAAACTAAACGAGATAGTTAGATAAATCAAACCCTACGAATTTTTAGAGGCAAAACACAACATGCAAGAGATATTCAAGTTTAACCAAACCTTAGGAGGGAGAAATACGAAAATCCAATAAATTCATTTTAGTTTGAAGGATTTGCTACTTACTTATTAATGGAGAAGCAATCTTTTCTTCAAGCTCTCCTCTTCCTCTCCTTCTTCTCTTTCCTCTTGAAGCTTTAAAGCAAGCTCCCACAACTCTCTCTCTCTTGTTTAATACGTCTAAGACAAGAGGAAGTGTTCTCAAAACACTTAGAATAAAGATTAGGGCATCCTTTTATATGCCTGAGTTTTGGTCTTTCAAATTTTCCTGTAAACAAAGCTTTTATTCATCTAAAACCCTAGGATGTACCTAAGGTGTGTCAGGGGGTACCTTAGTGTTAAGTTGGGGGTACCTTAGTGTTGTTTGAGGGGTACCTTGGTGTTTCGAGGGGGGGGGGGGGGTTTGCCTTAGTTACTCAAGGGGGTATACTTTAGGTAGACTTAGGGTGTACCTTAGTCAACACAAGAGAGGGTACCTTAGTTATAGAAGGGGGTACCTTACTTATGTGAGGGGGGTATCTCTAGGTACTACAAGGGGTGTACCCTAGGTAATGTAAGGGGTGTACCTTAGTAATATAAGAGAGGTACTTTAGTTATACAAAGGGGGTACCCTAGTTATATAAGGGGTACTCTAGTTATGCAAATGGGGTACTTTAGCTATATAAGGGAGTGTACCTTAGGTAAAACAAGGGGGTACCATAGACAATATGAGGGGGGTACTTTAGGTATACAAGTGGGGTACCTTGGGGATTACAAGTGGGGTACCATAGGCAATACAATGGGATACCTTAGGTATTCAAGTGGGGTACCTAAGGTATAATTGAGGGGTACTTTAGGTATACATGTGGGGTACCTTAGGCAATACAAGTGGGGTACCTTAGGTAAATCAAAGGGGTACCTTAGGCAAACACAGGGGATACCTTGGGTGATGCATATGTGTACTTGGGTGGTACCTTGTGCTGTACATGGGCATACCTTAGGTATACTTTGGATAATACCTGAGTGTACCTTAGGCTTACAATAGAGGTACCTTGGGTACTTGTATGGAATACTTTAAATACATCTAACTCTATTTTTTTTCAGAATTTGATTTCCAATTCACTAGATCCAATTAGAGGATACCTTAGCCAATTGTAATTAAGACATTACCTAAGCTTACCTTAATAACTTCAATAAAGTTCAATTAGATTCCCCTAAATCCTTAAGTATAATCCACATTTACCTTATCTTCATAACACAAGTGCTTAATTAGTCTAATAATCACACTTTAGATAATTAAGCTTTGTAATTAAGATATAAGCCGGGACGGGGTTTTACACTAAACCTGTATTTGAGTGTATTTTGTGTATCGAAGGATTCGATACACATCCGGGACATAGTTGCCCGTTGAAACCTGGAGTTTGGACCAAGGTTTACAATTTCGGTTTTTGGGGCCCCGGCAATGCGTTTCGCCAGGGGAAATCGCTGGGGTGTTTCCCCAGCGGTTTGTTTCGAAAAGACGACGAAACCTAGCGAAATTTCGCTGGGTTTCAAACGATTTTTTTTTTACCAAAACATGACCCATCCTCGTCTTGACCTACGCATGACAGCGCAAGTTCTCAAGCATACCTCTGCATCTTTTAGTTCCAGCCTCTATGCATTTCTCCTCCTCTCTTTCATCATCTTCTCCTTTCGAACTGTCATCGAGAACGGAACCTTATAGGTCACTGCCTTTCATTCGGGACCCCTCTGTGAAGGCGTTGCTCTCTTGCCTCGATCTCATTGGGAAGAATATTCGATCGCAGGAGGGTCTTGGGTTTGCTCCTGGCGTGAATCGCCGGCGGCATCCATTTATTCATTTTACCTGCGTTGAAACCCTAGACGACGATTTCTTTTCCGGAGACGATGATAGCGACCGGAGTTTGTTTGGACTTGATCGTCGTACCCCAATCAACGGTAGGAAGAGAATGGGAGTGAGAAAGAAACATAAACCAGACAGTGTAATATTTTTTTTTTTGGTAACATAAATGTCATAAACCAAATAGCGTAATCGATGAGTCTTTGAAGACTTTTTTTTATTTTTTATTTGGTAATGATGAGTCCTTGAAGACCATCAATGGCATCTTTTGGGAAAGTAATGAAAGCCAAATGCCACGTGGCTCACGCATTAACCAATTTCTACTTAAAAAATTGATTTTTAGCAAAAATCATAAAAAATTTGATTTCCCCGAAATTTAAAAAAAAAACCATTTTTTTAGCCAAACAGCATTCAAATCGTTTTTCCTTCGTTTCGTCGATTTTTCTCCGGCGTGCCGTTTTTTCCCAAAGGATGGCACGCTTCTCGAAACCGAAACTGTAATCCTTGGTTTGGACATATGACTTGGTGCCACTTGTGTGGGATTTTGGGTCACAGTTGTGATAAGGCAGTTGCTTGGTTGTTTATTCCGCAGTTGCGGGTTTGTTATTATTAACATAGTTGTGTTTCCGTGTGTGTGGGTGTTATTGGGAAATATGTCCATTTGGTTTTCCACCGTTGAGTGGGCTTACCAGTTACATGGATCTATAGAATAGCTAGTAAGTGAAATGTCTTTTAAAGTGGGTTGAATTCTGTATCACAGGCATTAATCCATTATCTCGAGGATGGTACCGCTCTTGGATAGGTCGGTCGTTACGTTACCCACTCCTGTATAGGTTAGGCCATACATGCTAACTCATTCCGATTGTCGGTTGGGTTCTTCCGTTGGGTGTCAAATAGCCAGTTTGTATGTTCGTTTGGTCCACCTGTAATTCGGTTAGGTAGCATATTGACACATGTCTACTCTCTTTCTCTGGTTTTCTATTTCATGAGTCCCATGAGGTTGAATGGTTTGGGGTTGTTTTACTTTCATTAAAGTATTGTTGTTTTATATTTTTATTTGTGATTAGCCTGATTATTCGTTGCATATTTTACTGTTACAAACTATTTGCATGACTACTTACTGAGGTGTTTTTTCTCACATTATCGTTTTATCGGGTTTATTTTCAGATATTCCTGGAGAGGACGCTGTAGGGGTAGACACTTTGGGGGATTATATTGACTACCAGGAAGACGACTATTTTATTCCTGTGTAGGTCTAGGGAACATACACTGATTTTGATTTAGTGTTTTGAGGGATTATTGAATTATTCTGTTTAGATGACTTTGGTGGATGATGATTTATTTTTGTTTTAGTTGATCCAAATCTAGACTTTGTTCGATGGATTAGCATTGGATGATTATTATTTTATATTTCCGCGCTTCTTTGAAGGAAAATGTCTTAAATTCCGCACTCAGATTATGTTTATTTAATCTATTTAAGTCTGGTTTAGTATTTTCTGGGGCTTATCCTAACGTACTAGATTTGGGTTTATGTTTTTAAATAAACCTGGATCTGGGGCATTACAAATCAAATCTAAGATCAAATCCCCTCTTGGAAGTAAAACATGAGTTATTTCAGTAGAATGTACCCAAAATCTTGTAATTCATAAAATTAATCCGATTCTGAAAACAATTTCTAAACACTCAAATCTTATTCGTGCATGTGTTGAATTTGCCCAAAAATCATTTTATAGTAAAAATCTAGATTAATTCCCCAAAAATAGAAAATTTGGGTTGGGCACTCGACATGGGCGCTCAACCCTATATGTCTAGCAATCTATCAAAATATGTTGCAAAATGGGTGCTCGAGCGATGTGTCTAGCGCTTGTGTATTTTCGTGAAATTTGAGAACTTTTCATAAATTCGATTTTTCTCTTAAATCTTCTAAAATTTCTTTTTATCATTCTAGATCAATTCTAACTCGTCTAAATCATTATTTACACTTGATAAAACATCTCAAACACAATCAATAATGAATCCTTAAAATAGACTCATGATTTTTCATCAATATCAAAGTAAACAGAAAAGTCTAACGACAAGAAAAATATATATTCTTCCATGATTTGAATCTCAAAAAATCCTTCTAAATCACCACAAACATGTTTCTAAATCATCACAGATCCAAAGATAATATTTATCGCCTAAACATTAAACCATGCAAGTTTTGCTGAAAGAATGGGATCTACTCACCTCTATTGCAAAATCATACTTTTCCTTGAACAACCAAGCACAACCAGGTTTTGCTAATTTCGCACCACTCTAGAGATTTCCAAACACCATCTTCACCATTTAGATTGAAGATCTACATGTCAAGAACACCTCCTCCAAATTTGAACTCGATCCAACGGTCCATCGTCTCTAGATCACATTTTGATGGCAACTGGTCGGAAGACTTCTACAACAGCTTCTTCTTCCTTAAGGTCTCTCATGTTCTACCCCTCTCTATACTATTGATTCTCACTTTTTTCCTCCATCTTCTCCACGTCCAAAACCTTCTTTTCTTCTTCTTCCAGTCGTAGAGATCAACCAAAAACCCTAAATTATTTTATCTTTCTTTTTTATATTTACACCCAAATACAACTCCTTTTTTAATTAGAAACCTTTCTACTAATCCTACTTTCCTTCTAAATCCACTCTTCTAAACCCCTATAATTTGAACTTCTATTTTAATCAATTTTCCTACTAATTTAAATCCATTTTTAAATATTACTAAATCACCCCAAAATGTTTCTTATTCCCAAATTTAAGGCCCCTAATTAATTATAATTACAAATAGGTCACTTTCTCACCTATTAGGCGATAAATCATGCTATTTAAATTCAAATTAAATCCAGGTCATATCTAATTAAGTTTTTAAGTATAATAATTATTTTATTACTCAATTTATTAATTAACTCATTAGGAAATTACCAAAATACCCTTTCTTTATTTAAACTCTATTTAACTATTGAATTTTCTCTAAATCCAAATTTAATCTTCTTATTATATCTCTTTATAATATGATTTTGAATTATTATTTACTTTCACTAAATATCCAAAGTATAATTATTCTTTCCATTAATTGAAGTTATTTTTCTAATTTCCAATTATTCAAAATCACTACTATTCATTTATTTAATTATCGATATAATTTTGGGCTATAATATTATTCCTTTAAATGTTTATAATAAATCTTTATTTCAAAACATTTTCAAATTTATTTAATTATAAATTATATTCAAAAATTCAGGATATTACACATTTTTTCTTGCAAGTTAGTTTGCAGAGGGTCCTCATATACAAATGGGACTCATTTCATATTTATGGTGCTGCATGTATGGTAGTACATGCCAAACTCTATATTTCTAGATTGATTTGTTGTTGGTGTATGAGTTTCATGCGCAATAAGCCGATGGCCAAACCCCATATTTATAGATTAATTTGTTGCCAGTATAGTGAGACTACGGTATACTGGCATTACAATAAGACGTAAGGTGGCATAGTATAGACTTAGTAACTTTTCAAAGACTTGCCTTTCTTCATGAGTCCTATGATGTCACATATGTTGTGTAAAACCCTGGATTTTTCTAAAAATAAAATAAATAATTAAGGAATAAATTATGGAGGAAATACTAAGAAAGATAATAGTAGGAGAATTAAAGAGAGATATAAAGGTTAAAATAGGAATTTAAAGAGGAAGGGTAATTTGGTCATTTCAATTTGTTAAATTCATGAAATAAAATAAGATAGTTAGTTATTAAATTAACGAATTCAGCTAGACAAAATCTTAGCTTAGTTGGATGTAAAATAATGAAATTAAGGCTTAAAGGGTGGAAAAAGGGCCTAATGGTAATTATACTATTTAGGGTCCAAAATATGGGTAATTTGAGTGAATAATAAAAGTCTAAGTTCAATTTAAAATTAGGAAAAGAATTAAGTACGAAAATTAATTAGGAGATCCTTTAAAAGAGAGTTAGAGGAGTTAAATTAAGGAGAAGGGTAGAAGAGGGAATACACTAAGTATATTAGAATAAGCTAAACCTAATTAGAGTTGGACTAGTAGGGAGGCTATAAAAGAGAGGTTTAAAGAGTGTTTTAGGTTTTGAAAATAAGTTAGAAGGAGAGGGAAATTCGTGCACAAGTGATAGGAGCCAAAATAGAAGGAGAGAAGAGAGAAAAGAAAGGAGGAAATTAGAAAGAAGAAGAGTTGCAGAGATGGCCGACCAGTCAACTTCGAACGGTAAGCTAGGAACATCCAACCGTTGGAATGGGCTGAACTTTTACGGTTTTGTTCTACTCATGGAAGACTTCAAACTGAACAGTGGAGATCTAAATTGGAGAAGTCTAGAGGGGTGTGGTCGAGCGTAAAAAACAGGCACAGACGAAGTTTCTGAAAAATCTGGGTTCATCATAAGGCAAGTAGCAAACACTTGAAACTGGAGGAACTGCATGTTTTCTCATGATTTTGATGTTTAATCGTATTGTTTTGAAGTTGGATTTCATGGGAAAAGCTTACTTGTTTATAAAGAATTGTTTGGTGATTTATCTTTCTTTTGGAAATCAAGAAAAGGTTGATCATGATGAGTTAAACTTAAAAAGAAACTCAAAGATAAGTGGAAAGATGATGGGATTAGTTTAGGGTTGTCCCAGAACTAGTTTAGGATGGAAATTAGTTGTTTAGAATCAAAACAAGTAAATAGTATGTATAGAAAGTTCTAAAATTTCCGTAATTGAAGAAAAACAGTGTTATAGCGGGAGCGCTCGTGTAACGCCCCGGATCCGAGTTACGAGAACTAACCCGTAACTCATCACCAAAAGGTTACATTTCCACCCAGAATCACAAAGCCAAAGAAAGGAAACATGACTAAACAATTAAATATATATACAGAGTCCACTAAAACCAACTCAAAATAAAATATTAATCTCTAATCTAATCTCACCTGATCACAGTTTTTACCCTCCAATATCGGCTTTCCCAAGGTCTGAAAACAAAACAAAACAAACGGTCTGAGATACGAATATCCCAGTAAGTAGCCTCTGCATGCTCATAAACATTTTAACATTTCTAAAATATGATTAAGATTAAAATATGCATCAATCGACAATAAACGAATAAACAGAATAATTCCACGATAATATATCAATAAACACAAAGTAACCAGAATAAATCAACAAACCATAGCAGGACTCATGAAGTAAGACTGTCTTTAACCAGGGTAATCACAATGTCCACTATGCCACCTCCCGGCTTAGGTGCGAAGCCGAGTACATGATCATCGTCTTATTGCGGGAGAACCCACCCAATATAGTGATGGGTTGGCAAGAACTACCTAAACATGGTCTGAGTACACAATAAAATGAGTGAATAGCCGCAGTCAGCCGAGTACACGATCATGCCTCACTGAGTACACAGTGGAACACTCGTGCGTGGATAGGGAATTACAACTAGCAAAGAACAATCCCTTCCACTACCTAGCTCCTATATGGATCCATATAGCGCTATGCCTACTAGGTTATAAAATTGGAACCAACCATGAAAATATTGTTAACACCACTCGTTCAAATCTCAACTAAACATCCCAAGCACACGAGGCCTCTCTGAGTACACAGAGGCAAAGCATCTACCCAAGTACATGGGTATCTCAATTTGTCTCTCCAAGTACATGGAGAAAAATAAATCACAACCAAAATCCCAACCCTTTTTATTTCAACTATTATTTTCCTAAAATTTTGTCCATGCAACATGCCAGATTGCATCTCACTATTAGTTTTCTCTTTACTATTATTAAATTGTCATTATCTTATTTTTAAATTAAGTTACAAATCCAAAAATCCATTTTTAAACACTTTTTCCTTGAATTTTGATTTTTCTTTTAAAATGTAACTAAAATGTAATTATTTATTTGGGGTTGAAGTTATTTGTTGAATTTAACTACAATCTAAACTAAACAGTAATTATGTAGGTTCTGTGTACTAATTTATCAATACAGTATAAGGTTTCCACTAAAAGGTCATTATTTTCTAAAGTAATACATCAATTTTTATTTATTACAGATGTTTTGCACCAACATTTAAATATTTAGAGAACTTCATCTTCTCCAACTCGCACAGAGAACCAGTCGGCGATTTGTAAAATTTTAAAGCCTTTCCATGCTCAATACATATTACTAAATGGTTTTAAACCACTTGCAATCGTCTAACACCATATTAAACTAGATTTTAAGCATATCAAAGTAAATTTAAACATGAGGAAATCGACATTTAAGAAATATCTACCGTTTTCACAAACACGAAAACAGCAACTCACGAAGAAGGAAAGCTACTTACCTTGGTCGGCCTCTTCTCTTCTTCCTCTCTCCTTCTTCTCTCCTCGGCGCTCTTGCTCTCCTTAACCCTTTCTCCCTACGGCTCCTCCCTGCGGCTTCTCCACCAAGGGACAAACAAATAGAACCCTCCGGTTCTTCTTCCAAAGACTATATATATAGTCCTATTAAACCGTTTAAACCAATGACCCATTAAACCGGTTTACTAAAATGAACCGACCTCTTAAAAATACCATTAAACCAACTAAACCTATTTAAATAAACCACTTAAACCCAACTGAACCTAATTAAACCAATTAAATTCCCTTTTTACACATAAACCAGATTGACTAAACCGGACCAATTTACCCAATTAACCCAAATAAATTCAAGTTATCTACTAAATCAACTAAACCGCTCCACTTAATCCAATAAACCAAACCACTTAAATTAAACCCACTTAACCCAACTAACCCCACTTAATAATTTGAAATGAACCACCCAAGCCACCAAACCCAAACAATTTAAATGATTAACCCATTAAACTTTTTTAAAATTTGCACCCAATCAATAAACCAATTTACACCCAACCCAACTAAACTGAATTCGATCACTTAAACTGGTTCACTTGAACTGAACCGATCCACCATAATCAAACCAGAATCACTAGACCCAAAACAAACTAGACCACCTTTTCTTTTAAAATTTTGACTTAATTAACCTCATTAAATCCTTTAATCCCCTATTTACCCTTAATTAAAATCTCTTAAAAATTCCGGGTTTTACAGCTCAATACACCGCTCGAGCATTTCTTCAGGCGATAGGCCTTTAAAAAATAACAGAACTTGAAAACCTAACCGCTAGAGCAGTCACCCGAGCGACCAACTGTCAAAAATTTCTAAACTTGGGATTCGTGCCCAGATTCAATTTTTAATGATTTTTCTTGAAATCTTAATGTTGTAACACCTGTAAATAGGGTAATTTGAGATGTAGGAAGTGACGGAATTAAATTCAGATAAAAAGGGTAATTATTTGGGACCATGAATGTATTAAGAATCAAATAAGACTAGTTAGGGTAAACCATATGCACTCAAACCACTTTCATTAGGATTTAAGGTATGAGACCTAGTCTAACAAGTCATAATAGACCTAAATCAACTTCTGGAAAGAATCAACAACATAACCGAAAGGTTTTAGAGATTTAGGGTATTAGTTGGTAAATAAGGATTTAAAATTAAAAATTTTAGGGTGAACTAAAATATAGAATTTGGAGTAAACTTTGTAAGAAATAAAGAATAACATGAATACTGAATTAGAAAGATAAACTAAGTAGACTCACACTAACACAACTCAAATCTAAACCCTTTTATTTAGTATTTGTGTATACTCTCGTACTTTTCTTATTAAATGACCTGAAACTCTGTTTAAAAACTGTTCAATGGTTATTTGAATATCTCTTGGTTGGACACTGTGGTTTTGGAAATTATTGCTGGACACAGCACTTGGGACATGGTTGTGATTATTGGTACGAGGTTTATCACTGAATATTGTATTTTGTGAGTTGTGTCTAGTGGGAAATGCTTAGTATGGATCCATAGCTTAGCTAGGAAGTGAAAGGGAATTGGCTGGTAAGTTATTCTTGTTCGGAACTCTCCAGTATGCAGTTTGTCGTACTAGCAAGTGCGGGCGACATAGGCAGCAATCCTAGACTGCTGCAGGTGCGGCTTGGTCTTAGCCGAGGTTGCTTTCGGTAAACAGTTTTTATTTTGTTATTCAGGTTATCATCCGCATGCTTCAATGAGACATCGACTTGCACAAGCTTTATATTGGTCATGTTGATAGGTTACTTGTGACTCGCACATTGGAGCTATGATTTGGCCATGCTTGAGGATCACTTGTGACTTACACTTGCACCGGTATTAGACGTGTTTGTTATGGGTTTATTAATCTTTGATCGGATTGGTATGGCCTCCGCGGAAGCGGTACCCTTTATGGGATTTTTATTTGGATTGTGGATTATACTCGCCAACCCATGCGTGGGTGATCCGCGTTGATGGTTGACGGAGGAGATGGTAGTGACTACAGGTGCGGGCTCCATCTATCATGTAAGTCGTGATGTGGCGAACTATGGGGGTAAGAATATTCTTATTAAGTGGTTTTAGTTCACGAGTCCTGTTATGGCACACGTGTTTGTTATGGATTGGTGTTTGTTATTGTTATATCATCGAATGATTGTGGTTTTTGATTTTATCGTTCACCTCATGACTAGTATTGTAAAATTATGGACTGTTTTACATCATGCACCTTGCTACTTGTTGAGATTTATTCTCACTCCAGTTTTGCCCCATTTTTCAGGTACTCTTGGTGAGGACGTCAAATCTTGGGCAAATTGTAGATGGGTAGTTTATATAGTTGTAGGTTGTCCATGGAATTGAAATCATTGTATATCATGGTGTGAGATATGGAAAATCAATTCAATGACTTCCTAATCATCACACGGGATTCATTAAAATAAGGAGTCGCCACCATTCTGTTTAGGTGTGAATGGACACCAAAACCATCAAATCAAATAAAAGGACAAAACTAGCGTAAAAATAATTCTATTTAAAAAAAAACCAGAGATGGGTAAAAGGGATCAGGTTATGAATAGGGGAATGTGTTAGGCACCCCTATTTATCCACACAAGGTGGTTGTCAGGTATTGTTCGTGTAACGCCCCGGATCCGAGTCACATGAAAAAAAACCGTAACTCGTCTCCAGAGGTTATTATAAAACTCAGGATCGCAATATCAGAGTGAAGGAAAAACATGAATACAACAAAAACTATATAACAGAGTGCGCTAAAATAATCCCAAACGGAAATAAACTCACATGACCAAGTAACTACCCGCAAGTATCGTCCTCTCCAGGAGCAGCTGAAAACAAAACAAAACAATACGGAATGAGATACGAATATCCCAGTGAGCAGCACATGCATGCACAAATACATTTATTTCAGTTCTAAAACATGCCACGATTATAACCATGTACAATGAAGATAATACGCATATTCCGAATAATCCGACTAAACTTCAATAATCCAATTCATATCAGTGCGGAAAACCATCAGGTAAATCAAGCAATAACAATCCGTTTCCAATCCCGAAGATATCGATAAAATAATGATTAATTGGCAACAACATAGCAAATAAGCATAATTTTGTATCTCAAGATATAATTCCAGATATACCAATGTCACATAACACCAAGTCTTCTCATAACCATGCCCACGCCTCCAAATGTATATCCGGCCTACTCAGGGTTTCGGATATTGAAATGACTACGTCATCCAATGCAGGCCTACTCCCCGGGTTTCTGCATTGACAACCAGGCCTACTTAGGGTTTCTGGCTGCTCTACACCGGCGGGAAGAACAATACCCAATAATCGGTAAACAATATTCCATGAACCATAAATACCAACAACCAGCGAATAAAACATATCAGGTCAAACAAAATCAAATACCAACATTGGTCAATGTCATGACTATCGTTTAGTTGATAAATTAAACATGCCAAGTAGACACTCCACACCTCCATGTACACAGTTCCGGCCTACTCAGGGTTTCGGATACTCTGAAATGACGGCCTACTCAGGGTTTCGTCATCCAATGCAGGCCTACTCCCCGGGTTTCTGCATTGACAACCAGGCCTACTCAGGGTTTCTGGCTGCTCTACACCGGTCGTGGCAACACACAAGGCCATGCAATTTCAACAACCAACAATAACATCACATTACTAAGCTTAGACTCTGGATCCAGGACAAGCTAGACCAAAACAGTAAACATCGTATAAAGCTCGATTTCAATATCAAAACAAAACCATTCATTCCACATCATGTAAGAACTCATCACAATTCATCACCTGTCCCTCTGGACCAAGCAGTACCTCAAGTACTTTCAGTATCTTCTCATTTCCGTAACACATGTCATTTGGAAGTAAAACTCAATTCATTCATACCAAGGAAATCTTTACAATACATTTAAAGTTTCCAAACAAGTGAAACCAGTAGTAAGTATAAAACTAGCAAATCAACCCAATGTATTTTCCATCATGTGAAACTGATATATATATAGATCAACATGTTCAAGTAAATCATTCCTGAAGTGCACCGTGCATTCAAAGGTGAACTAGCATAATAGTGTAGATGTATTTCAGCAAAACAATATGGTTTCAAAACTGACTTTCAGAATAAAGCAGATTATACAGAAGTGATTTCAGCATCCAAACTTCGATTAAACATAATCCAGCAAAACAGCTCCTAGATTCTAAATTTCGCTTTCATAATCCAAATCAATCAAATGAATGTCATAAAACCCTAGAAACACATTTTGGATGAGTGGAATAGTCTTAGGATCCCCTATAAGGTCACCATACCAAAAAGCAATCAATTCTGAGACAAAAAGTTTCGGACCTCAAAATATTCTAAGTCTGGTTAAAAACGTTGACTTTTGGTATATAATTTTTCTAGACAAATCTACAAGGAGTTTCGGGCTCAAATTTCGGTTGTAGTCTATTGGTGGGTAAACACATCTCCTAGAATTTTCTGGGCTCCTGAATCACTCATCTGGGTATTAAACCCAAACCGGGCATTTTGATAAAAACCGGGATTTAGGCATGAACTGGAAAGTTGACTTTTTATTGGCTGGGAATTAGACCTTGGAAGTATTTTTATTGGTTCCAAATGGGGGGTAAAACCTTATTTACATGTAAAGACTTAAGTAAATGGAGAAATAAATACACATGACATTTACTTAAATGTCTTTCATGTAATTAAGGGGCTATTTTCAACAAATTATGTAATTCGGCAAGTGTATTGGACTATGCGCTCACCTCCTGAGGTGGGCGCGAGGTGAGCGCCGGTCGGCGGTGAAGAAACAGTCAAAAATGGACCTGCCGCTCACCCGACGCTAGGTGAGCGTGAGATGAGCGCGAGATGGGCGTGAGATTCGCGCGAGATTCGCGCATCGTTTTCTACTTCGCGCGAGGTGGGCGCGAGGTGGGCGGTGGGTCATTTTTAACGGGGCGCCTACCTCTTAGGTGAGCGCCGGTGAGCGCGAGGTGGGCGGATACCCCCTGTGATTTTTGTTTCTCTGTTATTCCAAGATCTACAAGTCTGGCCGGTTGGTTTAGGTCTGTAATTGCTCCAATACACTCCTAATACTCCCAGAAGACTTCCCAACCATATTTGGATTTAATCTAAACACTTTTATTCTTAAAGATAAAATTCAGTCCGGAGACTCTGTTCATGTCATTTCCCGAAAACCAGAAAAACCAGAAAACTCCTACTATCACTTAACATATAAACCATGCATCAGGATAATCTCGATAGAAACATAAAACACAAATCCCAGTTGTAAATCAGTGCTACTCACATGAATGCGCTTATTTCTGAATGGTAAAACCTCGGCCGATCACTACTCCGGCCACGCACGGGAATGAAAAATCTACCGAAACAAATCTTCTCGAGCAGAGAGAAACAACCCACTGAACTTAAGCTCCAAAACCCTTCTTTTAGCCCTTGCGATTCTCGTTCTTCATGAACAGAAAACCTAGTCGCCATTTCAGCCGCAATCGCCAAATCGCCCAGTTACAAAATACGATGCGAGCATTCGAAAACCCAAAACCCTAATTTCCCCTTTAGTATATATATACCTTCCACACGCTCGCATATGTATTGCCGCATGACAACCTTTTAAAAGCCTTGATCCTGTGCATGCTCGCCCACTGAAAACCCTACATTTTCCCGCATCCACTTAAGCTTATTCTCTTTGACAACTAATGACCACAAATCTCCATCAATGAACAAATTTTGATTAAGCCTGTCCATAAATCCATGTGTTCATACTTTTGCATATATTTTATTTTACCTACTATTTTATATTGTTTATTATTATTTTTATTTATTTTTTTTTTCTATTCAAAACTGGGGTCTTACAGTTCGTGTTAAAAATAAAGAAGGCTTGCTTTAATAAAGAATATCATAAAAGTAAAAGTATATGGTTTTTCATATGAATAGCCCGATTAATTCAGAACCTTCAATATGATCACACCATTCTAAGGATTTCATGATTGAAATAAAATTGAGATAAAAATCAAAGAAAACCATATTAAAGTGAAATCTGACAAAAACTAGCTTTAGGCTAAACCATTAAAAGGTTGAAAAACCAAATTGAAATCAAATCTCTTGATTAAAATATTGAAGAAGAAAACTCTTTAAGGTAAAGATCTGATCGAGATCTCTCATTCAACCCATGTTGATAAAAAAACATCAAAAGGGGGAGTTTAGACCCTAGGATCCTCTCCCCAAGATTAAAACAGCTTCAAAATCACATCATGAAACCCTATAGGTTACTTTTAGGCATTTGATTTCAGATCTACCATATAGATCATGGTAGATCCAAAATCCTAGCCAAATATCATCAAATTCAAGAAAACAGTGATGTAGGTGCAATAGTGTGAAAAATCCAAACTATAGGAGGCAGTAGGAATCTCCTACTGTAAACAATATGGATCCATAGGATTCCTCCAGACTCAGAATAAAACATTTAAAACATGAATAGAGTAGTTAAAGAAACCACATATCACAGATTATAGCACATGGGGGTCTACCCTACGGATCCACCTATTTTCTTTTCCCCTAGCTCTCTTTTCACGTTTTACAGCTAGAGAGGAGTCTTGAGGTACTTGGAGATAGGTTTGGGGATACAAACAAAAACAAGGTCTTATTCTACAAAAAAGAAGAAGAAGAAGAACAGATTATAGGGTTCTATTCTAAGAATCCACTTGTTCCCCTTTCCCCTAGCTCTCTCTTCACGTTTTACGGCTAGAGAAGTGTCTTGAGGTACTCGGAGGCAGGTTTGGGGATATAAACATAAGAAAGCCTTATTCTACAGCAATGGAGAAGATTAGACTATTTCTAGAATTAAAAAACAGAAAATAAAAGAGAAAATGGACTTACCTGGATTGAGAAAGCAGAAAAGCAGGGATTCCCTTCTTCACTTGGAGTTCTTCAGGCTTCAGATTATTGGCCCTTTACTTGAGGAGAGGCCCTCTATTTATAGGCAAACTGTGAGACATGAGAAAAAATCAATTCAATGACTTCCTGATCATCACACGGGATTGGTAAAAAACACAGAGTCGCCACCATTCTGTTTATGTTTGAATGGACACCAAAATATCAAATAAGCAAAAAAAAGGCAAATTTAGGGTAAAAATAACCCTATTAAAAAAAACAACCAGAGATGGGTAAGGGGATTAGGTTATGAACAGGGGAAGGTGTTAGGTACCCCTATTCATCCACATAAGGTGGTTGCCAGGTATTGTTCATGTTTAAAAATAAAGAAGGCTTGCTACAAAAATCATAAAAATCACAAAAAGACAAAAGTGTATGGTTTTTTTTTTCATACGAATAGCCTGATTGATCAAGAACTTTCAAATATGATCATACCATTCCTAGGGTTTCATGATTAAAATAAAATTGAGATAAAATCATATAAAACCAATCTAAAGTGAAAACTTAAAAAATCTGGCTTTAAGTTAAATTCTAGAAATCTAAAAAAATATGATTTTTATAAAATATTGCAGAATTGAACTTGAACAGTTCAGGACACAGGTATAGCCCAAATTTCACATTAAATCAAGAAATCAAAACCAAAAATACCCACGTTGATGAATAACATCAAAATGGGAGAACTTAGACCGTAGGGTCTTCTCTCAATAATGAAAAAGGACTCAAAAACCACATCATGAAACCCTAAAAGTTAATTTCAGGCTTCTGAATTCAGATCTATCATATAGATCATGATGGATCTAGGATCTTAGCCTAATATCACAAAAATCACGAAAACAGTGCTGTAAGTGCAAAGATGTGAAAAATCCAAATTTTAGAAAAAAGTGGGGATCTCATGCTATAAACATCATGGATTCATATGATTGATTCAGATTCAACATAAAAACCATTAAAACATGATCAGGATATTCAAAGCAGCCATATCTCATAGATTTGAGCACATGGGGTCTACCCTACGGATCCACCTGTTCTCTTTTCCCTTAGCTCTCTCTTCACGTTTTACGGCTAAAGAGGATTCTTGAGGTACTTGGAGATAGGTTTGGTGATACAAACACAATCAAAGGCCTTATTCTATAAAAAAAAGAAGAGAAAAACAGATTATGGGGTTCTATTCTAGGGATCTACCTGTTCTCCTTTCCCCTAGCTCTCTCTTCACGTTTTACGGCTAGAGAGACTCTTGAGGTACTAAGAGACAAGTTTAGGAATACAAGTACAAGATGACCTTATTCTACAGCAATGGAGAAGATCCTATTACTTCTAGAATTGAAGATAGAAAATAAAAGGGAAAAGGGACTTACCTGGATTAAGCAAGCAGAGCAGCAGGGATTCCTCTCTTCTCTTGGAGCGCCTTGGACTTCAAAATTTCGCGGCCTTTTGCTTGAGGAGAAGCCCTCTATTTATAGGCAAACACAGGGGTATGGCTGGTCCAGAAGGATATACCAGGATCTCCTTAGATTGGGTTAAAAATAGGGATAATGTCCATCCATGGCTAACAAAGATATTTCGAACGAATAAAAGAGATAATTCGCTCATTTAAAGAGATATTAGACTGAAGATAAAGCTCAGAAATTGAGAAAGGATAAAATTCGCACAAATCTAATGCGCCCGTAAATGTATTACGGGCAAGTGGTGTCCGTATTTGCATTACGGGCGTTGCGTGGCCGTATACATTTTTCGGGCACGGCCAGCCCATAGATACAATACGGGCAATACTTAAATTATTGAATTTTATGCATTTTTTGCCTGTTTTAAATCCCAATTACATGTTTTCATTATTTTCTCATTTTGTAGTGCAATTTGGGGTGTCTACACAAACCCAGGGGCATGGTTGGTCTAAGGGATATGCCAAAATCTTCCAATTGAGTTAAAAAAGGATTTAATGTAAATCCATTAAACCACAAAGGATAAACAAGAGGATTCAAATCTTCCAGAGAGAGATTTGAGTGCTGATAAGGCTCAGAAATCGAAAAAGGATAAATTCGCTCAAAAAAACTTGTGCCCGTATATATAATATGGTCGTGCTTTACCCGTATTGTTAATATGGTCACGGCATGACCGTATATCAATTACGGGCACGACCAGACCGCAGATAAAATACGGGCATTTCATGTTTGACCAAAATTTTCCACTTTTTTTGACCTGTTTCTGCACAGGCAATACTTATTTACATATAATATCATTTAAGTAAATGTTCTCGTATTTTTTAATCTCCATTTATTTAAGATATTACATGTAAATAAGCAAACACCCCCCAATTTGAATTCATTAAAAATAGTTCAAGACCAAAATTTCAAGTGAATAAAAAGTCAACTTTTCAATTCAAGGCTAAATTCTAGTTTTTCAGGTCCGATAAAAAGATTCAACATGTTCATACCAAGGTATTCGTCGAGATTTAAAGGCTCAAAAAATTCATTTATGCAATAACATTGCTAAAAACTTGATTACCGGGAAAAATTATCTTGAAATCTTGCCTTAAAAAATATTTCATTTTTTGGGATCAAAAGTCAACAAAATTCAACCGGAAAAAGTTTGACTTTGCGCAAAAAATTGAATTTGGGCATTTTCTTTTGTGGTTTTGGATTCAAATGGGTTAAGGATCTCAAACCCAATGCTAAGAATTGAAAATTCCAATAAAATATTTCTCTTTCATGGTTTATAAAAATTCGTGCAATTTTGGGGTGTCTACACATGGTTATTGATTAATAAAGAGAATTTAAATTTAAGTTTCCGCATTTACTCTGATTATAAAGTTAGAAAAAGTTTTAAATTGTCCAGTTTCTTTAGTTGCTTTGTTTGATTACCATAATACCTCGGGTTTGGGAATGGACCTGGAACCGGGGCGTTACATGTTGTGTTGAGTATGAATTGTCCACTATTTTGGATTATCCTGGATTTGATTTATCGCCATACCTCATGACTATTTCAAAAATTGGACTCTTTTCCTGCATGCACTTTCCTACTTGTTGAGATTTATATCTCATCCCGGTTTTCCCTAGGTACACTTAGAGAAATTGTCAAGAATGGGGTAGTGTGCATATGGGTAGAATATGATCATGAACTTGGCATTAATTCATAATGAAAAAATAAATAATTGTAATTTAATTGTTTAAATGAGAAATTTTATCTTATGCTTTCACTTGTTACTCTGATATGAATAAAAGTTTTATTGTATAAATAAAACTCTTATACACTTCAATTTTACTCAAAATTGGATTGATCTTATTGTCAGATGCATATCATCTTCTTCTTTCTAACATCTTTCGAAATGGGGAACCTGTTGGAAGTTTTATACTCTCTCGTGGAACAAAACATGATGATCCAATATCACCGTACATATTCATTCTTTGCATGGAAATTCTATCCGTGAAAATCAATTAACAAGTATAAGGCAAAATCTAGAAAACCATGAAAATCTCCCAAAGTGGCCCTGCTTTATCACATCTATTCTTTGCTAATGATTTATATCTTTTTGGAGAAGCCTCCCTTACTAATTGTGATAACATAGTGTCCACATTAGAGAACTTCTGTCAACTATCTACCCTATGTATTAATCTACAAAAATCAAAAGTCATTATATCTCCTAATATTCACAATAGAATAGCCTTGCTAATGCTCTTCATGTTCTTAGAACTAATGAGATAGGGAAATACTTGGGAATTTATATTGAAGCCATCGGTAATTCTCGGGCTTCCTTTTTAAACATTCTTGATAAAATAAGGAACAAGTTTTGTAGTTGGAAAAGCAAGATTTGAACTCGTGCTGGTATAACTACGCTAATAAAATTATCTACTTCAAGTATTCCTAACTACACCATGCAAACAAGTTGGTTGCCTACTTTTGTGACAGAAAAGATTGACCAAATGAATCGTAATTTTTCATGGGGAGTGTGTGCACCAGATTTTTTGCAGCCCAGCCTGCATGGACTGGTGTAGTTCGATTTAGGTTTAAGCGTATTGATCCCTTTTTATTTCCCTTTATTTTATCCGGATTTTTATGAATCGCCACTACCTATTGAATTTTGAGGGTGTAGGTAGTCACCCATTTGATTTTTGGTCTACATCACTAATTCTGAATAAGTGACCCAGTTGCAAACTAGGATGTCCGCAAACAACCTAGCTTGCCCAACTGAAGTGGGTTCCTTAAATAAGTTAGACCATATTTGAGGCTTGTGTGATGGGCTTTCGGGGTCTGGCCTGTGTTATGATGGGCCTGGGTCAAACCCCGCGTTTATGGTAGAACCCAATCCGAGCCAGAAAGTGGGCTTTGTTACTTAACACCCATTTATTATCCTATTTTCTTTTCTTCACTTTCTTTTCATTTTCTTTTTGATGAACTGGTTTCAAATCTGAACGTCTTTTCTTTTATTCCACAACAACAAGAAAATTTCATGTTTCACAAAAGGTTCAAAAAATAAAACAATGGGAATATCACAATGCAATTCACGCCCAAAAAAGCAAAGATATGTGTGCAATTTCTGAATCAAATTCTTGTAAGGGATTCCGCAAAATCCTATTTAGTTCAAGCACATCACAGATAGATTCATGAACGGAGCAATAACACGCTTGTTTGATTCGCTTTATGAAACCATACAATTCTAAGTGCAGTAGAAGCATGGATGTAGCAATTCAGTGATCTTATGCAAACAAGATAAATTATATTCAAATCCCAGAATGTCCAACGATCTATGGATGCAAATAACTCTCAGTAGAATGCAAAAAGTGGGTTCAGAATATAATCACAAACATTTAAGTGATAAGTAAGAAAACTGAAATTGGGATGTGTAGTTTCTCAACCTTGACGCCTATATCACATGTAAAATCCTCTCCTTCGGGTGAGAGACAACTAACGAAGGGTAGATTATGGCCATGTATATTTCAAGAATCTTATCTTGGCATTGGACGCCCAAAACAGCCGTGAAGCTTAGCGTGTTTTTTCTGCCTCAACTATTCTTGTGCAGTTGTGCATGAAGGATTAAACCCATGGTTTGGTCTAAAATAAAGATGAACATACTACCTCAACCACCATAGATGCTACATTCTTAGGCATGTATTTGAATCAAATAAGATGTCTATGCAAGAAAAGTTTGACAATACATACCTGTAAAAGCACAAATTTGAACTAGACGTTGAGCTCTTAGGGGCTAGGACATCGCTTCCCTGTTTCCAGCAAACTTTTCCAGAAATGAGCACTAAAAATACAGCTTCCTTTTTTTTTTCTCTCAATAATGGACGTCTCCCTTGCTGCTCCAAGCCGTTACTCCTTTCTCTACTGGATCCCTTATTTTTCTCCCTTTGTATATCTTATCTCCTCTAAGCTGTCGTTCCTCTTTTTCGCGGTCGTTCTCCCCCCTTTTCCCAAGCTTCTTGCACTCTTGAGCAATGTCCCTCCCCTATATATTCTTAGGCTAGAGGTTATTCTTCACAAGTCCCCAAAAGGGACCTCCCTTTCCAACACTCCCTAGTCCCCAGTGAGTCCCAAGAGGCAATGAGTTGGACCATACGCCCAACTCATCTTGCCTCTTGGCATTTTTCTTGAATTTTTTTTTATCTTCTTATTATTATTTTTTTAATGTTTTATTATTATTATTATTTTCATTATTTTATTTTATTTTTTTTGAAAATTATCTAACAACCATATTGGAAAACCCAACTTATTTAAAAAGAAGGGCCTCAATGTCTTATTGCCACATTGGCCACATGGCAGCCGCTGGCGCACACGTCACTGCCACATGGCACCCGGTAGTTTGACCTTCAACTCTTGCAAAATTTTCTAAATTGCCCTTTCAAATTCTTTTACCCATAACTCACCCATTTGATGTCCGATTTAAGTACAATTTGTTATGTTAGAATCAACTCAAAATTCACCTTATCATGGGCTTGTTATTTTAAAAATACAGGCCCCCATATCAACCTTGATTTGTGTGCCCACATGTGTCGATTCAAGATACACCTCTTGGGCAATTTTTATGTTGCAAAATTAGGGCGACTATAGGTAGCCTATGACAATAATCGATCACAAACTACTTGATATTTCTTGGGATACTATTTGTAGATAAAAAAAACCATTGGGGTTTTGGAATAAGGAGAGCTAGACTCTTCAATAAAGCCCATCTAGCTAAACTAGGTTGGCATATATTGTATAATCCAAATCTCCTTTGGGTTTAGATCATGCCAAACAAGTACCTCAAACATAATGACTATATACATATCCTTACAAAAGAACATGGTTCCAATATTTGGAATACTTCTTAGGGGAATGACCACGCTTCAACAAGGCTTGAGATGGAGGGTTGAAATGGGAGAAATATTGTTAAAATATAACTTGAAAAAGTCAAATACGATGGCTTGAAGAAAGTATAAAATGGTGGCTGGTTTATGGCTACCACCAATTGCCAACCACCAGTCTAGTTTCTTAAATTTTAAGAAAATAATAATATAACTTTAAATCTAAATATTGAAATAAGAAATTTAATAAATATGAAAATATTGAGAAATAAAGATTAATATAAGTATTTGGAGAATTAATATAGTAATCTAAAATGAATTGAGGGATTTAAATAAATGAATAATAGTAATTTTCAATCAATTGCAAATTAAAAGAGTAATTCCAATTAATTGGAATAAATCCAATAGTTAAATAAGATTTAAGTAAAGAAAGGGTATTTCAGTCTTTTCCTAGTTAGTCAAATTAATAAATAATTACTAGACTTGAAAACTTAATTAGGCTCAAGTTGAATCTAATTTAAAATTAAATAGCATGATTTATAGCTTAAAAGGTGAGAAAAAGACCTATTAATAATTATACTTGGTTAAGGGCCTTAAATTTGTAAATAAGAGAGATTTTGGGTTGATTAGGTCATATTTAAAAGTAAGAATTTAAAATAGCACGAAAATAAATTAAAATAGTAGTTCTAATCGTATGGGAATTAGGAAAGAGGATTTAGATGGGAAAGTAGAGATAAAGTAGGAAATATGATTTTTAGATATTTGGAAATCCTAGTTGGATTAGAACTCTTGGTAGAAATTCTAATTTGATTAGAATAGCCTAATAATTTGAAATTATAATTAGATTATAATTGTCTAGTGGAATTATAATAGGAAAACGATAACCTAATTGGAAAAGGAAAACTAGTAACCTAGTTGGAGTAGGAAACAATAAGACTATATTATTAATAGTGAATCCTACTTCATAATTAGACTTTTTAATCATAATTAATGGAGATTTAAACGTGTGGAAGCCATGGGAGACAGTTCTAGACATGGAGAAGATGAAGGAAAAGAAGGAGAAATCATATCCTAGAGAGAGAATAAGAAACTTTAAAAGAGCAAAAAAAAAAAAAAAAACTATTGCAAAAAATCCCTAACTAGTTTTCATCAAAACGTGATTGGGAGAAGACCCATCGATGGATCAAGCCAGGATAGGTTCATGACTGATGGATCCTCAATTTGAGTGGAGATGGTGGTTGGAGAACTCTAGAGTGGTGCGAAATTATAAGAAGCATGGCTGTACTTTCAGGTTCAATCAAAAAGAGGAATTATTGTGAATAGAAGTAATAACCTTTACAACTTGGGAAGATTGTATGATTTGTATTTAATCAATTGAGAATGGTTTTAGGAATATGTATGATCATTTTAGATGTGAATCCATGTATTTTATAAAGAAGATTTCATGGGTTTTGAATGATCATGTACAAAGTTGTAGAAAATTGTCAAAGCATGTTTTAACATACGATTTTATTAGAAATTGCTTGAGATTTAAATCCACGTTTTGATGTGTTTGGTATGACCTAGCAAGATTAGAGGATGAGTGTGAGACATGGAAAAATCACCAGAATGATCATCCCTCCGTCAACACACGGGCTCAACGCAAAAATGGGAGAGTCGCCACCATTCATGATTTTGGGGTGAAAATAGACACCAAAGAATTCAAAAATAAGCAAAAAGTGCTAAAAGCAAATTCTAGGGTAAAAATAACCCTACTTGAAAATCAAATCCAGAGATGGGTAAGGGGATTAGATTATGAACGGGGGAAGGTGTTAGGCACCCCCATTCATCCACACGAAGTGGTAGCTAAGTGTATGTTCATGCAAAAATAAGAAAGCTTGCTAAAATCATAGAAAACCTTGAAAAAGGACCAATGTATGATATTTTCACATGAAGATCTAAATGGATTCTAGATCCTCTCTTATGTCAATATCATTTCTGGAATATCACAAAAAGATGGAAATCAAGGCACAAGTTATTCAAAAACCAAGTTGAATCAAATCTGGAAAATTCGGTGAAAAGTAATGCCATTTGTCTTAAAATCATTCAAATACAATTTTAAATTGAACCAAACTAAATCCATTTGAAAGACTACAGTAAATAAGAGTCTCATGCAAAATTTCACTTCATTCTGATTAAAATCCTAGGAGTTATGCTCCTTTAAAGTTGCTGTTGGGGATAATCAAAAAGTAATAAGTGGGCAACTTTGGGAAATTGCATAGAAAAATCCACTTCATAAAAATCCACGAAATTTGGTGTGATTGAAGTCTGTATGACCATCTTTAAAAAGAAACTATCCTCATACAAAAATCCCTTCGGATGTGCCTTGGGTGGTCTCCCGAACAGGCCCCGAAGATTACAGATTTACCCAGAAAAATGCCATTGAGCAGTTCTGAGTAAATCGGCTACCAATAATTCAAATGGAGTCAAAAAATTATGAAACCAACTGGATTTGAAAATAGACTCATAAAGGAGTGCCCAGAAACAAAAATCACTCGAATCGGACTTAAAACGAACACATGGTGCTCCGTCGAAGTGACAAGTTCTGTATTTGAATCTGAACTGTCCAATCAACTTCGACAGAGAGGTGTCAATAATCCGTTTGATAGAAATTTATGAAATTTGGTGGACATAAACTAGACAGGCTCACCTTTCCCATGGTTCTAGAATCGCTCCAAAATACATCCAGACGATGAAGTTATGAGCATCCGAAGTAAGGGTACAGGTGCTGTCCAGTTAGGCCCTTTTTGAGTAAAACCAATTCAAAATTGTGATAAAGTGCGTGCCATTCATGCAAGATGAACACAAATCTTTGAAAAATAATTTGAAAACATTCCAGAACTGATTGAGGCCATTTATTTGAGATTTATCACAATAAATGCAATAAACCCCAAATATGAGCCTATCTCGCCAAAATGGCACTATGTATGTGCAAGTGTGAAAAACCAAACAATCAATAGCATGCATACCTATTCATCAAAATGAGGTTCTAAAATAGCCTAGGGTTCCGTTCCATTATCGTTTCCCTCTATTTTCTCTCCCCGTTAAACACGGTTCTTCAAGATAATCAAGGGTACGTACTTTGAATATGAAACGGTTTACAATCAATCAAAAGGCTTTATGCTACATAGGTTCTAGTACTAGGGTCAATCCCTAGTCTCGTTTCTCCTAGATCCCGCCTCCACGTTTTACGGCTAGGGGGAGTCTCGAGATACTTTGAGCCGGGGAAGGATTTTCACACACAAAGAATGCCTTATTCTACAGAAAGGTAGAAGAAGAGATCTAGATCTAGGAATGTAAAGATAGAAAATAAAAGAAAAGTTTGAGGCTTACCTGGGTTCTGGATGTGATCCCACAACGGTTTTCTTCTTCTCTTGGAGTTCTTCTTGGCGAGAATTCGAAACAAGAGTTGATTGCCATTTGCTTAAGGAGGAGCCTCCTATTTATAGGCAAAGGTTAGGGTTAGGATTGGTGAGAATGGTAGACACAACATAATGTCTATAGTCCACCAACCTTAACCCTAAGGCTATTTCCGAGATTTCCCCTCATTTAATGAGGGATATGATGGTAAAAGTGAAAAGCTCTCGGAAAACCCTAATTTTGAGCAAAACTTGTGTATCCGGTATATCAGGCCGGATACACAAGGGCCTTAAGGTATCTGGTATATAATACCGGATACACTAAGGATTGCTTGTATCCGGTATTTGTCACCGGATACAAAGAGGACTACTTGTATCCGGCTTGAGTTGCCGGATACAAGGAAAAAAGCCTTTTTTCCGAATTTTAACACAGGCAATACTTATTTACATGTAATATCGTTTAAGTAAATGTCCTCGTATTTTTTAATCTCCATTTACTTAAGATATTACATGTAAATAAGCAAACACCCCCCATTTGAATCCATTAAAAATAGTTCCAGACCCAAATTCCAAGTGAATAAAAAGTCAACTTTCCAGTTATAGGCAAAATTCTGATTTTTCAGGTCTGGAAAAAAGGTTCAATATGTTAAAACCAAGGTATTCGCCAAGATTTAAAATCTCAAAATTTTCTTTTATGCAATAACATGGCTAAAAACCTGATTACCGGGAAAAATTATCTTGAAATCTGGCTTTAAAAAATATTTCATTTTCTGGGGTCAAAAGTCAACAAAATTCAACCGGAAGAAGTTTGACTTTGCACAAAATATTGAATTCGGGCCTTTTCCTTTTCTGTTTTGGATTCAAATGGGTTAAGTATCTCAAACCCAATGCAAAGAATTGAAAATTCCAATAAAATATTTCTCTCCTTCAAGATTTATCAAAAATCGTGTAATTTTGGGGTGTCTACAATGAGATTACATGATTTAGAAGAAATTTGAGGAGCTGGTTTTGTGTGATTTTGATTTAGAAAGAATTTTTGTGAATTTTCGGTGATAGCTTTCTTGGACTCACTTCCACCAGCAGGATCTTTATCACGGTTAAGGAAAACATGAATGAAACAAGAATATGCCATATAACATCAATATCAAAGTCAAATTAATCCTAATCGCCAATCCATATGAATCAATATCAAGAATCAAAATGACTACGCATGTGAAACCCCAGTTTCCTGTACCATTAGCATACCCTAAATAATGAATGTGTTGTGTAGGTGAAGCTGGAGAAGCCCAGGCTTGAAGCTAGCCAAGTGGCTAAGTCCAGGCTTTCCAGTAGGCCATGGAGATGAGCAATCCTTAGATCCTTAAATAAGATTTCTTATTGTGAGATGAATAAGTTTTAAAGTGCTAAGTTTTGGTGTGCAATAGGTGGAGTGGCAAAACTGTAAAACATTGTATCTTGTGAGAGACATTACTTAAGTGAGAAAGAAGGAAAGAGGCCCCATTCGTATGCCCCCTTTGTAAGCAAACCATTTCTTCATCTCCTCCTCTCCCACTCTCATTTCTTCTCCCCTCATCACTCTTCCCATCCTTTGCTAAACCATTTGAAGGAGGAACACTTGAAAAAGAAAAGAAGAAAAACCCAAGTTGGTGATTTTCGTGTGGTGAAGCTTGGAGATTGGTGAAGAGCAACCAAGGGTGCTACTCGTGGCTTGGAATAGGAGCTAGGAAGCTTGCTTGAGTGATTGCAAGAGGTAAGCAACACCACCCCAACCCATATTTCCATTTTTGGCCATTTTCGTATGTGAAATGTAAAAGTTAGGGTTTGAGCATGAAAAGGTTTATTTGTGCAAATAGGAGGGATTTATTTTGTGGGTTTCGTATGAAATAGATAACCACACATGATAGGAGCAATTTAGAGCCCAAAAACACCAAAAACACAAAAAACAAGTGAGATTTGAGAAAACCAACAAATCCCCAAAAGTTCGGATTTCGCGAATTGTAGAGAAGCCCAGTCACCTGAACTACTGCTCGAGCGCGGTATCGGGCGGCCATTTTTAGGAAGTGACTTAAGGCATGGCCGCTTGAGCGACTGATCGAGCGACCTGCCTGAACTAGAGGAACCCGAGAGCTGTTTTGCAACCGCAAGAAGCAGGCTCGAGCGCCCTGTACAGTTTTCCCAATTTTCGGATTTTTAGCCCAGATCAAACTACCAAATGTTTTTATTGAAATCCAACCATTTATAAGTAGGATTTAGGTGTCTAGGAAGTGTTCCAATTGGAAGTATCTCAAAATTCCAAATAACAAGGATTTTGGGTACGTTTTACCAAAGAAGGTCTCATAGAGAGTTTTGTGTCCCAAATTCCTATAAAAGTAGGATAATTCGATTCTACCACTTCTAGCACCTTCTAAATGACCCTTGGAAGTAGAAATCAAGAACCAAAACCAAGTTGCCCATGTTTCCTAAGAATTGAGCCCTAGGTTGCCTAAGTGAGCCATGAACCGTAGGAATCACTGTGAAAAAGAGTATTGATCATTGATATTTATTGTGAACATGCAATACATGATTTATTTAGGGCATTGGCCCATTTGTTAGCATGCCATATGTACTAGCATGAATTGTTTATGTCAGCACCTGATTTTTGCACCCCCAAAAGTGCAGAAAATGAAATTCTGATCTGAAAAGTCAAACCCTGAGGGGGCCAAAAATTGACTTTTCAATCATGCACAAATTGACCACCATACTTCATTCCATTGAAAAGGAAATTCCGACACGGTTCTAATGCAATTGAGTTTGCTCAAATCGGAGTCCGAGTGAAGAAGTTATGAGCTAGTCAAACCTTGTGGGGAGCAGAAATTGACTTTCTGCTAAAAATTAGAATTTGCCACTATAATCTAGCTCAGTGGATATAGAATTTCGAGCTGATTCTAACGACGCTAAGTTTGCTGAAATTTGACATCGGACGAGAAAGTTATGGTCGATCAAAGTTTCAGAAAAACTACTCGTGTGGCGAAAGAGCAGAAAATGGTGTAGCAAATAAATATCAGAATTTAAAATATTTTCATAAAAAAATATGTAGATTTTTTCCTTAAAATAATCAAGAAAATCATGAAAAATCGGACAAAATCTTCACTCAAAACCAAATTGGATAAAGGATTTCAAATCCAACATTTAAAAAATGTGTGCGACCGCATTTTATGTGCGGTCATGCCTTGACCGCACATAAATTGCGGTTCCAATCTTCTAGAAGCCTGCCATGCGTCGCCAACTAGTAGATTCACACGGATTTGTGCACATGGGCGGCACAACCTCACTTTAAGTACGGTTCAGACCAAACCGCACTTGAAGTGTAGTTCTGACCAAACCGCACTGTATGTGCAATTCCGGAAAATTTTGCCTATAAATAGACCCTAGCAGCCATTTTTTGCAAGGCCTCTCATGCCCTCTCGTCCCCCTATCTCTCCAGTGACCAACGACCGTCCTATACCATTCTTCATGACTTAAACCCACCTTAATCCCCAAAACACCCTTCCAAAACCCCTCTTTTGATCATTTACTTCACGTTTTACACACGAAGTGCCAACAAGAATTGATTTCTGGAGTTCGAAAGGCTGTCGAACTACTGTCTACATCATCCGAAGAATCACAAATTGTTCATGTAGAAAGGTAATACCAAGGTAATAACCTTTGTGGTGTTTCTTCACACATATATTGAAATAAAGTTAATTTGAGCAACTTTCTTTCTTGTTTACCTTTGGATTTGCTTATTGTTGTCTTTCACTCACCATTTGGCTGTCTTTCACAGAGATTCGTAGTCGAGATAAAAGGGGTCATCTAAACCTGCTTATATTTCATTCTTGTTTTACTGATTTATTTAAAGGAGGGGTTTGTCCTCTTTACTCCATCTCATGTACCCTTAACCTTCTTGCCCTCTTTCCTTTCAACTAGGGCAAGTGAGTGTCATCTTATGTGTTTGTGTGTGAATGCCTCCTTGTGCACATCCATATCTATGTGTTTATTTGATCAAGCGCACACACGCTCACTTCAATTAAATCAATCACAAGATCATTTATGGTCGGCTCCGCCGCCCAAGGAACTCTAGAAGTACTGAGACAGGTTGATAGATGCCCCCTGGCTTGAGACCTATATTTAATTTCAACGTAAACCGCCTACTGGGTTCTGTCGAGGAATAGCTTTTGGATTTTCATCTGTCTGTGATTGAAGGCAACCTAGGGGAACTATTTAGTGTACGCAAGGTTACTCTAAATGATGCAATATTTCATATTTGTTCCTAACTAGTTTTTTATTATAAACACATGATATCTCATATTAACTTGCTTCTTGTGCTGGTTCATTGCTTTCTCATTGGTGGGTTGAAAGTGCAAGTGGATGGTCTGGTAAAAGTGCAAGTTTTCGGCTAGATAGTGTGAGACATGGGAAAAAATCGATTCAATGAATGACTTCCTCAATCATCACGCGGGATTGGTTAAAAACAAAGAGTCGCCACCATTCTGTTTAGGTGTGAATGGACACCAAAATATCAAATAAGCTCAAAAAGGCAAATTTAGGGTAAAAATAACCCTCCTAAAAAAACAACCAGAGATGGGTAAGGGGATTAGGTTATGAACATGGGAAGGTGTTAGGCACCCCTATTTATCCACACAAGGTGGTTGCCAGGTATTGTTCATGTTAAAATAAAGGAAAAAGGCTTGCTATAAAAATCATGAAAAATCATAAAAAAGACAAAAGTGTATGGTTTTTTCATACGAATAGCCTGATTGATCCAGAACTTTCAAATATGATCATACCATTCCTAGGGTTTCATGATTAAAATAAAATTGAGATAAAATCAAATAAAACGAATTTAAAGTGAAAATTCCAAAAATCTGGCTTCAAGTTAAATTCTAGAAATCTAGAAAAATATGATTTTTATAAAATATTTCAAAATTGAACTTGAATAGTCCAGGACATAGGTATAATCCAAATTTCACATTAAATCAAGAAATCAAAACCAAAAATACCCACGTTGATGAAAAACATCAAAAGGGGAGAACTTAGACCGTAGGGTCTTCTCTCAAACATGAAAAAGGACTCAAAAACAACATCATGAAACCCTAGAAGTTATTTTCAGGTTTCTGGATCGAGATCTACCATATTGATCATGATAAATCTAAGGTCCTAGCCTAAAATCACAAAAATCACGAAAATAGTGTTGTAGGTGCAAAAGTGGTGAAAATCTCAATTTTAGAAAAAAGTGGGGATCTCATGCTATAAACATCATGGATTCATATGATTGATTCATATTCAACATAAAAACCATTAAAACATGATCAGGATATTCAAAGCAGCCATATCTCACAGATTTGAGCACATAGGGGTCTATCCTACGGATCCACCTGTTCTCTTTTCCCCTAGCTCTCTCTTCACGTTTTACGGCTAGAGAGGATTCTTGAGGTACTTGGAGATAGGTTTGGTTATACAAACACAATCAAAGGCTTTATTCTAAAAAAAGGAGAAAAACAGATATGGGGTTCTATTCTAGGGATCCACCTGTTCTCTTTTCCCGTAGCTCTCTCTTCACGTTTTACGGCTAAAGAGACTCTTGAGGTACTTAGAGACAAGTTTAGGAATACAGGATAAAAGATATGGCCTTATTCTACAGCAATAGAGAAGATCCTATTACTTCTAGAATTGAAGACAGAAAATAAAAGGGAAAAGGGACTTACCTGGATTGAGCAAGCAAAGCAGCAGGGATTCCTCTCTTCTCTTGGAGTTCCTTGGACTTCAAATTTTCGTGGCCTTTTGCTTGAGGAAAGACCCTCTATTTATAAGCAAACATAGGGGTATGGTTGGTCCAAGGTTTGGCAAGATAGAGTTTCAGTTTGAGTTAAACACAAGATCATGCCAATCCTTTATCCACAAAGATATTTCGCACGAATAAAATATATAATTCGCTCATTTAAAGGGATATTGGACTAAAGATAAGGCTCAAAAATCGAGAGAAGAATAAAACTCGCACGAGTCTAATGTGCTCGTAAATGATTTACGATCAAAAGGTGTCCGTATATGTATTACGGGCGCTGCGTGCCCGTATATAAAATTCGGGCGCGATTAGCCCGTAGATACAATACGGTCAAGGCTTGAGTTATTGATTTTCATGCATTTTTGGCTTTTTTTAAATTCAAATTAATGTTTTCATTATTTTCTCATTTTGTAGTGCAATTTGGGGTGTCTACAACTGCCCCCTCTTTGCTGGTAATTGGAACCAATTACAAGCAGAGAGCAAAAAGACCCACCAATTGCACTTTTTGAGATCTTTGTCTAACTAATTGCATTTTGCAAGGATTAAATTGATGAAAAAGGATTTCATTGCGGAAGATTTGCTAAAAGTTCCTCAGCTTAAGGGGCAAATCCTCCTCTCTCCTCTCACTGAGCACTCGTGGCTATGAAGTGAGATTTGAGACAAAAAAATTTTAAACAAGAGAGGGTAAGGTGGCAATCCTTGCAACTTACAACTAATATAAACATTAATCTCCTAAAAAGTGTGGAGAAAATAATAAAATATGCAATTTTCTGCTTTGCCCGTATTCGCATTACGGACAGATGTTGCCCGTAATTTGAACACGGGCGAAGTGGACCGTATTACCTTCACGGGCAGCTGCTGCCCGTATTGCTTTTACGGAATTTGTCTTTCTTCTTAACCGTGGCTGCGAACTTCTTTTCTTTTGCTCGCATTTCTGACCTAACTTCTTGCGACCGTAAACCTCATTACGGTTTTCCATCTTCTCCATTGACCGCACCTCATCTTCTCCGGTGACTGCTGTTCTTCTCTGGCGACGTCCACCATTTCCGACGACTACTGTTCTCTTCGACGACTTCCAAGTTCCTCAAACAGCGACCACTTTCGTTGCTCATTGTTGTGACTGTGATCGAGTTTCAGTCGTGCTTCACATTTCCTCAATCGACCGTGGACACTCCTTGAAGCTCCGGTATAGTAAAAGTTTCCCATTTGCTTGCCGAATTTCCTCCATTTCGACTGAATCCAGTAAGTGGCCGAAATCCCCAACTGTTTTTGCAATTTGAGCTGCCGATTGTATCTATACCATGCTCATTGTTCTTCTTACTTTTGTTATGTGATCTTAATTCCTGACTGACTTCTGGCCGAAATTTGTTCTTGTGCCAGCAATCCTTTAGTCTAGGTTCTTGATTCCATGAAAGCTTGATTTCCATGATTTTGTACTGTCTGATTGTAGGAAGTTCCCAAATGCTCCTGGTTTATTCATCAATTTGACTTGCTGCTTCCTTTTGCACATTCCACATGATGCTTGCAACCTTTTGATTTCTATTTTGAATTTCTGCTTTAATCTTGTATATTTTCAGTTGAAATTCTGATTCCCTTTTTCCATTGGCCCTTGGGAGCAATTTGCCATTGGTCTTTGAGTGTATTTAAATTCTCTATTGTCTGACCTTGCATTGTTGACATGCTGATTAGCTTGCTAGTAACCCATGCATGTACTATAGATAAGCTTGCCTTTTCCAGGAATTTTTCTGCGCATTTCCCATGCACACATGGTTTACTTTCTTGTTTATGCCATCACTGTTCCAAATCTTGACAAATCTGGATGCTTTCCTCACTTGAACGCTCCAACTTTCTGCTAACTTCCTGAAATTACACAAAATTAGTAGTTTAGGGAATTAAATCATGATACCCACAAATTAGAGTTTAACCCAAAACTTTTAAGCATAAAAGTTTTCTTTTTCTTTCTTTCTTTCTTTTGTCATATAAAGAGAATATGTGAGAAGTCTGCACTTCCCACATATAACTTTTATATGTTTCCTTGATAATAAAAGGTGGACTTCTTCAGTTGGCTTTGGATTTGATCAGGAGTTTCTGACGCATTTTCTTCCATTCTCCCTTTTCCTTTTTCCTGCCAATCAATTAAACTTGGTTAGAATGAAAATCAAGCAATAAAATTTTAACAAGAATAATTAAACATCTCCCTGATTTGAACCGTAGATGGTCCGCCTTCGATCAGCTTCCAGGGATCCTGTAGATGAGCCTTCCTCCTCGAGGGTTAGGCGGGATCATGCTGATGTGGCCTCGTCTTCGAGGGCCGAGAGGGATTCCGATTCGGATGTCCCAGATCTCCCTTCTGGGGATTCGCTTGAGGCGACCCCAGAGGTATACCCTAGCCTTTCTAAATTCAATATTCTTTCACAAAATGCATCACCCTGATTCTTTCTCCCTTCAATTGTTTCTTTAGCCGGCAGTTGAGGCTTCAGGCCGAGATAGGAGCCGTAGAGGGCGCCGCAGCGGAGGTAGAGATGGAGGCCATGATGAGGGCCGTAGGGGAGGCCACAGAGGTGGCCGTGGCAGAGATGAGGCCCGAACCAGAGTTGAGGTCCCTGAGGCAGTTGCTGCCCAGATTAGGGATACCGATCTTTTGCATGGCTTGAGGACTCATCCCTAAGCGTGTATTAGGGCGGATATCCCTTTGGAGTATCCCATGTCTCATTATCGTGGGAGCTGGGCTAGCTTTATTAGATTTATTGGAGATTGCAGTTCGGCCTACCGTCGGGAGCTAGGCTTGTATGGCTTTGGCTTCTTCATCACTATTCCTGATGTGCGCCTAGATCGGGCCCTTATTGTAGTGCTGCTTGAGAGGTTCTTCCCTGAGACATTGAGCTTCCATTTTCCAGATGTCAAGATAAGGATTTGGCAGACTTCACGCTTATCACTGTGATTAGGATGATCGGTGATGTTATTCCCGAGATGGTGATGCTGGATGCCGAGGAGATCGCCGCTTATCTTGGCTATATTGTGTTGCCTCTGGAGGCATGGGATAGAGGGAGAGCGAGATTGTCTCTGACTTGGTTGAGAGAGACTTTCCAGGTGAGGCAGTTTGGCCAGCTTGCCGCCGGTGATCCAGCTTTTCCATTTACCTTCCGATTCATTTTTCTGTATATGATGGGCTCCTACTTCTTCCTAGAGGACACGACTTCCATCAGTCCTCATTTTTTGAGCCTATTGGGAGATCTTCAGCGGGCGAGGAGTTATGCATGGGGCTCGCTCATTTTTGGTACTATTTTGGCCGGCCTACGCCGATCAGTGAGCGGCCTCTCTACTTCCAGAGGAGCTGGAGTTGGGTGCAGATTCTTCTGGTCCTTCCTGTAGGTGAAATATCTATTTCTCTTTTCTTTCTTTCTCTTTTCTCTTTGTTTTCTCCTTTTCTATTCTTCTTGACCCTTTTTCTTCTTTTTACAGTTCTTTGCTAGGGTTTATATCCCCTATTTCCGCCCTACCTTTACGATGCCAGAGGAGACATATCCCATGACTCGTAGATGGTGTCATATGGAGCACGACTTTGAAAAGAGTCATCCTAGGTCTGCCCGGGCCCACCTGGACAGGCTATATCGATCTGAGGTAAGTTGCTTTTTTAATTCCTCTTCTCTTTCTCTTTTTTTTTCTTCTGGATCACATGTCTAATATCTCCTTTCTATTTTTCAGCTGTTTGTCCCCAGGATGGAGGACATTCACGAGGTGCTAGCCCTGCATGCGGCCAGAGATGATGCTTTTGCCCCTGACCAGAGACGTCAGAGATATCAGTTCTTTATTGGTCAGATGGGGAGCATCTGGTATTGCAGTGAGCGCTTCTTCTATCAGCATGTTGGAGAGCCTCGGATTCCTGCCATCCCTCCAGATACTACCCCCTCCTTTCCTCCTATGCCTGTTGATCCTGCCCAGTTCCTAGATTGGACTGAGGCAGAGACTTTATTAGAGGAGGGTGACTATGATGCCTGGTTCAGGCGAGCTTCAGTTGGGTGCCTTATGCCACCTATGCCTGTCCGTGGCGGAGTCACGGAGATTGGAGGGGTAGTGATTAGGGCATATGACACGACGGTATGTCTTCTCCTTTTTTGATCTTCAATTCATATACTTTATTTGAACTTGGCATTTTCTGAGACCTTCTTTTCTATTTCAGGAGGCTCAGTTGGTAGAGATCCGATCTCGGTATGCTGATATAGAGCGCCAGTGAGATGCTGCTATCGTCGAGCGGGACGCCCTCTACATTACTATTTCTGATCTCCGGGGACAGCTTGCCAGGGCACAGGGCCAGGCGGGCCCTTCTGGTGCACAGGACTAGGCGGGTCCATCTCATACCCAGGTTAATACTTTCACCTCTTTTCATTCCTGCTTTTATCTCTGTTTATCCTGTTCTGATTAAAATTTCCTTTCTTATTTTCAGAATGACACAACCGGCCCTTCTTCACCTGCTTCACCTGTGCCTATGCATCTTCGTGGTGAGGTATTTTCTATGGCACGGGTGGAGTTCATGACTTGTCTCAGATCGGTAGAGGCTCTTGCAGCAGAGCCTGAGGTCGAGGCTGAGGTTGCACCTGCTGTGGTGGATGTGCCAGAGTCTGCTCCAGCACCTGAGACTACTCCTGATGCTTCTGTAGATATGGATATGGAGCCGACCAAGGATGCCGCTGCGGTGGAGCCTACTGTGGAGGCCGGGATCATAGAGGAGGCTGCTGTTGATCCTGTGGAGCCTGGTCCTGATATTGATATTGATGCTATTGATGCTGTGATAGACCCTCCACCTGTGATCGATGTTCCAGAGGTACCGACTCCAGCTTCTGAGCTTGCTATTAGTACCGATCCTGCGGTTGAGCCCATTCCTGTAGAGCCTGATCTTGAGTCTGCTAGGGACGTAGATCTCCCGGGGTCTGTCCTGCTTCTTCAGCTGACTCTAGGTATGTTTCTTCTATGCACTTGACTTCTATTCTTGTATTTGTATGACATTCAATCCATTTTGGGCTGCAGGAGGGAGCGTATCTCTGCTGGCGATAAAGTGCCGATAGTCTTTGGGCGTCGACGATCTCAAGGCAGAGGCCGTGGCAGAGGAGATGGACCTGCGGAGGCGCAGTAGATTAGGATTTTTCATGTATATGTATTTTGACAAACTGATGTATCCATTCATATATATATAAAAGAAATTTGATTCATTTTTATTCACTTGTGCTCTCTTTTCTTTTATTTCTAGCTTTTCTTGCATGATATATGTTAAAGCAGGGACAGGTGAAACTTAGGAAACCAATGAAATTAAAATTTCCCATTTTCTGGCATTTTCCCGAAGGAACCGTAATTAGGTTACGAGCAAGCCGTGCCCGTAATATTAATACGGGCGCACTCTGCCCGTAAATTTTTCACGGTCACAGTGTGTCCGTATTCTTTATACGGGCATGCCATGCTCATATTATAATTACGGATTTTACTGCATTTTCGAATTTTTCTATATAAACTCAAGGGGGACGTCATTGTGACACTTTTAAAAGTTTGAAAACTCCCTGAGCCTTCCATTTTCTGCTTTTCTTGTCTTCTTTGGTGCTTCCATGACTTCCCTCGCCCCTTTCTCTTCTGTCGATGAATCTCCTCCTGCAAGACAACTTGTTAGATCAAAACCTCCTAATCTCACCAAGTACAATGTTGTGGATTCTTTCTATGATAGGTGGGTTAACTCCATGACCCTTGATGAGGAAATTCGCTGGGATTCCATCCACTTAGGGCATATCCTACACATCCCTAAAATTCCCTTTAAGTGGGAAATCATTGAAGCTTTGATTGGACACTGGGTTCCTGAATTGAATCTCTTCCGCTTTGATGACAAAGAGATGACTCCTACCATAGAAGAAATTGAAACCATCCTTGGCCTAAGGTTTTCTGAAAAAGTTGTGAACCCTCCCCTAAAGCCTAGCTACAAAAAGGAGGCCTCTACATTCTTGGGTATAGGGAAGAAAGACTTAGGAAATTCTGATACCCTATTGACCTTGTCCAAGACCTTTTTGACTGAAAAACTTCTAAGGAGTGGGGACAAGGATTCTAGGTTTAATGCTTTGACTCTTATAGTGGTCAACCAGTTGCTCTTTCCACGGGGTGATGACCAGGTTGACTTGGCTCTCATCTCAGTTATCTGCCAGGTTAGGGAACATGAGAGATTGGCTCCTATGATCTTGGCAGACTGCTATTTCAGAAAGAAGAAACGCTTCCTTGCCTGCGCCCCTATCCTACAGGTAAGAAATAAATTTTTTTTTCTTCTTTTTTTTTTCTTTTTTTCTTCTTCTTCTCTTTTTCTTTTCCTTCTTTTTTTTTTCTCTTTCTTTTTTTTTCTTTTCTTTCTTTTTTCTTTTTTCTTTTTTTTTCTTTTGAAATAAATTGAAATTCTCCCATTTTCTACAGCTTTGGTTGCTTGACCACTTAAGTCAAGTTGAAGAGATAACTCGCCGCTTCTTTCCAAGATTGAAAGTTCCTGTTCTGATGAGCCACAGGGGGTGTCCTAATATCCAAGGCAGCAAGCAGGGATGGTTCACTTTCTTGGGTACTCTCCAGGATGATCAAGTGAGATGGCCTGGCACTTATCAGCCCAATCCAGAGACAGTGATCAGCTTCAGAGATAGGAACTTTCTGGTCCTGGCAGGCTTGAAATCTGCTGTTCTCTATCTTCCTTTGAGGGTTCTTCGACAGTTAGGAGCGACCCAGGGAATTATGATCCCAACTGGCTATGAGAGCCTTGTAGGGCCACTTACATCAGCCACCATGGGGCTAAATGCTCAATTAATGAATGAGTGGTCCTATGTTCGCTTTCTGCGGGGTCCAGTCTTTTCTGAGTCCCATGTAAAGGACTATCATTTTTGGATCAAAGAGCAGGTGCAGAGTCATGCCCCAGTACCAGAGGATCCTCCTGCAGTTCTTCCCCTACTTATGAGGACATTCTGGAGTCTGAAAGGGCAACCCACAAGCGGCTTCAACAAATTTGGGTACGAGAGGCACAAGAGCTTAGGATAAGGGGTATTGATCTGGAGAGGCAACTTGAAGAGCAGAGGTCTTGCCGCATTGCCATGGAGAAGAAACTTGAAGAACAAAGGCAGGCTCGTTGCTTTGAAGTCCGAGTGATGCGGAAGAAATATCAGGATTCCTTGGCTAACCTTAGGGTGTTGAAGATCAAGCATTCTTTTTCAGATGAGATCATCTCCTTTTTGAGCGATCCTGATGCAGAGGGAGCTTCTGGAATCATTGCAAGTCAGGCAGCTAGGATTAGGAAGCCTAAGGAGCAGTTGGGGAGTAGGGATTAGATTCTTTTATCTTTTTTTTTTTTCATACTTTTATACAAAAGCAAACTCCATTAGTGGAAAGACAATAGATTTAATTCAAAAATAGGTTTTATATTATTGGCCTCAGAATTCTCAGATGCTTGTAAAAACAAAAGTTTTATGAAAAAGTATTTGATTTCTCATCACTGTCCAGAGTATAGTTTTTTTTTTTTTTGAAAGCTGATCCACAACACTTAATCACATATAATCAAAGTAATTAAAATCAGGTTGAATAATGAAAAGGGTAGTCCAAGCAATAGAGAGAGAGACCAAATCTATCTACCCTGTGGCCTTTAGAATCATCCCCATATGGCTTTTTCTTTATGACCGACCCTGCTAATCTGCTCAGTTTCCAGTACTCATGCTGACTTCAAACTTGGACCTCATGATCAACTCAACCTTTGATTCCTTTTTTTTCTTTTCTTTTTTTTTCTATTTTTTCTTTTGCCCCTATTGCCCCTAGCGCCAATTACAGTTTTCACTGGGGCCGGCTTCTGTACTCCGTCATCACCAATCTTACTCTGAAAGTTGAATGAATATACTAAAATCACCGAGGGCTTAAGAATAGGACGAAACAAAGGCTAAGCTCGGTTTATGAAAGAAAAGGTATTAAAGGCTCAAAATTTCCTAAGTGTGAAGATAGGTCAACCGGACTTACAGTCACGATGAATTTAATCCCATTTCCCTTTTTTTGTATGTAGCTTTCATTTGCCACTATTTTTCTTCTCTTTCTTTTTTTCTCTTTTTGCCCCTATTGGCCCTGCCTCAGTATAAGACTGTAAGTCCGATTTAGGTTTATCAAAGAAGACGAACATGCTCAAATTGGCTTGACTAGGGATGAAAATTTTTGGAAATATAGAAATATGGCCTCAAATCATTTCCTAGTAATATTCATTCAAGGAAAATATCTCTTTACTGCATCAGAGTTAATTGGCTCAGGAAAATCCTTCCCATCCATTTCTGTTAAGATGAGAGCACCCCTTGACAGGACCTTTTTGACAACATAAGGCCCTTCCCAATTTGGTTTGAATTTTCTACGAGGGTCTTCCAAAAAGGGTAAAATTTTCTTCAATATTAAATTTCCTTCTTGAAAAGTTTTGGGCTTTACCTTCTTATTGTAAGCCCTGGCCATTCTCTTCTAATACAATTGGCCATGACAAAGTGCTTTTAACCACTTTTCCTCTATTAAATTGAGTTGATCATGTCTTGACTGTATCCATTCAGCTTCTTCTAATTTAGCCTCCATTAGCACTCTTAGTGAAGGTATTTCTACTTCCACTGGTAAAACCGCTTCCATTCCATATACTAAAGAATATGGGGTTGCCCCTGTAGAAGTCCGAATTGAGGTTCTGTAAACAAGTAGAACAAGTGGCAGCATTTCATGCCAATCTTTGAAACTCACTACCATCTTCTGAATGATCTTCTTTATGTTCTTATTTGCTGCTTCCACTACCCCATTCATCTTTGGTCTGTAAGGAGCTGACTTGTGATGGGTAATCTGAAATTGTTCACACATCTTCCTTATGTCTTTGTTCTTAAGGTTTGAAGCATTGTCTGATACTATGGCACTTGGCAAACCGTAACGACAAATGATATTGTGCTTCAAGAATTTCAGAATGTGGCTACTTGTAATGTTTGCATTAGAACCCACTTGGTGAAGTAATCAATTGCTACAAGTATAAACCTGTGTCCATTTGATGCCTTTGGAGAGATCATTCCAATGACGTCTATACCCCACACGGAGAAGGGCCATGGAGAGGTCATGTTGTGCAATTCACTTGGGGGTGCATTCTTGTTATCAGCATGCACTTGGCATAAATGACACCTTTTGACATGTATATAGCAATCGTGCTCCATCGTCGACCAGTAATATCCCAATTGCAGAATTTTCTTGGAAAGCATATGCCCGTTCATATGGGGTCCACACACTCCTCCATGTACAATTTCAACTAACATTTCTGACTCGGTCTTGGCAACACATCTAAGTAGGATATCGTTTTGTGATCTTTTGAACAACTGCCCACCACTTAGTAAGAACTGTCCTGCCAACCTCTATATTGTTATTTTCTCTGTAGAAGTGACATTTTCTAGTAGACTCCGATCATTTAGGAAGTTCTTAATATCTTGAAACCATGGTACTTCTTCTTCTGGGGTTTCTTCTAGAACAAGGCAATAAGCTGGTTCATCTCTAACTTCAATTTCCAGTGGTCTAATATCAACACCTTCTGACATACTGACCATTGAAGCCAATGTTACTAGAGCATCCGCAAACTGATTTTTAGCCCTTGGCATATAATTGAAGGAAATTCGAGTAAATTTGGTGCTTATTTCTTCCAAATATTGGTGATAGGGGATCAGTTTGTGATCCTTGGTTTTCCATTCACCAGTTGTTTGGAAGATGATAAGACTAGAATCTCCATATACGTCAAGTTCCTCTACTTCATGGTCTAAGGCAGCTTGCAACCCAATTATGCATGCTTCATACTCTGCTATATTTTTTGTGCATTGGAACCTTAACTTCACTGCGATTGGGATGTGTGCCCCATCTGGCTTGATCAAAATAGCCCCTATTCCATTTCCATTCATATTGGCGGCCCCATCAAAGAACATTTACCATGAGCTTTCACCTTCTTCTTCTTCAATAAATAGAATTGCCTCATCAGGGAAATTAGTCTTCAAAGGTTGGTATTCTGGTAAAAGGTGTGCAGCTAAGTGATCAGCAATGGCTTGACCCTTAATGGCCTTCTGTGTGATATAGGTGAGGTCAAATTCAGAGAGTAACAACTGCCACTTTGCTGTCCTACCAGTTAAAGCCGGTTTTTCAAATAGATACTTCAAAGGGTCCATTCGGGATATCAATAAGGTGGAATGACTAAGGAAATAATGTCTCAGTCTCTGAGTTGCCTACACTAAAGCACAACAAGTTTTTTCCAAAGGAGAGTACTTTACTTCATATTCCGTAAATTTCTTGCTTAGGTAGTAAATCGCCATTTCCTTTCTGCCTGTATCGTCATGTTGTCCCAAGACACACCCCATTGACGTCTCCAAAACTGACAAGTATAAGATCAATGGTCTGCCTGGAATTGGTGGCACTAGCACAGGTGGGTTCAATAAATATTCCTTTATTGTATCAAAGGCTTCTTGGCAATCGTCATTCCAGACCGTCGGGTTATTCTTTCTTAGAAGCTTGAAAATTGGTTCACAGATAGTGGTGAGCTATGCTATGAACCGGCTTATGTACTGAATCCTTCCAAGAAAACCACGAACTTCCTTCTCCGTTCTAAGTGATGGCATTTCAATGATTGCTTTAGCTTTAGCTGGGTCAATCTCAATTCCTCTTCTGCTTACTATAAAACCCAATAATTTTCCCGATGTAGCCCCAAAGACACATTTTGTAGGGTTAAGCCTTAGACTGTATTTCCTGAGCCGGTCAAACACCTTCTTCAAGTTGATCAGGTGGTCTTCTTCTTCATATGATTTGGCTATCATATCATCCACATAGACCTCCATCTCCTTATGGATCATATCATGGAATAAGGTTGTCATGGCTCGTTGGTAGGTTGCCCCAGTGTTCTTAAGCCCAAATGGCATGACAGTGTAGTGGAAGGTAACCGAAGGTGTAATGAAGGCTGTTTTTTCTTGATCCTCCTTAGCCATCTTAATTTGATTGTACCCAGAAAACCCGTCCATGAATGAGAACAGGCTATGTACAGCAGTGTTGTCCACCAATATGTTGATGTGTGGAAGTGGAAAATCGTCTTCTGGGCTTGCCTTATTCAGATCTCTATAGTCTATGCACATTCGAACCTTTTCATCCTTCTTTGGTACTGGCACTGTATTTGCAAGCCATTCAGGGTACGTGGAGACCGCCAAGAATCCAGCTTGAAATTGCTTAATCACTTCATCTTTGACCTTCAATGTCCATTCAGGTTTCAACCTTCTCAGTTTCTGTTTAACTGGCTTAACATCTGGTAGAATTGGTAGCCTGTGCACAACCATGTCCGTGTCTAACGCTGGCATATCCCGATATGACCATGCAAATACATCTTCATAATCAGCCAAGAACCGTATCATTTCATCCCGCTGTACCTCAGCTAGGCATACCCCAATTTTTACTATTTTTGGGTCATCTTCGGTCCCTAGGTTTATTGATATGGTCTCTTCAATATTGGGTTGGACCCCCTTTTCATGACGCTCCAATTGATATGTGATTTCTTTTGGAGGGTCGTCTTCTTCGTCCTCGGTTTCTTCCTCAACCCCCATTAGGTCAAAATCGAGCTCGAGGTCGAAGTCATACTCAACCTGATCCAATTCTGTTTGCTTATATGGTTCATAAGTGGTTTGGACCTTTTTGAAAAATTTATCTTTTCTATAAAAAATTGAAAAATCTTTTTGTGTTTTTTGAGAGCCTTCTACAAAATCTTTTCCTGAAGACAAAGGCTCATTAAAACCTTCAGGAAAAGGGCATTCCACTAATGGAGTTTTTTTTTTGGAAGCCATGTCTGTTTGCCAAACAAACGCGGCTTCAAAAGTAAGGGGAGTTTCTTCCCAATTGTTCAAAATAAAAGAATCTGGAGCAGGGATACAAGCCTGCTCCTCAAGCTCAGGGTCTGCATCCAAAATCACCAGTACTGGGTGAGTTGCATCGCCTGCTTCTTCTGTAGGGCTTGTCCCAGATGGAACTTCTACTGTAGCCCAATCAATAAAAGATAGCTCCTTTGCTCCTTCTTCTTGGTTGCCTTCAATCATGGCAAAAAAGTCTCCCACGTCCTCAGAGAAATCCTGCTCCTGTTCTGCCTGTGGCCTAGGCCCACCCAATGCTTGTGGAGATGGAGGTGGAACATATGGTTGCACGGTTGAGGTCTTGGGTTTCTGGAATGGGTTGATATTATAGTATGGGGGTTTGGACTGATCCTGAGGAGGAGACAGCTGAATCATATGAGAAAGCTTAGGAAAAGTTTCCCTAATGTGAGGGAATTTCATGTCTTCTATCTCCTTCTGTCTTCTCCAATTCCTTGGCTTGGACCCCAATCCTGCTCTGTGGATCATCTTCTTAATCTTCACTGGTTCTATCCTTCCTTGCAGGTTAACCCCCAGACCTTTTCCAGGGTGAAAGTTGTACTTTTCCAGCACATTCTTGACCATTTTCTCAGCACAGGTCAACTTTCCTTCTTTTTCCTGATACCCCCCAAGAATGAAATTAACAGTTTCAAACTGGAAAGAGTGAAAGGCCATCTTGTCAGCAGTCATTTCCATGTTTATGTAGGGTACATCAGGGGACCACATGGGAGGAACCAAGTTTTCGGCTTGGACAGTAATCACCTTTTGCCCTCTAATATATTTGACTCTTTGGTGGAGGGTAGATGGTATAGCCCTAGCTGTATGAATCCATGGCCTTCCTAGGAGTAAGTTGAAGGCTACAGGTATATCCATCACTTCAAATGTAATGTTAAAAATATACGGTCCAATTGTGACCGGCAGTTCAACCTCCCCTAGGGAGTGTGTTTTAGAGCTGCCAAATGCTCTTATGATTCTTCCATTTCATTTTATTTTATTTTGCTCCAGACCGAGCTTAACAATTGTTATTAACGGGCAAACATTCAAAGCCGACCCATTATCAATCAAGACACGAGCTATCATGCAACCTTTACTGAGCATAGCTATGTGCAAAGGATCCACATGATGGTACCCTGCTGGGCTGATCTCAATCTCAGAAAAAGTTATGACATTATGAGATAAAATCTGCCCAACCATCTTGCCTAGTTGGTCTGGTTCAATATTTTTAGGCACATGGGCCCCCTAAAGTATCCTTAACAAGGAGTCCCTATGTTTTTCAGAATTTAACAATAAGCCCAGTATTGAGATCTAGGCAGGGACTTTGTTCAACTGCTCGACAATGTTGAACTCACTCTTTTTTATTAACTTAATGAGGTCAGCAGCCTCACTGTTAGTTACCTGAGGGGCATCTTCCCCTACCTTGGCCTTTCCTTTATTTTTCTCTTCTTCCTTTTCTTTCTCTGTCTCCTTTTGCTTTTCTTCCACCCCTACACATTTTCCTGACCTCATCATGAGGTTCACTTCTTTCTTGCTTTCTGCCTCAGCTGCAGGGAATGTAGTGGTGTAGCCTTCACTGTAGTTCCATGGTACAGCCGATTCAGAGTAGGAAGGCTTAAGGACATTTATCACCAAGGGAGGAAGTTTGGACTTGTATGATGAAGTCTGAGTAAGAGGAACGTCTACAACCAATGGTAGACACTGTTTTGGTTGAGGGGTTGCAGAAGTGACTGACGCACTGAGATGGTCACAGTTTATGACCAGTGGTGGTTTTGATAAAGCGGGTGAAAAATGGGTGGATGGGCTGCAATTGATAACCAAATGCGGTTTGGCTATATTCATTTGGGCCATGAGAGATGAGACCCGGTCCAAAGAGGAGCTAATGCTCTCAGCAGCACTCTCATTTCCTTTTGAAATCACATTTATTTCTTTATCCTCATTTCTTCTATCAAAATACACTTTGACCGTTGTCCCTATAGGAGCAATTAACTGGGATGGGTCAAAGGTTATTTTATCAGAAGAGATGACACCTATAATATTAGATGGGCTTGCCCAATGATGCTGAGGCAGAGGGTTTTGTCCAATTTCTGTTCTAGGAGGATTAGTAGCCCCTGTATTAAAAGACAGGGTATTCTGATCAAGCATATCCTGAATGGCATGTTTCAACTGCCAACACTTGTCAGTAGAGTGCCCAGGTGCACCCATGTGGAAATCACAAGTGGTGGAGGGGTCATAATTTCTTCCCTTGGATGCATTCGGATTGGGTTCTCTTAAAGTGATATACCCTGCTTTCAATAAATTGGGCAGCAACTGAGAAGGAGTCATTGGAATAGGGGTGAAAACCCTATTTCTCCTTGCTGTAAAATAGGCATCATTTTCCTCTTTAGTAAAAACCCTCTTTTGGACTGAGGGTGCTGCTGGAACATTAACCCTCATGGGGGCCTGGGTAGATGGAGCAGATGGAGTAGGAAAATGAGCAGGTATGTTGATTTGTATGGGCTTGTTAGGGCTCGATGGTGACTGCACCATGTTCACCTCCCCTTCTTTTTTGTTCCCATTCTTCTTTATCCCGCTTCCTTTCTTCAGATTGGAGTCTTGCTGACTGACCATAGCAGAGTGATCAATTATTTTACCCGACCTGATTCCGTCCTCGATTCTGTCGGCCACTTGTACCAAAGCCGCAAAATTAGTGGTGGTCTGACCCACCAGGTGGCTGTAGAATGGTTGACCCAGTGTACTGATGAAGGTGGAAATCATTTCTTGCTCTAGCATGGGTGGCCTGACCTGAGAGGCTGTCTCCCTCCATCTCTTGGCATACTGTCTCACGGATTCATCCCTAGCCTTACTCATTCTCATTACGTCGTACCTATCTGGCACGATCTCTGAATGAAACCGGTACTGAGCTAGGAAGGCATCTGCTAGGTCCTTCCATCTTTTGATCTTTCCGTGGTCTAAAGTGGTGAACCATCTTAATGCAGTTCCAGTTAAGCTCCTTTGGAAGAGCTGAATCAAGACGCCCTCATCCCACCCGAACTGGTATAGGGCACCGCAGTACAACTTTAGATGGCTCATGGGGTAGCCCGTGCCATCATACTTGTCTAGGTCTGGGCATTTGAACTTAGCTAGCAGGTTAACGTTGGGGTATAGGCACAAGTCTTCAAAATTGGTGCCCCCAAAGTTGTTCACACCTTTAACCTCCCTCAGTTCGTCTTGGATCATTTCCAGTTTGTGCATGAACTTCCTTTCAACTTCTTCCCTCATCCTTTCTTTTTCCTTAGCTTTGTCCGATTCCACTATCTCATCCCTGATCAGTATAGGTTCAGGGGTGGATTCATAAATGGGTTCAGGAATAGGTTGAACTGGAGGTGGAATATTGATTTGAGGTGGAGGTCCTGGGTTGGAAGTATATGCTTGATTTTGGGCTTGCAATTGTTGGGCCTGCACTGACAGTATGTTCTCTAGCATTCGGGCTAGTCCTGCCACCTGCTCCTGAAGCAAGACAATATCTGGGTGAGGAGCATCAGCTTCAGTCTCAATGGGATTCATGGCGCGAGCTCTTGATCTGGTTACAGGAGCTATGATTGCAAGTGTATTGATACCTGGCAAAAAGATAAAGGAAAAATATCAGTGTCCATTTAATCTCATTCACATGCCTAAGAATGCCTACGTGCAAGCTGGGTGAACACGAGTTTGGATTTTGTTTCTTTATTTGCTTCTTTTTTTTTTTTTAGAATTGTTGGAATATTCTAGGGCTTCCAACAGGTCCCACAAAAAGAGAAAATGATCTGTAATTCAAAGGCTTTCAGAGGCCCAAGGGTATTTTTGGAAAAGGTCTGAAATTCAAAGGCTTTCAGAGGCCTAAAGATTTTTTATAAAGGTCTGAAATTCAAAGGCTTTCAGAGGCCCAGGATATTTTTGGAAAAGGTTTGAAATTCAAAGGCTTTCAGAGGCCCAGGGATATTTTTGGAAAAGGTCTGAAATTCAAAGGCTTTCAGAGGCCCAGGGATATTTTTGGAAAAGGTCTGAAATTCAAAGGCTTTCAGAGGCCCGAAGATTTTTGATAAAGGTCTGAAATTCAAAGGCTTTTAGAGGCTCGAGGAAAAAGATCTGAAATTCAAAGGCTTTCGGAGGCTCGAGGAAAAAGATCTGAAATTCAAAGGCTTTCAGAGGCCCGAGGAAAAAGATCTGAAATTCAAAGGCTTTCAGAGGCCCGAAAGATCTGAAATTCAAAGGCTTTCAGAGGCCCAAAGGAAAAAGATCTGAAATTCAAAGGCTTTTAGAGGCCCAAAAGAAAAAGATCTGAAATTCAAAGGCTTTCAGAGGCCCAAGGAAAAATCTGAAATTCAAAGGCTTTCAGAGGCCCAAAGGAAAAAGATCTGAAATTCAAAGGCTTTCAGAGGCCCAAGGATTTTTGAGAAAAAGTCTGAAATTGAAAGGCTTTCAGAGGCCCAAGGAGTTTTGAGAAAAAAATCTGAAATTCAAAGGCTTTCAGAGGCCCAAGGAGTTTTGAGAAAAAGTCTGAAATTCAAAGGCTTTCAGAGGCCCAAAGAGTTTTGAGGAAAAGTCTGAAATTCAAAGGCTTTCAGAGGCCCAAAGGATTTTCTCTCACATTTTTTTTGAAGCATTTTATTCAAACTCATTTTCCTTTATCATTATTTAAGGTTAAAGGAACAAAATTTAGTGGGAAAAAACTGATTAAAATTAAATTGTCCCCGAAAACCGCATATACAGTACGGTCCGGTCTTGCCCGCATTGAAATTACGAGCAAGCCGTGACCGTATAGTTACCACGAGCGAGCCCAGCCCGTATAACAAATACGGGCGAGCCCAGCCCGTGTTATAATTGTGGTTTACGGAAATCTTTTCTGTTCTTTTCAGTTTTTACATGATTTGATCACTTTAATTGCTCATCCAAACATACGGTTCACCCATTGCAAGGCTTCTAAACTATCCCAAAGTGGACCTTGACCTATTTGCAAAAACACATGTTTAGGAGGGCACATGTACCCTCCGAATTGACACCATATTTAAGAATTTGGTACCCTTTTGTTGCCTCTTGTATGAACATTGGGTGGGCTTGATCCTGAATAGAGTTAAAACTCTTCTTATGGGCTACACCAATTTTAGGAAACATGCCTATTTGGGACCAATTTTATCCCAAACTGATGGACACCATGACACCCCTATGACATGAAAATAATGCAAAAATTAAGGTTACCTTGTTACCTTGTTTACCTTCAATATGGCATCCGCATTATGCCTTGGCTTGCAAACCATGCAAGCGGCCTTCCCACAATTACAAACCCATATCCCCACGTAATTGTGTACTTTAGCCAAAAATGTGTATCTCCACCTTCAAGCGTAGGGGTTTTGGGTTTTGGCTTAATGGCAACTTAGAACTCAAGCCTAGTGATGACCAGGATCGAATCACAGATCCACGTTATCATCACATCATTAGCCCAAAGTTCTAAGGTGAATGTTTTCACTTTTGCTTTCCGAAGTATTGACCTCGTTGCGCCAAGCTGCACACATTCGGGTTCAACTTCCTATAGGTTAGGTAGGCTGTGTAAAAAATAAAATGTGCACAGTGCATTGTAAAAATTGGGTGCATTCACAACGTCCCAAACCCTTGCCACTCTTTTCGTAGCCATGCATATACAAACCAAGGCATAATAGGAAAGCATATTTAAAGTAAACAAATACACAAAGCAGTCCCTATAGCACCTAAAACATGCTCATAAAAATCATCCAATCATGCAAACATATGATCATGTTATACACCAAGAAATCATTATGGAGATCATGCTGAAAATTAAAACATGCTATTATAAAAATATATCAAGAAATCAGTATGGTTTAGCAAAACGAACCTCCCCTACGCATGCATCTAGAAACAATCCTATAAATCAAAATTAAGCCTATTTCTACCCCCATGAATTCTTAAGCAATAATTCAGATTTAAAACATACCCAACATGCTTAAGAACACAAAATAGCAAGCAAATCCAAAAATATCAAAAACATGAACAAACACCAAAAGGCTGAAATCCTCAAATTCCCCCGCGGAGTCGCCAGTTGTGAGACATGGGAAAAAATCGATTCAATGAATGACTTCCTCAATCATCACGCAGGATTGGTTAAAAACACAGAGTCGCCACCATTCTGTTTAGGTGTGAATGGACACCAAAATATCAAATAAGCTCAAAAAGGCAAATTTAGGGTAAAAATAACCCTCCTAAAAAAACAACCAGAGATGGGTAAGGGGATTAGGTTATGAACATGGGAAGGTGTTAGGCACCCCTATTTATCCACACAAGGTGGTTGCCAGGTATTGTTCATGTTAAAATAAAGGAAAAAGGCTTGCTATAAAAATCATGAAAAATCATAAAAAAGACAAAAGTGTATGGTTTTTTCATACGAATAGCCTGATTGATCCAGAACTTTCAAATATGATCATACCATTCCTAGGGTTTCATGATTAAAATAAAATTGAGATAAAATCAAATAAAACGAATTTAAAAGTGAAAAATCCAAAAATCTGGCTTCAAGTTAAATTCTAGAAATCTAGAAAAATATGATTTTTATAAAATATTTCAAAATTGAACTTGAATAGTCCAGGACATAGGTATAGCCCAAATTTCACTTAGACCGTAGGGTCTTCTCTCAAACATGAAAAAGGACTCAAAAACAACATCATGAAACCCTAGAAGTTATTTTCAGGCTTCTGGATCCAGATCTACCATATTGATCATGATAAATCCAAGGTCCTAACCTAAAATCACAAAAATCACGAAAACAGTGCTGTAGGTGCAAAAGTGGTGAAAATCTCAATTTTAGAAAAAAGTGGGGATCTCATGCTATAAACATCATGGATTCATATGATTGATTCATATTCAACATAAAAACCATTAAAAGCAGCCATATCTCATAGATTTGAGCACATGGGGGTCTACCCTACGGATCCACCTGTTCTCTTTTCCCCTAGCTCTCTCTTCACGTTTTACGGCTAGAGAGGATTCTTGAGGTACTTGGAGATAGGTTTGGTTATACAAACACAATCAAAGGCTTTATTCTAAAAAAAAGGAGAAAAACAGATATGGGGTTCTATTCTAGGGATCTACCTGTTCTCTTTTCCCGTAGCTCTCTCTTCACGTTTTACGGCTAGAGAGACTCTTGAGGTACTTAGAGACAAGTTTAGGAATACAGGATAAAAGATATGGCCTTATTCTACAGCAATAGAGAAGATCCTATTACTTCTAGAATTGAAGACAGAAAATAAAAGGGAAAAGGGACTTACCTGGATTGAGCAAGCAAAGCAGCAGGGATTCCTCTCTTCTCTTGGAGTTCCTTGGACTTCAAATTTTCGTGGCCTTTTGCTTGAGGAAAGGCCCTCTATTTATAGGCAAACACAGGGGTATGGGTTGTCCAAAGTTTGGCAAGATAGAGTTTCAGTTTGAGTTAAACACAAGATCATGCCAATCCTTTATCCACAAAGATATTTCTGTAGACACCCCAAATTGCACCGCCAAATGAGAAAATAATAAAAACATGTAATTAGAGCTTAAAACAGGGCAAAAAAGCCTAAAAATAGAATGAACAGGCTTTGCCCGTATTTCCTTCACGGGCTCATCGCGCCCGCAAATTATCTACGGGCAGGCGCGCCCGTAGTATCTATAAATAGAGGCTCATTCCTCTAGCTAAGGGCCACGAAATTTTGAAGTCAAAGAAGTCCAAGGAACTCCAAGAGAAGAATCCCTGCTGCCTGCCTGCTCAATCCAGGTAAGTCCTCTATCCCTTTTTATTTTCTGTCTTCAATTCTAGATGTAATAAGATCATCTCTATTGCTGTAGAATAAGGCCATATTTGTTTTTGTATTCCTAAACCTGCCTCTAAGTACCTCAAGGGTCTCTCTAGCCGTAAAACGTGAAGAGAGAACTAGGGGAAAAGAGAACAGGTGGATCCCTAGAATAGAACCCCATATCTGTTTTTTTCCTTTTTTTATAGAATAAAGCCTGTGATTGTGTTTGTGTAACCAAACCTATCTCCAAGTACCTCAAGAGTCTCTCTAGCCGTAAAACGTGAAGAGAGAACTAGGGGAAAAGAGAACAGGTGGATCCGTAGGGTAGACCCCCATGTGCTCAAATCTGTGAGATATGGCTGCTTTTGATATCCTGATCATGTTTAATTGTTTTTATGATGAATCTGAATGAATAACATGAATCTATGATGTTTATAGCATGAGATCCCTTCTTTTTGATAAAATTTGGATTTTTCACATATTTGCACCTACAGCACTGTTTTCGTGATTTTTGTGATTTTAGGCTAAGATCTTGGATTTATCATGATCAATATGATAGATCTGAATCCAAAAGCCTGAAATAAATTCTAGGGTTTCATGAAGTTGTTTTAAATTGTTTTTCATTATTGAGAGAAGACCCTACGGTCTAAGTTCTCCCCTTTTGATGTTCTTCATCAACGTGGATATTTTTGGTTTTGATTTTCAGATTTAATGTGAAATTTGGGTTTTATCTATGTCCTGGACCATTCAAGTTAAATTTTGAAATATTTCATAAAAATCATGTTTTTCTAGATTTCTAGAATTTTGACTTGAAGCCAGATTTTTGGATTTTTCACTTTAAATTGATTTTATTTGATTTTATCTCAATTTTATTTTTATCATGAAACCCTAGGAATGGTATGATCATATTTGAAAGTTCTGGATCAATCAAACTATTCATATGAAAAACCATACAATTTTTGTGATTTTTCGTGATTTTTCGTGATTTTTCTAGCAAGCTTTTTCCTTTATTTTAACATGAACAATACCTGGCAACCACCTTGTGTGGATGAATAGGGGTGCCTAACACCTTCCCCTGTTCATAACTTAATCCCCTTACCTATCTCTGGTTGTTTTTTTTAGGAGGGATATTTTGCCCTAAAATTTGCCTTTTGTGCTTGTTTAATATTTTGGTGTCCATTCACACCTAAATTGAATGGTGGCGACTCTTTGTTTTATTTAATCCCGTGTGATGATTGAGGAAATCATTTAGATTGATTTTTTCCCATGTCTCACAATTTCGCACGAATAAAATATATAATTCGCTCATTTAAAGGGATATTGGACTAAAGATAAGGCTCAGAAATCGAGAGAAGAATAAAACTCGCATGAGTCTAATGTGCCCGTAAATGATTTACGGTCCAAAGGTGTCCGTATATGTATTACGGGCGTTGCGTGACCGTATATAAAATTCGGGCGTGCTTAGCCTGTAGATACAATACGGTCAAGGCTTGAGTTATTGATTTTCATGCATTTTTGGCCTGTTTTAAATTCCAATTAATGTTTTCATTATTTTCTCATTTTGTAGTGCAATTTGGGGTGTTTACAAATAGATCATATAAAGCTCCTGTAGGTGTGTGGGGAAGCTCAAGGCAAGTCGCAAAGCCCCTTGGAGAGAAGCCAAGCTGAATCCCATGTCCATTTTGGCATTTTCTGGATTTTCGGGCCGAATCGCATACTCTGAGCGATTCGGGTGAAACCGCACTTGATCTGCGGTTGTGCCTTGATCGCACAGGATGTGCGGTCAGTTCCCAAAAATTCTCAAAATCCGATTTTTGGACCCGGATCCATATTTAATTGTTGAAAACCATTTGGGCTTTTGGGGACAACCCAAACCCGTTTTTGAGACTTGGGCCCAACAATGATTTGTGGGCCTTCCAACGGGCCCACACCCAGTCCAGCCCAAATCCAGGCCCATTTCGATAATGGGTCCAAGGCCATTCAGATAATCGCCCATGGACCAAATCCAAGCCTAACGGGCCTTAAAAGATTTAAACCACTAATTTCTGTAAAATTAATTGAACTCAAATCAAATAACCAAATCCAAAAAGGGTTACCCAATAACCCTAATGGGCCTAGGGCTTGATTTAAGCCTAACATGGAATCCAATGGGCCTTCCAACGGGGTCCATGTCCGACCCATATCGTGGAAATAAAGTAAGATAATCAAATAAAAGGGGACCCACACCACTTCAGTGGTCCCCACCAAACCAAATTAATTACATGCTGGCCTAGGAAATTGGGTGAGAATAAGCACCATGCATGATATGACCAGTTTATGCAATTTCATATAATAAATGACATGCTCGAATACAATACGATCAAATCCCATCAATCTCGTGCTGAAAGCAATTCAAACATAAAGAAGCAGTCCATTCGCAATTAAACCATAATTTCACTATTCAGGATCATAATAGTAAGCAAATAAAAATTTGATTAATCCACTACGATATCAGCATAAAGTGTATGAAAATTGAGATAATCACCCTCTACCCTCTAACCATGATTCAAGGTCTACCGGAGTGCTTCTCTACGCTGCCTGACAAATCAAGGTCAAGTGGAGTGCCTCTCTACGCGGCCTAACGAATCCAGGTCAACAGAGTGCCTCTCTACGCTGCCCGATGAAGCAAGGCCAAGCGGAGTGCCTCTCAACACTGCTTATTCATAGCATATACCCAAGTGGAATTCCCTTCCACTTCCCAAATCATATAAAGAAACAATTCTGTACAACACAAATTTCCGTATAAACTCATAAAAACAACCACCGTTAAACAATTTCACAGTTCTAAGCTTCTGGGGTGAATTTGGGTTCACGATCCACAATGCCTCAAAGCACATGGTGAACTTAGTTCATGATCCCTATAACTCATATTTGTGGTGGATGCAGGTTCACGATCCCCTGCTAGGGTGAACAACAGTTCATGGTCCCCAACCGAGGTGAATAGAAATCCACGATCTACAAATATCCATGTCTGTGGTGGATGCAGGTTCACGATCCCCAACTGAAGTTAACCGCAATCGCCGTCCACAAAACATTCAATCATAGGCCCTCGGCCCTTTTCAAACTAGCAGGAAGCCTCAGCTTCGATTTCCAATCACATAACTCAAAACATTTTTCCGAACCAAATCATTAATGAACAAAGATAAAGAATAATTTTATAAACCAATTTTGAACACAAGTTTGAATTTAACCAATTTCGTGCTTGAAGAAGAACAACACAAAATATCCACAATTGGTTTGCAATTGTTGTTTACTCTATAGATCTAATTTTAACGTGTTAATTAAATGCTAAACCTGATCTAATCTATAACTAATGGATATTCATTCTTTATATCACTGGAAAGATCTATGAGTCTAGTTTCTACTGCAACAAACGGTTCGTAATTTAAAGTTTCTTACAGAAAGTTATAGCTCTTTCACTATAGGTGGTTAAAACCTGCCGCGAAACCCAATGGACGGAAACCATTAGCTTTTCTTGATTTTTCTTGCATTAACTTGAGTTTCAATTCATCATAAACCACATCCATTCAACTACAAACACCTTGAACTAAATTTTAGACTACTCATATAAATTTTAATCCAAAGATTCCAAGTCCTCGCAAGCCACCGAAATCTTTACAAATTTGAGACAGCATAACAAAGTGGCTTCTGTGTTTCAACTTCGAAGTGATTCTATGCAACAAACTCAAATTCCCACCACTGATTGAAAGCACCTAGAAACATTTAAACTAACCCAAATAGCAATCTCTCAATACCTGTTTGAAATCCTGAGCACTCCAATAAAATTTTGAAAACAATGACAAAGGACTCAAATTCCTCATATAGAGTAGAAAAAAAGGACTAGTAGCATTAATTTGGTCCGCTGGTTAAGTATCTAGTGGACACTTTTAAGAAATGATCCACATTCAGAAAAAGGTCACAAAGCTATTTGCAAGTTTCCAAGACAGTATATATATATATATATATATTAATAAAGACCCCAAAAATCTCAATAGGATAATCTCCAGACTTCCAACAAATTTATGGGCTCCATCTTTAACAAGATCACCTTAAGAACGATATCCTTAATAATGATAACATGATAGCGCAATATCCTTAAACGAACAAAGGTTTATTAGACTAGATATCCTTAATAACGATAACACGATAAACTATTTCAGACCACAGTGACAAAGAACAGCTGCCTCTTAAGGATCCCAAATGGTGGTCCTCCCAAAAGATGGAGGTAACCTCGCAATCTTCATCTTTGAAACATCATAATAAACAATTTAACCAAACACATGAATCAAGGATATTTACTATCTAGAGATACCAAATTTCCGTCTGAAATCAACACAAGCCCTTCCTTGAAAACCAACTTCTATAGTATTTCACAGGTTCCAAACCATGCTACCCAAAGATATCCCACCATAGATCATCTTCCTCAGCAGAAATTCAACACAACAAAAAAAAATGCTCTTAATAAACACTAGAGATTGAACACAAAATGAACGCTAGCATTAAGAAAACCATAAATCCAAACCTCTGAATTTAAAAGAGGATTTAAAGCATGCTGCCAGGTTGTAATACCAAATCAAACAGAATCGCAAATCAAACATAAATCTAACAGTGATAATTAAATCATGCTGCCAGGTTGAAATACCAATACCAAATCAAACAGAAATCAATCGAAGAGGAATAGTGCTACTTACTAGAATCAAAAAATCCACACCCAAAACAGAACCCTCTCTTTTTTTTTCTCTCTCCTCTGCGTTCTTCTTTCTTTTTCTTCTTCTTCTCCCCTTTTCTCCTCTGTGTCTAACCCCTCATGAAAGACCTAGATACTAGAACCCCCCCCCCCCCCTTTCTTCTTCTTCTCTTCTTCCTCTTCTCTCCGATTTCTCCCCCTTTCTCTTCTAACCCTAACGACTAAGTGAGATGAAAGAACCTATGGGTTCTTTCATCTCATCTAAGGTTATATATATATATATATATTTCTTTTTTATTTCATTAAACAATTGAACCGGTTCAATAAATGAACCGACCCATTAAACCACTAACCTAACCAACTCACCCAAACCAATTGGTTTGACTAAATTTTAATCCTCTATTTGTTCTTACTTAATATATTTAGTCTTAATTAAAATTTTCTCAAAATTCTGGGTCTTACATTTCATAATTTCGGATTTTTATTGAATTTATGAATCATGAGTTTTATATTGAATATAATTAAGAAATTGCATATGTTATTCCGCAAAAGGCTATATTTTGGTTTATAAGGATTTGAATCATGGTTTTCTCTTGGAATTAAACATTTTGGTATGGATTGGATCGTGGTATGATGTTATTTGCATTTCTTTTACGATTAAGTGATACTGCTTCCTGTGGTTGAGTTGATACTAGCTTTTATTGCAAAGATGGGTAATCCATTGTTATAGAGATGTGTAATCCTCTATATAAAGATGTGTAATCCTTTACGGTAAAGGTGTGTATGCCTCCTACAGTAGTGTCTCCTCCCGTATGTTGTTTTATTGTGATTTGTGTTAGTGGGCTTAGCTGTATATGGATCCATAGTTTTTGGCTGGATAGCTAAGTGGTATCTCTTTTGGGTTGAGTTACTCCTATGTGCGAGCACGCTTCCCTTGAAAGTTAGTTTGTTCTGGAAGATCCTATGTCTGGAGGGACACCCCGGTGCGCCACTGGTGATTCCCTGTACATGTGGATAAGCGGTCATCTCCATGTATTGATTTCGATGCTACATGCTAGTGGTACATGCCAACTCTGTTGAGTTCGTGTGCAATAAGTCGATGACTATGGCTTTTGTCTAAGGAGATGTCTTAGGCTTGAGTGTCTTAGTAGCTTTGCCCATAAGACGCATGGTGGTATAGCATTTGGTTGAGTGTCATCTCAAAAACTTATCATCTTTGTGAGTCCTACAGTGACACGTGTTTTATCGCTATACGTCGGTTTATTTATCGATAACATCTTTTGCTGGTACTTCACATTTGATTTCATATCTTATCGCTTTATTAGAATTGGCCCCATTAATTAGAATTTATCGCCTTATCGTTGATTAATCGTATACCTCATGACTATTTGCTTAAATTAGACTGTTTTACTTACATGCACCTGCTACTTGCTGAGATGTAAATCTCACTCCGTTTTCACCTATTTTTTAGGTTTGCTTGGAAAGATCGCGAAGATGGGGTTTCATTTTAATGGGTAGAGTTATAATTATAATTTGATCATGCTCATGAATATTTATATGCTTCCTTGTAAAGGTATCTAAAATTAAATTGAATAAAGATTAAATATTCTTGTAAATCTCAGTGTGTATCTGACCCCAACTTCGTGGTAACACCTTGAGTTTGGTTGTTGAACCGGACTCGGGTTGTTATAGTAGCGAACCGGATTCGAGTTGGGTGCCGGTTTTGTACTGACCCGGGTTCAGGGAGTTACATTAGACTTCTTCTTTAATTTGACATAAACAAACTGCAGCTGCCAAAGGCCTCTACTCTCCTTTGACTATCATGTTACCTATTTACTTCCCCTGCTAAAATCATATTTATCAATTTTATTTTTTTATTTTATCATTTAATTAAGAATCTATTTTAATTTCTCTAACCAATTTAGTTCTCATGTGATTATTTTTGTTGTCGCTTATTCTCGTTATTATTCCATATACAAAGACTCGACTCTCCTCTAAAAAGCCTTCTAAAATATCTATAGGAAGGAACATCATCACATTCTGCATATTTTAAGTTAAAATATTTATATTCAGTTATTTTATTTAGATTGAGTTTTAGATATTAAAAGAATTATATATTGTAACAGAATTTAATTAAAATTATTTAACAAAATTCATACATGGATCTTTATAGATTTTGAATTGTTATTTTAGAAGGTATTTAAAGTGTTTCTTACTACTTTTAATTTTTTTTAAAGTATGGATATTAATTAAGGCTCTATTTAGGTATTTATAGTTTGGAAATAAACATATATTAATACTTTATGCAGGCTTTATAAAAAATGGTGAATTCTTTAATATATTAATTTTAGTAGGAAATAAGATAGTTATTTTAGTATAGAAGAACTCTCTTTTTCTTTTTCATTAAGATTTGTCCAGATATTAAGACTCTAAATAGGATAAGGATTTTGTAGTTAGATGTTTGAATAATGTTATTGTCTATTTATACACCGTTGGGTGAGACTAGTGAGGTGGAGATAGTCTATAGGGACTATATGATTAGATTAGGCAAGATGAAGTTGCCTGGAGACTTGATTAGTCTGAATTTTGGTGGATATGACGTGATCTTGGGTATGGACTGGTTGTCAAAACACCATGTGATTATTGACTGTCATAACAAGTCAATCACAGTCAATAAACCAGATAGTCCGATCCAGTGCTTTATGAGTCAAGGGTTGAATACCCGTATTAGTTTGGTCGTTTCAGTTGAAGTGGAACCAGCAAAGGGCAAGGATTTGAGTATTGAGGAGGTGCTAGTAGTCCGTGAGTTTGCGGATGTTTTTCTAGATGATTTACCTGGGTTGCCACCCCAGAGGGAGTTGGAATTCAAGATCCAACTTATGCCTGGCACACATCCAGTTTCCAGACAACCGTACAAGATGTCTAGACCAGAGTATGATGAGTTGAAGGTCCAAATTGATGATTTATTGGCTAAGGGGTTTATTAGGCACAGTGCATCGCCTTGGGGTGCACCGATTGTGCGCACCTAAAACCTGGATCCTAGATCGCACACCGGGCGCACCTTCAGTGCGTGCCTTGGGACATTCGGAGTCGCCACTGCCTGAGAGTGCAGGCAGACACGGTTTTGCCCTAACCGGGTCTAAGTCTGGTCTGCGGCTTATTAGAAATCTAGCTAAGTCCTCGGTTACGGTTCGGGGAAGTCCTAAAGACACCCCGGTCCACCCCGTCGGTCTGACGGGTCCCTCGGGTCTCCCTGGTTTTTGAGTCAGTTTCACCCTTACTAGACCAGCATGCTGTTTATTGGGTCTGGTGGGGCCCTCTGAAGGTATGGGTCCCTTTTTATTTAATTTTATCTTTTTATTTATTTAAATGAAGTGGGTCGGACCCAGGTCCCATTGGAAGACCCGTGGGCTGCCATGGTTGGGCTTTAGGCCCAGTTGGGTTATTGGGTAACCCATTTGGTTATTTACTTAAACTATTTACACATACAACGGGCTTAGTGGGCTTATATTTGGCCCACGAGCCAAGGGTCAAGGGGTCTGGGCTTGTTTATTGAAAACAGGCCTGGTATTGGCCAGTCTAAGGTGGACCCCCACAAGTGGACCCAGGGTGGTCTTGGTGGGCCCATCTGGGCCCACAGTCCAAAAGTGGGCTAAAGATAGCCCAAAATACTTAAAGGACTGGTTCAGGCCGGTTCAGGTCGAATCAGGTTCAATCAGGCCGGAAAATTATGTTTTTTAATTATATTTATATCTGCCCGTATTTGTTATACGGTCCACCCTTGCCCGTGGATAAACTCCGGTTGGGCTTGTCCGTGAAGTAAACACGGTCCCAACCGGACCGCTCTGAGTTTACGGGCACAGCTTATTTTTCATTTTTGCTGTCGATTCTGCTTGGGATGTAGTCCGTGGCCTTCTCAGGTATTCTGGTGACTTCAGTGACGATCTCAGGTCATTTGAAATGCTTCATATTCCCCATTCGGCCTAAATGGCCATTTCTTCCTTCTTTGATTCCTTTGCTGGAAAACCAGCTCTTCATTAGTTGCCCATGGCCAATTTTCAGGAGGGAGTAGGGGGTATTTACAGGGGTGGCTCAAGCATCAGAAGGTGGCCTTAAACCTCTTCTTCATCAAGGCATAAAAAAGGCATTGGTTAGTTTATTCAAGGGTCCTTTTAAGCCTTTCTCTTCCCACTACTCTTTCTTTTATTTTTATATAACTTCCTCCTCTATTTTAACTTTTCATGACTTAGAAAACAGCAAATTGATTAGTAACATTAAAACCAAAATATCCAAAAGAAACTTGAAAAGACATTGGAAATGATAATCATATTAGGAAAGGGAATACACTCACAATATGATTACTCAATAATGGTGATTCCTCCGGCAAATTCGGCAGCGATTCCGCATTCTCCAAGGTTTGCTGGGATGAATTGGGAAGGGCTTGGTTAGGCTGGGTTAAATGGCTTTGATCAATGGATGGTAAATGCGATTCTTGGGCATGATTTTGGAGTAGTTTTAGAGCATAGGGGTAATTTGGGTATATAAAAAAGTTTAGGTTTTGGAGGGGCAGCAATTGGGCAGAGGTTGGCTGTGGAAGGTGCTAGGAGGAGGAGGGGGTCGACCAAGTAGAAGGGCTTGTTCAAATGAGGGGGGAGGCCTTTCTATTTATAGGCAAAAAGGGGCGTGCCCGTATTTGAAGTACGGGCGTGCCTTGCCCGTAATTCAAATACGGGCGAAAAACGCACATTTACAAATCTCGCGAATCGGCCGTACGGGACGCGTGTCCCGCCGTACAACGACGCGTGTCTTCTTCCAGAAGCTTGCCCGTACTTTAAATACGGGCATGCCCTGCCCGTAATTGAAATACGGTCCAGCACGTTTTTAAAATGTTTGGATTTCAAACCTTTATTCAATTTGGTTTTTTGCAAGATTCTTATTCGATTTTTCCGATTATTTTATTAAAAAGCGAGATTCTCTTTATTAAAGTATTATTAAACACATTTATCTTATTTATTTTATTGGTTTATTCCATTTTTACTGCCTTTTTTGCCACATGGGTAGTTTTTCTGAAACTTCAACTGCTCATAACTTCTTCATCCGGTGTCCGATTTCAGCAAACTTAGTGTCGTTGGAACCGGCTCGAAACCACCTGTCCACTGGGGTCAAGTTTGGCAGCTGAATTGGGGTCGAGCAAAAAGTCAACTTTTTGCTCCCCAAAAGTTTGACCAGCTCATATCTTTCTCATCTGGACTCCGATTCCAGCAAATTTAGTTGCGTTGGAATCGTGTCGAAATGCTCTTTTCAATGAGATGAAGTTTGATGGCCAAATTTACTTGAATCAAAAAGTCAATTTTTGACCCCCTCAGGGTTTGACTTTTGACTTTTCATTTTTCTTTATTTTGGGGGTGCAAAAATCAGGTGCTAACAGCTACCCCTCTTTTCTGGAGTCACCTTAGGGGATGAACGGCAAAAAAGAAAAAGAACCTTATTTTTGCACCTTGCATTTCTGTCGACTTGGTCGACGAGCTCAATCACTGAATTGTTTTTAATGAAAGGGAAGTGTCAGATGTCTGGTATCACTTCCTGATTTTGGAATCCCTATACCCTCTCTCGGGTTTGAATAGGGCTGTTCCTTAGTTCTTTGTCTTTTGAAAAGAAAGATAGGATTAAATCTGAGCTCATCAGCCTGTTTCGGCGTTGATGTAAGGCACTTAACAATGTTCTTCTCTTTTTTGTTTGTTCTGTTAAAGCTTTTAGTGACTTTAATCTTGATTCTTTAAGTTTTTTTTTTTTTTTTTTTTTGAAATAGGCCAAGGTATGGGTTTGGGAGTGCAGGGGGAGGACGGGAGGAAGCTTTTACGCTGCTGTCCATCATCTCGGAGACCACACATCTACTCTAGCCTATACTATTTACAAAAGTGAGACTCAAAATTTACAAGAAGGGGCGAATTGGCCCATTATTGCTCTTCTTTGTTGCTTCTCCTTGCCAGGTTTTTTCTTTTGTCGAGGCATTAGAGCTTCTTTTCCATTCAAGAGTTACTCCACTGGGGATCTGGTAGGAGTATGATCTATCTAGATGACTCTCTGGGGATTATTGTGATGTCTCTTTTTGCTCTTGAAGTTTTGTTGGAAGGTCTGAGGATCTCAACGATCTTCTTTCTTCTGAGCTCCGCTGGGAATGAAAGGGAAGAAGCCTCTACTGGGGAATTAAGGATCAAAGTATCCTCCTCATGTTTATTTCTGCATCTTTCTTTGAACCTGAACAAGGAACACAATGTCAGTGCTTGTTCTGCTCCATTGGGGATATGCAGGGTTGGTTCATTCTAAGCCTTTGATTCATCACAATCAAAAATGGCTATTGATTAAGGCAATGAACCCTTCTTCACGGGTTATTAGCACAGTTGGGGAAATCTCAAGAGTAGTTAAGCAGAATAATTACGGAAAAACACAGATGTGGTAGTGTGTGTTTGTGCCTGCAATTATCACAAAATTCAATCCTTAAGCCAGACACAGATTAGAGTGCTTGGTATTTTTAGCCTTGTCATCATAGGCCATTATGAAGCTTTGACCCAAACACAGTCTGCCAACCTGGGCCCTTCAAATCACTTGGTTGTCCCTATTCAGTGCACTGTCCAACCTATTTCTGTTTTCGCTGCATTTCCCTTTCTAATCAAGGCATGACCAGCCCCTTTTTTTTTTTTTTGAGACCACAACTGACCCTTTTTGCTCATAGTGCCCTTTTTGTGTTTTCACTATGTCTGGTCCTTTTAGGGAGAATTCAATTCCGTCATTACCCGAAAACGCAAATTTGACTGTCTTGCTCAAGATCATTCTTTTTGGGATCCGAAAGGTCTTCAAGGTAGGACGAAATGTAGGCTAGGCTGGGGTTTTGGAAGAAAGACAAGTGGCTCAAGAAGGTTGTAACTTTATGGGTTTGCATAGTGCTCCTTTTATTGTTGGGGCTTACATCCTGGCTTACTTCTTTGGTATGGAACTCACATTGATCTTGTTTTCCACAATTCTTTTCTTTCCTTTTTCTTGATTTTCTTCGCAATTGCTTTTTTTTTTTGGGGGCCAGGAATGCCCTTTTTGGTGTGGAGGAACACCTGTACTAGGATTGAAAAGAAATTTTCAGGCTCAAAAGTGTTTAACTAGGGGAGAATTTTTTGGGTTTTTGGGAGGATTTACAGGCTTGAGGGAGAGTGAAGGATGGCCTCTCTTCATTTCCCAATTGGAACGATCTCAAGGATAATACAGTTTGACTGCGTCTGCATTTATTGGCTCAGGAAAGATAGTTCCATCCATCTCTTGTAGGATTAGTGCTCCTCTGGACAGAACTTTGTGTACTATGAATGGTCCTTCATAGTTTGGCTTGAATTTCCCTCTATTGTCTTCTTGGTGGGGGAATATCTTTTTCATAACAATGTTGCCCACCTTGAAGTGTCGTGGTATTATTTTCTTATTATAGGTCCGAGCTGCTCTCTGCTGATAGAGTTGCCCGTGGCATAAAGCCTCAATTCTTTTCTCGTCAAGCAACTGCAACTTGTCAAACCTTGATTTTTCCCATTCAATGTCATCAACCTCTGCTTCCTTCAGGATTCTGAGTGAAGGGATCTGTACTTCCACGGGAAGGACTGCCTCCATTCTATATACAAGAGAGAAAAGAGTTGCTCCGATTGAGACCCTGATTGAGGTTCGGTATGCATGCAAAGCATATGGCAGCTTCTCATGCCAGTCTCTGTAGGTGACTACCATCTTTTCCAATATCTTCTTCAGATTTTTGTTGGCAGCCTCTATTGCTCCATTCATCTTGGGCCGATATGCCGTAGAATTTAGATGTCTGATATTCAAATCTTCACACATTTTGTCCATGTCCTTGTTATTCAAATTCTTGGCATTGTCTATAATAAGTGCTTCAGGCACACCATAGCGACAGACAATATTATTTCTGATGAATTTCAGTACATGGAACCCTTTGACATCTGCAAAGGACACAGCCTCTACCCACTTGGTAAAATAGTCTATTGCAACCAAGATAAATCGATGCCCATTTGATGCCTTTGGATGGATCTCTCCAATCATATCAATTCCCCAGATGGCGAAGGGCCAAGGAGAAGTCATTGAGTACAAGGTGTTGGGCGGTGCATGAATGTTGTAAGCATAAACTTGGCATAACTGGCATTTCCTTACATGGATATGGCAATCATGTTCCATAGTTAACCAATAATAACCCATTTTCAAGATTTTCCTTGCTAGCATATGCCCGCTCATATGTGCACCACATTGTCCCCCGTGGACTTCATCAACCAACTGTTGTGCCTTTTCTTCTGTTACACATAGCAGCAGTGAATCATTATAGGACTTCTTGTATAGCTTGTCTCCACTGAGGAAGAATTGTCCTGCTAGTTTCTGAATCGTGCGCCTCTCAGATGCTGTGGCACTTTCTGGCAAAATCCTGTCTCTCAGGTACCTCATTATGTCTGTATACCAGGGTTCCCCTTGTGGTGTGTTCTTTTTTACATTAAAACAGTAGATAGGAGAACGCCGCACTTCTATCTCCAATGGTTGTACACAAGTATCTCCAGTGATGGTTGCCATAGATGCCAGTGTTGCCAGGGCGTCTGCAAACTGATTCCTGTCTCGTGGCATATAATCAAATGTCACGCTTTTGAACTGTCCTTCCAATTCCTTAATCAGTTCCTGATATGGCACCAACTTTGGATCCTTAGTCCGCCAATCCCCCATTACTTGGTAGATGATTAGACAGGAATCACCATAAACTTTCAACTCTTGTATATTCATTTCGATTGCGGCTCGTAAGCCTAACACACATGCTTCATATTCTGCCATGTTGTTAGTGCAATCGAACAAGAGTTTTGCTGCTATTGGATGATGGACTCCCTCTGGGGAAATGATTACTGCTCCAATCCCTTTCCCATTGATGTTGACGGCCCCATCGAAGAACATTTGCCATCCGGTTTCCTTTTCTACTGATTGGACATACATAATTTCATCATCCGGCAACCCGGTGAGAAGTGGTTGATAATCGGGCACAGGGTGTTCTGCCAGGTGATCTGCCACTGCTTGTCCCTTTATTGCCTTTCTCGTGGTGTAGACAATGTCATACTGAGATAAGATAACCTGCCACTTGGCTATCCTTCCAGTGGAGATTGGCTTTTCAAAAAATGTACTTCAGGGGATCCGTATCTGAGATCAAAAGAACGGTATGACTGAGCAGATAATGTCGGAGCTTCTGAGCTGCCCATACCAATGCGCCACAGGTCATCTCAAGCAATGTGTATCTTACTTCATAACTGGTAAACTTCTTGCTCAGATAATAAATTGCTTGCTCCTTTCTTCCTGTATCATCATGTTGTTTTAGGACACATCCAGCAGCCGTTTCTGTGACTGATAAGTACATGATTAGCGGTCGTCCTGGTACAGGGGGAACCAAAGTTGGCGGACTCATCAAATATGCCTTGATTTTATCAAACGCTTCTTGGCAATCCTCATTCCAGATCACTGGGTTATCCTTCTTTAGCAATTTAAATATTGGCTCGCACACGGGAGTCATCTGTGCTATGAACCTACTGATGTACTGTAATCTGCCAAGGAAACCTCTTACTTCTTTTTCTGTGGATGGGGGGAGGCATTTCCAGAATTGCCTTCACTTTGACAGGGTCAACCTCAATTCTTCGTTATCCAACGATGAATCCGAGTAGCTTTCCTGAAGTAACTCCGAATACACACTTATTCGGGTTCAATCTGAGCTTGCATTCCCTTAGCCTGTTAAACACCTTTCCAAGGTTCACCAAATGACTTTCATCTTCTTTTGACTTTGCAATCATATCATCCACATATACTTCCATTTCTTTGTGCATCAAGTCGTGGAATAACAAAGTCATTGCCCGCTGGTATGTGGCGCCTGCATTCTTCAACCCAAATGGCATTACTTTGTAGCAGTATGTGCCCCAATGTGTGATAAAGGACGTCTTTTCCATGTCTTCAGGTGCCATCCTTATCTGATTGTACCCGGAGAATCCATCCATAAAGGAGAACATGGAATGAGTTGCAGTATTGTCAACCAGTATATCAATGTGAGGCAATGGGAAGTCATCCTTTGGGCTTGCTTTGTTCAGATCCCTGTAATCAACACACATCCTGACCCTTCCATCTTTCTTGGGGACTGGCACAATGTTTGCTAACCACTCTGGGTAATCGGTAACTTTCAAAAACCCAGCTTTTAACTGCTTGGCAACTTCTTCCTTGATCTTTAGGGCCCATTCTGGTTTCATGCGTCTGAGTTTTTGCTTCACTGGTGTGGCCTCAGACTTTATAGGTAACCAATGCATAACTAAATCCGTGTCTAACCCAGGCATATCCTCATATGACCATGCAAACACATCAGTGTAGGTTTTCAGAAAATCAGTTATCTGTGTTTTCTGTAATAATGTCAGCTTTTTACCAACTTGAAGAATCCTTGGATATGCTGTGTCACCTATGTTGATAGGTTCAGTTTCCTCAATATTAGCCTGGAGACCTTTTTCATGTCTGTCCAAGGCAAATTGGATTTCAGGTGGGGTCTCCCATGATTCATCATTATCCTCAAGTTCAAAAGGATTACTGGGGATAATTTCTGAATCATTGGGTTGTGATGAGCAAGTGTTGTTACCTAATTCCTGTTCGACACTATGGATTTCTTTTTGACCTTTTTGTTTGATTTTGGCAGCCTGATTATCTATCTCGTGCTCCGAATTTTTCGGGTGTGCGTCGAGATTGATATTAAGGTTGCGATTTTTGGTTTAATTATTTGCAGAATTATTCACAGAAGCAGAAAAATAATCAAAAGACTTCACACATTTATTAAAAAGTGCAGCAATATCTATAGGGGGAATTTCAGAAGTGGAAGAAACTCCCTGTGGTAGTTCGGCTTTGCGAGTGGCAAGTGGCGTCGAACTCCAGTTCCGCAATGCGTGCTTGTCCTTGGTTACAGCGCTCACCACATTCACCTTCCCAGTCTGTATCATGCTGATGCTGCTGTCAGAGGAGATGCAGATGGGGTCATCAACTGTGCCCTTCTTTGGTTGATTCTGACTTGAATCTTCTGAGGATACACTGATCCATACCCCATGGCGGATGATAGTCCCTGGTACCCGAATGGTGACTTCATTGGGTGGTTCCACCTTAGGCAATGCCTTGGTTACAGATTTTACTGATGATTCCTCCTTTCTGCTGGAAGAATGTTCGTCAAGAGCCCAGTTACCATAAGTTTCATGATAAGCCAGCTCAGTAAGCAGTCCCAGTACTTGGGGCATATTCTGGAACATCTGACCCAAACCATCCTTGGTACTTGGGTGTATAATGCAGATGGGAGGTGGGGGGGACCTTTGCCTTGGAGTGGGTTCTCCTGAACTGTCTTGGCTTTCCATCATGTAGATGTACTGAGCTGGCTCTTCTTCTTCAGCCTCAGTTGGTGGTGCCTCGACATCATTTGATGGGTAGGCAAACGCTTCTTCTGGGATAGCTGGCTTTTCGGTGTCAACTGATTGCCAAGAGAATAGAGTAGACAGTTCTTCCATCAACCCACTGAGAGCCTCTGAGTTCTCTTCTGTAACTGTTTCCTGGGGTAAGGGAGGTTCGTCCCATAACCCTTGCAGATAATTAGCTCCCGCTGGCTCAATTGGATCATTGAACTCATCGCCCCACCCCTGGGGGACTATGTTCTGAATGGCCTGTGCAGCTTCCCTCTCCATATTGGTAAAGTGATGGTATAATTGGCCATGTACACAGATGGGCCAATGTGGGTCCCTTCCTTCTGCTCGTGCCTTCTTTCGTTCAGCTTTCCTGCCAAATAGCCTGGCATAGTCTTCAGGTTCAGGAACAAACCCCAATCCAAAACCCACAGATTTGTCACATGGCTGGATTGTAGACTTGATGCCTTGCTTGTATTTGCCCAAACCATCTCCTACTCGGAGGCCCCAGTCAGCGCATTCAGCAGCACCGAACATGCTTTTCCTTTTCCTTCTGCGGGACAAGTCTGATTGCAGAGGAGTAGAAATGCGGTTTACTTGCACCATTTCAATGGTTTGGAAGTTCAGGGAAGTAGGCAGCTCATAATCAACCACAGGTACCCCTCCTTGTTCAAATTCCCTGTGATTTTTTGCATGCACTGTGATCAATTGATTTCCCGAGATGAATCGGATCATTCGATGTAAGGTGGACGGGACTGCCCCTGCTTGATGTAGCCAAGGTCTTCCGATCAGCAAATTAAAGGAGGCATTGATGTCCATTAGCTCAAAGGTGATGAGGAAGGTCCTTTCAGCAATTGTAACTTCCAGAGTAACTTCCCCAAGGGAATCCTTCTTGGCATTGTCAAACCCGCGGACATTGTTGGAGCTAGGTTTGATCAAATCAGCGTTTAGATGTAGACTGTGGAAGGTCCTGACTGGGCAAATATTCAGAGCTGACCCGTTATCTATCATGACCCGTCTCACTATTAAGTCGGAACATCTTATAGTGATAAACAGAGGCTCTGTGTGATTATGACCTTCAGGGGCAAGTCTGCTGAGGAAAAGGAGATTGCTTCTGGTGTAGCAATTATAGACATTACTATCTCCAGCTGCTCAGGGCTGATGTCGTCAGGCACATGAGTATCACCCAGTATTTTCATAAGTACGTCCTTATGTTTGTCTGAATCCAATAAGAGACGCATAATGGATATCTGGGCTGGTGTCTTATTCAACTGCTGCACTAGATCATACTCCGGAGTGAAGGCACCATAATGGAGTTTTTCAATCTCTTCTTCTGGGGCCTTCCCTTTCTTCTTATGGGTCTGTGGCATTTCGGCGGCCACATCCTTCCCTTTTTCTTTCCTTGTTCTTTCTTCACTAATCTCTCCCTCTGGTGTAGGTGGAGGGTTAGAGTTTATGTATCGACCAAAACGGGTGATCCGATCGACTTCTCTTTCAGTGGAAGTGATGGTAGAATCATGGTACATGGGTACGAATTGGTAAGGTGGAGGTACAGCGGAGTAGGTTGGGTCAAGGTGAAGGTGGTGTAAGTTGAGGGTGGGTGGTTCCAGTAGGAAGTCCACAGGCTCATTGAATGGGTTCATTATGTCGAAGATGTTCAGTGGGGGTGAGTTTGGGGCAGGTGGAGGATAGAAAGGCTCTGGTTCGGGAAAGTTGAAATGCACCAGAGGGAACCCCATGAAGGTTTCTTCATTCTCCTCTTCATTAATGACATGTATCTGTTGATAGATTGCCCTTTCTTGGAGATGAATCTTGACGACTTGCCCCGGTCGCCCGATCAATAAGGATGGGTCAACCTGTAGTTTACTGCCTTGATCACTGGTGATCTGATGTACTATTCCGCTGCCAGAAGCTTTATTATGGTCTGGGAGGGGGTTAGTGGCTGTACCAATAGGAGGAGTAGGTGCTGCTGGTGCTGGGGGATCTACAGAGATCTTCTTACTGTCTATCAGATCCTGTATGTCATGCCTCAAATCCCAGCATCGGTTTGTTGAATGCCTGGGAGCTCCAGAATGATACTCGCATCTCTCTGCTGCATTATAATTTCGTGAGTTAATCATTCTGAGGTTGGGAGGCTTGATTTGAAGATACCCCTTCTTCAGCAATGTAGCCAATAGTTCTGCAGGTGCATAAGGCAGCAGGGTAAACACCCTCTTCATCCTTGCCTCTGCCTCTTCTCTGGTTCTTCTCAAAGGCTGCCCCTGACTTTCGTTCCTCTGGGCAATGTGATAGGGCTGTGCTGGCTGTACATAATTAACTGCCTGAGTTTCCTGCCACCTAGGCTCTTGCCCCTGGTTTCTACCGCTCTGTCCTGTTGCTACCCTTCTCTGTGTAGGGCCCTGGCCACTGCCATCTATCTTTCCAGCCCTGACTGCATCTTCAATTCTATCTGCCGTCAGAATCAAGTCATTGAAGTTAGAAGTACTCTGCCCCAGTAGCAGGGAGAAGAATGGCTGTCCAAGTGATGCAATGAACAAGGAGCTCATCTCCTGTTCAAGTAGTGGGGGTTGGACTAGGGTTGCCAATTCTTTCCATCTCTTGGCATATTCTCGTACAGATTCCTGATTCTTCTTTGTCAACCTTTGCAGTTCAGCCCTAGTTTGCACAATCTGACTGTTCAAACGGTACTGCTAAATGAACTTGGCAACTAAATCATTCCAACTCTTGATCTTAGTCTTATCCAAACCCAAAAACCAATTGTGTCCTGCTCCTGTCAGCGACCTCTGAAAGAACTGTATCATAATTTTTTCATCTTTGGCATATTGACACATATCCCCAGAGTATGACCTTAGGTGGTTTAACGGGCACCCGGTACCATCAAACTGATGCAAGTCAGGGCACTTGAATTTTGGTGGAAGTTGAACATCGGAAAAGAAGCAGAGGCTTTCAAAAGTTGCCTCCATGGGGACCGCACAGGGTCATAGGCTTTTCAGCTCTTCACGCAAAGCATCTACCTCTGACTTAGTGGCTGCCATCTTTTCATCAAACTGGGCCTGTTGTGTTCTATACCAATCTTCCTCTTCTTGCCCTAGTTGGGTAGGTGCAATAACCTGAGGAAGAGGCACAGCTTGCGGAGGTGGAGGTGGTACCAACGGAGCTGGGTACGCAGGGTATGGTGGTGGAGCATCCATCTGCGGTGGAGCAATCGGTTGCTGCAGGGTTACTGGTGCAGCCCGGGGAGCCATCCTGAGTTCTCTTAATTCTGCCATTAACTCTTGAATAATAGTCCTCATACTGTCAATCTTCTGTTGTAGATCAGTCACTGTTTGTGTCTGGTTGGACTCTGCCTGATCCTGTCCTGACGAGGTCTGTTCTCTTGGCTGTTCCATCTCAAGTCTTTTTCTGAATCTTAAGAGGTAGGGGATTCAAGAAGCAATTTTGGTACCTGGGAAGGGCAACCAGTGGGTATTAGTACAACTTATATGCATGATTATTGATGTATTCTGACTATAAAGAAGGACCAAGGATTAATTTGTTTGAATTATTTTGAAAATGACAGGGACTTTTAAGCTTGATCTATTTTAGCCGAACGGCTGGGAAAGAGAACCCGGTTTAGACTGATCTGTTTTAGCCAAGCAGCTGGGGGAGAGAACCCGGTTTAGACTGGTCTATTTAAGCCAAACGGCTGGGAAAGGGAACCCGATTTAAAAGGTTGGTTTGAGCTCAGTATCACGAGGTTGGACTATGTCAAGTCTCCGTAGGGGATGAGCTAAACAGCAACATCCAGGTGTACCTCAACCAATTTTCAGTTTAATCTCTGATGGTGTTAGTACCTAGCTTCGGCTAGTAGTTCCCGGGCGTGTCTTAGCTAGTCGTTGGTTTAACCACCATTGACTTTGACGTCTCACAATGGGGAAGGTTATGCCAGGACGATCTTCCGCCAATTTTCTGGTTTAATTACCAGTGGCTTCAGTGCCCTAAGAGTTCGGCTAGGGATACCTGAGCGTACCTTAGTCGTCAGCTTAGTTGCTTGACCTTGGTGCCACACAACGGGGTATGCTATGCCAGGATGATCCTCTGCCAATCTTCTGGTTTAATTACCAGTGGCTTCAGTGCCCTAAGAGTTCGGCTAGGGATACCCGAGCGTACCTTAGTCGTCAGCTTAGTTGCTTGACCTTGGTGCCACACAACGGGGTATGCTATGCCAGGACGATCCTCTGCCAATCTTCTGGTTTAATTACCAGTGGCTTCAGTGCCCCATAGGCTGACCGTGTGATCTTATAAATCAGATGGGTGTGATCTGAGCTCAAGGGATTGGGTGTTCTTTATTCAGAACCCTGGGGTTTTAAGACTTAAACTTGAAAACTTGAGAGTTGACAAGGATGGGGTGTTCTTTACTCAGAACCCCTTGGGTTTAACGATTCTTTTGGCAAGTTCTTTATTCAGATTGCCTGAAAGTTTTAGAGTTGATGGTAAAAATGGGGTGTTTTTTATTTAGAGCCCTTTAGTTTAAAGATTTAAAAGAATTTGGCGAGTTCTTTACTCAGATCGCCTAAAAATTTTGAATTGGGTGTTCTTTATTCAGAACCCTTAAAGGTTTAAGATTTAAATTCAGAATTGATAATCTCTGAAGATTTGAAAGCTGGGTAGGAATTGAGTGTTCTTTATTCAGAACCCATGGGTTCAAAGATTAAAAAATTTTGGCAAGTTCTTTATTCAAATCGCCTGAAAGTTTTGAAGTTAAAGGATTGGGGCCAGACTGTTTGAAAAAGGAATTTGAGGATGTCTTAATTGGCTTTATTAAATCTAGCACAAAATTCTTCATGGAAAAAGAAGTACAATGCCAAAATTCAAAACAAGCAATTACATGATTAAAAAAACAAACAAACCCAGAGTCTAGCTAGGTTGGTCATCATCATAATGAGAGGACACGTCTCGCCTTTTCAAGGCACGCAGAAGTTTATTCCGCAAACGTCGGTCCTCTTTTGCGCGTCTGCGCATGGTGTCAAGCTGCTGTTGAAGGGCCTCATTGGCCTGCTTGTTTTTACGCTCGAAATCCATGTATGCACGGTGGATTCGAGAATGAGATTCCCGTAGTTCGGCCACCCTATCCCTGTATGTGTCAGGGGGCGGAACTGGGATATCGTCAGAGGTGACGATATGGAGAGGAGGTGGGCTGTCTAGGCCAATTTCTCGAGCAATCCATTGTTCGTAATTACGAACATCGAATGCAGTGAAAATGTCCTCTTGGAGTATGTGCACGTGTTGCCATTCCTTCACCAATTTTTTCTTCAATTCCCATGTAAGTGGGCCAGTTAATCCTTCCGCCTCATCCTTGATCGGTATTCCCTGAGACTTCCCAAACTGTCTCAGAATTCGAACCGGATAGTATGGCATGGCATGGGTCAAGCCTATCAAGGCTAGGCAATGTCTTTTCCTGAAAGCTATGACGGGGGTATATGTCTGGTCAAATGTGCCTCCCCATCTTATATCCGTTTCTCCTTTCAGTTGGAGAAAGTGGTCAAACCAGTCCTCTCTGGAGGGTAAGTCTGGTCTAATCTCTCTTCGGGCCATCAAGGTGACATTGTCACGGACGTACCCATAACGTGGGCTGATAGGTTCAGCAACCACCAGGTGATCTTGGAACCAAATGTGTAGGAGAGGAGCGCATCCCTGAAACCTCCTAGTTCCGTTCTTGGTCATGGTCAAGGCATGGTATAGCTGAGCAAGGATTAATGGTGCAATTCGGAATTTCACCTGGAGTTGGTCTATAATTTCCATGAGGGCTAAATTAATGGTATCTCCCCCAATAGGAAAGAAGAGTTGTGACAGGACCACGAGGGTGAAGGTGTCCCACCAAACACGGGGTCTTTCCTGCTTTTTGTTACTTATCTTTTCAGCAAGGAAGGTTTTAGAGACCCGTGTGAATGTTTGGTCACCTCCTAAAGTCTGGAATTCTCCTCTTGGTAGGCCAAAGAAAGTACAAGCTTCATTCTTGTAGCTATCTTTGAGACTTGGCCTGGCTGGTTCTCCATGGTCACGAAATCGGAGGAATAGTTCAAATTCCTCAATTGTGGGTGTCAACTCATTAGTTCCAAACCTAAAGAGTGAAAGTTGGGGATCCCAGAAAGGTAGGGCCACCTGAATCATGTCCCAATTAATGGGCACATTTAACAAGGACAGAGTTTGTCCCATATGGTATTTCTGTTCCCATTTAAGTTGTTCATCTCCTTGCAATTGCCTTGTCCAAGAACGGATCCAAGGGGTATCAAAGGCACACTTCTCTATCCTAGGGAAGCGAACTCTCTCAGTCGAGGATGAAGATGCCATGCCGACTATCCGATTGAAATTCCAAGTCAATTTAGGGTTTTCTACCAAAAAACTCTAAATTAGTCTAAGGCATGCAACAAGATATGCAAAAATTAACTCAATGTCTAAGCAGTTTATGCAATCAAGAATCAAATCCAAGCACTCAAGTTATGGGGTCTTAAGGGTTATGTCCTTTAAATGTTTGGAAAACACATTCAGGTCTTAGTCGGCCTTTTCTTTCATCTGTTCTTTCATCTGCTCTTTCATCTGCTCTTTCATCTGCCCCTAGTGTCGGACTGAAAATAATATTTACAACTTGCCTTCGAGGGCGAAATTTACAAAAATAAATCTGAAAAGAGAATCACCTTTAGGGTTGTTGAGAACCCAAAAGGAGGGTACAAATTTTCGGCAGGTGGGCTGAAATCCTATCTCTAGGGTTTTTTCTGCCTCTGTTCTGACCCATTTCTGTCTGATCTGGCCGGCTTTCGACTGAACCAGGACCGACTTGGATGCGCGGATTAAATCGAGTTAATTTCCTTAAATTAGGGTTAAGACCAACACAGGCGGGGGTTAATGCCCCATATTGATTTTTACCCCTATTTGTTCATTCATGTTCATGCTCACATCAGGGTTTATCAGAAGTAATAGGTGGGGAAGGATACCCAGCCCAAGGCGCCTGCCTTCAAGGGTCTGAGCCAAGTACTAGACCCTTTGCGTACCATGGCAAGAAACCAATGGTGCTTGAAGAATCCAGGAACCTGGGGAGATGGGTTTACCCTGCTTTCCCCGGCAAGCCACGGGAGCGTAGGGCTAATACCATCCCAAAAGTAAGTTTCTCGATTGAAGAAGGGTGGCTGCTAGAGAGATCTAGGTTTTGGTTAAGAAGAGCATTCAAATATTCATATAGCATTCAGTTCGGATCATTCATGGAGACTCCCTCGTGCATGTCACCCCACGCAGTTAAAAAATTCATTCACGGTGTAGTGAGGTGTTTGTATGTGCAGTGGGGTCAAGTGCTGTGTCTATTCAGGTGATTCTCGGATAAGGGCCAACAAAGGGTTCCTTAATATCACATTTATAGTAAAAGTGCAGAACAGCATGTAATACAAGGTCTGGGTGGATCCCCAGGTAAGTGGGCGGGTCACATTGGTCCCTGTTAAAAACCACTTACCTTAGGCGATTATCATGTCCGTTTGACAGGATCCCCCAATATCATGTAATTGCATGAGTTCCATACCTTACTAAGGTTGGACAAAAAGTACTTCCTAAATTAGCCTATATCCTCCTAAATTGACTCATTTGATAACCAGGGTCCGACTGGGTTGAGGTGTCCCCAGTGGAGTCGCCAAGCTGTGCGCACCTAAAACCTGGATCCTAGATCGCACACCGGGCGCACCTTCAGTGCGTGCCTCGGGACATTCGGAGTCGCCACTGCCTAAGAGTGCAGGCAGACACGGTTTTGCCCTAACCGCGTCTAAGTCTAGTCTGCGGCTTATTAGAGATCTAGCTAAGTCCTCGGTTACGGTTCGGGGAAGTCTTAAAGACACCCTGGTCCGCCCCATTGGTCTGACAGGTCCCTCGGGTCCCCCTGGTTTTTGAGTCAGTTTCACCCTTCCTAGACCAGCATGCTGTTTATTGGGTCTGGTGGGGCCCTCTGAAGGTATGGGTCCTTTTTATTTGATTTTATCTTTTTATTTATTTAAATGAAGTGGGTCGGACCCGAGTCCCGTTGGAAGACCCGTGGGCTGCCATGGTTGGGCTTTAGGCCCAGTTGGGTTATTGGGTAACCCATTTGGTTATTTACTTAAACTATTTACACATACAACGGGCTTAGTGGGCTTATATTTGGCCCACGAGCCAAGGGTCAAGGGGTCTGGGCCTGTTTATTGAAAACAGGCCTGGTATTGGCCAGTCTAAGGTGGACCCCCACAAGTGGACCCAGGGTGGTCTTGGTGGGCCCATCTGGGCCCACAGTCCAAAAGTGGGCTAAAGATAGCCCAAAATACTTAAGGGACTGGTTCAGGCCGGTTCAGGTCGAATCAGGTTCAATCAGGCCGGAAAATTATGTTTTTTAATTATATTTATATCTGCCCGTATTTGTTATACGGTCCACCCTTGCCCGTGGATAAACTCCGGTTGGGCTCGTCCGTGAAGTAAACACGGTCCCAACCGGACCGCTCTGAGTTTACGGGCACAGCTTATTTTTCATTTTTGCTGTCGATTCTGCTTGGGATGTAGTCCGTGGCCTTCTCAGGTATTCTGGTGACTTCAGTGACGATCTCAGGTCATTCGAAATGCTTCATATTCCCCATTCGGCCTAAATGGCCATTTCTTCCTTCTTTGATTCCTTTGCTGGAAAACCAGCTCTTCATTAGTTGCCCATGGCCAATTTTCAGGAGGGAGTAGGGGGTATTTACAGGGGTGGCTCAAGCATCAGAAGGTGGCCTTAAACCTCTTCTTCATCAAGGCATAAAAAAGGCATTGGTTAGTTTATTCAAGGGTCCTTTTAAGCCTTTCTCTTCCCACTACTCTTTCTTTTATTTTTATATAACTTCCTCCTCTATTTTAACTTTTCATGACTTAGAAAACAGCAAATTGATTAGTAACATTAAAACCAAAATATCCAAAAGAAACTTGAAAAGACATTGGAAATGATAATCATATTAGGAAAGGGAATACACTCACAATATGATTACTCAATAATGGTGATTCCTCCGGCAAATTCGGCAGCGCTTCCGCATCCTCCAAGGTTTGCTGGGATGAATTGGGAAGGGCTTGGTTAGGCTGGGTTAAATGGCTTTGATCAATGGATGGTAAATGCGATTCTTGGGCATGATTTTGGAGTAGTTTTAGAGCATAGGGGTAATTTGGATATATAAAAAAGTTTAGGTTTTGGAGGGGCAGCAATTGGGCAGAGGTTCGCTGTGGAAGGTGCTAGGAGGAGGAGGGGGTCGACCAAGTAGAAGGGCCTGTTCAAATGAGGGGGGGAGGCCTTTCTATTTATAGGCAAAAAGGGGCGTGCCTTGCCCGTACTTCAAGTACGGGCGTGCCTTGCCCGTAATTCAAATATGGGCGAAAAACGCACATTTACAAATCTCGCGAATCGGCCGTACGGGACGCGTGTCCCGCCGTACAACGACGCGTGTCTTCTTCCAGAAGCTTGCCCGTACTTTAAATACGGGCATGCCCTGCCCGTAATTGAAATACGGTCCAGCACGTTTTTAAAATGTTTGGATTTCAAACCTTTATTCAATTTGGTTTTTTGCAAGATTCTTATTCGATTTTTCCGATTATTTTATTAAAAAGCGAGATTCTCTTTATTAAAATATTATTAAACACATTTAGCTTATTTATTTTATTGGTTTATTCCATTTTTGCTGCCTTTTTTGCCACATTGGTAGTTTTTCTGAAACTTCAACTACTCATAACTTCTTCATCCGGTGTCCGATTTCAGCAATCTTAGTGTCGTTGGAACCGGCTCGGAACCACCTATCCACTGGGGTCAAGTTTGGCAGCTTAATCAACTTTTTGCTCCCCAAAAGTTTGACCAGCTCATATCTTTCTCATCTGGACTCCGATTCTAGCAAATTTAGTTGCGTTGGAATCGTGTCGAAATGCTCTTTTCAATGAGATGAAGTTTGATGGCCAAATTTACTTGAATCAAAAAGTCAATTTTTGACCCCCTCAGGGTTTGACTTTTGACTTTTCATTTTTCTTTATTTTGGGGGTGCAAAAATCAGGTGCTAACACCGATGTTATTTGTGCAGAAGAAGGATGGTAGCATGAGGTTGTGTATAGATTATAAACAGTTGAATCAAGTCACTGTCAATAACAAGTATCCGTTGCTAAGGATAGATGATCTTTTTTATCAGTTGAATGGAGCCTCCTGGTTTTCTAAGATAGACTTGAGATTAGGTTATCACCAGTTGAGAGTAGCTCTAGAGGATGTAGAGAAAACGGAATTTTGTACGAGGTACGGCCACTTTGAGTTCTTGGTGATGCCATTTGGGTTGATGAATGCCCCAGCAGTCTTTATGGACTTGATGAACCGGATCTTCCATCAGTACTTGGACCACTTTGTGGTAATTTTTATAGACACTATTTTGGTCTATTCAAGGACAAGGGAAGAGCATGAAGGTCATCTTTAGATGGTCCTACACACTTTACGCAGCCATCAGCTGTATGCCAAGTTTAGTAAGTGCCAATTCTGGTTGAAGCAGATTTCTTTTCTTGGGCACATTATATCTGGAGATGGTATATTAGTGGATTCATCCAAAGTGAAGGCAGTAGCAGACTTGCCTAGACCTACCAATGTTTCAGAGATCCACAGTTTCTTAGGCATGGTTGCGTATTATCGCAGATTCATTGAGGGGTTTTCTAAGATTGCCGCCCCGTTATCCAACTTGACTAAGAAGTCTGTATTTTTTCATTAGGATCAGAAGTGTGAGGATAGTTTCTAAGAGCTGAAAAGCAGATTGACATCAGCCCCAGTTTTGATTATTCCATCTGTGAATGAGGGATTTGTAGTGTATTGCAATACGTCTAGCATCAGACTGGGCTGTGTATTGATGCAGAGTGGCAGGGTAGTGGCATACGCTTCATGACTATTGAGGCCACATGAGCGTTATTACCCTAAGCATGATCTTGAGCTTGCAGCCATTATGTTTGCCTTGAATATTTGGTGACACTGCCGCTTTGATGCACAATTTGTGATATACTCAGATCACAAGAGCTTAAGATATATCTTCTCCCAAAGAGATTTGAATATGAGGCACAGAAGATGGCTAGATTTGTTGAAGGACTACAGATTTGACATTCAATACCACCCGGGGAAAGCTAACGTGGTAGCTGTTGCACTGAGCCGTAATGGAGTTTCAGATGAGTCCACTGCCACCTTAGCGTTGTTTATGGCTAGCTCGTGCAATCTTGTAGCCACAGTTAGAAATTGGCCTGGAGAGTTTCGACTCTTTAGTCAAGGGGTGAGTATGGCTCGTATGCAAATAGAGCTGGATCTTGTACGTAGAATCAAAGAGAGGCAGTTATCAAATCCTAAATTATAGAAAACAAGAGAGTTGATGAGCAGAGGTTCAGAGAAGGCTAAGGACTTCAGTGTCAGTGATGACATCATGAGATTCAGAGGTAGAATCTGTGTACCCAATGATGATGATATTAAGAGGGTAATTCTGGAGGAAGGGCATAATTCACGATATGTGGTACACCCCAGAGCACTAAAATGTATAGAAACCTTAGAGATATTTATTGGTGGTCTGGAATGAAAAGGGAAATTGTTGAGTTTGTATCGAAGTGCTTGGTTTGTCAGCAAGTGAAGGTTGAACACAAGAAGCCACCTGGGTTATTGCAACCGCTTCCTATCCCTGAATGGAAGTGGGAGCATATAACCATGGATTTCATTTCGGGCTTACCCAAGACAGTGAAGCAGCAGGATTCCATTTGGGTTATTGTGGACAGACTGACTAAGTTCGCTCATTTCCTACCTGTTTGGAAGGATCAACCCCTACGATCACTTGCCGAGCTGTATGTACGTGAGATTATTAGGTTGCATGGTATTCCAGTATTTATTATATCTGACCGAAATCCACGGTTCACTTCTAAGTTTTGGGAGAGTTTGCATGAGGCTTTGGGAATTTAGTTGAAGTTTAGTACCAGCTTCCATCCACAAATAGATGGGCAATCCGAGCGTACGATTTAGACTTTAGAAGATATGTTGAGATGCTGTGTTTTGGACTTTGGAGGTCATTGGAGTAAATATTTGGACTTGGTAGAGTTTGCCTACAACAACAGTTACCAAGCGAGCATCAAGATGGCTCAATTTGAGGCTTTGTACGGGAGGATTTGTAGATCCCCGTTGTGTTAGGAAGAAGTAGGTGAAAGGCAATATTTGGGACCACAGATCATTCAAGACAGTGTGGATAAGGTGAATTTGATCAGGAAGCATCAGAAAACGACCCAAAGTAAACAAAAAAGCTACGCCGATGTAAGGAGGCGAGAATTGAAGTTTGAAGTAGGGGATATGGTGTTCTTGAAGGTATCTTCCTACCGTGGCATATTGAGGTTTAGTAAGCAAGGGAAACTATCCCCCAGGTTCATTGGTCCATTCCGCATCATTGGGACAGTAGGGCCTGTAGCTTACTGGTTGGAGTTACCACCTCAGCTAGCCCGTGTACATGACGTATTCCACGTCTCTATGTTTCGCAGTTATGTGTCGGATCTTAGCTATATCATTGATCTTGAGCCATTGGAAGTCCGTGAGGATGTGACGTTCGAGGAGCATCCCATTCAAATCCTTAATAGAAGAGAGCAAGTTCTCCGCACCAAAACTATTCCGTTGGTGAAAGTCTTGTGGGAACACCACAACGTAGAGGAAGCTACATGGGAGAACGAAGCTGAAATAAGAAAGAAGTATCTTACACTCTTCGGCGAATTGCAAGGTAAATTTCGAGGACAAAATTTTCTTTTTAGGAGGGTAGAATGTGAAACCCCAGCTTCCTGGGGTTTGGGCCACAACGTAGAGGGCTTGGGCCAAACCCCAGCTTCTTGGACCACTGCCCTCTAAGGCATGAAGTGCATGATATGAAGGGCAATGGCCCGTATTGAGTATCTTGTGGTATGAATGAGCATTGGTGGGTAGTGTGTGCAGTTCACCCCATTTGAGGGTAGTGAACTAGCATCCTCCACGTTATTGATGTGATTGGCATGGCATGGAGGATAGTGGCCTAGGATTCCATGAGATATGAAAGAGAGCTTGGCCCAAGATTGACTCGGGTAAGGCCATGGGCTACCCTTGAGCACTTTCCATGCAAGTGTGCCTGTTGTATTGTTATGAAACTTGATGAATGGACATACTAGCATAATGAACCCTTAAGATATCGATCCATAGAATTAAATAGGAATGTTTGTATATATGTGACATGACCAAGTGTGATGTTACTGTTATTTTGCTCTATTGTGATATCATCCCAACACTAGCAACATCAGTGGCCGATGCCCATTTGCTACGGGGAATCGGCAATGGATGCCTGTATGTCAAGGGGAATCGGCTTATGGATGCCTACATCAAGGGGAATCGCCGTTGATGCCTAACCACCATGTGGAATCGATGAAGCTAGATGAGGTCATGTACAGTATATATTAAACATCCTAGATAACCAAGTGATAAGAATTGAATGAAGATTGTTATTAACTGGATTACTTCTACACTTAAGCACAGGCATGCACCTATTGTATGGCATTGAACTGTGATGTTATTACTTGTGATTTCAAATACCTGAATGTCATGGTTTCATCGAATATTATCTGCATAAACTGTGCTTTCACCGTGCATGCATGTGTTGCTTGACACCAGTCTCACAGTTGTTTACCAACTTATTTTTCAGATCCATCGACGTTCGGTGTGAAGGACTGGATTGGGGATAGAGGAAAGTAAAATGCACCAGGGTACAGAGAGGAAGGCTACTATAGGCCTTAGGATTTCTTTTATAAATGTTATAGTATATTTTGGATATGTAAACCTTACACCTTGAGAGGAGTGATTAGTCACCCATATTTTGTAATCTCCAAATAATTATTTAAATTGCTTTGTAGTCCACCACCACACTGTTTCTTGTACACTGTTATTACGCACATGTATGAACTGTTTAGCACTTCCACTCGCAATAGAAAAAGTTTTTAAATCCTCTGCATTTCTATCAGGTATAAAGACCTACCTGTCACGACCTGGGACAGGGGGATGCCTTGAAGAGGCATACCTGGTTCTGGGATGTGACAACTCACAAGATGAAAGTACAATCTAAAAACAAGTCTAGACAATCAAAAACACCACTACTACTCCACGTAGTGGTCCTCTGCTCTATACTCCGGGTAATCGCCAGCAATATCTACCCTCTAAGTATCATCCTGTCAAAGAGCTGAAAACAAAATAAAACCGAATAAGATATGAATATCCTAGCAAGTAGCATATGCATGCTCAAATATAGTTCATATAGTTCTAAAACATGAATCAATTTCATAACATATATCAATGACGATAACACAAATGAGAAGTAACCCTAGATAATCCAGCATGTAAATCAAAATAGTAATGTTGATCTTAAATCATTAAGTCACAGTAGGACTCATGAAATAAGATTGCCTTTAACTAGAGTAAAATCAATATCCACTGTTAGCACCTCATTTTTGCACCTCCCAAAAGTGCAGAAAATGAAAACTTTAACTAAAAAGTAAAACCCTGAGGGATCAAAAAATTGACTTTTTGATTAGGTGCAAATCAACCACCATACTTCTTCCCATTGAATAGAAAATTTCAACGCGACTCCAACGCAACTGAGTTTGCTCAAATCAGAGTCCAGATGAAGAAGTTATGAGCTGGTCAAACTTAGGGGGAGCATAAATTACCTTTCTGCTCAAGCCTAGTTTAGCAGTCCACCTTGATCCCAGAAGATAGAGGATCCCAACGCAACTGATTTTGTCAAAATTAGAGTCCTGGATAAGAAGTTATAAGCAAAATTGTCTTCTGGGCAGCAATTTCAGCTTTCTGCTAAAAATCTGAATTTGTTGCCAAACTCTAAATTAGTGGATAGAGAATTCTGAGCTGATTCCAACGCCACTAAGTTTGCTGAAATCGGACATCAGATAAAAGAGTTATGACCAGTCAAAGTTTCAGAAAAACTGCTCACGTGGTGAAAAAGCAAAAAAGGACAAAGAAAATAAAAATCAAGAATAAAATAATTATTTTGTAAAAATATCTCGTTTTTGCATTTAAAATAAATGAAAAATAAAAGGGAAAATTTGATAAAAATCAAGAAATGTGTCAAAATTGAATAAAATTTGGAATCCAAAAGCATTTAACACGTGCGAATCGCACTTATTGTTACTCTGCCACATTGTTGTTACTCTGCCCCATTGGCGACTGGTTACCTTCCAAATCACTCTCTCACCCACCTAAACCCCGTTTAATCCCCAAAATACCCCTCGAAGTCTCTCTTTTGCACCTTTCCTCCACTGTTTACACACGAAGAACCCAAAAGGGTTGTTTTTTGGAGCATGAAGGGCTCTAAAATTGCTGTCTACGTCACTTGGAGGATCACTACAAATTCTAGAACAAAGGCGATATCAAGCTGAGGGTCTTGTTACTTTTCATTCAATATTTCATGAAATAAAATCCTTTCAAGTTAGTTTCTTGGAGTCACTTCGTGTATATCCCTTATTATTTGTTTCTAACCCTTTTGCTCCTTGTTTGCATGCTATGGGAGTCCCTATGGTAAAAGGGACTCCCTATACGAAAAGTGAGAGGAAGAGGTAGTCCTTCTTGGATTAAAGTAAAACCTAAGAAGGAAAGGGTTTGTTTTTATTTCAATTTAGACCGATCTCTTGCATATGTTGATTTGTTACATTTAAAGAGGGGAATGTCCTCTTTCAAAATCCCTTGTACCCCTAATTCCTCTTCCCTCTCTCCCTTCACTTTATGTGTGCTTTCGGCTAACCCTTTGCAGGTAAGTTTATTTCATAAGTTATTTGCTTTCTTGATTGTTTTTATGTAAAAATCATACAGTCACTTTGTTTTGTTTAGGATCATTTCTGGAGTATCTGTATAAGCATCCATCGTGCACATGCATGTTCTCATATAAGCATGAGTATGAAGCATGTAAGGATTTGTTTTGACACTTCTCCTTCACTACTAGAACCCATAGATAGCCTTACTTTCGGTACGTCCTTTTTACTGATTAACCTATGCTACACACACGCACGCTAGCCACATCCATGAAAAAAAAGGTTTTGATCACTCATCTTTATTGCATCGTTTTCATGAGATTTCAAGTGTTTGTTTACGTGTGTATCTGTCATTAATATTTGTTATATGAGTTGGTTTGTATGTGACTTGAATGGATATGAGATGGAATGGCCGAAAGGATTCATAATCAAGGCCTCTCAGGCCACTTTTGCAACACTGTGAAGCTATTGTAGGTCTAATCGGAGACCCACAGTCATTCACACAAATCCCTAGGAGAAGGACGAGGAGAGCCCCATGGCAGTTTTAGCCATTCGGGGAATTCAGGTCGGATCCGCACTCCATGTGCATATTTGACCCGACTGCACTTCATGTGCAGATCAGTCCTGACCGCATAGAGAATGCGGTTAGGCCCAAAAAGCCCATCTTTTGGATCCGAATCTGTCTGGGTCGACCTGATCTTAATAAATTTGAACCAAATGGGCTTTTAGGTTAGCCCAAGCCAAAATTTTGAGACTTGGGCCCCTCAAGGTTTTCGTGGGCCTTCAAACGGGCCCACATTCAGTCCAACTCAAACCAAGGCCCCTTTTAATATTGGGTCCAAGGCCACTTAGATAATTACCCATGGGCCAAGTCCAAGCCAATTGGGCCCTAAAAGCTTTACCCACTTATTTTTGTAAATATAATTAAATCCAAAATCAAATAACCAAATCTAACAAGGGTTACCCAATAACCCTAACGGGCCTTGGGCTTGACTTAAGCCCAACACGGAATCCAATGGGCCTTCCAATAGGGCTCGCATCCGACCCACTTCACCTAAGGGGTAAAAAGATAAAATCAATTAAAATAAAGGGGACCTATGCCTTCAATGGTCCCCACTCAGACTCAATAAATGTGCATTTTGGCTTAGGAAATAGGGTGAGGCTAAGTTGACTTGAACCAGGGAGACCCAATGGACCCGTCAGATCGACGGTGTGCCCCAGGGTGTGTTTGGACTTCCCTGGACGTAACTGAGAACTTAGCAAGAGTCTCTAGAAAGCCGCAAACCAATCAAATTAGACATGAATAGGTACCCTGGTGTCTATCTGCACCTTTCGGGCAATGGCGACTCCAAATCCCCCAAGGCACGCACTCCACGTGTGCCTCGTCGTGCGAAAGCAGGTGCGCACATCCACTTCACCACCTCTCGGCTTAATTGCAAAGCCGAATACACAATTATCATCTTATTGCGGGAGAACCCGACCAATACAGTATTGGATTGGCATGTACTATCCAGTCATAGCCCAAGTACATGATAAAATGACGGAGAGCCACAACCCACCAATATATCGAAGGCCTCATAGAGTACATGATGGAAACACATGCGCGAACAAAGAATTATAACTAGCAAAAAACAATCATTTTCACTATCTAGCTCCTAAATGGATACATATCGAGCTATGCCCACTAGACTCTAAAACAAAAACTAATATGATGTCCAGCAAGCACAATCCGTCTCAATCACAATCATTTCATCACATCCTGAGCACACAGGGCATCTTTGAGTACACAGAGACATCATCATCCCAAGTACATGAAGCATCCCTGAGTACATGGGGCATACCCGAGTACATGGAGGTATAACATTTACCTAGGTACATGGGCAATCATAATTCATTACTTCCAAATACAAGATGGTAATTCTATATCAAATCTCAAAAATCATTTAAATACTAAAAGTCCATAAAAATAATTCATTATTTATTAAATCAATGCAAGTTTCTCAACAAGGCCAAAACAATCCAAAATAGAGCTTAAAAACATAATTTTCCCAAATCTATCCAGAAATGTAATCTCAGTGGCTTACATGCTTAAAATATGAACAAATATAATGATTGCATATATGGAAATCCTTAAAACTCTTCGCAATCTACTATGGGACCATAAAACTACCTTTAAACCTCAAAATATGTTAATTTTGTGGAATTGATAGCCAAATATTTGTTAAAGTCTTATTTATACAATTTGCTTTTGGAAACACCTTAGAAAGGATCTCTAGTAAATATGAAGATTTCAAGATTTGGGAACCTTTGAAAATGATTCCCACATGAATTCCTAGCCTAGATAGCCAAATATCAATTTATAGCCTTTTTGACCTTATAGCATTACCTAAACTGAATTTCATTTTTCCTACTAACTTACTACTTACAAAACCTGCCTATCCCCTATCTAATTTCTTCAAGACTCCATTAGGTAATTAGGAAAATTGGTTTAGAGCATAAATGAACAACCTATGATTAATTATATAATTTTCAAATTATACTTTTTCAAATCTGACAGTTTTGACCTATCCATATTCAAAGATTCATATCTCCCTCAATTCTTAACCAAATTATGCGAAATTAGATTCCTTAGAATCCTAACTTTAAGTGTTAAAATAAAATTTATCAGTTTTCCAAAATTCATTTTCGTTAAAGAGCTATGATGCTACAAAGTGGACTGTTAGACAAAACTCTATGCAAACCTGAAGTAGAGAAAAATCCAAAATAAAATATTTGCTGATAGTATAATCCATTCCATATTTTTACATTAAACTACCGATGAAATGACACAATTATCATGAAGAACTCAAACCTGAATTTAATTAAAACTAGGTAAAAAGAAATTAGTTTAACTAGAAAACAAGTTCAAGCATAATGAAAAAAATTTCGTTCAAACCACATTAGATTTCCAACTGAAACCATAACTCACTTTGCCCAACCAAATCAATTCAAAACCTTCTTAATTCATTCTAGAATATAAATCTATCTCATGATCTCAAGGAAATTCATCCACTTCAAAATTCATGCTCAAATCACATCACGCAGATATAAAAACACAATCTATGCGTAAACACATATTTAAAGCACCAATTCAATACTAAATTCCAAATTCAATACATAAGTAAGCCTAGAGTGTTGTAGCATCAATCTTTAAAAAAAAACAGCCCTGATATAATGTGATGACATTAACCAAATGCACATGCCTAACCAACAGAAAATAACACTTACCTTATGTAAGATCCTGGATTTTTAGGAATTTTAATTAAGATTAAATGGAGATTAAAGGATTTATAAACGAGATTAAGGGATTTAATGAGGTTAATTAAATTAAACTTTAAAAGACTTGGTTGCTTGGTCAGGTTCGGGATGGTTCACTTGAAGTGAACAAGCTAAATTGTTTTGGGTTTGGTTCACTTGGATAGAGAAATTTGTTAGGTGATTGAGACCGATTTAGTTGATTTAGGTGTAACTTGAATTTATTTGATTTAATTGGGTAAATTGGTCCGGTTCAATTGGGTTCAGTTTAGTGTGTTGGTTAGTTAGTTAATGGGGGTTTAGTTTATTTAAATCTATTATATAAATTATGGTGGTGTATTGAAGTGGGTTTAGTGGGTTTAAGTGATTTATTTAAATAGGTTTGGTTGGGTTTGATTGGGGGTTTAATGGGTTATGTCTTATGGTTAATTAATTTAGGTTTGCTTGGTTTAGGTCGGTTCATTTTCAGTGAACCGGTTCAATGGGTTTATTGGGTATTTTAAGTATGTAAGTATGAGAACCAAGGGTTCTCATTTTTCTTTCCATTCGTCATTCGTCAAGGTTAGAGGAGAAAAGGGTCGCAAGGAGAGAAGGGGAGAAAGAAGAAGAAGAAGGGGAGAAAGAAAGGAAGAGGGCGCAGAAGGAGAGGAAGGCTGATTTAAGGTAAGTAGCTTTCTTTTTCGGCTCTTGTTTTCTCAAGATTTTAGAAGATTGGTGGATTTTCTACATGTTGAAAAACTTGTGTTTAATTTACATAGATGTGTTTAAATTTTAGTTTAAGGTGATACTTGATGATAGCAATTTGTTTAAAACCATTTGATAATAGGAGTTGATCAAGAAAAGCCTTTAAAAAATCAAAAAACTCGACTGGTTAGTGTTCGGTTTGGGGAAGATGAAGTTTTCCAAACTATTTAAATTCTGGTGCAAAACATCTATAGTAATTAAAAATTGAGGTATTAGTTTAGGAAGTAATTAAGTTTTAGTGTAAACTTATACTGTATTGATAAATTAGTATACAGAACATAAAGAGTTAAGTTTTAGTTCAGATTTTAGTTAAATTCAACAAATTAGTCTGAAACATAATTACATTTTAGTCACATTTTGAAAGAAAAATCAATAATTATGGAAAACCCTAAATTATACCATGAAGTATACATTTTCTATATACAAGAGATCTTTAGTGAATAATTAGATATAATAACACTTACATTAAGATGTTAGGAAGGGGTTTCTCATGTGTTGGTTAAGTCCAAGTTGATTTTAATGTTAAAGTGTGTAACATAAGGCATCCTGAAAGGCAGAATGGCTTAGAGATTAAATGGGAATTAAACAGAGAAAATTCACTTGGTTTTAGTTGTACATTGGTTGTTGATTTCTTATGGGTATTGTGTTGGGATGAGGTAACATAGGCCCAGTGTGGCTCCCTCATCAAGTATTGTGTTGGGATGAGGTAACACAGGCCCAGTGTGGCTCCCTCATCAGGTATTGCGTGCGTAATTTACCATCTTGTCCAACATGTGATACATGGTTCTGGGGGTTGAGGACGGCCGTTCACCCTAGCTCATGAGGGGCTGGGGATTGTGAACTTGCATCCTCCTCAAAATGTGCCACAGCAACCCATAAAGTCAACTAGATGGTCTCAGTGAGATCACTAACTCGATGATCTGAAAGAGGATCACTAACTCGATGGTCTGAAAGAGGATCACTAACTCGATGGTCTGAAAGAGGATCACTAACTTGCTATGGTTGGACTGGGTTGCACTTGCCAGCTCATGCATGTCTCATGCTTGAGTACTCCGCTTTGGAAGAGCGATCCTAGCTAGATCTTTCCATTGTAAGTCATGAGGTGGCGAATTGGACAAGTGAATTTAATCATTGTTATTACATGAGATTGTTCCTGAGATTTTACTGATATTGCAGTTTGGTTTAATCTGAGTTTATTGGTTTATGAGTTAAGAATCTGTAAAGATTAAGTATTGTTTATGGGAGAATGAAATGCCTCTTCGCACGATTTTACCAGAGATTAATCGTATAGTACATAAGCATGCTATTAAATTGTTTTAAAGATTTGCATAAACTGTTTTTATCATGCTTTTTTTTCTGTTTGAAACTGTATAAATGTTCTTCTCATGCAATATGCTGCTTACTGAGACGTTAGTCTCAAGCGTGTTTTGTTTTACCGGTTTTGTTTTCAGATAAATCTACAGAGCAACCACAAACTGAGGTAGGCAGAACTAACGAGCCGGATGACGACTACAACCCGGAGGATTATTATTATTATCCTGGATAGGGTTGGGCAGTATTTTTGTAGTCGTCTATTTTTGGATTATGTATAAATTGTAAATGAGAAAGAGAGAAAAGAAGTGAAAAACCTTAGTAAACTTTACTTTAAATCTGTAGATGTTGGATGGCTTATTTGTTTTTGGAATGGTGTATATTATATATATATATATATTTTGAGTTTATCAGGTATTGGTTTGAGGGCTTAGCCCATTCTTATAAATACAGACGTTATATAGCCGTTTTTCCAAAAACAAAATTTTAGGAGGTTATTTTTTGTGTCTGGTTAGTTCTGAAGTTAGTTTTCAATTAAATTTGGGCCCTAGGGTAGTGCTCGGGAGCCAGTATAAACCCGACACGTATGGACCTAGTTCCGGGGTGCTAAACCTTAAATCCCTTACCCTCCACCACTCTCATAGCCACCTGCATATCATGACCATTCACTCTAATTAAAATAAATTATTCGTTTCAATAACAATTTGGGATTTACAAGCACCCAGTATAAATACTTGATAGGTGTGAGTAGGTCTTCGTACGAAAGTGATTCAACTTGTTAAAGTATTATGGCAAAAATCATGGTACAGAGGAAGCCAGATGGGAGTTAAAATCCTAAATGAAAGAGAAGTACCAATTTTTGTACAAGGAATCGCTAGGTAAAATTTTGAGGATGAAATTTTTTGTTAGGAGGGGAGAATGTAAAACCCCAAAATTTTAGGAAATTAAATAATTAAATAAAATAAATTGAGGTATTGTTAATTTATGTAGAGAATGGGAACCAGGGTCAACCCAGAAATGTTACAGTTTGTATTTTAGTTTTAATATAATCATTATTATTATGATATTGTACGAAGTACTTGATTATAAAAGAAAAAAAAATAATAATAATAATAAAATAGAAATATTTATTAAGTAGGCCGAAATCTGCATGAGAGCAGTGTGGTTGACTAAGACCAATGAGATTTCTAATCTCAGGTCCCTGTTCTCTAGGATTCTTTGTCAACAATCAAGAGTTAAAATGCTAAGAACTTAAAACAATGACAAGGGGACACAAGACCAGGCCTGGAAACAATTTTATTTCTATGAAATGTACTTTACAAATTGTTCAGACATACATCAAACTGTAACAAACTAAAGATTAACTCACAAAGTTGATTCCACAACCTTTGTCAGCAAGACTTTGATCTTCAACCTTTTCAGCAGTCTCAAGGCTTCACACGATCACCATGGGACAACTTAGATTGCCCATTCCAATCTTTCACAAATCTAAAATGTTACTTCTCTGAAAGCTTTCTCAGTCTTCCAGAAATCTGCAGCAACTTCACCCCACTGATCTCCTCCAGCTCCACTCTTCACCAAGCTCTTCTGGACGAAAAATCACCTTCCCAGAAGCTTCAAGATCCTTTAAATCAAGGGTTCTTAACCACCTTGAAAATTGCTCTAACAAACTGTAACAGCCTGTAACTGATTTTAAACCAACCCAACTGAATCTCATAATAACCTGGGATTTCAGTTGGGCCTGTATCTACAGCAAGTTACAATTAACTCTGCCAGTAGCACACAAAAGCCACATTCACACATCCATACTCAAATTTTAACTTTTCATCATTCATTTAATACAACACTTTTATCATTCAATCACACACAGAATTTTTAACAGATTTCAATAAGTATTGTCATGCAATTTGTCACATGGGAAAATATATTTTCCCAACAACCAATTTTTAATGGGAGTTAGCATTTTGGTTTGAAGGTTTTGAAGGGTAAGACAGTAAAAAGGAGGATTATTAGGGTTAGAGTACTAGCTTGGGCAAAAGGGTAAAAAAAAATAAAACAATACAAACCTGTGGCTGTTCACGTCCAAAAACAAAATAAGAAGAAGAAACAGCCACACACACCCCGTTCTCTCTTCATCTTCGTATCCTTCAAGAGCTTGAAACCTTGGTGTTTGGTGTTTTCATCAGATCAGAGAGAAGGAGAGAGTGATTCCATTCGGTTTTAAGGTAAGAAATGATCGATTTATAGTTGCATCTCAAACCCATTTAGTTTTGAGTTTACTAAGTTCTGAAAGTGTATTCGTAGGATTAAGGGGAGTTGCTGGTTTCGTTTGGAACAGTTAGGGGGTGATTTCCAAAGTTGTTGGAGAAGGATTCAATCTCAGAAAAGAGGTAAGTAGTCCCTTCAACTTGCATAAAACAGATTTTCGTCGGTATATCGAAGAGTATGATTATTCGTGAATTTACCGGTTGTTTGTGATTGATTTAGTGTGTAAATGCGTAGTTTCAAGGTATGTGATCATGTGGAATGTTTTAGAGTGATTTGATGATGAAATCCTAGGATTGGAAGCGATTTTCAAGGTGCATAATGTTGGTAACAGTTCCTTGCATATTATGTCCAAGCATGTTATTCATGATTAATCTTCACTTGTTAGAATTGTAAACGTAGTTTTATCTGTTCTAAATTGTTCTAACATATCTAAATGATGATTTTAAACGTTTTTGAAATGGTTTGTTACATTGGATGAAGAGATCTGATTTTTTTTATGAATTACGCAACTTTTCGGAAATTTCAGAAAACTGAGATTTTACACTGACGCCTAAATTACCGCTTGGGCACCCAAGTAGGCGCCGACAGATAATTCAAGGGCGCTCAATAGTGCTCGAGTGCCATCAAAGGCGCCCCGCCTTTGTTTTTTTTTTTTTAAATTCCAAAACCTGAATGTAAACAGATTTCAGAAAACGAACGCCCAACCCATCGCTCGAGCGTAGACTTGAGCGACCACCTTTTAAAAAACCAGTTTTCAACTGTTGCCCGCACACCGCTCAAGCGCTCATGACAGATTTCTAGCATTTTTCCAACTTGCCTAGTTTTTCACTATAAAAATGTTTTTATTCATTTCCAACCCATGTACCAATAGGATTAGAGTGTTTAGAGATTGTTTGCACTGGCCGTTAATTAAAATGAATTTTTATAAAGATTTTGGGTACGTTCTACTAAAATGGCTTTTAACCAAGTTTATCGTTCCAAACTTTTCCCTTTTAAATGAAACTTGATTTTAAGAGTTCCTACACTTGTATTTGGATTATCTGAACATGTTTTGTGCATCGAACGATTTAATACACACTCAGAACATATTTGCCCATTGAAACCATGATTTTGGACATGTGTTTGACTCCATGTATGTGGGTTTTTGATCATGTATGTGGCGAAGTGTTTGCCTATATAGTTTATTTCGCATTTGCAGGTATGTTTTTGCACATATGTGTTTCCGCGTTTGTGGCTATTTTGTGACGTATGTCTATTACTAGGTTTTGGTTTGCCACCGTTGAGTGGGCTTAGCTCTTACATGGATCCTATGTGCATGTAGAGTGCGTGCCTCGGGACATTCGAAGTTGCCACTGCCTGATGAGGTGCAGGCAGACACAATGGTGCCTAATCGGGTCTAATTTTGCTGGTCTGCGGCTTATTTAGAGATTCGGGTAAGTTCTCGGTTACGTCCAAGGAAGTCCAAAGACACCCCAACCTACCCCGTCGGTTTGATGGGTCCCTCGGGTCTCCCTAGTTTGATTCAACTTAGTCTCACCCTATTTTTCCTAGTCTAGTATATATCTCTATTGAGTCTGAGTGGGGTCCGCTGAAGGTGTAGGTCCCCTGTGTTTTGATTGATTTTATCTTTTTATTATTTTGGTTAAATGGGTCAGGTATGGGCCCGTTGGAAGGCCCATTGGAATACCAAGTTGGGCTTCAGTCAAGCCCAAGGCCCATTAGGGTTATTGGGTAACCCCATTTTGGATTAGGTTATTTGATTTTTGGGTTAATTAATTAAATTTACAAAATTAAATGGGTTGTGATTTTTAAGGCCCAGTGGGCTTGGATTTGGCCCATGGGCAATTAATCAAGTGGCCTGGGGCCCATTATCAAATGTACCCTAGTATGGGCTGGACTGGGGGTTGGCCCCGTTGGAAGGCCCACAAATCCTGATTGGACCTAGGTGGGTCCAAGTCTCAAATATGGGTTTGGGATGACCCAAAGACCCTAGTGGTTCAAATTAATCGAAAACGGGCCGAACCGGACGGATCCGAGTCAAAGGAAATGGGATTTTGGGGGTTTATTGGCATGACTGCATATTCTGTGCGGTTCAGGCCTGACTGCACTTGGAGTGCGGGCAGGGCTGATCCACACTCCATGTGTGGTCGGGTCTGATCCGCACATGAAGTGCGGATCCAACCCGAAACCCCAAAAATGCCGGAATCTCAATGGTGGTTTGGTTCACTCCGCCTCCAGGGTTCTTAGCGATCTGCCGTGAGTACGATGCGAACTCACAATGGTGCTAATGCTTCATTTTCACTTAAATCATCCACTTTCCATGAGCTTCTCAAATTGGAAATAGACTTGGATTCAAATGGTTTTTGGACATATAGATCAGGGACCCAAATGATCCCTATTCGGCATAGCTTCGACCCTTCCTTCTCTCTTCTTAAAGGGAGAGATAAAATACCTAAAAGGCCTAGAGCTTATCCCATGCAGTTAATCCATCACCATATCCAACCTAGCAATTCATGGAAAAACAAACGAGGCTAACAACTAACAATGGATCATACATGCAAATAATATTTTTAAGGCTTTTAGAGACTAATATGTGAGATGGTTGTGATAAAAGAAATCTAACATGCTTCTAGAAGTGTTGTGTGTGAACCTACAAGTGGATTGTACTAAGAGTGAAACCATTGACTAGTACTTATGATGAAGACAAAGTGACATGGACGAATCATATACACTTTCCTATTCGTATCAACATGAAAGAGGAGATGTGTGTGCTTGTATAAGTGAAGCTTGTATGTGTTTAAAAGAATAGTGAAAAACTAGCTATAGATGATGACGTATCCTAAAAAAATTAAAAGATCCTAAAGCTTATGGCGTGTTCAAACAACTATATCCAAAAGAAGGGAAAGAGGGTAAAGGAGGCTAAGGATACAATGGATGTTGAAAGAGGGCATTCCCCTCTTTTAATAAAAAACAAACCAACAGAAATCAAAGCACTTCAGTACAGTTTCGTTGAGACTTTTTCTTCACATGAAGACAACACTCCTCCCATCTTTCGTACGAGGAGTCCCCCTTTACCATGGGGACTCTCATAGCATGCCAAAGAGAGACAAAAATGAGATAATACAGTAAAGAATGATGATCAAAAGAACTGAAAGGAAAATGCACTTGTATTAACCGGATCTTCACATATGTGGAATACAAAGATGATAGAAAACTTACCTAGGTATTACCTTCTCCTTTTGAAGTTTGATGGCCCTCCTGAGGATGTGGATAGCACTTCGACATCTTCTTTTATTCCAAAAAAAGACCTCTTTCTTATTTTCAGAAGGGTAGCAATGAAGAAATAGATGAAAAGAAGGTTTGGAGGGTATTTTGGTAATAAGGTGGGGCTTAGGTGAGTGGGGAGCAGTCAAGGGAGGTTCCCTGGCTGTAGATAGGTAGAGTAACAACAGGGTGAAGGGGCACTCCCTAAACAATGGGGCTGGGCCCCAAAACAACTATTCTAGACTTAAACCACTTCATTTATTATATCAGAGTGCGGAAATAAAAGACATCTTCCAAGAAGGGCGGAATTAAATCACCAAAATAATCCATTAATATTTGATCTATAAAGTCTAGAAAGGTTCAACTAAATAAAATAAATAACATCCACCAAGGGTGTGGAATAAAGATACTAATAATCCTTTAAATGACATCAAAATCCTTAAATAAAATACTAAAGTTAATTCCTAAGAAAATAAATTTAATTATCTCTCCATGTCCTCCTGGACCTACACAAGAATGAAATAGTCTTCTTCCTGGTAATCACAGTAATCCCCCGGAGTCTCTACCCCAGCAACGTCCTCTCCAGGAATATCTGAAAACAAAACCGATAAAACAATAATGTGAGAAACAACATCTCAGTAAGCAGTCATGCAAATAGTTGACCACAATAAAAATATGCACCGCTTAATCAGAATAATCACAATAAGATTCAAGACAACAATGAAATACAATTTGTCCACCTCATGGGACTAATGAAATAGTATACCAGAAAAAGAGAGTAGACATGTGCCAATATGCTACCTAACCTAATTACGATGGACCAGCCTCCCTGCAGTCTAGCTATTCCCAAGTATGAGTTAGCATGTACGGCCCAACCAATCCAGGAGTGGGTAACCTAGCGACCGACCAATCCGGGAGCGGTACCATCCTCGAGATGATGGAATGCCTTAGATACAGAATTCAAACCCCTCTAATACACATTTCACTTACTAGCTATTCTATGGATCTATATAACTGCTAAGCCCACTCAACAGTGAGAAAAACCAACCAGGGTAATGGACATACTTCTTAATAACACCCACCAAATACAAAACCTTATCTGTATAACCAAATCCGCCTATGCGGGAAACAATAAATCAGGCACCAGCCTTGTCACACTAGTGACCCAAAACCAAAATAGAATGCATAAAGTCATATGTCCAAAACTCCAGGTTTCAACGGTTCAATATGTGCCGAATGTGTATCGATTATATCAATGCACAAAATACCTTCATATCACTCATATACAAGTGTAAGAACTCACAAAACCAACCGTGGTTAAAATTAAAATCTTTTGGAACAATGGAATCAAGTAAAAGTGCCTCTTTAGAAACATCTACCCAAAATATTTATAAAATTGAATTTTAAACATCCGCCAGTGCAAACAATTCCCAAATACCCCAATCTTGATGATACATAGGTTAAATTTGGATAAAAACACTTCCGTAGTGAAAAACTAGGTTGAAAGATAAGTTTTCCAAAATCTGATAGACAGGTCGCTCGAGCGGCCAAAGGGTGCTCAAATGGCCTTCACAATAGATTGTTTCAGGGGAGGTCACTCGATAGATCGCTCGAGCGACTATTCTAGCAATAGTTCAATCTGGGGAAAATTGCTCTCGGGTTTTGAATAAATACATAGGGCGCTTGAGCGACTGCTCAGGCGACTCGATACGTGAAAAATCCGTAACTTTGCGAAATTCAACAAAAATTCCACAACTCAATATTCAATACATCAAAACCATTCTAAATCATTCTAAAACACTTTATAAACATGCTAGAACAATTTCAAACAATTAAATCTTCATAAATAACTAATACAACTCATCAAACCTCCGTATAAACATGGATATCGAAGAAAAATGAAATATTTTTATGCAAGTTGAAAGGGATTACTTACCTAGTTCTAAGAACTTAAACCTTCTCTAAAAGGTCTCCAAAATCACTCCAACGAATGCCTATTCGATCATGTCAAGCCTCTCTCACTTCTGGATCAAAATCATGTCTTTAAGAACCAAAACACATCTAAACTTCCAAAACAAAAACCTTCTTATAGTTTGTTCTTACCTGGGTTTTTGTACACGAAAATCCTCACTTTTCCTTCTCTAAGACAGCTCCAACAAGTTGTTTAGGGTTTGGTTTAGTCACAAGGAAGCAAAGAATAAGAATAGGAGAAAACCAAGGAACGCACGGCTGCTTCTATTTTGTGATGGGCGTGGGTTACTCATGCATGTATTAGGTTTTGTTTATTATTTAAAGTCTTTTACTAAATTGCCCTCTCTTCATTAAACCAATTTACAAACAAACCTTAAACCTTAAACCAACTAATTCCGAGTCAACCCACTCTCCTTGGGTTCGACCACTCCCCCTATGATTTATCTTTTATTTTATTTCTAATTAGTTCTTACTAATATAAACCATAGCACAACTAATTAGTATATTAAAATTATACTTGGTCAATAATCATGTACTCACCTTATATAGGCTCTCCTATCATCTCCGGTTCATCTTGAACTCCTCTGGGTTGAACCAAAATCTCATCTCCTGCATATTATTAACCAATTAGTCTATTTATTTATTTATTACTAAAATCTGGGATTTTACAATAGCATTGTTAGAGAAGTTTTTAGTCCCAAACAAGGTAAGTAGTACTTTAAAATTCTTCATAAATAGTATTTCATGTTTATTCGTTAACCATGATTATTCAAATGTTTGATGATCTGTTTGCATATTATATGGTGTTTTACTTGTTCGAAATTGTTCTAACATGTTTATGAAGTATTTTTTGAATGATTTAGAATGAATTTGATGCCTTAGATTTTGAGTTTTCGATTTTTAAACGATTTACGCAACTTTTCGGAAGTTGCAGAATTTGTAGTTTGCGACAGGCCGCTTGAACCACCGCTCGAGCGCCCACATGGGTCTCGAGTGTAGTTTGCGGGCGCTCGATAGCCACTTGAGCGGTATCGAGGGCGCCCCGCCTGTGCTTTTTATTTTCAGAAAAACCCGAAAGTGATCAAAACTCAGAACAACGAACGCCTGAAGCGTCACTCTGGCGATCTTCCGAGCGACCAATGTAAAACCCCGTCCCGAATTATATCTTAATTATTAAGATTAATTACCTAAAGTGTGATTATTAGACTAATTAAGTACTTGTATTATGAAGATAAGGTAAATGTGGATTATACTTGAGGACTTAGGGAAATCAATTGAACTTTATTGAAGTTATTAAGGTAAGCTTAGTTAGTGTTATGTCTTAATTACGATTGGCTAAGGTATCTTTCAATTAGATCTAGTGAATTGGAAATCAAATTCGGAAAAATTAGAGTTAAGTGTACCACAAAGTATCTCCCAAGTATATTTAAAGTACCTTCCAAGTGTACCCAAATTCCATCAAAGTGTACCCAAGGTACCTCTCACATGTACCTAAAGTATCCCCTAAGAACACCTAGAGTAACTCTCAAGTATACCCAGGGTACCCCAAAATATACCCCAGGTACCTTCTCGAATAACACTAGAAGTACACCTATACATTACCCAAGGTACCCTCCCAAATACTACTTGGGTACACCCATGTATTACCCAAAGTACACCCATGTATTACCCAAGGTATCACCCAAGTGTTACTTAAAGTACTTCCCAAATTATACCTAAGATACCCCACTTGTATCCCTAAGGTACCACCATTGTATGCCCAAAGTACACCCCTGTGTTTACCTAAGGTATCCCCTTGTGTTTGCTTAAGGTACCCCTATGTTTACCTAAGGTATCCCTTTGTGTTTGCCAAAGGTACCCCTGTGTTTACCTAAGGTATCCCTTTGTATTTGCTTAAGGTACCCCTGTGTTTACCTAAGGTATCACCTTGTGTTTGCTTAAGGTACCCCTGTGTTTACCTAAGGTACCCTACTTTAATTGCCTAAGGTACCCCTGTGTTTACCTAAGGTATCCCCTTGTGTTTGCTTAAGTTACCCTTGTGTTTACCTAAGGTATCCCCACTGTTTTGCCTAAGGTACCCCATTCGAATACCTAAAGTACCCCCTAATTATACCTAAGGTACCTCACTTGTATTGCCTAAGGTATCCCTTTATTTTAACTAAGGTACCCCACTGTTTTACTTAAAGTACCCCCTTGTTTACCTAAGGTACATCCCCCTTATATAGCTAAGGTACCCCCTTTATATAACTAAAGTACCTCTAATATACCTAAGGTACATCCCTTATATTACCTAGGGTACACCCTCCTTGTATTACTTAAAAATACATTCTCATATAACTAAGGTACACACCTTCTATAGCTAAGTACCCCTCCTCAATATAACTAAGGTACACCCCCTAAGCTTACCTAAAGTTTACCCCTTAGAATGACTAAGGTAAATCCCTTTAAACACTAAGGTACCCTCTTAATAACACTAAGGTACCCTCACTTCACACTAGGGTGTCCCATCTTGTATAACAAAGGTACCCCCAAGCATCCCTAGAGTATGCCTTTTGAAATAGTTAAGGAAAACTCCTTGAAACACCTGGGTACCCTTCAAATAACACTAAGGTACCCTATACTTATCACTAAGGTACCCCATACTTAACACTAAGGTGCCCCCAAGGGTTTTAGTTGAATAAAAGCCTTGTTTAGGGGCAGATTTGAAAGACCCAAAACTTGGGCATATAAAAGAATGCACTAATTTCTAATTTAAGGGTTTGAAAACACATTTATCTTGTCTTGGACGTATAGAACAAGAAGAAGAGTGGGAACTCACTTGAAAAGCTTGAAGAAGAAGAAAAAAAAAGGGGAAGAAGAGAACTTGAAGAGAAGTTTTGTTTCTCCATTAACAAGTAAGTAGCAAACCCTTCAAACAAAATGTATTACAAAATTCGTATTCTCTCTCTAGGGTTTGATTTATTTTGAAGAAATGATCTTGCATGTTGTTATTTGTTTCTAAAATTTGTAGGTTTTGATTGTATCACACTCTTGGTTTGTTTTCTATTGATTTGCCATGGGTTTCCACTCACATTGATCATATTTCGAATTAGGGTTTGAGATTTGTGTTTGAATGAGGTTTCATGTGTTAGATGTGTGTTCATGGGGATTTGGGATGAATCTTTGTTTTGGAAAGTGGTTTAAAGTATGTTGGGATGTTTTATGATCATCCCTTTTGATGTTGGAAGTGTTGGGAATGATTGTATGAATTTGTGTTAAAAATAGCGAAAAATACCTCAAATCCCGACCTGGCGATTAATCCTGAAAAGTGGTGATTAATCCTGAGCCAAACCCCCAAAAAGTAGGTTTCTGTTAAAGCAGGATTAGCCCTGCGATTAATCACGAGGCTAATCGTGAGCATTAACGGGCGAATGTTGATTGGGCGCGCGTGCGCGTTGCCTTTGTTTTAGCCCTAACGCACAAACCTTTAACCTCAACGCCCGAACGTTAAGGCTAATCGCCCTTGGGCGATTAATCGTGGACCCTGTTTTTGACAGTCTTCACCCTTTTCTTTTCCAACCCTTTCTCAAACAACCTAAGCCTCTCGCATAGCACCCTTATTACATGAAAGAAAATTAAGTAAATGTCCAATGTATTTATTACTCCATTTACTTAAGTCTTTACATGTAAATAAGGTTTTACCCCCCATTTGGAACCAATAAAATTACTCTCAAGGCCCAATTCCCAACCAATAAAAAGTCAACTTTCCAGTTCATGCCTAAATTTCCAGTTTTCCCGATTTTCATAAAATTCCACTTTTTGAGTTTGATATCCAAATGAGTGATTCAGAAACCCAGAAAATTCTAGAAAATTTATATACCCTTCAATAAACTACAACCAGAATTTGAGCCTAAAATTCCTTGTATATTGGTCTAGAAAAATTATACACAGAAAAGTCAACGTTTTTAACCAGACTTAGAATATTTTTGAAGTCTAAAACTTTTTATCTCAGAATCCATCGATTTTTGGTATGGTGACGTATTTAGGATTTTTAAGATCAACCCACTCACCGAAATTGTGTTTTGAGGATTTTATGACTTCATTTCACTTGGCCTTGATTTTTCGGCGGTGTAGAAGTACTCCACTTGGTCTTGATTCGTTGGTAGCATAGAAGTACTCCACTTGGCCTTGATTCGTTGGCAGTGTAGAACTATTCCGCTTGGTCTTGATTCATCGACAGTGTAGAAGTACTCCGCTTGGCCTAGATCTTGGTCAGTGGCCAATAATTTGATTGAGATAGTTGACTTAGAATTGTTGATTTGATTTCATGAATTACTTGATTGAGATATTTGACTTGGAATTACACTTTATATCTGATTAAGATGATTTGGTTTACATTTGGTACCTTATACTTGTGAATATTATCATGATGTTACAAAATTGCATAAACTGTTTCTCTGCATGCATGTTTGCTGCTTACTGGGACTTTAAGTCTCACGCGTTTTGTTTTACCGGATTTGTTTTCAGATCTGCTTGGCGAGCCACGTACCGGGGCAGATATAGAGGGTGAGCTTTAGTTCAGGCCAGAGGACTACTACCACCCATAGTAGGATTCTTTTATGATGTTGTATTTTGTCTTGGAAATCGTAAATGGGATGTAAATATTATTTTGGACTTGTAGACTTGAAAGTTATTTTTGGATTATTGTTTTTGTATAAGAATGCTTATGTGGGAAATGGTGAGATCTTAGTTGCCTTTTTGTATTCACAGATACTATGTTCTAGAGATTATAACACAAGTGATTATTTTGTTATATGGAAAATTTTATTTCCATGCTTCTTTAGCTTAGGCACTCCGATGATTACTCTGTAATTGCCCAGGTAACTGTGTTTATCAGATTCTATCGGACCCATATGTAGGTCTCGGGGACAGGTTGGTGCCGTGATAGGGTAGACTCGGATTTGGGGTGTTACAACCAACCCTGAAACAGCCTGATTTACTCAGCCGTTCGAGCGCCACTTGGCCGCTCGAGTGCCCATCTGTTAGATTTTGCTAAACTTTCCAACTAGCCTAGTTTTTCACTATAAAAATGTTTTTATTCAATTTAAACCTATGAACCATTAAGTTTGGAGTATTTAGAGATAGTTTGCATTAGCTGATGTTCAAAATAAATTTTTATAAAGATTTTAGGTATGTTTTACCAAAGAGGTTTTTCAACTTAATACATTGTTCCAAACAATTCCCTTTTTAGCCAAACTTGATTTTAAGAGTTCCTACACCTGTATTTGAGCCATTGGAGTGTATTTTGTGCATCGAAGGATTTGATACATATCCGAGACATAGTTGCCCGTTGAAACCTGGAGTTTGGACATAAGACTTAGTTCCACTTGTGTGGGTTTGGGTCACAGTTGTGACAAGGCATATGCCTGGTTTTGTTTATTTCCGCAGTTGTGGGTTTGTTATCATTAACACAGATGTGTTCTATATATGTGGGTGTTATTGGGAAATATTTCCATTCCCTGGTTTGGTTTTCCACTGTTAAGTGGGCTTAGCAATTACATGGATCCATAGAATAACTAGTAAGTGAAATATCTTCTAGAGTGGTTTGAATTATGTGTCATAGGCATTCCATCATCTCGAGGATGGTACCACTCCTGGATAAGTTGGTCGCTACATTACCCATTCCTGGATAAGTTGGGCCACACATGCTAACTCATTCGGGTTGTCGGTTGGGTTCTTCCGTTGGTGTTAAATAGCCAGTCAGCAGGTGCGGCTGGTCCACTTGTAATTCAGTTAGGTAGCATATTAGCATATGTCAACTCTCTTTCTCTGGTTTACTATTTCATGAGTTCCATGGGTTGAAATAATTGTGGCTGATTTATTTTCAACTAATATTTGTTGTTCCGAACATTTGTTGTGGTTAACCTGATTATTGCATATCTTTACTATTACAAACTATTTGCATGCCTACTTACTGAGGTATTGTTTCTCACATTATTGTTTTATCGGTTTTGTTTTCAGATATTCCTGGAGAGGACGTTGCCGAGGTAGACACTTCAAGGGATTACATTGACTACCAGGAAAAAGATTATTTTATTCCTGTGTAGATCCATGAGGACATTGATAGTTGATTTAGTATTTTGTGGGATTGACATTGGTTAATTTTAATTATATAACTTTGGTGGATGTTGCTTCATTTTATTATAGTTGACCCCTTTTCCAGACTTAGTTTGATGGATTAATCTTTGATGATTTTTGTTTTATTATTCAACGCTTCTTTGAGAAAATGAATTTGAATTCCACACTCTGATTATGTTAATTGAATTATTTAAGTCTGGATTAGTATTTTCTGGGCCTTATCCTAACGTACTAGATTTGGGTTTTGTTTTTATATAAACCTGGATCTGGGGCATTACATTACCCATCTCTTCCAACAAGTCAAAATGTGGAGACCATTGCTGACCTTATTTTCCTAAGTGGGAAAACTTGGAATTTACATCTGCTAGAGTTTATATGTTCTCTAGAGATTGTCAAAAAATAAAAAAATTAATAATATTAGATGGATCCCTTTATCAATCTCCCATATGAACCTGAGTCATTTGTTTGGCATCCCATAAAAATTTGTTTCTTTCTATATGGGACATTTCTAAATTGAGGCATACTTATCCAGACCTTTAATTCTTAAAGCTTTAGTTGTACCTGCATTGCTTCTTGTGTAATCAAAGCCCATTTGGTTAAGTTGCTCACCTTGGTCTTACTATCTCGTCCATTCCAATATCAACTTATTATTCAAAGAGCGGGTTCCTGGCTTTATTCAATCCATGCTGGTCAAGATAAAACAAGAACACTCAGTGACAGTAAAAATCAACCATGTTCACACTGAAGCTAATCCAGTCGTTGATGCATTCTTAAATTTTGATATAGATTCTTATTCTTATGTTTGGATTCGCTCCAGCCCATCTTTTATATTGAATGTACCAAAGGATGACTATTTGTGTCGTGTCACTGGTTGACTTCTCTTAATTAAATGGGGACCAAAAAAAAGCGGTTTATACGAAAGTATGTTTAAAACTCATTTTAGTTTTATTTAATATCCCAATGCAAATAATGGAACTCCACTAGGGGTGGAACTTGGTTTCAGTTAAAACCAACTTTGGATCAGTTTAGGCTGAGTTTCAGAGCCTATGGTTCGGTTTTGGTTCTAAAATCTATAAACTGAATATATTTTGGTTTGGATTTTGGTAGATGTTTTGGTTAAACCAAATCAAACTAACCAAATATATACATACATGTATATTCCGTTCGGCTTTCGGGTTTGACCAATTGGTTCTCAATTTAGTTATATTGTTTTTGGGTTAACAATCACAAACCTCAATTTGGTCTTGGATTGATATCAACCAGGACCAAACCTAACGAAGTTGAACCCCTAATCTCCACATCATTTATGACCAATTCCGAAAATCAATTATCTTAACAATACTTTAGTATAGTTTTAACAATTTCTTAAATTACCAAAAAAAAGTTCTAAGCCCACCATGATAATTGCTTTATTTATTTTTTGTCAACCTATATAATTTTCTTGCCACATTTGTTTGTATTCACTTGTAGTTATCTTACCAGGGAGCATATATGAACCTGTGATATGGTTTTTAAGTGGCTGTGGGCCCTTAAAACCCAACACTTATTGAAGTGGACAATATGAGTGATAATGAATCTGAAATGAATTTAATTTGAGTTCTTTAGCTACTTATTACTTTAAATTCATCTTTTGTTTAAGATTCCTTTCATGGGTTTTTAATCCCAAGACCGTGGATTTGGTCTCATCACCATAATTATGTTGCAGCGGTTGAAACCATACTTTAATTGATACCCTTTCCTAAGTCCTAAGTTGACAAGATAAGAGAGAGTGTGAAATGACAAAAGCAGTCAAAAGCATACAAACAGTCAGTTTGATCATTGCCTATGACCTTTGTTGTGCCTAAACGTTTACTTATGTCATCTATTTGTTGATTCTTTAATCAAATCGTGATTAATTTACCGGTAGAATTATCTGATTCCATAACAAAAGTCAAATCTTACACTTTGTAGAAAATATGGTCCTTTGGGATGACAACTGTTCAGTTAAAACCGATAAAACGAACCAAACCAAACTTATTTAGATCAGTTTTGGATTGTCCTTAAATTTTTAGTTTATGTTATATAAAATCAATAGGGTTTTAGTTCAGTTTTTAGGCCAAACCAAACTGAACCGAATCGATTACATAAATAAATATGATTATCTTAGACCACCATCCAGGGATTGTTCGGTTACCGAACATATTTAGTCAGTTTTGGGCTATTTTTTAATCGGTTTCGATATAATTATAGTTTTACATTAAAAAACCGAGTCAGATTCGGTTCAGAGAACATTTAATCGGTTCGGTTTTTTTATTTTTCTCAGAATCGAATCGTTGCCATCCCTATGTGGACCCAATGAGTTTTGGTTACGTTCATACACGTTTAAAGTTTGCACGGAGTCCTAAATTACATGACTTCCTCCGTGACTTAAACAGTTCACTTTTATCATTTCGGAAGACCAAATTTGGCGTGGAATAATCGCCAATGACTCGTTTCAATTTCTCGCGTTTTATTCAGGCAACTGAATTTTACCCGAAAAAGTAAACGCAAATGTTCAGACGAGAAGGCTTTATACATCACAATCAAAATGCACAGATGGCATCTCTAGGCCGTTACCCAATTATGAGAAGAAGGTGAACGAGGAGGATAGAAATTTGCTGTTCATCAAGGCAGCAAAATTATGCTTTGAAACCAACCACATGATAACATGATGGTTGAGAGAAGGAATTTTTTATTATACGGTTTTCTTTGCTGGATACGGCATGTGTACTACTGCATGTAGAACATAACTCACCTTGGACCTCTTTGGGCAGTGGGGTAGTTTTTTGTGGGACTAGCAATTGTGAACATGAAGTTTGATTTTATTGTCTTTAATTTTTGAGTAACAGATTGTGGTTATTAAATGAAAATACTAAATTCTTTTACTAATTATTATTGTCATTCCCAAAAGATATTTCATTTTTCTTAAATTTCATTGGATTTATATTTCTAATTTTATTGTTTTATTTTTTATTTAGCAAATTGAAATTACTATATTCAATTATTTTACTACAATTAATTTTTCAAATATCAAAATAGTTTTATATGTTACCGAATTTAAATCTATACTACTATTAACTACCTAAAATATGCTTTACTTTTACATACCAAAATATCTTGTTCTAGAATATTTGATTTCAAAACCTTTTTTATATTATTATTGGGAGTCATTTTATTAGCCAGGCATATAGACTTCGTCTCAAATACTTACCTGACTAAAAGAATTTTAATAATTGGAATTTTACTAATAAAAGTGTATACTTTCTTTATTATTGCCGCGTCTAATTTAATTACCATCTTTAGGTGTTTAGACTTCTTCTCCAATACTTATCTGACTCAAGAATTTTAATAATTGCAATTAGCAATAACATCCCACTTAATTAGACTATTCTCTAATACTAAAAATAATTTTGATAATAGGAATTACTAACAAAATCCTACTAATTTCAAATAATTTCAAATAAAAAAAGATTTATAATAATGTGTTTTCAACCCCTAATAACTCAAGGAAGATCTATTTTTACAGATGGTAAATCGTTGGATGTAAATGGCCATCACCATCATCTCAAAGTACATGAGATATTAAAATAATAATAAAATTAATCAAATAGAATATAATTCAACTATAATATATACTTATAATTATCAAAATATTTATTTTAATTAATTAAGTATATTAGTTATTGAAACAATTACTATATTAAAGTGTTATATTAATATATTAATATAATCATATTAATACAAAAATTAATATAATTAATAGATTAATATTTTGCTAATAATTATCAAAAAAATAATAAATATTTTTAATAGTAAGTAAAATAATAATAAAAGTAATTTTAATAATAGAGTATTATAATGTTTTAATATAATATATTAATATAATTTAATATGTTAATTATTATATAATTAATATAATTAACATGAGATTTAAGGCCATATATATAATGCATGAAAAACGGAGCTTTGATATATTTAATAATTTAGAATGATTATTATATTTAATATATTTTAATTTACTTAGTTTTATTTAGAATTTTTTATAAGATTAATTTATTTATATGTGATGTATATTTGATTGGATTCCAATTCTTTCTTAATTATCTTAAACGTGTTCTTATAATTTCTAGATAACAATTTTAATAATTTAATGTATAAACTTAATAATTATATTCTTAAAAATTAGCTTGAAAATATGTGGCTTCATTGAAAGACAGTTTCACAATGCATTTTTTATTAGGGTTGCAACTTGTTTTGATTAAAACCAACCCAAACCAACTTCAGTTCGATTTGGTCTAGTCTTTTAGTTGTTTTGTTCAGTTTTAGTCCTAAATCCCTAAACCGCACTAAATAGGTTCAGTTTGGGTTGGATGCTTGGTTAAACAGAACTGAACCAAACGCCTAAACTGAACCAACCTAATATATTATATATGTAATATATACAATATATATTAAACTTTGAAAGTTTACCTTTAAAATTTGAGGATATTATGAACAATACCCTTGTTTGAGCGCAAGTATGTATTGGTCTAACCTGAACCAAACTTAATCGAATTGATCTCATGTAATTCGGTTCAATTCAATTTGGTTCTCGGTTTTATATTTATTTTTTATTTTCAATTTGGTTCACGTTAGTTTGGGTTGACTAGAAATATTTTCGGTTTGGTCTTGGGTTGACCTCAACCCAAATTGATTCCAACTCGAGTTGCAGCCCTAATTTTTATTGTAAATAACTGAATTTTTTTTCTCATTCTAAAGCATGGCGAGATTGTTACGTATAGTTGTCATACATTTTATATTTTGAATGATACTAACAAATTGTGGATGATCTTAACAAATTATTACATGATTCGAACTTATAAATATATTGCTTAAATAATTGTTATTCCTACAACCTTTACTTCCATCATTCCATATATGCCAATTTCTATTCCTCTATAATATGCATCTTATTAATGAAACAGGTAAATATATCATCAACAATAAGTAAATAAAATTCCATAAGTTATATTCACTATCTCTCAATTTAGTTCTTGTTTAATTTTGCTTTTCTTTAATGAATTAGCCTATCTCTTGTTTAATTTTATTTGATTTTTGTTTGCCTTTTACGCAGTACTTAATTGAGATATTGGAGTAAACTAAATGTTTAGTAATCACAAGGTAAATAATTTATTTTATTACATTTTACTTATAGAGTAATAGAAAAATTAGCAATAATATTATTATGCATCTTAATTAATAATTATCTATATAGCTAACCCTAAATTAACTTATTCAAAGTAACCCTAATTATAACCTATGTACCCATTGGATATACACATTTGTTCAAATACACATACTTTGCACATAGTATTTGTTAAAAAATAAAATACCAATAGTATATTTGTTTTGTATGTTTCTTGTGTTAATTGATAATAAAATTTAATAATAAATTGCTCTCAAGTTGAAGTGTTGTGGTAATTGAAATAAATGGGTACTAATAATCTTTAAATATTAGAAATTGAATTGACATTCAACTTTATTAAAAAGCTGACACACGAAGGTACATGCATGCATGCACACACATAAATATATATATTAATTTATTAATTCATTTGTTTTGTACGACTATTTAAAATGTTTTAATTCATTTTAATTAATTTATTTGAATTTTATTTTATTATTCTTATAAGTTATCTCTTTTAACTTTATTTTCTAATTTATCATTACGTACAGAATACCTAACGTGAAATTAGTAGAGATGATTCAGATTCAGTCACCCACCTTTGGGTAATTTCTAATTAGTTATACTTTTTTAAAATAATTAAGAACAAATATCATTTCACTGTTCACGTATATTTTCTTATATATAATGAGAATAGGCCCCTTGGGAAGCGTGCTAACAACTATGCACTACTTTCCCAAAAAGCCCTTGTCCTAACTATTCCTTACTATTCGTATATATATGTAGCTCCCCGGATCCAAGTTGTTCATTAAAGATATAACTCATCTCACGATAACACTATGCATGAGCCCATAGCAAACCAATGCCATAATATAATTCAATAATTATATCAATATCAGAGTGCGGAAATAAAAGATAAAAAAAAACAACTAAACTGAATCTTTATTACTTCAAAAATTCTAAGAAAGTCTTCCAATAAAATAAGTAAATCTCCTAATATAAAATTTTTGGACACAAAAGTCTACTATATCTCTCACTCTCATCTCTCAATCATAAAAATACTTCCTAACTACTAAAAAATAAACTCCCTAAAACATGAATCAAAATCCTACATAAGACAATAGTAATCGTCCTCTACGTAGTCGTCATACAGAAACTCCTCACTAGTACCATGTGGCTCTACCCCAGTGGTAGCGTCCTCTCCAAGATAATCTGAAAACAAAACAAAACAAAACAAGAATGAGATATAAATCCTAGCAAGTAACACATGCATGATGTAACGCCCCGGATCCAAGTTTATTTTAACACACAAACCCAAATCTGGTTCGTTAGGGAAAATGGCCCAAACAACTATTTCAGACTTAAACAATTTCATTTATTATATCATAGTGCGAAAATAAAAGACATCTTTCAAAAAGCGCGGAATTAAACCACCAAAATAATCCATTAATATTTCATCCATAAAGTCTGGAATGGGTTCAACTAAATAAAAGAAGTAACATCCACCAATAGTGTGGAATAAAGATACTAATAATCCTTTAAATAACATCAAAATCCTCAAATAAAATACTAAAGTTAATCCCTCAAAATAAAACTATCTCTCAATGTCCTCTTGGACCTACAAAGGAATGAAATAGTCTTCTTCTTGGTAATCACAATAATCCCTCGGAGTCTCTATCCCAGCAATGTCCTCTCCAGGAATATCTGAAAACAAAACCGATAAAACAATAATGTGAGAAACAACATCTCAGTAATCAGTTATGCAAATAGTTTACCACAATAAAATATGCAACGCTTAATCAGAATAATCTCAATAAGATTTAAGACAATAATGAAATACGATTGTCCACCTCATGGGACTCATGAAATAGAATACCAGAGAAAGAGAGTAGACATGTGCCAATATGCTACCTAACCGATTTACGATGGACCAACCGCCCTGCAGTCTGGCTATTCAATACCAACGGAAGAACCCAACCATGAGTTAGCATATATGGTCCAACCAATCCAGGAGTGGGTAATGTAGCGACCGACCAATCCAGGAGCGGTACCATCCTCGAGATGATGGAATGCCTCAGACACAGAATTCAAACCCCTCTAATACACATTTCACTTACTAGCTATTCTATGGATCCATATAACTGCTAAGTCCACTCAACAGTGAGAAAAACCAACCAGGGTAATGGATATACTTCTTAATAACACCCACCAAATACAAAACCTTATCTGTATAACCAAATCCGCCCATACAGAAACAATAAATCAGGCACAAGCCTTGTCATACCAGTGACCCAAAACCAAAATAGAATGCACAAAGTCATATGTCCAAAACTCCAGGTTTCAACGGGTGAATATGTCCCGAATGTGTATCGACTCCATCAATGCAAAAAATACCTTCATATCACCCAAATACAGGTGTATGAACTCACAAAACCGACCTTGGTTAAAATTAAAATCCTTTGGAACAATGGAATCAAGTAACAATGCCTCCTTAGAAACATCTATCCAAAATCTTTATAAAATTGAATTTTAAACATCCGCCAGTGCAAACAATCCCCAAATACCCCAATTTTGATGGTACATAGGTTAAAATTGGATAAAAAATTTCCGTAGTGAAAAACTAGGTTGAACGGCAAATTTTCCAAAATCTGACAGACAGGGCGCTCGAACAGCCTTACACAATAGATCGTTTCAGGGTTGGTCACTCGAGCGACTGTTCTAGCGACAGTTCAATTTGAGAAAATTGCTCTCGGGTTTTGAATAATAGCATAGGGCGCTCGAGCGACAGCTCAAGCAGCCTGATACGTTAAAAATCCGTGACTTTATGAAATTCAATAAAAAAATCTACAACTCAATATTCAATGCATCAAAACCATTCTAAATCATTCTAAAACACTTTATAAACATGCTAGAGAGATTTTCAACAATTAAAATATCATAAATAACAAATACAACTCATCAATTCACCGATTAACCATGTATATCGTCTAAACACGAATTTTTATTTGTGCAAGAGTTAAAGGGACTACTTACCTGTTTCTAGGAACTTAAACCTTCTCTAAGAGCAACGAAAATCACTCCTAAGATTGCCAAACGATCACAATAAGCCTCGATCACGTCTGGGTTAAGAAAATCACCACTGTAGGAACCCAAAAACACTTCTATCTCTTAAAATAAAACTTCTCTTGGGTTTGCTCTTACCTGAGTTTTTGTGCACGAAAATCCTCTCTTTTCCTTCTCTAAGGTGGCTCTAACAGGTGCTTAAGGGTTAGGTTTAATCACAAGGAAGCAACGAGAAGACAAAAGGAAACAAGAGAAGTGGACGAGTGGCTGCTTCTAATCTTGGGTTTTGTTTTCAACGTGAATAGCCCATGCATTACTAGGTTTTGTTTATTATTTATTCCCTTTTACCATAATATCCTTTCTTTAAGCCAAACCAACTAATTCTTAAACCAACTAAACCCTTGGGTCAACCCACTATCTTTAGGTTCGACCAACTCCCCTATTGTTCATCCTTTGCTTTATTTCCCAATTAATTCTTACTAATATACATCATAGCACACTACAATTATTTATATTAAAATTTACTTGGTCAATAATCATGAACTCACCTTATATAGGCTCTCCCATCACCTCCGGTTCATCTTGAATTCCTTCGGGTTGAACCAAAATTTCATCTCCTGCATATTATTAACCAATTAATCTATTTATTTATTTATTACTAAAATTTGGGATTTTACACATGAATAAAGCATTTTATCATATATATAATTCTCAAGATAGCATATGTTTCAAATTCAGAACAATAACGGATAATTCAGTTGCAATTCATTTTCCAATCCAATATCAAAACAATAATTTCCAAACAAATCAAATCCTCGCGATGATGTGACATCACAGGACTCATAAAAACAATACATCTTTGAAAAGCTAAATGCTTGAGTCAAGGGTTGCCACCTTACGACTTAGGTGAGAGCTGAGATACACAGTCAACGACTAATTGTGGATCACCCAACCGAAATACACGGAGGGCTAACACATACAATTCAATCAACTACAACAACGTGGGAATACCAGACCAAGATACATGGTGGGTAGTCCAAAATAAACCACATCGAGATACATGACGGGAAATCCCAGATTTTATTAATAAAATAATTGTAATTAATAAATATACTAATTAAGTTATTATCAAAGCAGGAGGTGAGGAGCCGGTTCAACCCAAAGAAGTCCAAGGTGAACCGGAGGAAATTGGGGAACCTATCTAAGGTGAGTTCATGATTTCAGGTTAAGCAAAAGTTTAAATATAATAATTTTGTTAATGAGGTAATCTGTTTAAGTAAGTGATAGGAATAAAAATATAATAAGAATAAATAGAAGGTGGTCAAACTCCAGAAAGAGTAGAGGTTGACCCATATTAAGGTTGGTTTGAGGTTTAATTGGTTTGATTGTGTTTGGTTTAATGAAGGGGGTATTTTAGTAAAAGGAAGAAAAACATTAAAATAACCTAAGCTAACATGCGACTATTCATTTTCAAAACAAGTGAACAGCCGCCGACCACTTCTTCTTCCTCTATTCTTCAACTTTTCTATAGTAAGATCAAACCCTAATCCTAAGCAACCTTTGGAGCATACTTTTCAGAAGGAGAAGGAGAGGATTTTCATCTAGGATTTCAGGTAAGAAATAAGCTAGAAGAAAGTTTCTATTTTTGGGAGTTTAAACATGATCATGAGTTCTTAAAGTGAGTTGTTTGATCTAGACAAGATAAAGGAGATTTGGTTTCGTTTGGACCTTCTTTGGGGTGATTTTGCATTGCTTTTAGAGAAGAATTAAGCCCCAAAACGAGGTAAGTAGTCCCTTTAAAATTTGCATAAACAAAATTTCGTGTTTATTCAATAATCTTGTTTATTCGCATGTTTGAGGATCCATTTGCTTGTTACATTGTGTTTTAATTGTTCAAAATTGCTCTAACATGTTTATAAAGTATTCTGGAATGGTTTAGTATGGATTAATACTATCGAATTCAAGTTTTCGATTTTTGAATGATTTACGCAACTTTTCGAAAAAGTTCAAAAAAGTGGTTTTACGACAAGCCACTCGAACCGCCGCTCGAGCGCCCATATGGGTCTTGAGAGCAGTTCACGGGTACTCGATAACCGCTGGAGCGGTATCGAGGGCGCCCCGCTTGTGCTTTTTAATTTCTAGAAAACCCGAAAGTGATCAAAACCCAGAAGGCGAATGCCCAAAGCATCGCTCGAGTAACCTATCGAGAAACCAACCCTGAACCAACCTAGTTTTTACGTCGCCTGTTCGAGCGCCCTTTGTCAAAATTTTCAAAATCTTCCAACTAGCCTAGTTTTTCACCACGAAATTGTTTTTATTCAATTTAAACCTATGTACCATTAAGTTTAGAGTGTTTAGAGATAGTTTGCACTAGTGGATGTTTAAAATTAATTTTTATAAAGATTTTGGGTAGATTTTACCAAAGAGGCTTTTTAACTTAGAACCATTGTTCCAAACAATTCTTTTTTAACAAAACTTGATTTTAAGAGTTCCTACATCTGTATTTGGGTTATTTGAGTATATTTTGTGCATCGAAGGATTCGATACACATCCGGGACATAGTTGCCCGTTGAAACCTGGAGTTTAGACATATGACTTGGTGCCACTTGTGTGGGATTTTGGGTCACGGTTGTGACAAGGCAGTTGCCTGATTTGTTTATTCCGCAGTTGTGGGTTTGGTTATTGACACAGTTGTGTTTCCACGTGTGTGGGTGCTATTGGGAAATATGTCCATTCCCTGGTTTGGTTTTCCACCGTTAAGTGGGCTTAGCAATTGCATGGATCCATAGAATAGCCAGTAAGTGAAAAGTCTTCTAGAGTGGTTTGAATTCTGTGTCATAGGCATTCCATCATCTTGAGGATGGTACCGCTCCTAGATAGGTCAGTCGCTACGTTATCCACTCCTAGATAGGTTGGGCCGTACATGCTAACTCATTCCGGTTGTCGGTTGGGTTCTTCTGTTGGGTGTCAAATAGCCAGTCTATATGGTCATCTAGTCCACCTGTAATTTGGTTACGTAGCATATTGGAACATGTCTACTCTCTTTATCTGGTTTTCTATTTCATAAGTCCCATGAGGTTGAATTGTTTTTATTTGTTAAAGTTTCATTTAATTATTATTATTCTATATTTTTTGTTTTGTGATTAACCTGATTAAACGTTGCATATTTTATTGTTACCAACTATTTGCATGACTGCTTACTGAGATGTTGTTTCTCACATTATCGTTTTATCAGTTTTGTTTTCAGATATTCCTGGAGAGGACACCGTAGGGGTAGACACTACAGGGGATTATATTGACAATCAGGAAGATGACTATTTTATTCCTGTGTAGGTCTAGGGAGAATACATTGAGTTTTTATTTAGTGGTTTGAGAGATATTTGAATCATTTATTTAGATGACTTTGGTGGATGTTGGTTCATTTATTTTAGTTGGCCCGAAACCAGACTTTGATTGATGGTTTAATATTAGATGATTATTGTTTTATTATTCCGCGCTTCTTGAGAAAATGTCTTTAAATTCTGCACTATAATTATAATTATTGAAATTGTTTAAGTCTGGAATTAGTTGTTTTGGGCCATTATTCTAATGTACTAGGTTCGGGTTATTGTTTTTAAATAAACTTAGATCTGGGGCGTTACAACGGGTGGGATTGCTGCAGCACGATCAGATGCAGGAAGGCCTCGTCGAGATACACGATGGAAGCATATGTGAAACAGGTTTAACCAAACAAAGAAAATACTATTCTCACTCTTAGCTAGACTATGGATCCATACCAAACTATGCCCATTAGGCACACAAAACAAAACACTGAAATCATATAATCTTTGATACCTAAAACCAATCCACAACGTTCACAATTCATCTCAAATCATCTCCAAGATACATGGAGAAAAACAAGTCTCAAACTGCATGAGTGAGAAATAACCACTCCGAGGTACACGGAGGAAAATATATGCAATTCTTTCAAAACAACCCTGGAAACATTTTTATATATGTCAAATACAAGTGTATGAATCAATAAAATCAAAATAAGTTAAAAAGAAAAGAGTTTGGAACGATAAACACGAATAAAAACTATTTTAGTAGAATATACCCAAAATCTTTGTAAAAATTCAATTTAATCAAAGGCCAGTGCAAATAATCTCAAAACTCTCTAATCATAATGGTACATAAATTGGAAATCAATAAAAACAATTTATAGTCAAAAACTAGGTCTATTTCAAATATATAGGTTTACTGTCAAGAGTTGGGCGCTCGTTAAAAACTTGCTTTTAAAAAATTGGCCGCTCAGGATTGCGCTCGAGCGTTCTCCCAGGCGTTTGGTTTACTGAAATCTGTTAATTTTTTGGTTTTGAAAAATTTTAAAAACTTAGGCGGGGTGCCTTCAGTAGCGCTCGAGTGTTGTCGACCGCCCTGGCAATCAACTTAGTGCCTAGCAGGACGCTCGAGCATGATTGCAAGCGTCCGTTCAAACTCATAAAAACCTGAGTTTTCCGAACTTCGCGAAATTTCATACTAAAATCAAATAACACCAAACCAACACTTCAAACCACTTCGAAAACATTCAAAAACAACCTCTAGACATGTTAAATCAATTTAAACAAAATAAAACTTTGTTTATAAATCAAATCGAATCAAAACCCATCATATAAACATACTTTAACAGATTTTGAGAAAACTAAAACATAACTATAAAATCTACGAAATCCTGATATAAACCAACATGGTTTGCTTCGAAAATCATCTCTTAATATGTATCTAAATCATTCATAACAAATAAACAACAACCATGCAACAATTAAATGAAAACAAGGGTGTTACTTGCCTTTTTCACAAGATCTAACTCTAAACTAGCAAAATCAGCAACTCTACTTCTTTTCCTCTATTTCTGGGTGTGTTTTCTTCTTCCCAACTCTCCAACACACGTTCAACAATCCTCCTCTAGTCACACACTTCCAAAACAAGAGAAAGCAACCTTCTATTTTTTTTAAAATTCCTCTTTTACTTAAAATCTGATTTTTAACCTATTTAGGAGTTTCTATTCTTCTAAAACAATTACTATAAGTGTTTGGACGTCCAGTCATGCCCATTTAGGTAATTCCTCCCTATTTAATTAAAATATGATAGCCTTCCTTGCCTATCTATCATCCTCATGCACCTTCACCAATTAAAACTCCAACAAAAGCTCAATTATAGACTTACTTGGTTGTTTATTCCTTCTCTTCACATCCTTAGCAATCTTTAGGCTTGATCTTCCTCTTCACCTCCTATCCATATCAATAAAATTATAATTAATCATTCAATCCAATATTTTCCTTAATAAATTAATTAAATTATTTAAAAGGGAAAATTTGGGGGATTACAATATATATATATATATATATATATATATATATATATATATATATATCTGTATGTATGTTTGTATGTATATAATAAAATATAATTCAAATTAATTAATTGATAATAAAATTTAATAATAAATTGCTCTCAAGTTGAAGTATTATGGTACTAATAATCTTTAAATATTAGAAATTGAATTGACATTCAACTCTATTAAAATGCACACATACAAAGGTACATGCACGCATGCACACACATAGATATATATATATATATATATATATATATATATATTTATTTATTTATTTATTAATTAATTTATTTTGTACGACTACTTAAATGTTTTAATTCATTTTAATTAATTTATTTGAATTCTATTTTATTATTCTTATAAGTTATCTCTTTTAACTTTATTTTCTAATTTAGTGTTCCATACAGAATACAGAAATGAATCTCATGAAATTCTATATATATATATATATATAGATATTTGTGTGTGTGTGTTTGTGTGTCTATGTATATGTATATATTATCTGTCACTAATTATAATAAACATCAAATAATATATACTAAAATGAATATTTTTAGGAGACTTATAATTCATGTTTAAGATCTATATGTTAATATTATTGTACTTAATTACTTCTTGACATTTTATTTAAAAGAATTTATTTTATAAGAGGATTCTAAAAATTGAAATTATTTAGGAAAATACTTATGTTGAGTTTAATATAATTATGATTCTTCTTTTAGAAATTGACAAGAGTGTTTTTTATTACCAAAAAAAAAAATGTGTTTCTTACTACCTTTAGCTATTTCTTTTCGTATAAGTATTAGTTAAGGCCCCTTTTAGTTACTTGGGATTCAAAATAAACATATGATTATGCTTTAATAGAGCCATAATAAAAAAAAATGAGAATTTTTATAAATATAATATATTTATTAGAAAATTTAAAAGTTGAAACTCTAACAGAAATTAATAGTTTTATAATACTAAATACTAAAAATTAATAGAAATTAATATTGACACTAAAATAAAAAGTCCTTATTTTAGTAAGTTGAAACTCTAAATATAATAGAGGTTTTTGCGACTAGAATTTTTAAAAAGGACTTTTTGGACATGTGAATAAAAAATACTTATAGTTCGTGCTTTTATTAGTAGTATAGATTTGTTGAGTATAATCATATGAATGATAAGTGTTGAATTTGATATTATTTATTGTCAAATTAAGTATTATTTATTAAAAATTCTTTTAGATAAGAGTTGGTGGATATGTCTACTTTATTAAGATTTCTTGTTTTCATGCCTAAGGTTAATAATTTTAGATAAGTACTAGAGAAGATGTATTATGATATGAACATAGTAATATTTATTGGAAAGCATATATCTAAGCATTTATAATTTAAAATATCATCTACACTATTAACTAATAATTTAAAGTTTTACTTTTGGATATATACTTCTCAGTTGCTACTCAATGTGAACTACTTCCCTAAACATCACTATCATCATAATCTCTTATTAATTAGATAATTATTACTACAATAACTATACTTAAGATTAATAATTAAGGTTAATATTATTCTTTTAATTATATGTAAAAGTTCTTTTGCGTTAAAATTCTTTTAATTTAATATTCTTTTAGGATATTGATTAAAATAATTTTTGTTAAATATTTTTAATTTATTCAATTAGAATTCTTTTAGACAAGTACAAGTAATTTTGAATTAAATTCTCTAGAATAATAGGTAAATATACAAATTATTACTATCAATAATTTACGTTTATATTATTTAATTAAAAGTCTTTTGGATAAAGTACAAGTAGTTGTTGAATTAAATATTCTATAATAATGGATAAATATACGAAATTATTTTTATTAATAATTTAGGTATTATTATTTAATTAAAGTCTTTTAGTTCAATATAATTAAGGTCTATCTAATTTAGTAGGATTTTATTAATTAAAATTTTATCCTAAATATTTATATAATCAAGGTTTATCTAATTTGTTAGAACTTTATTAGATTCACATCAATTGAAAAAGAAAATGCTACTTTTGAAATTAAATAAAGATTTTAGGGGAGGGTATTTTAGGTATGCAAAAATGGAAAACACTTAAGGTAGTTCGTGCTTTTAATAGTAGTATGGATATAGATAAGCATTGGATAATTACATAATAATATAGGAGTCACTTGACTGGGTAGTAATCGGTTGTAGAAATGAGTCTCCTAAGATTTTCTAGGGATATATTGTGACCAATAAAAAGGTCGGCTAGAATCATAGGATGGACAGTAAGATGGACATGAACCTCTTCCTAATGTTCCTAACTTAAATGATACATGTGTCTTGTGGGTGGATTCATGTCTCTAGGGTATGCTCCCTAGGGTGGGGCCCAAAGGTTCCATGTTTAAAAAAAAAAGGTCAACTAGAATCCTGACGAACATTCCACATGGTTGGCTTAAATATAGGATAGAAGCAATTATAAGATGTGTGTTGCATGTCACCACTAATATCATGGTTTATATTTTAAATCGAAAAAATTTTCGTTTATATACTAACTCAACAAAGGAGTCTCTCTCCTATTTACTTGTTCTCTGGTGTGACCTATCAAGACTACATTATCTACAAATAACATACATTGTCAAGGCATCTCATCTTGGATATAACTCATCAACTCATCCGTTGCTAAAACGAATAGATAAGCGCTAATAGTCGATCATTGATGCAAACCTATCTTAACTACAAACTCACTGGTCTCATAGCCAACAATTTTCACTTTTGTTAAGGCTCCCAAATACATATCCTTAATTGCATTAATATATTTCTTTTTTTTATACAAAGTTTGCCAAATTAATTCTTTTGGAACCTTATCATATGCTTTTTTTTCCAAATTGATAAAAACTTTATGCAAATTTTTTTTCTTTTCTCTAGACTTTTCTATTTATTGTCTAAGTAAAAATATAGCTTTAATAGTGGACCTTCCAAGCATAAATCCAAATAGTTTTTCTATCACTATAGTTATTAGCCTTAATCTATTTTCAATCACTCTTTCTCACAATTTCATAGTGTGGCTCATAAGTTTGATGTTGCGGTAATTTGAACACTCCTGAACATCTCCCTTATTCTTATATATTGATATGATTGTCCTATTCCTCTAAGCATTCAGTATTTTCCCAATACTTAAAATTTCATTAGATAATTTAGTCATCCAAGATGCATCAATATCTCCCATATACTTTCATACCTTTAAAGGGATGCCATCTGGGCCCAAGGCTTTTCCTATTCTCATTTTGACAAGAGCATCTTTAACTTCTACAACTCAAATCCTATGGATATAGATTTGTTCTCTAGTTCTATTAATGCTACTATCCACATATAATCCAAATCTCTGTGTACCGTCCCCACTTAATCTCTCTGAACTTCCAAAAAAAAGGTGAAATGGTTCGGTTCGGTTATGGTTTCAAGAATACAAAAGTTAAATGGTTTTGCTTTTAAAATTAGTAAACCATAACGATTACGGTTCGGTTATAGTTTTCATGACAAACTTGTAGATTTGGTTTTGGTTTTTGTAAAACCGAACCGTTGCCATCCTTAGTAAAAACCGCTTGCGTCTATATATGATGTGCTCATATCCCACGTAGAAGGCACTTGTTTCTCAAGTAAAGTAATCCTCGAATTTAATTTTTTTTAAAAGTAATCCTGTAATTTAATTATGATAGACTGTTTTTATAATTATCAACAAAAATTGATCTTTTTCCGTAATTCTCAATTATGATGGACTGTTTTACAATTATTGATGAAAACGACCCTTTTTCATAATTTTAAAATTTTAGGCCGTCTATCTAATATGTATAATAATCTTGGTGAGACAGCCGCACATTTTATCCCTATGCATATACCGCGATATTTGAAGTCAGACGAGAAACGAGATTTATGAGGAGGGAGAATAAAAACTCATCACTGAGCGAGCAGTGACCACTCATCACTCTTGGAGAAGTGAATAATTTATTTGTTTATTATTTTAATCTCATAACGAAAAAGGCGGTTTTCCTCTGAAAGCTGCAAAGATTTGCAGACAAATCGGATGTTTTTTCTCGGACGAAGATCTGAAGTTGCCGAAAAACCCTAAGCCTAATGGAAGGTATCTTTGTATTTCTCTCTTCTCTTTCTGGATATCAGTACAAGCAGAACTCGAACAACTGTGATTTTGTAGATATAGTTTAGGTCATTGGAGATTTTCCTTTCTTTTTTTTTTTTTTTGGAATTTCCTCTCCTTTTTGTTTAATTAATTTTGAGTTTAGGCTTTCCGTGTTTTCTGTTCTTCTGACTTGATTTGATCGTGTAACGTTCATTTGTAATCTAATTATCTGTTATTTGATATAGTGTTTTTGACTCTTGAGATAAGAATTTGTTTTAAAAGGTAGGAATTTGGTAGAGCTGCAATCGATTTTGTGGATTCCTTATTCAGTTGGAAGCGATTTTGTTACGTTTGTATCTTGGTGAGGAGTTTTAATATTTTTACTGGAAGAAGTTTACTTGTTCGATCGTTGTGGGGTACTAGGTAATCTGAGATTTTTGCTGAAAGTAAGGAAAGCCCATGTTTTGAGCAATATTAGACTATGGTTAATGGAAGTTTCAGTGATAAGGTGACTTCGTGTGATGTAAGTGGTTTTGCTTGATTCTTAGTCGGTTACTTGCTCGGCTGTTGAAGAAATAAAGGAGAGTTGATGTTTTCAACATTTTATGATAATAAAGGTAATTGTCAATAAGAATGCGAATCTTTGTGAGTGATGCTTGACATCGTTTGGGTTTGTTTGATTCCAAATTGGTTAAAGAATTCTGGTTCATCTGAAGTTTGGGCAATAAAAAAAACCAGAAAAAAAAAAAAAAGAAAGCCAAAAAAAGAAAGGGAGTGTTTGTGAATGTTTTGGGCGTGTTAAATGATGACTGATGGAACTGTAAGTGAAAAGGTGTGTGTTTGCGGAAGTGGGAGGTTAATGGATGACAAGGAGAAAGATGAAGAGGACATGGATGGAATTAATATTAAAAAAAAAGGTGAAATCCCTCGTTTTAACAGGACGCATGAATGAGATGAAATGGCAGAGCAATGACTGGTGGTGTGGATTTTAGTTAGGTGGGAACTTCAGCACTAATTCTTGTTGATTTCTGTTATTATTTTTATATATTTGACGACGTTTTTCTTGGATATGATTGTTTTGAAAAGCTAATATGATATTAACAGAGTTGATAATTCAAGACATCCTTAGTAATATTGATATAATCTATCAGAAACTTTTGAACTCAAAACTAGGGGAAAGTTTTTTATCTAATTTGTTCAGATTAGTGCTTTAGTAGTTCCATATTTGGAGTTCATTTCATTGGTATCTCTAATAATTTTCCTTTATATTTAATATTATCAGCATTGGGTCTTTTTGGCAGCAAGTACTACATTGTGCTCACAATTTTCATTGGCTCTTGCCTGACTAATTTGCATTTTTTTTTCTCATTGTACCTTTTGTTTACTAATTGGTTTGTTTCAAATCAGCTAATTGTTGTAAGCATGTCTCCTTTTTAGTGTACTAGGATAGGTTACTGTTACCAATGACTGCAAATGAGAGGGGGAAGGGTGGTGGGTGCAGAGGGAGGAAATGGAACTAGGTCAACTCACCTAGATTTTTCTTTTTTTTCCTTTTTTTTCCCCTTCTCTCTTTTTTTCTCCACGAACATCAAACCTTCTCCATCTTCAAATAGCACACTGTTGGAGATTCACTTTGGTATAATCCAGTTCTGGCATTAAATATTTGCCTTGCTTAATCACAATGATCAGTTCTGTTCTGATTGCATGCTGCATTGTTACAAATAATTTGTTCTTTAGTGAGAGAATTTGCTAGCTTTGGAAAACAGATTCACAAAAGGAAAATTGTTGGTCATTCTACTCTAGAATCTGCTCTGCCAATATATCTTCCAAATTATATCTATAATCATGCCAACCATGAATACTCACAAAATGCATTTGATATTAGTGCAGAACCAATATTGGATATTTTTATTGAATTCACTGGTTTCAGACATTTAAGTGTATGAAGGTTATTTTAATAACTTATAATGCGCATCAAACTTCTGATTACTTATGGTAAATCTTGCACCTGCTTCCCAAGTAATTATCAACTCTTTTTCTTCTCTTTATGTGGTTTGGTTGGATCTTTTATGGTCTATGGTCCATAGCTACTGGGATCAAAGTGACATAATCACTTTTCTCACCCAATTGTCTCTATAATGTAAATATCCATTTGGCTGCTCTCTAACTCAGATTTCTTATCCTTTCTCCTTTCATTGTGAATGTTTCTTCATTTTGACAATCCTTCCCCTATTACATAATTTGGGAAGGAACTTATAATCCACAGTCACAGGGTACCTTTTTCAAATTCCAACAGATTATCAGCCATAAATATAGAAATATTCCAAAATACATTTTTACTATTCTCTAATCTATCTTCAGTTCCATTTTATCTTTCTCTTCTTGTCTTTTTCTTTTCTTTTTTATTTTTTTATTTTATTTTTTTTTTTTGTGTCCTTCAATCAGAAAATTCTATGTTAAAAATGCCAAATTTCCTTTGTTCTGTGTTTCCATACATGTAAAACTTTTGAACACAACCTCTTTCTCAGTGTCCCTGTGTGTGTTTCTTGTAATTTGTTTTTCTTTTTATTTCCTGTTTTCCAGTTATAACTCTCTCCCTCTACACCCACACCCCAACCCACCATCTCCTTGACAGTCATAACTCCCACCACACTCCCTTCCCCACCCCCCCGCAAAATTGAACTACCTATCCTTGTTGAAGAGCCCAATTTTTTTGGTTGTCAACTACAGTTTATATCATTCCAAAATTTTTTTTTAAAATTTATTCAATATTTTTACTTCTTTCCCCCTTTTGGATGTAAGAGAGATATCTGAAAATCATATCAGCTTATTAACGGTTCCTTTTTTTTTGGGTTTTTGGTTTTTTTTACTTTTATTCTATTGGGTGGGAGGCCGTATACGGTGGTGGTGGTGGTGATGGGGGTGTTATTTGCATTTCAATCTGTTTTCTTTTTTTTTTTACTTTGTTTTTCTTGTGTCATTTTGTTCATCAATTGTTTTATCCATCTACTTTCCATATGCAAATAGTCTAAGCTTGTTTTTGATGAACTTTATATCATAGTTTTCATGTTTAGTGCATATCTGAAGCTAGAATATGAGGAATGAGCCCTTGTATACATGCCAATCTCTTATTCTTTATTCAGATTGTAATGCATTGTATTTGTTTCCCCTGTTTCATAACATATGCTCTCTGCTGTTTGATGCATTAAGAATTATCAAGTCGCATTTTCCTACCTTACTGTAACTTGTCAATACTCAGCACACCCCATACAGATGTTGTAGAATGTCTCTATAACGGCCCTTCCTATGATATTTGCTTTGTTTCCTTCTAATGCTTTCTTATGTTCCTGTAACACCTGTCACTGTTTTAGATGCACATCTTGTTTGTAGAAAAAGTAAAATAAAATAAAACCTATTTCAACAATGCTAATAGTCTTTGATTTGCAGGGGGATACCCCGACCAAGAATCAGTTGGTTCAGGAACAAAAAGGTCCAGTGTATCATCAGGAGGAAGGCCTCAGATTCGTAAGGAGTTCCTTCAGAAATTTGTGGATAGCGATATCTTTACTGTGAAGCTTGAGGATTGGTTTGAAGCAATATCAGAGAAGTCAGGATCTAGAAGTCCTGCCTTTGAAGTTCCTTTTGAGTTAACAGAACTTCAAAAATTTGATTTTGCTTTGGAAGGAATTTCATTTCAGCAGCTGGTACGGATGCCAAATGCTGTGTATGCTTCAACATCAGATGCTGTTGAAGCAACTGCATATCTTGCCATTGAAGATTTTCTACATTCTTCTGTGAAGGGCTTGTGGGAGTCATTTTGGACTGAGGGGTCCATGCCTTTCTATGTTGCGAGTCTAAACAGGACAAATTTAAAATTCTATGCAGCTGAGAAGGCTATTGCTAGTGGAAAACTGGGAGGTCTTTGTGGGACAGCCATAATGCTGAAGAATCCACGACATCCACATGGGAGGTGGGACCAAATTGTTGAACTAGCTCTGCTAAGGCCTGATATTGGAAATCTTGCAATTGATGGTAAGCAGCAGCCTTCTCATACTGTTCTGGGGGAAGCACTTTTCTTTGCTGTCCGAATACTATTGTCAAGAAGCATAGGCAGGTCTAATGTTTTTCCTAGCTCTAACTCTGTATATGTGCTTCTTCTTGATTCACAATATGGCGGGGTGGTAAAAGTTGAAGGAGATGTGAACAAAATGGATTTTGACGTAAACAATGTGCATGAATGTGCTGCTGAATGGATCAGAAAGCACTCCCAAATAGCTATTTCCCCAATTGATAGGATTTGGAACAAGCTTGGGAATGCCAACTGGGGAGATATTGGTGCTCTACAGGTGCTTCTTGCCACCTTCTATAGTGTTGTTCAACTTGCGGGTATGCCTAAGCACTCAGTTGATGATTTAGCCTGTGACCATGGTTCCCGTCTTCAAACCCGGAGAACTGAACGACAACTGGGGGACACTAGAATGAATGGAGATGGCTTTTTCCGGTTCCAGCAGCGCAGTGGTTCTCCTGAAATTGTAGAACTACAGGATGAATCTGTTATAATTGAATCAGAAGAAGTAATGAAACTAGAAGCAGGATCTATTTTGTGGATAGAGGATTCAAACTGGCAGAAGGGTTTCCAGATCAATGAAGTTTCAAGTGATGGGAACCTTCCTGCTTACATAGCCTCTTCTTTGGAAGATCCAGGAAAGGCTCTCTTTTTATATGTTGGTTCCCATCCTTCTCTGCTGGAACCTGCATGGGAGGATATGAATTTGTGGTATCAAGTGCAGAGGCAGACTAAAATTTTGACTGTGATGAAACAGAGAGGTCTCTCAAGTAAATATCTGCCTCAGTTAATTGCTTCTGGCAGGATAATTCACCCTGGTCAATGTAGGCGACCAAGCACTGGTGGAAATTGTGACCACCCTTGGTGTGGGACTCCAATTCTTGTGACCCACCCTGTTGGCGTGTCAGTTGCAAATATGGTAAGAGATGGGCAATTTGGTCCAGATGAGGTCCTTAGATGTTGCCATGACTGCTTATCAGCACTTTCAATGGCAGCTTCTGTTGGAATCCGTCATGGAGATATCTGTCCAGAGAATGTAATATATGTTCAAACGGGTATTAGAAATCCTTATTTTGTCCTTGTAGGCTGGGGTCGTGCAGTTGTAGAAGAGAGGGACCGTCCATCCATGAATCTTTGTTTCTCCTCAACATATGCTCTTCAGGAAGGAAAATTGTGCTCAGCTTCAGATGCAGAGAGTCTGGTCTATCTGCTTTATTTTTCATCTGGTGGGAATTTACCAGCCTTGGATTCAGTTGAGGGGGCATTGCAATGGAGAGAGACTTCATGGTCTAGGAGGTTGATTCAACAGAAACTTGGGGACATCTCAGCTGTGTTGAAAGCCTTCGCAGATTATGTTGACAGTTTATGTGGGACACCATATCCAATGGACTATGAGATATGGTTAAGAAGGTTGAAGAGAAATATTCATGAGGATGACCATGGGAAGGAAATCGATACATCAGTTTAGATTTTTTGCTTTATCACCATTACTTTACAGAGCCCTCTAGAGGATCTGAAACACTCTCACGGCCTTAAATTGGGATGAATTGTTCAGATTTTCAAGAGGTCTCTCAAAACATGAAACCAGGGTTTGTCTCTGATTTTTTCAGATTGAAACAGGCTGGTCACCAGAAAAATATTTATAGATGGTTTGTACTGAAGGTATATATGATCTCATGCGGCCTATGAATGATCATACTTTCAGCTCTGAGTTGGCATCTTCTCAGGACATTTCTGGAATTTCTTTGATCTGCACAAATATGAAATACAACCAAGAAATTCTTAGTTTAATTCTGAAATTCAGGCATTTTTTTTTCATTACATTGGATGGTTTAAACCATCTTGCGATATGTGCATGCGATCCTTGTCCTTTTGAGAATCTGAACTTTTACTCATACTGAGAGTGTGAATGTCCTGTTCAATAGTGTATTTTTTTTTTTCCTTTTTACTTTGTAAAGATATTTTGAACTTTGCTTAATTGCTGAGCTTGAGATCCATGACCAGCAGGAAAGTCCGCACTGTTCGGGGAACTGTCATTTCATCTATCTGGGTTCTAATGTCATGTACCATTCTTGATTTCCAATTTTGTTTGTTTTAACCAGCGTTTACTTATTCAAATTGGGTGTTACCCTTTCCATTCTAGCTATGATATTCTTTCCCTGATGGCCTGTTGATTTTTATCAGTTATGTGCTCTTGTAAACATTATAGTCCCCTTTTAGAAAAAGGAGGTTTTTATAATCTTGTTACTTTATATCTGATAATTTACAAGTAATGGTAAATGAAGCTAGCATAATTTTTATTAGAAGCTATCCTTCCTGTATTTTTCTTGTTTAGGAGCAGGGTTAAGAATGACATAAAACTTCAAGGAAGAACATTGCTTGCTGGATAGTTAATTCCCTACCAAATAACAAGACCTGTGCCTGGGCTCAGAAGAGAAATTGGTGAGCATCAGCACCAACTACTTTAGCATGTTTTATTGTTATTTATTTCACATTATTCAGCTACTTGATTCTAAAAAAAATTCAGTTCTGTGGTCATTCTTTTATATTGGTGATGGTTTACCGCATTTTACATGCTCACTGTATTGGAAAGTAAAGCTGGTAAAACCACATGTTGCCCACTCTCTATTCAGAAGGACAATCTAATGTGGCAGTTAGATTTTTACTTGTAGAACTAAATTAAAAATGTGATGACTACATTTCTTACTGGAATTATATCACTCCAAATTTGGAAACTTAAATTATTATTTCTTTTAAATTTTTCTGAGTCCTTACTCTCTTTAACATCCCTTGCACAGCCCATGAATATGTTTAGCAACTTCATAGTATCATGTCCCTTTATTTCATTTTAGCACGCAATATGGCTGAAATCACATACTTTTTTATCAACAGCTAGAAAGTATAAACTTTTGGACATATTCAAGGTCTAACACAAAATAACACTATAAAACAGGCCTATAATGGAATGAGAGAATCGAAATATTTAAAAACTAAGTATGACTCTATTATTTTGTGGTATTCATTTGTTCAAGACCACCAGGGAATCAAGTTAGTATTGTAAACCTGTGATGCCAAGAGATTGTATGCTCAAACTCCACAATGCTAATGATAGTCTAGAGAGTGAGGAAAAAATTATACTTTTGAGGACGCTGCTTGAGGGAAAAGTCATACGAGCCTCAGTTACACGAATTAGAACCACTCAAAGAAGATAAACTTTATTTAATCTTGTTAATGGAAGCAATACATAAGTTGGCATCAATGAAATGTAACTGTTCCTATCCATGTTTTGATTATTGGATAATATTTCTTTTGAATGCATCAATGGTGATGAATCCTCTGTTATGTATTGGTAAATCTGGAGACTCTGAAGTCCATGCCATTAGATATAATCTTCATTTATTTTCATCGCGAGTCTCATCAAGATTTACATCGAACACCCTTGTTAATTCTATTTTGAAACATATACATCAACAACCAACATGCCGAGCAAACTAGCTTAACTCTGTCTTCTCTAGTCTGGTTCTAAACCTCTCTTGTATAAAATTCGTCCATGGTACTTCATGAGGCACTCGCATAGATGTCCACCATCAACTTCTTTTACATTGGTGCTTGTAATGATTCTCAGATTCATGGTCTATTTTTCTTTGACATTGCACCTATATGTATGATTCCTTAGGCATAGCATCTCGCTTGGTAATTTGATTTTACAGCTGTATACAAGTTTGTCAAGCATGCAAGAAGTGATTGAAGTGGTTGGGAAATTATCAACTTGTTTCCGGAGAACAAAGGTCTGATGTGATCACTAGGTAGGAAAAATGGGGAGATGGCAAAGCATCCTCACATGGTTGAGTGCGGCGAATACTGGATTGTTGTCACTGGTTGTTGTTGCTGCTGAAAGCATTGGACATGTCATATAAACCATTCTGGGTGTGGTGAATCAGAAAGGCTGTTGTGGGCTTAATGTCATCACATGCCTGCAAGCTATCTGAAGGGAAAGCATTTCCTCTAGAGCCAAAATCCAGTGGTTCCGTAAAACCACAGGCAGAGATCAAGTTTGGATGTGTGGGCCCCCCTCATACATGGCATCCATCCGTGTGTTTCACCCTGGCACCACTGAATGGTACCAGGTGAAACTGTCTCGTCTGAAGGGTTTTATTTCCCTTTATTCGTATGAAGCATCCGTTTGTCCCTTCTTTACACTGTTTTTTTCCTTTGCGACAAAAATAGCCCAACTTCTGATGACTCTTGGGATGGTTCTGAATGACTAACACGAGATTCTTTTTAATTCGGTGCTTTTCTGGCAGCCGCTTCTGCTATCGTAACTGTTTTTCTGTTTTTGAAACAAAAAATCTCAAAATCTTGTTTTATAAGCACACTTTTTAAAAATAGTTAAAATAAAAAAAAAAAAATCCAAGAACCGCCCTGTTTTTAAAAGCTGAAAATTTCAGTTCTTACAAAAAAAAAATTTATGAAATTTTTTGTAATTTCTTGTTTGATTAATCAAATTATTAATGTCTATTTACAACCATTGCAACCACCACCTTAATTTGCCGCACCATAACTACCACCACCACCTCCACCTCTACCTTCGCCACTGCCACCATTACCATTAACTCTACCACCTCCATCTACACCACCACACTTCCAGTATCATCACTGCTGCCTCTATACCACCTCCCCCTCTACCACGGCCACTACCACCACTATACCCACTATTATGGATATCAACAACTCTAACCGTAGCTAACACAACTACTATAATTATAAATCACATTAAGAACTTTGCCAAATAATTTTTGGTTCTTAAAATTTTAATTTTTTTTTATGAGATCTTAAAATTATAATTGATTTTAAATACATGTTACCAAACATGTTTTTTGTTTACTTGTATCCAAAAACCCAAAACCCAAAAACAATTTGAAAATTTTTTGAGGATTTTCAAGTTGTTTCTATAAATAAATAAAAATAAAAAAAAACGTTATCAAACAGCCTCAGAATTATATGCACGTCAAAAACCATCCAATAGCAAAGCCACAAGAAGGGCTTGAAACATAACGAGATCCTATACGCCGCAGACAGGAGGTGACATTCCGTAGAAGAACTAACACACCCCCGTCAAGATCATTCTACGTGGGTGACCTGATTTCATGCTTCAAGTCTGCTGCTCAACCAATGCAGCTGTTTGTTACTATCTGCTCCCTTCAGTCTGTGGTGTCTTTCAGAAAGGAAACCCAGCTAGTCAACTTCCCATTTAAAGCAGGACCTGCTGATCAATTCTTACTAAATTCTCAATAATTCATGCATCTCCACTTCTATAAAGATGATAAATTAAACCAGGCCATGCCGCCAAGATAATCAATTTTCGGTTGGTCTTATGTGAACCATTTCACATTCATTCCGCCAAGATAATCAATTTTCGGTCTTACTTATGTGAACCATTTCACTCAAAATAAATGTAAAAATTATGAAGTCGAATTGCAGGAAAACCACAGAATGAGAGAGTGCGCATATTATCATGCTACAAAAGTACATTAATGTGACTTCCCATGCACATTAGTGTATATCACAAGAAATTTATAAACCTGAGGATAACCTTGTAAACTTGGTGGGGAAAAGAAATTTCAAAAGATTGTTCAGAGCAATTAATCAGCATCCATTTCTTCCAATGCTGCTTTAGCTGCTGCTTTGGCTTCCTCTAAAAGCTCTTCGGGGACCTGAAATCTCACAAGAGGCAGTATGATGTCAAGAAAACGATATTTATACAGCAACACAGGATTCATTCTGTCAATCTACTATATTTTAACAAATTAGACCCTAGCTGATGAACTTCTTATGCTGCTGGAATCAGATCTTCCGTCCATAGTGTTCCACACAATAAATAGTGAAAACTGTTGTCTTCTACAAAGGCAACGATACACTTATCAAAACCAAGGGCCACCACAATTACCTTGCCCAATACAAAGAAACAATTGCTTACTAAACATGGCTAGTAAACCCGTCATACCATTCCACGCTATTAAATAATGAACTAAAAGGTCGATGGTTACCATCTCCATTGGATCAAAATTATCATAAGTTCCAATATTACTAAAATATTCAAATATTTAAAATCAGTCCTAAGACAAGAGTTTATATTTTCTTCTTTTGACTCGATGTATCTTGGACTTTCATAACAACATTCACCTGCACCACTTGCACAATACGAGGAGAATGGGTTCTGTTCAGTGTTACTAAGTTTTGGTGTAGAATTGTGTTTGAATTATCTTAACCTTTATAGAACTTTTCCATCATTCAGAGATACAGAGTCTTGCCAAAAGAATTGTTTAAATTATTATTTAAATACTGTCTCAAAAATAAAGAGTGGAAAGAATGCAGCCAATGTGACATTTTCAATATTCATATGACCAAAGGTTTGTGGCCAAAGTATAGATGTGCACCCACACCCCATAAAATCTGGAAAAAGCCAAAACCTCCCTCCCTCCCTCCCTCCCTCGCTCTCTCTCTTTCTCTTGCTTCCTCATTTCTTTGGCAGTTTATAAGCAAAAGGATTATACCTCATCTTTTACTTAAGAGTAATGACCCTGGAAGTATATCTGGATGTTATATACTCTTACTCTCCCACATTCATCCACTGAACTTACCACAACATCAATGGTGCTTGAATGGAGGAGAATTGCAGCATATTTGGGAGACATGTATACATTTTGTTACCCCAGATCGTTCATCACTAGTATTACCATAGTTTATAATGCTGAAATTAGTCAAACAAGCTTCAAAAATTTCCTAGACAGGGCCTACAAAATGGGTTCAACAGATAATTACTGCAGAATTATGGTAGTACACAGATAGCCTAATGCATGCCCATATAATAATAAATAATTGAATCATTACTGGAGAACCTCAGCATTTTGAAATGTAAAAGGAGTTTCCTCAAAGTACTGTTGTCAAGGCAAACGTGTATGTAGGACACAAGGACCAGAAGATTCAAAGGTGTACCACAACAAGGTCAGAGATTAAGTTTTCACCTCAGTGATAAAGAAATTACCTTTTGATGCTGGCGGTTTGATTCATCACAGACCCAGCTCATTTCCAATTCAAAAGCCTTATCCTTGGCCTCATCATGAACTCCATAAATTCTGCATGGCAGACAGTATCAATTTTCATCAAGCAAAAGAAACTAAAATAGGAAATATATCAAATGAAATCAGAAAAATACAAGTAGGATATCCTAGACCCCCTTTCTTGACCATTATGAAGGCTAAGCATGACAAAAAAAAAAAAAAGGGTTTCTTCAGTTTACCATTTTTTAATCTTATGCTAGACTTTCTTCAGAAAAAACTGTCATGCTGAACATTAAGAATAATATGCTGCAAAATGAGGGTTACAGTGATAAGTGTGCAATGTCTAGCCAAAGGATTCTCTGGAAATGGCATGATGCAACAGAATCCAGTAGCAATGGGAAGTAAGAGTTGTCATGTTGATCAGTACAAAAAAGAGTAATATATACGAGTTACAATAAAAACATAGAGAAGGGCCATCTTCGCAATCACAAAAGATATAGAGCAACAATAGATTTTTATTTTTATTTTTCAAGTCAAATTAGAATACTTTCTTATTTTCCTGAATCATTGGCTTTACATATCATATTATCAATTTGAATAGATCACTGATGAATATCTTGCAGAGTACAAATAAATTGGCTTCAAGATGCTCAACTTTCATTTTGAATTGAACCATATACCAAACTAAAGTACATTTGACATGGCAAGATTGTACATTACTCCAATTTTTAATGTGTAATACTGTATTAAGAAAAATGCTCAGTTTTTATGGGTGCCAATTTCTCTTGAGGCTAAACTAACCTTTAAGAAGTTAAAATACCTTCACTAGATACATCAGATTGGTGGGCACTATCTTCAAAATTTTATCAGAGTATCCACTAATAGGCTGAACTTTTCCTTACTTCAGATCTTTTCCATATCTTTACAAAACACCCAGCTACTTGACAACATCAGCAAAGGGGGACCAAATGCAAAACCAAGGTTATAAGGAACCTAAACGTTTCAAATAAGTCAATGCAAGAAAATATATCTAGAGTTGAACTTCAGTAACACTATAATAAAGATAGATGGTTAGAGATTTACCAATGTTAAGAGATTTGCCAATGTGACATTTTCAATATTCATATGACCAAAGGTTTGTGGCCAAAGTATAGATGTGCACCCACACCCCATAAAATCTGGAAAAAGCCAAAACCTCCCTTCACATATGCACAAATTGTCACAAAGTCCCTTCCACCAGGTAGCCATCATGTAAAGGGACAGAAGTAGCTTATGTCAGCTAAAAAAGTTGTTTTTATATCCAAATTGCCTCTTAAGCAATAGCAAAGTACTTTACCCTGTATGTTTAATGTTAGAATTTCCATCCCTTTCTTTTTTACAAGGCATTTGGTGTCAGCTTCTTTCCCCAACAAAGTGCGCAAAATCTATTTTTTAGCTTGGGTTGAAATCATCTGCTGCAGCTTAACTGTGGCAGACACTGCAGCAGCCATTGGATGCTTCCACGTGCAACATGTCGCGGCTGTTGCTTTTTCACATTTTTTTAATGTTAAATGTCAACTGAAGTAACATTTTACATTGGAAAATGTAAAATACACAACAGCGGTGAGATGCTGCACATGGCATGCAACATCCCACAGCTGCTGCAATGTCTGCCGCAGTTAAGCTGCGGCAGATGATTTCAACCCGTTGTCCCTTGTACACAATTTTTTTTGTTGAGAATTGCTTTTTATTTTATCGTTTTCAAGTTAGTTTTGAATTTGATTAAAAAAAATTTTATTTGTGAAGCTAAGTTGATTTTCTGTTTCGTTTCTATATTATATTAACATCAAACTTGTGATTTTTCCAATAATTTGAAATCAGTTATGAATAATTTGAAATCAGTTATGCTGATTTTTAAATGAATTTAATCTCAAGAGACATTTTGGTCCTTTCAATGAGGTCATTAACAACGTTATAGACCTAACAGCGGACATGCATTGCTACCACTTACGCATGTGTGAAAGGAGATTTTTCGCTTTCTCCAAAAATCAGAGGGTCTATGTGCACAAGTGACAAACTTCAAAGGGTAAAAGTGCAATTTTTCTAAATATCTATGACTAACTAATATGAGGATGGCAAAATTAAAGATGGAAAGACTAGGAAAATTAAAAATTAGGTAAACAAATCAACAGAGCTAATCATAAGCAAAGGAAAAAATCATGATTTAAGATTCAGAAGAAAAAAATGAAATGTGTCAACACATACACTAATATATTTAGGTTTTAGGAGGGGCAGGTCCAAAACTTCCATATCAAGTTTTGAACAACACTACAGTTTACTCTACTTCTTTGTCAGCTTATATGGAAAGATACCTGAGGCATATCAATTTCGACAAGACCCAGGTCCCAATCTACTACTTTAAATCATAGTTAAATTAGAAGATAGTCAGCTTGGATGATTATGGCGTATTAAAAATGAAGACCAAAGACAAATCAAGGCACTACTGAGAAAATGCAAGTTTGCGGAAACAGAAGGATCTGGTATGGTGAGAATAATCTGAACACAGAAAACTGGAGGAGACACTCGGTCAAGGAAGCTCTGGCATGGACTGCAACATAAAACCAAGCAGAAATACAAAATGCCTAACCCATTAAAGAATAACTTACAACAGGTCCAGTCTTATTAACCATGAGAAGGGGGAAAATCCACGTAAATATGTAAGATGAGAATCAGCAAACAGAACACAGAACATAACATCAGAAGTACAATAAAGGCCAAGAAAGGAGAAAAGAGAAACAGCTCACATCTTGGCTACTTCAATGACCCCTTGTCTGCATGTCATTTCAGAAAGCTTCAACTTTTCAATTTCTCTGTCCCAGTCATACATTTTATCATGTAAGCACCGTCAGCATAAATAAATGCAAAATGAAAATGCTTCAAACTAACATAGGAACATACACATGTATCCTCTACTGTGTGCTGCAATCATTTTTTTTTTATAGAAATTGCTTCAATATAGTTTTCCTCATTCTTTTATCTTTATTTTCAAGTATTTTGTAGACTAGCATATCTTAACCTAGATTTTTTTCCAAATTTTATTTCATTTATTTGTTGGGAATTCTTACACTTCTGTTCTTACTAGTTATTGTTTTCCGTTTCCAGGATCTTGAAAACTAAACTCAAAAATATAAAAAAACTTGTCATATATTTGTCCTTATTTAAAACTTCCGGTATGTTTCTGTAGACCGAAGATTGAATAACAAAGTTAATATTTTGACTTAATCAGAAAATAATGAAGATGAAGTTAGAATATCATCAAAAATGTAAACATGGGTTATACACAAGTGGATATAGCCATACATGGTGTACATGATACACCATGGAAGCATGTGAGATAGGGCTCTGATTGTTTCATATATTTGGCTGTTGACTCTCTTGCATCATAAATATCTGAGAAAGGATGCACTACTAAAATAGATCTTTTCGTGCATGCAATAAATGTTTTGTTATACTAAAAATAAATAACATTTGTACTTCTATACAGATTAGCTTATTTCTTCAGAGCCACTATGCTTTCTCAAGAAGTAAGCCATTTACGAACTTACGTTTTAGCAGCCTGCCTTCCCTTCCCAATTGCAGCACCAAAATATTTCTGCAATAAGTTTCCCAAGGCAAATTAGTATATCAGATGGTATCTCAAACAACAATTTTATATGAATCCAGATTGTAAAATCAGGATGTACCACTAGATCATAAATAAAAATCAAGTACATGTTGATGAATAAAGGGTATGAAGCTGATGAAAATTAAGAAAACAGAAGATAGAAGACTCAAGCCAGATTCATTTCTATAATGTGGGGCCTATTCAACTCACATAGGAAACACCAGAAGGTTCAACCATGTACAACTGTGGTCCATCTCTATCATAACCTCCAAGAATTACTCCACAGCCAAATGGTCTGCACCATCATAAATTCCTTGTAGTCAGGGAAAAAAATGGAAAACTAGAATAATAAATGTCTGAATTGACAAAAGAATGTAAGAACCATACTATTTCATACCTCAGCCACCAATAAAGCGTACACAAATGCACATAACTTGCAACACGTTCAGCAAGTTCCTTCACAGGGATCGGTTCACCATAGATACTGCACAACCAGGGCATCAACAAACCTAAATTAAGATATGAAAAGTTATCTATGGTAATCAAATGTATTAGTCATCTCTTTGGCTTTGGTTTCTTGCAAGTAAAAGTCCAAAATATGCCGGGCAACCATACACCAGGATTTTAACTTTCATTTTACAAAAAAGCCTGTCTTTTGAGTTTCCCACTTTACATGATATTGGTGGTAGTTCATCAAAAATATTACCAATATCTTAAAAATATAACTTATATAGAATCATTTGATAAAAGACAGTATAAAAGCTTTATGCTTGGTTTTAAATATCCTTATATCCCTCAACCTGGACATATCTAGCAACATATCCCTTTTCCATGGGAGGCGATATAAATCCGTTATTGGAATCTTGCGCATTTACCTCAATATATAAAGCAATGTATCTCCATTCCCCAGGTGGTGATATATCTAGCAACATCAATATTTGAAACCTTGACTCCCTAGGCTCCAAATTTTTGTATTTTTTACAAGATTTAACTTTATAACCCAAATATAGAGCATTCGAATAACTTACAGGAATCACATAGGCCTCTGGAGGTTTAAACACCGAAATTTAGAATCTGTGAGGCATGTTATAAACTTTGATGCTCTTTTGTTAATCCACCTTCTTTGCAAAAATATAGTTCATTTTGGTTGAATTTTATGTTGATGCATCTATGTGCTGTACCCACATGCATCTGACATAGTTTTTTAGGAATTCACAAGGAGGAAGGAACAGAGGAAAATAGCAACAAAAAAATAGATTTTTTTATTAAGGAAATGATCATATCCCAACGTAAATCCTACAGAAGCAGGGTGTTGGGAGGAGTGGACTGGCAACAAACTTAAACATCAGATTTTTTTGTGCAAAGTAGCTGCACTTAGAATTAAACTGGCATATTTATGGTTGTAGCCCAAGTTTCTATGTGTCAATCCTTAGAAATCTACAGGAAATGACACTGAAACTTTTCAAAGGCAAGTATCTTCCATTTTTATCCTTCTCAAATTAATGAATAAATTTTATATATAATAGTAACCAAGGAATGCAGTTTCGGTGAATTTTGCTCATGCCAGTAGAAAGCAGCGTCGAAACCACTTGGTTTCGGTGAACCGTCAGTTTCGAGTAACAAATGGCAGCATGGGCGGAACATGCCACTGGTGCTACTCATTGTGTAAGCAAAATGGGTGAAATTTCAAAGTTTCACACGTTTTGCTCACGAAATGGGAGGCACATTCCACCTGTGCCGCCCATTTCAATTAGTTTTTTTTATGAAAATGGACAAAACCCCTCATGCTGTTGAAAAATTAACTGTTTTAACGCACAAGCTTCAAATCACCCATCATGCCATATACAGTAATATATATTATATAAAAATGCTTGACCTATGTATCAGTGTCCTCATTTTTATTTTTAGATTAACAATTACTTATTTTAATTTGGGGAAATATTAAAATTTTAAAAAATTGGTAGAATATGAAATATTTATGAACAATTAGGTAATTCAATTAAAAATAATCTAACATTTATATCGTTGTTTCATTCATAAAATTGATATAAGTAGATATAAAAAAATTGACAAATGACTTGAAATTAGAAAAAGGCCATAAAAGCTTATAATGCGAGTTCACTTGTCCAAACGTGATTCGGATAATAAAATATTTAAATAATATTTACTATTAAAAACTACAAAATTTGAAAGAATCATAAAAAAATTTAATAAAGGTCATAGAATATAGTATTAGTCTTAAGACTATTTGTTTTTCTTTTCTTATTTTTTGGTTTTATTATAATTTTTTTAAGGCAGCACAAGTGACATGCTGCAGATATTCCAGCGAAAGGGCACCGTGGGACCTGAGATTCACATAATCTATATTTATCATTTATAATTAATGTATAATTTATCTTGAACATTAAGAAAAATAACTGTCATTTTAATAATCATTCACCAAACAGATTGACTATTAATTAGCTACATAACTGCCTTTCAATTATTAAAAATACAAATAAATATAAAAATTATATAAAATCAGGAATTATATTCAATTCAAAAGTTGCTTTAAAATTTAATAATAGATATAGATATCAATAACCTATGCCTACACGACCTGTTAAAGTTACATTAACCAATAATTCTGCTAGATGCCTGCCCATGAAGATATTGGTGAACATCAATGAGGATGAGAAACAAATTTGTGCAGGGAGAATATGGATTGGTACCATAACACTGTCACCTTTAGACTAAATCAAGACTTCAAACTAAGTCAACACTATGTACATTTGATACTCATTGTCATTTTGTATGTTGATCATGCATTTAGAAATTATATTTGTTTACTTGTTTCCATGTTGTTTTTATGATATTTAGATGTATTTTTTTGACTTAGTGTGAAAGGTAGCATACATTTCATATATCAATAAAATATAAAAAGCATTCATTATCATGCCAAGCTATTTAAAAAGTACTAACATGTACTTGTATATGATTTAGCAATTTATAAAGTTTCCCTAAAAAAAATTTCATGTTTTTCTGACCCTCATTTTTCATCCATATTACAAAATGTTCCACGAAAATGAAGGAAAAAATCCCCTTGAGGGCTAGTTGCAAATTTCTAATGAAAGCAAAATTGAGAACGTTCATGAGTTCATGTATAAAGCATCAAAGATTTAATAGGACATTAGATTTGTCTAGTTTCCTAAGCCAGGGGTAAGTTTCCTTGATTTATCAACTCCAAATTCAAGCTATGGTTTCACCATAAAGATATCCAAAGGGAGGCCATTTAACCAGAAATAAGGTTGTGCATAGATAACATGTGACTAAACTAATAAAAACCAAATGCAAATACCAACAAAGCCCCAAAATTTATCAGAACTAATTCCTAGCCTTCACAAAAGTTTTTCATTTCTATCTGAACTTTAAAAATCCATTGAACTAATTCCATGGATATGGAAGTTTGACATGCACATATTGGTTTAATCAAGGTCCAAAACTTGCTAATGTATAAGTCTTGGTTTATTGTGCAAGATTGTAATGCAAACCTTTCATAGTTAGTCGCTTCTGCCTTGGCTCGCGCAACAATTTGCCTCCCATCAGCAGCTAAACCAGCAACGGCCTGAAATTGAATGTAAATACATCAAAAACAGCGGCGTTAGACACGAAATATGAGGTGAAGCATACAAGACTGTGATGAGCACCAGAATATTCAATCTTGAACAAAACATTATCTCAAACAATAAGTTTTCATATGAGATTATCAATGTCAAAAACTCTTCGATCAGAAAGATACTAAAAACACATTCCATGTAATACTTTAGTTTTCTCCCTCTCTTTAAAAGCACAAAGTTAAACATCTATTAAGGCACAAATCTATTAAGTTTTTAAGTTGTTAAAGGAACAGCTGTGTCCCATTAAAGGAACAGCTGTGTCCCATAAAAATATAGCGTGAATAGTTAGCCTGGAAGTGGTGTTAATACATAGCAGTGGCTTTCTATTTTATATAGGTATGGCTCTACACTCGTTGTCAGCTACCAAACTGTGACATGTATCGGTTATTAGTGATAATGGGCAAACTTCCCCTTATAATACATGCTTCCCATCTATCACATTAACAATTTGCCAACTAAAGTCCTGCCATATTTCAACTATTTAGAAAACAGTTTCATGTATGTAGGAACATCACAATCATATCAGCTCAAAATAGAAAGAAATATCTTGTCACCAGAAATAATTATTTAGAATGTTAAAATGGCATTTTATAGAAATCACAATCATAGCAGCTCCAGAATGTAGAAAGAAATATCATCTCACAAGAAATAATCATTTAGAACGTCAACAAGGCATTTAATAGAAAAGTCTAACATCTACCGATTAAAACTTTTACAAGCTCCCAGCAAATAAGTTAACTTTTAAAGATAATATTGAATCTCATACAGATTGAGCTAACTTTTCCGCTAGTTTTGCACGCATTTCATGTGAATAGGCTTCGCTTAAGGGCTTTCAACTGATCAAATTTAGATCCAAATTTGACCCATATTCAATCCAAAATATAAAAGATGATTCCAACTACACATATAGACCAAATATGGTTTTAGAAATTCAAATCCAAATTAATTAGCATTTGAATATGAAATGTCCTATGTCAGTCTGATTTCACATTTGCCTTCTAAATCTTTAATTTAGCCTTAGATTACGTTTAATATTTAATTATCTTATTGATAATGGATATTGTTAATAGCATCTGTTGTACATAATCCGTCCCCCTTATCCATACATCAGTTCTTTCGGTGATTCATAATGAAACATACAGTTCAAGGCTTGAACCATGAAATTTAACAGTGAAATTAAATCTATAAAGATTTCAGATTCTGTTCTATATCTGATTTTTGCAATGGATTTTAATTCCTTAAATCTGATCAGGTTTTCTTCCAGATAAAAAATTCTTGTTCAAATATAGATCTAGCAAAATCCAAACCAGACTCAACCTGTTGAAAGCCTTACTTAGATTTCATCCAAAATGATCACTACAAATCAAAAGAAAAAGATGACAAAATTGGAACTCTACAAAATATGAGATGTGTTGTGAATAATCAGGATCGTAAATGGACAATTAGAAAAGAATAAAATCAATCAAAAGGAAAGCAAGATTTACATGGTTCGACAAATTGCCTACATCCACAAGCAGAGACGATCAAAAGTATTCATTATGAATAATATGTGCACACAAGAATAAAAAACGCTTAAACCCCAAACCCATTATACCTAATGCTCTCATACAAACACACAAGATGTTTCTTCACTCTGAGATGTATTTGAATGCTTAGACGTTTTCCTATTTATAAGTGACCCTTATAGGTTTGGCATTCAATAAGGTTGATAGCAGCTGGTGGTTGACAGTTGATGGTTGCTATAAACTGGCATTAACTAAGATCGGTGGTGGCTGGTGGTTGGCAATTGGCGGTTGCAATAAACCAACCACGATTTTAAACTTTCTTGAAGTCACCGTATTTGATTTTCTCAAGCTATATTTTAACAAATCTACACCTTGGCTTGAGATCTCCCAAAGGATGAATTAAACTTCTGATGCTCCTCCACAACCCCAAAGGGCAATCCATGAGTGCATATCCCAATTAACTCCAAGCAATGCTTGAACGTAGCAACAGGAATTGGCTTCGTGAGCATATCCGTTGTATTGTCTGCATTGCAATCTTCTTCACTGTTATATCCCCTTTGGAAATAACATCTCAAACAATATGTCGCCTAACATCAATATGCTTGGTTCTTTCATTATACATCTGATTTTTGGTTAGATGTATAGCACTTTGGCTATCACAATATACAACAATCACACCCTGTTGTAAACCAAGATAAAAAACCAAACCTCGTAGCCAAATGACCTCTTTCAATTCCTCTGTTGCTGCCACATACTCTGCTTCTTTTGTAGACAAAGCTGTGATAGACTGTAGACTTAGCCTTCCAACTAATAGCGCAACCACATAGGGCAAACACATATCCTATAAGAGAACTCATTTTATCCAGGTTGCCCGCATAGTCTGAGTTAATGTAACCAACAATACTACCAAGTGTTGTACTACTCTTTCTAAACACTAGGCCTACATCTGGTTTACCCATCAAATAACAAAGAATCCACTTTACCGCCTGCCAATGAACTTAACTTGGATTACTCATGTATCTGCTTATATCGGAATTCTGTAATGGTACCTTCAGGAAAGTCTAAAACAGTGGCTGGTTTATAGCAACCACCAATTGCTAACTACCAGCCACCACCAACCTTAGTTAATGCCAGTTTATTGCAACCATCAATTGCCAACCACCAGCTGCCATCGACCTTATTGAATGCTAAACCCATAAGGCTCACCTATAAATAGGTGAGCATCTAAGCATTCCAATACATCTCAAAGAGAAGAAACACATTGTGTGTTTGTATGAGAGCATTATGTGTATTGGGTTTGAGGTTTAAGAGTTTCTTATTATTGTATACACTATATTATTCATAGTGAATACTTCTTATCGTCTCCGCCCGTGGATATAGGCAATTTGCCAAACCACGTAAATCTTGCTTTTTTTGTGTGATAGCTTTTATTCTATTCTAATTGTCCAACTACGATCCTGATTTGGATTTGCTCATATCAAGATTTTGTGATGGCACCTTCAACGTTAACAATAGTGTTCAACGTAGAGAAGTTCGATGGAAATAATGACTTCAATCTATGGCATTTAAAAGTACGTGCCCTAATTTCACAGAAAGGCCTTGTTAAGGCTTTAGATGGTAAAGAAAAGTTACCCTCAACAATTTCAAAAGACAAACAAGAAGATTTGCTCATCAAAGCACATAATACAATTCTACTATGTCTCGATGACGAAGTTTCGTCTAAGGTTGGAGAAGAAAAAATGGCACAAGAATTATAGGAGAATTGAAAAAGCTCTACATGACCAAATCCCTAACAACAAGGTTATATTTAAAACAATGCTTTACACCGTTCATATGAAAAATTATTTCAAATTTGAAAATCATCGATGTGAGTATTCTTGATGAAGATCAAACTCCCATTCTGTTATGTTCCTTACCACAGTCCTATGAGCATTTTGTCATAACATTGCTCCACGGAAGGGACTCCATCACGTTGGAGGATGTCAAATCTGCCCCCCACTCTTTAGGAGCTCAAAAAGAGTGTGTCTGGTGTTCATGCTGGTGCAGATGAGTAGAGTGATGCTCTTGCTATTTGTGGTAGAGGAATAGAAAAAGGCTTTGACAATAAAAGCAGATCTAGATCAAAATCCAGATCAAAATACAAAGTCAAATGCTTTTATTGTCACAAGGTCGGGCACATGAAGGAAGATTGCAGAAAGCTTAAAGAGAAAGAGAAAAGTGAAAGATCCTTTGCAATTACCAGTGTTGTCTAAAAAATCCGATGATGTTGTAGAAAACATCCTGTTCGTAACCATGGATACCTTTCAACCTGGAAAAGATTGGGTTCTTGATCCCGAATAATGACTAGAGGTCGTGTCTTGATGGGTAACAATAACTTATGCAAGACAGTTGGAATTGGCATTATCAGAATAAAGATGCGCAATGGTACTATTAAGACTTTGACAGGCATTCGTCATGTTCCAAATTTAAGGTTGAACCTTATCTCTTTGGGCACCCTTGACTCCAATAGATACAGATACTCTACTGAAGGTGGAGTTTTGAAAGTTATCAGTGATGCCATGGTCGTGACGAAAGAAAAGAAGATCAAGAATCTCTATTTGCTTCAAAGAACTACGGTAACAAGTACTTCAACTTATTGTGTCATCATCAGAATTAGATTCAGACACCAACAAATTATGGCACATGTGACTAGGCCGTATGAATTAAAGAGGGATGCACAAGCTAAGTAAGAGAGGTCTACTGCTTGGCCATAAAATCAGAAAGCTGCAATTCTATGAACATTGCATGTTCAAGAAGAAGTGCAATGTGAAGTTTAGCAGTGCTGTTCATAGAAACAAGTCAACTTTGGATTATATCAATTCTGATCAATGGGGCCCTTCTTGTCTTCCTTCCCAAGGTGGTGCTCAATATATTTTAACTTTCATTGATGATTTTTTGAAGAAAGTTTGGACATATTTCTTAAAGCCACCATATTTGACATTCTTAAGCCATATTTTAACAATATGGATCAACAAAATAGGTGACATAAGTTCTCTAAGAATGCTCAAACTCAATAGTCTTTATTTAATAGCTGGCTGTCATGAACTATTTTTAAAAATTTTATTGAATCATTTAAAGGAATGCAAAGAATAAATGTTTTCAAAGGAGGAAAAACATGATGATAATGCCAAATCTCAAAATGTTATACATAAAAAATGCTGGCAATGTTAAATCCTCGGAAGAGAAATTTAAAAAAAAAACACAAACAAATATAAACTTCACCCATTGAATTATACTGAATAAAGTTCTAATGCTTGATATTATCATGTATGTTACCATGAGAAGAAATTAAAAAAGAAAAAAGGAAACAAATGTAAACCTACAACACCAAATAATATAGCATAGGCTTCTGATGCTCAAGATCATAATTTATTCTATGTTACACGGACTCTTCGCAGAACCCCCAAGTACTCGTGTCAACACGACACGGGTGCTGGTATGGGATCTGTGTCAGATCCTTCCCCAAAACTTCGGACACGGTGCTGAAAAAGGAAGGAGAAAGAAACAGGCTAGAGAGAACCTTGCCGGAAAAAGAGAGGGGCCAGAGAAGAAAGAAATAAAAGGAGAGAGAGAAAGGGCATGGAGGAGGGTGACGGTGAGGGGGAGACGCACAGTCGCCCTCCTCTATTCTTGTTAGAAAAAATGAAGGCGACAGTGAAGAAGGGGCGCATCGTCGCCTCCTCTATTGCTTTGAAAAAAAAAAAAAAAGAAGAAAAGAGAGAGAGAAAGGAAGAGAGGGAGGGAGAGATTGGAAGAGGTGTACCTGGTTGTCATCTCCTCCGTCGACTGTGGGAGCTCTTTCTCCGTTAACAAAGAAGGTTGTGGTGCCCGTCATTTAATAGAAGGTAAAATTGATTTACAATGATATTTTTAAAATTAATTCAGATTCAGCTACCTAAGTCTTCATAATTGAAAGGTAGTGATACTTTTTAAAAATAAGTGTCATTTTACTGTTGACAAAATGTATCCTTAAAAGACAAAAACATCCTTAATTTAAAAGACAAAAATATCCTTATTAGACTTCTTAAACCTTGTTAAAACATGATAACAAACAATTGTTTACAAGTCTTTTAGGGGTATTGTTTGAATAAATTCTTCATGAATTTTAAAAATGACAATTATTCTCAATAATTTAAAAAAGGTAACTGAAATAGAAACCTATTACTAAATATAAAATAACACATATATAATAGACATATATAGAGGATATTCGGAAACTTTTTTTTTTTAGCCGAGTCCCATTATACGTGCCCAATTTTTGGACACTTTTTAGCCGAGTCCCCGTATCCTATATTTTAAGTGTCAGAGATGTCCAACTCCTAGACACGTACCCGCACCCAACACCCGTACCCGAGTCCATGTAACATAGAATTTATTACCAAGAGAATTAAAACAATCAAAAACATCCATTGGGAGCCAAAATTATGTTTAGAAACCATCAAAAACATTAAATGGATCAATAGGTAATCTATAAAGAATAGGATGATTTCTTTGCAACAGTATCACCTTAATAAAGTTTCCATCATGCATTACTGTAATTACACATGTAACCTGCCTCATTGAAGCCATGATACCTATCCCTAAACCAAATTCCATTATTATACAGGAACATAACAACCAGAATTTACTGCAAGCTGGAATTTGAACACTGATTTGCTAATTATACATATCATACAATACTGCGGTATTAATGTCCAAACTGCATAAAAAATCAGCAAAAGCCATTTTGAGTGCACTGAATTCACAACATCATTACTCTAATCTATCTTATAACTTTCACCACCTTCTTATTCCCCTGAAGAGCCTTTCTGTTTTATCAGTAAAGCACAATCATCGAAATTAAGCATAACTTTACAACATTGCAATGTCACCTTATTGACTCTGACCACCCTAAAAGGTTATATGTATTTTCATAGGGGCCAAGAAAATACCAACACGAAACCCAGATACCTAACAGAAACCACAAAACCCAATACACCAAAAGGCTCAAGGACATATAATTAGAACAGTATATAACAAAATCCTTTATAGAGGAAGAAGCAAATGAGACAGTGAACAATCTCAGTGCAAATATATTAATATTTTGCTGTTAAAGTTTCCCTTAATTAGAGATGCACTTTTATTTGATAATTCAATACATTAATGGCGTAAAATTAAAGGCAAAAACAAGAGGGGGAAAAAAGCTACCATGCCCGCATGTCGATGTACTGAATGGATTCTCCTGTTTGAACCGGACAGCATCATTTTGGATGCTATCAGCTTTTCAAAACCCTAAACCCCAGCAAAACTAATCAGTAAAATTCCTCTGAGAAATGGAGGTACAAGAAAACCCATAAGAGAATAGATAGAGAGATAAGGAGAGGAGAGAGTGATAGAGAGAGAGAGAAGAGAAATGGAAGAACAAATCCCAAATGTCAGAAACGTTACCATAACAACCCCATCTTTGCATTTGATTCCAATAACAGTTCTGCGATCAAATTTGCAACCATTAGCGAGAGAGAGAGAGAGAGAGAGAGAGAGAAGGAAAACCAATCAAGTAAATAGGTTAATGAAGATCAAACCCGCTGTTATCAACGGCTTTGGAGGCGTATTCGATCTGGAAGACACGGCCATCCGGAGAGAATGTAGTCACTGAAAGATCATACCCAGTCCCTATGCTGCTCATATTTCTTCTTCTCTATGTTATGTTCTCCTTCTACCTTGCCGATCGAAATCAGAAAAAAACTGCAAAACAAGCTTTCTTGGATCCCAAGTCTCTGTATTGCGTTTGATGAAGCGCTCAGGTTTGATCTGTGACGGGAATAATATAGTTTTCCACCTTTTTGCTGAGGGCAATAGGAGGATGCAGAGAAACACTTAGCATCGTGTCCAAACAGGCCTTTCATCATATATTTAAAAAAACCCGAACCCGAATTATTACAAAAGCCCTAGATCGGGTTCGGAACCAAACCAATTACCGATTAATTGTTTAACAATGTCTTAATTCAAATCCTTATTCAATGAAAGTTAATAGCATGATCAATGTCCAATCATTTCCATACAATCTTCTCTTTAGGCGTGATCATGATGCTTACCTGAAATAATAGAACAATGTGTGAGTTAAAACTCACTAAGTTGGAGCCGTTACACTCCACATGATAATAATGTAAGAGGCCGTTTGGTAACGTTTTTTTTAAAAACAGTTTGAAAACTAAAAACGGTTTCAACTGTTTTTGAGTTTTTGAAAACAGGTGACAGGAAACCGTTTGGTAACCATTGCTGTTTTTTTTGGATTTTGAAAACAGGTGACAAAAAACCTGTTTGGTAACAATTATTGTTTTTTGGGTTTTGTTATGTATGTTTATAATTATAATAATTTTTTACAATTATTTCAATTAAAAACATTTTATAGATATTTATCTTTGGCTGATGCTCGCAGAACTCACTGCAAAACCCTGGCTCATCCCAAAATCGTGCCTTCGCGTTGCGACTTCATCTAACCTCTCAGTAAGGGCCTTCATCTTGCCACTTTGCTTTGATTTAAACCAAAAGTGATGAAGAGAAGAGAGAAGATCTCGAACCTGATTCGTCTGGGGTTGGGATTCCTCTTCCAATTTCAGTCGTCGAGCATCAGTGACAAGCTCGTCCAACAGGTCATCAATGTCGTAGGCGAGATGCGTGAGTTGTTGAAGCCACTCTCTGACTGCTGGGTTCGCTATCTGCTTCTGTTTAGCGTCATGAAGCACACCCTGAATCGTCACCATCGTCCTCTTTAGCTTCGCCAGATCGGGATCAACCTCCATAGGACTTGTAAATTCTTTGATCTCACGAGGGACTAATCTATCCAAAGCCACCTGAAGAAACGCACTCAGAAGTAGCTCTCCGAAAGCCATATTTTTCTTTGCAAGAAGAGAAAACAAGCGATTGAGGGTTGTAGCAACGCAAAAAAACCAGAAATGCCAGATTCGTGGTGTGGAGTTCCAATATCAAAGAAAGCAATGGTATGGTTCTCTGCTCTTATTTCTTTAATTAATTGTTGTGGTCCCTTTCATCTCAAAAGTCAAACACAAACTCACCGTCTCTTCATCTTATTTTATTTGCTTCTTCCAAGAGGAGCAGCAGCTCAAAGTCACTCGATTATGGCGGACGAAATGTTTAAAAATGTCTATATCTTCCTCTTCCTTTTTGATGGTTAATGAAAAGATTCATTAACATCCCCCGAGGATGTACTTCCCCCACCATCACATCCTCCTAATGGAGAAGCAGAGAGCAGCAATGCAAACTCTGCAGGTTCTGTTACCCCTAAGCCATTGGAAGCTCCTCTTCCCGTCCAAAATACCCCACCGGAAGTTGAAAGAAGAAGATTGAGAGAGAGAGAGAGAGAGGACGACATGGAAATCGAGAAGAACTCGACTCAGAAGCTGACCACGATGGCAAAGACGAAGAAGTTGCGGTTGAGGAGTACGATGGACGAGAAAAAGATATGGACGAGAAAAAGACGAAGAAGTTGCGGTTGAGGAGTACGATGGACGAGAAAAAGAGGAAGAAGAAGAAAATTTTGGGGTTTCGGGGGGGGGGGGACCACGATGGCAAAGACGAAGAAGTTGCGGTTGAGGAGTACGATGGACGAGAAACAGAGGAGGAAGAAGAAAATTTTGGGGTTTTGGGGGGGGGGGGGGAGGGGGAAGAATAATGTTTGGGAGAATTCAAATAAAAATATTACAAAATTGCCATCGATAAAAAAAACGGTTTTATATTTTCAAAAACCCACTTTTTCAGTTTTTAAAAACGGGATGATTTTGAACCTTTTTTTTTAAAAACAGTTTGAAAACGAAGAATACCAAACATGTTTTTGGTTTTCTGTGTTTAAAAACCGAAAAAACGGTTTCTCAACACATTACCAAACACCCTCTAAGATTTTAATTATGCTAGGTATAATATAAGATGTGTATTTGTGTGTGTATGTAAGAAATATACAATACAGTAAGTTAATCAAAACTATAACAATATACATAATACAACAATGCAATTAAAGCATATATATTTATAGGTTAATATACATACATACATATATATATATATATATATATATATATATATATATATATATATATATATGTATGCATGTGTGTGTGCGCGCACCCCTATGCTCAAACAACTAATACAATGCATGTGATTAACAATTATAATGATTATGTAAAACTAAGGATGGTGATGGAGTTAAACGGGTAACCCGCACTGCTCTCGCCCCTAATGTAGGGTTTGGTATTGTCTAATTCGGGTTAGGGGCAACCCACTCCTGAACCCCATCCAAGCCAAACCTTAGTGTATTAAAATAGGATTTATATATATTTAAAATATCATTTTAATATATATCATATATAAAAATATATATTTAATGAATAACTATCTTATTAATTGATATATTATATGTAAAAACACTTTTCTTTTCATTTTTAAGTATAACCAAGTCAACCCTGACCTCGCGCCATTACCAATCCAATAGGGTAGGTTTGGGTTTGGTATTGGCTAAACCCCTTTAGGGGGTGGGTTTGGGTTCACCAAAACTCACCCTAAACCACCCCATTGCCATCCCTATGTTAAACAAGGAAATCATAAAAAATAAAGAATAATTTAATTTAAGCAGATAAATTCAATTCAATTCAAGCAACTCCAACAAATTAGGTAATATTACACAATTTCAAACAATACATGCAAGCATACAAGCATTCAAATTCATGTTACGCAATAATCAATAACCACTTGAACTTCTTGGTTATTCTTATCAAACCTATCTGTAATATATGGTATTTTAACTAATATTATATTTAATAATAATCAGAGATTTTGAGAATTTGTGCATTAATCTAAAATTCTATTTGGGGCATTGGATTTGGAGAGAAAAGAAAAGGATAGGGAAGTCATTTTTGTTGTTTGGTAGAAGGTAGGAAACCTTATAAGTAGAGAAACAGAAAGAAAAATAGCTAAAGAAATTTCTTTCCACCCTTCAAGAAGTTTCTTCCCAAAAACGTATGGATTTCGAGAGAAACAAAAGGTGCGGGCGTTCGAAGAAAACACCCGATGAAAGTGTCGCACTCGCTCGACCTTGACCTCAACATCTCTTGAACTTCTTTTCCTTCTACATGATCAAAGCGATTTCTCTGCAAAATAAAAGTGATTCCAGGTCATCTTCCTCACCATGCTCTACTGTACCACATCCGCTATTTTTTATTTTCTGAAGAAACGTTGAGCCGCTATTGAGTTCATCATTCTTCCTGGGTTTTAATTGACGCAAAGAAGATAAGCAGCTAGGACGGAAGAGGTAGAGACCTCAACATCACTTTTCTTGTTCTTCTTTGGCAAAATCAGGTAGAAACCCCATAATCATTTTTCACCTTATCTTTCCTGCAATGGAAGGAGATTCAGGTAGAAAACCATTCTTTCTACTGTTGGGACTTGGGTCAAATAGAGATTGTTTAGTCTACAAATTAGGATCTATAAAATTTTTCACTTGTCAAAAAATACTGGGTAAGAGCTTTTTAATCTTCAAAAAGACTTTTGCATTCAATTTTTCATCCTTACCATTCCATCTGAGCAGGTGATTGGTGGATTTGAAGTCTCTTTAATTAGGTGTGGGATTGAAACTTTTGTTGAACTCTTGATTTTTCTGCAAAAACTTTTCCTTTTACCCTTATTTGAATACAGTATCCAGCTTTGTCATTTTGTAAGCCTTATACTACCTATATTCAATGTTTTTGTATCCTAAACGTTGCATTAGCTAAAAATTTTCTTTCTTGTTAGAATAGAGTTCCCATTTTTTTTTGGTGTTTAATTGTTAGGTTTCTTTTCTAATGCCCATATGCTTGAATCTCGTTTTCTAGTTTTTAAGCTCTAGGGTTTGTTGGATTTCACATCTGTTTCTGTTTTTCATCATATATGTGTTGTGTAAGGTTGATTAGAACAGAGATGGGCATATGAATACTGGCTCTAATAATGTTTCAAGTGTTTCCTTGTTAATTCCCTTCTTACTTGATACTTTTTAATAAAGGATTTCAAATTGTTTGGGGTTTCCCCCTTTTTTTCTTTGTTTATATGTATTACCAAATAGTGCAAAGAGTTATATTTATATTATAAAGGAAAAGGAGATGGCATATGAATGTTAAGGAGTTGATAAACATTGAATTTTATATAGATTTAATTATGCTAAGAAAACAGGGAAATATGATTGAGTTGAAAACTTTTTGACACATTGTTTGAATGTGAATTTATTGTCTATTTTAGAAGACCTGTAAAATTTTTTTCTATGATATGAGGCTTTATTGAAGTTGCTATAGAGAGGACACACCAATGAGGTCTTAATACTAAGAAATGATGTTGGAAAAAAAAATACTCTAGCTGGTTAACTAGTAGAAATCAAAGCAGGAGAAGCTCAAAGAATATGCGGGCTTTTGGTTTTAGGCAAGGCACTCACTGGACAATAACGATCTTTCTCAGGCACTGACTTGAATTCACTATTGTTATAAGGAATGGAAGAGGAAGTAGTATTGATTTCTGACAGAAACTGGGTAACATTTAATGGGTTCAGCTATTTGTGTATGTGTCATGTGGGAATTAGATTGATCAAGTTAGCTTCTCTAAGGAGAAGATAGAGGCATCCAAGTGTTTTCATTGTAGATTCTTTAGCCTATTAAGGTCGTTGTTAGAATTTTTTTTGTTTTCTCCCCATTTCTGTTATCTCCTTCAGAAGAGTAAGGATTTAGCTGAACTTTCTTACATACTTTTCCTGCTGCACTCCCTGAATATTATGCATTAAGCTGTGTTATTTATTTGTATAAAAAAAGTGATACGAAAAAGGAGAAAAGTGACCCAGACCTTACTTTCAAGAAAGAACATAAGAATTTGATGAGTTTTGCAGGTTAAATTGAGTTTGTACCATGTGCTAATAAATGATACTCATCTCAAGAAGAATCAATATAACTTTAGAAGCCACTTTCACGGGATAGTTCTCCCTTTTTCGATCAATTCGCCTCTTATTGGGACTTTAGATAATTTACATAAGTGTTACTCTTTTCTTTCACTGGCATAAATGTAGTTTTATTTTCTCAGCTTGAGTTAGTAAAATATCTTTTATGTTTTAGTAAAATATCTTTTATGTTCATCTTACTTTGGTTATGTTGCTTATTGCTCAGTTGTGCTTAATGATAATCATATGTGAATGATGTTGATCTATCTCTAAAAATAAGAGAAAGAGTTCATATACCAATTTGTTGCCAGCAATGAAGTCTAAGTTAATGCATGATTCTAAAATAAGCGTGATTTTTGAAAAATCAAGGTCTCATCTCTTATATCTCTTGCGCTTGGGCCCATCAACATGTTGGGGTTGCCAAACGGGAGGCCTAAAATCATTTACTGGTAACTTTAGCACTATATTTTAAAATTCTTGTTCACAAGCCACCTAAATTTTTAGTTCTGACATTAATTGTCCTCCTAACCTTGTGAGACCATGGAAAATCACCTATTGTGACTTCCTAATCATTACACGAAATCATACAAAACATGGAGTCACCACCATTCAAGTTAAGGGTGTGAATGGATACCAAAGTGAGCATAAGAAATGAAAATAGAGCTAAAGTAGCTCTACTTTGAGGTTTAGTCCAGAGATTGGGTAAGGGGGTTAGGTTATGAATAGGGGAAGGTGTTAAGCACCCCTACTCATCCACACAAAGTGATTGCCATATTTTATTTATGCTTAAACTTGCTTGCAAACGAAAATCACTCAAAACATGTAAATTAAACAATCATATATATGATTTTCCTCATGAGGTGTCTAATAGATTGTGGACTCTCTCTGAGGAAGTATCACCTCCAGGACTTTATGATCCAAGTAAAAATCAAGATAAAACTTGAAGAAAAGTAAATTAAATCAAATCTGGAAAAATCAACACAAGGTCATGCTATTTGAGCTGAAAATTTCAATCAACCATAAATTATTCAATTCGAACTCAAATTGAGTGAAACAAAAGCCATTTGAAAGCTTGAATGAAGTAGAAGATTCAGTAAAAATTTCAATCAAATCTGATTAAAATCAAAGAAGATATATTTGTTCAAAGTTGTTGTAAAACAGTAAAAGTGATGAGTAGCAAAAACTTTGAAAGCCTATTCGTGGAGATTGGCTCTAAATAAATCCTTAAAAATTGGTGTGAATGAAGTATGACATACCATATTTTGAATTGAATAAGCCTCACTCAAAACTTTATCCATTTGTAACTTGTGTGCCCTTTCGAACATACATAGAGGATCATAGATTAACTCTGTAATCTGCTATTGAGCAATACAAAGTCAATCAAGCATACAAAGCTCAAATCAAAGTGAAAATTTATGAAACCAATTAGATTTGAAAATAAACTCATAAAGGAAGACTCAGAATTTGAAATCACTCAAATCGGAGTTGAAATAAGCCTTTGGTGCTCAATCAAAGTGACAAGTTAAGCAATCTGCTCTAATCTGACTTATCAACTTTAATCAAATGGTTTGAAAGATTGGCTCCATAAAAATTGCTCAAATTTTACAAGATTAAACTAGACTTCCTCGCCTTTCACATGCTTCTAGAATCATTCAAACATTCATCCATATGATGAAGTTATGAATGATCCAAGACAAGGTACAGGTTATGTCCAGATCTGTAGAATTGAATAAAAGTCAAGACAAACCCAAGTGTGTGTGTGCTTGATCCACATGATTTGATTTGAAAAGACTTTAAATGACTTGAAAACAGCCCAGAAATATTTAGGGCATGGATTTGGCTTAGATCTCTTATGGTTTAGAGAGTGAGAGCCAAATTTACCCAAATTAATGAAAATTTGCTCAAATCAAAGAGATTAGACCATGAAGTCTTCTCTAGAAGATAAGAATCAATTAAAATCAACTTAACAAGTCCTAAGAAGTTGCTCTAAGGCTTTTGATCTTAGATCTACTATATTGAGCATAGTAGATTTAAGATCTATGCCTATTTTGACAAAATCAAGTGGATGTGTGCATTGAAGTGTGTAGAAAACTCAATTTAAGGAGAAAATTGAGATCTAATGCTATAAAGAGCATAGATCTATGTAATTTTTCCATAATTAAAGATAAAACAAGTACAAATAGCAACCACACACAAATCAACATGAATCATGCAAGTATTTCATGAAAATGGTTCTAAACCTAAATGATCTATTTCAATACTTGTTTCCCCTAGCTCTCTCTTCATGTTTTACGATTAAAAAGGATGCTTAAGGTACTTTAAGCATGGTTTAGGATTGCAAATACAACAAGGCCTTATACTAAAAAAAGGTAGAAGATGAGAGAGAGCTTGAATGAAAAAAAAATGAAAAAGGAAGGATTAGAAGCTCACCTTAGTTGCTTAAGAGAGTTGAGTAGAGAATTGGGCAGAGGTTCCTTTCTTCTTCAACAGCTCTCAATCTTCAAAATTCCAGTCTTTTGATAGAGGAGAGACCCTCCATTTATAAGCAAGAGCAAGGGCAATAAAGTCCCAAGGGTAGACACAAAAGTGTGTTTAGATCCTTCCAATTCAAGCTTAAGGCATGAATTGGGGGAATTTGACCAATTTCGGAGGTCAATTTGGGGAATTTAAGCTTCCCAGAGAGAGGTATGGATATAAATAAGTGAAAGCTCGTGGGGTTTTTCAATTTGAACAATTTTACTCATGACTGAAAACACGGTTATACACAAAACATTTATAACTGAAATATTATTTCAATCATTAACAAGTTATGTATAACCGAAATTTAATTTCAGTTTAAATTCAGTTATGGCCATGTGCAAATGATGATGTGACCTAACAAATGAAGATTTCACCGGCTCATTTAAAAGAACCGAAATTAAATCTCGGGCAAACACAATTTTTTAATAACCGAAAATTATCTTCGGTTATAGATAAAAACTTCATGACCAAAATATTATTTCGGTTACACTATAATTGCCTATAGCCGATTATTTATTTTGGTTAAATATAAAAAATACTCCTTGCAATTTTACATTTCAAACTTGTGCAATTTGAGGTGTCTACAAACCTACCATGTGTACTTCAGTGAAATGATGAAAACAGAAGTTTTAGATGAAGATTATCAAACATGAGCTTATGACTATGTTGTTGGAGATATTAGCAGGGCAAGGTATTTCATGGGAATCCCATACGAAGCAAGCAGTGGTTGAAGATGAAGATGGGCAACAACAATTCTACTTTGCCATAATTAAATTGTTGTTTCAAAGACTCTTCTTAGGCTCTAATTTATGACTTAGTTGTGATATAACTTAAATATAAGGTCTTTTGGATTCCACTGCTGCCACAAGTTGTAGTCTAAGAGGCTTATATTATTTTAAGTCTTTGATGTTATATTTAATTCTACATGTCTCTTTGGTACCAACCTATTATGAATAAATTTTTACATGAACAACTAAAGACTCTTTTTTTGAAGCGATCTTCGTATTCTTATTTTGGTATACTCATTCCTCTCTTTTTTTTTGGTTGGCTTTGAGATGGTAATAGCTGATTTTTTAACATTTGAAGGTGACAATATTTGTTGTTATGGGTATTTGGATGGTGATTGCAAGTATAAGTGGAAATTATTTTCTTTTTTGGAAAATTTATACTAGTGCCCACGAGATAGTATTTGCTCATCCTTAAGCAAATTTCATAATTAGGTGGACTCATGCTTGAAACATATAGTTCTTTTTACCGGGGACTTGGAAGGCTATGGTTCATTTTATCAATAGATATAAATTATGCTCTTTTAACATCAACTACAAATTCAAGAAATCAAAATAACTATTTGGTTTTATTTTCGATTTTCTCTGTGAACAACCAAATAGAAGAAAGTGATTTCTTAAAAAATTCTTTTCTCCTCAAATCCAGGGCTCCAAACACAACTTAGGGAATGATGTGGAGGACTAGGATTTGAACTCTTGGAGGAATCCAACAACTAGATGGTTCTTTGAAGAAGGTAAGCAATACTTAATAATTTCATGGTTTTTGATTGGTTAGATAGAGGGTGTTGTGTGGTTGGGTGAGGCATGGGACCATGTTTTTTTAAACAACAGGTTTTTATGGTGATTTGGCTTGTGCATGAGTTTTGAATATAGATTTTAGAGGAATTGTTGCTAGTGATTGATACGAAACAAAGAAGAGAGGGCTCGCGATCAAATCTGGAAGTTTTCTCTAAAGTTTTGCATGGATTACGTTGGTTTGATTGGAAGAGTTTTCAGTAGAAGCTTTGCTTTAGTTTTGGTTGTGACCAAGGTATGTCGTAGCCCTTAAAATCCAAAACTTGCATATTTTCTAGGTTTTAGTCGATAAACTATTGCCTTTATGGGTTTACGTGCCTGAGTTTAGTGTTCCTTCGTGATCTATATATTCCAAAGCAACTATATTATCTATGTTTGAATATGGAAATATCATTGATCTATCGATGATTATGGTTTTGCTTTCATTGTAGTGATGATTTTATGATGTTGGATTGATTTGGACAATTTTTTGGCATAAAAATAATGATTTAGAAGTGTTTTGGTGGGATTATAACCTTTGGCTTGGAATAGAAGTTTGATTTTCAAAAGAACAAACCCCAAAAACTCAATTTTTCCTTCACGTTTGACCCTTGCTCGAGCAGCCATCGAGTAAGATATCGAACCCTAGTTTTTGTCTCTTCACGCTAGTCCTGTGCTTGAGCAAGGGACAGGCATTGTCTTGATTAATTGCAGAAACCTACAACCAGAGAGTGGCGCTCGATACCACGAGCCATGCAATCAAGCGACCATACCTAATTCTTTTGTTAAACCTCTACAGCTCGTCCCACTCCTGATGCATGCTCAAGCAAAAACTTGCTTTGTCTCACACGGTCTATATCTCGAGTGACCGTTGTGCACCTGGCTCCGATTATTGATTTACTTTACCACTGGACTTGCGCTCGACCTAAGTTAAAGCGATAAAAAAAATTAATAATTTTCCAAAATCAGTCATCTTTCAACCAAAATTATATTTAAAAGACTTACGGTGTATTTTTAAGATTGTATAAAGGTCTTTAAGACAATTTTGACTCTTCAAATGTTTACGCTAAATTTATAAATGTGTATAGATTTGTTTTAGTTGGAGAAATTGGTAATTTTTGGTGCCTGCATATACTTTGTAGGATTTGTGTCTCTTCCACTTATCTTCGGATGAGGTTTTGATTCCTTCCATGTATCTTAAAATGGTTTATGTCAGGGATGAAAATGTTGGATTGGTCCGATTTATTCGGTTTAATGTTTGGCAAGCATAGCTTAGCTTGGATCCAATACTTAAGCTAGATAGTGAAATGGGTTGGTTTTTGTTTGATTGACACCTAGTTTCCATGTTATGCATTCCTCCATGTATCTTGAAGAGGCCTTCTTGAATCTGGTTGAGTTGCAACAATCTGTTTCAACATGTATTTTGGTGAGGTCTTTTTGGGTATATTGTTGCGGTTTTTTTGACTGGATTATACTTGCCAACCCCTTCTTGGATATAATTTGAGTACTCCACAGTAAGTCGCTTTTATCTGGTTGCAAGTAAGATGTGAGGAGGCAATTTGGCCTTGTAAGCATCTTATTTTTGCACCCCTGGAAGTGCTGAAAATGAAAACCCTGGCGGAAAAGTCAAACCCTGAGGGGACGAAAATTGACTTTTTGATCAAGTGATAATTGGCTACCTTGCTTTATCTCAATGGATAGAGAATCCCGACATGGTTCCAACGCAACTGAATTTGCTGGAATCGGAGTCCGGATAAAGGTTCTGCAGGCCAGTCAAACTTGAAGGGGAGCCGAAAGTTGACTTTCTGCTAAACCTCGATCCAGGTGCTTACCCCTATGCCATTGGATAGAGGGCTTCGATACGGTTCTAACGCAATTAAGTTTGCCCAAATCAGAGTCCAGATGGAGAGGATATGAGCTGACAAAGTTTCCAAGCGGCAAAACCGGAAAAACTACACACGTGGCAAGTGGCACAGGAAAATATCTCGGGGATCAAATTCATAAATATCCAAACATTCAAAATATCTCAGGGACTAAATCTGTAAAAATCCAAGAGTATCAGATTAAATCAAAATATCCCAGGGACTAGATCTTAAATTTCAAATTTTTTGGACAAATTCGCGGCCGAATTAATTATTTTTAATCATTGTGTCTCGTTCGTGCGAGCAAGCGAGCGCGGAAAGCACTCGGCGCCAGGTTGGTGCCAACCCGGCGGATACCCCCTTTTTCTTTTATAAATACAACAGCCTCATTCTTGTTCAGGGTTCGGCTTTCTTTTTCGGAGGCTCTTGCAAGGTTCGGTTTTTCGGGTGGGCTCTCTCTCTCCCGTCATTGATCGAGTCTTGGTTGGTGGGGTTTTGCCCGGCTCTTCCTTCGTCGGTTCCTTGGTCGCCGGCGACAACCCCGTCGTTCCCCTCCATGCTTGGTTCCAGTTATGGAACCCAGCTTCCTTTGCCACTCCTTGCTTTCCCAACCACCCCGCATCACTTGAAACCCTTTCCACCCTTGGTTTCTCTCTTCCCCTTCTTCCTCGACAAACCCGAAGGAGATCGTGCTGTTGGTGGGGAGAAGTGCTGCTCTGGCGGCGGCTCGTGCACTCCAAAGAGGCCTCACGAATACTCCACAAGGGTCTAAAACCCCAAGGTGAGCTCCCCCTGTTCATTGGGTTAACATATATAAATTGTGCATGTTTCCCACTTCCTTCCAAGCATGGTATTTTAAGCATGATTTAATTGCTCTTTAGTTGTTTGCTGTTATTGTTGGCCTGATTCGAAGGTGGGAGCATGTTCCCCCATGATCTATTCATCTGTTGTATCCCAATGTAAGCCTCCCTCTTCCCTTCATTGGTCACATTCGTTTTGGTTTTCGGATTTGGGTGTTTTCCATAAAGTTTAGAGTCGTGATTTGAAATAGCTTAAATTAATTTCGAGTTGTGTTTAAGTGTCTCTTGAGGGTGCTAGGAGCACCAGGGAGATGTTACAGAGGGTAAAAAACCATACAGTCATGGAGTTTGAGCAAAAAACAGAGGATCATGTTTCGTTAGGGTGTGCGCTGAGCTTGCGCCTAGCTCGCACCGAGCTCGCGCGGGGCATTTTTTGTCCGTCAAGCTCGCACCGAGCTCGTGCCGGGCGTCTTTTTGTGTTGTTTTTGGTCGCGCTAAGCTCGCGCCTAGCTCCCGGAGGTTAGCGTACCCCCTTTTAAGGGCGAGTTGTTTGTATTTTTGAAAACCCGAAACTACCTTATACCGTACCGCGTGTCCAACTCATTCCTTGGTGCGGGGAGGGACCTTGCCCTGCACCAAGGAATGAGTAAGCCGATCTCCCCTGAAAATTGTCTTTTTTTTATTTATATATATTCTCTGTTTTGTATATTCTGTGATTTTGTTGGCTGTGGGTGACCTTTTCAAACCGAATCAAATGAACCAACAGGGTTTCCGAGTCACCCGGAAACCCAACTTGGGACTTGGACCCCCGGTCCAATTTGATTTCCCATGGGCCTTCCAACGGGCCCACCAAGCCCAGCAAACTCCAAAGCATGCAAATAAGCAATCTAAAAAGAATCAGCTGATTAAACCGGATGGGCCAAACCTAATGCGGCCCACCCAATCCAAACTTGTGAATTGATGTTTGAATTGCATGGTTTGGCCGAGACTACGGGTAGGGCCTCTCGGGCCTGCTAAAGCCCCTTGAACTAAGCTAACTTAGGGCTTCTAAACCCTAACTCAGGAAGTCTTAGGCTTTCAAGCCCAAGCCTAGGTAAAGGGCCCCAAGCCCAGGGCCTGGCCCATTTTGGAAACTTAAGCAAGATAATCTCAAATCATTTGGCAAACAACTGTGGGGCCCACTCAGAGGCCCATAAAGCAATCCCGGCCCACTTTGGCATGAAAATCCACTTAAATAATCAAACTTGAATTTCAAGATAAAATCAACTCATTGAACCAAAGCCCAAAGGACCTCGCAGGCTTAGACTGAGGCCCGCCAAGGAACATGTGGGCCACACTTGGCCCACCAAGGGATCCGTGGGCCCTCCAATGGGGCCCACCCAATTAGACCCACTTCACTATAAGCTAAGAAGATAAAATCAAGTAAAGGGACTCACACCACTTTGGCGGTCCCGCTAGACTTAACCAAATGTGCATGCTGGAATAGAAATTGGGGTGAGTGAGAGACCAAAGTTGACTCAAACCAAGGAAACCTATGGGACCCGTCACTCGATGGGGAGGATCGGGATGTCTACAGACTTCCCCGGACCGTAACCTAGAACTTGCTTAGAATCTCAAAGCCGTAGACCAAGCTTAATAGGAAATCTAGGCACCCAGGTGTTCGCTTGCACCCCATCAGGCGGGTGGCGACTCCAATTTCCCATTTTTACCCAGTGTGACCCCAGAAACAGGTGCGCACAGGCCTGGTTTGAGCTTTCAAAGAAGTCTAATTTTACAATTCTTGTAAAGTCACACTGTGGTTGGTTTTGATTATAAATAGTTTTGAAATACTAATTATTTTATGTTGGAAACTTGCAAATTTTATTAGCACGTTTATGATGTGATTATTGGAAATTGATTTATTGCCTTGCAAACTCATGAAATGTATTTGGTAAATTATTGGACATATTTTATTGCATGCATGTTGCTACTTACTAAGATGTTCTTCTCACTTTTTGTTTTTTGTTTTTAGATAATCTTGATAAAAGGGTAGAGTGACTAGGAGCTAAGGATATTGTTGGAGAGGACCTAGACGATTATTATTGCCTGATCTAGGATTTATTTATTTATTTATTCCCATATGGATTTGTTAGATGACTTTATTTTATTTTTATTGGTGGGTTATTAATATTTCTTTAGTTAGCTATGAGAGATAGTTGACCCTTTTGTACAGACTTGTAACTTATAGATCTTTTTCCTAAATGGATTTGTTGGATATATTTGAGGAATTAATTGGAAATTTAAATTTTAGCGTATACTGATGTGATTCATCTTACAATCTGGATTTAGTTGCTTTGCTTTGGGCCCAAAATATCCACTTCCCTAGCTTGGATTTATATTATTATGGTAAATCTTGGTCCAGGCATGACATATCCGTCTTACAATGAAGCATGCTACAACAACAATCTAACTAATGGCTGGGATCAAATATCCTTGGATCATATCCTACTTTAATTTACCCAGCAACAAAGATTAGACTATTCGGGATACCCACTTATGCACATGTGAGGGTTAGGACATTTCAACCCATGCATCCCTTGATAATTTATGTTTTGAGGACTCAAACCTAAGGAATTCTAGCCTATTACTCAATTGTGAACACCTTGTGAATGAACCAATAGTTCATGTCACATTGCTCTAAGGTCTTTTCCTATGAGGCCATGCCTTATATATCATGGATTATATTCATAAAGTCATCATCTTCATGCATGACTAGCATCTCTCTAATATCTAAACACTAAATTTATTTACTTGTTGGCATTGCCAAGTATCATTAATTCATCAATTAACAGCAATCCCACATTAGTCATTCCATTACTTATATCATCAAGTGTTATTCTTTCCTACAACAAATATTTCCTTAACCAATCATATGTATGTATTTATATTAGGGAATTGCCTATACATTTTCAAAACACATTGTGTCTAAATATATAATCAAGTCAAAGCACATCTATTATACTTGATGTGTAAGTTAGTTCAAACAAAAATATTTCAATACTAGGGTTTGGCATTAATTTTGGGAACTCATTCCGCGGCTTGGAATGAGTTTGAGGGGTGAAACGAATGTTTGGTTCTATTTTGGAAATAAGTTTTTCCCAAACGAGTTTCAAAAAATACACTACAATCTAGAATCACCCAAATTCTAGCTTGTGGATTATCAAAATGAGTTTTGCAAGAATATGGTTGCATATTTGTAATATTTGTAAATTCTGAAGGATATAATTGAAGCTTGTTTTAAAGACTCCTTTATATGATAAGGACAGACTTGTTATTTTTGAAAACTTGGTTTTAGTTACTGTAAACACTTCATTTTTGCACTCCTCCAAAAGCCAGGAATGAAAACCTTAAGAGACAGGTCGAACCCTAGGGAGCAGAAATTGACTTTTTGATCAAGCTTGAATTGACTGCCATACTCTATCCCAATGGATAGGAAATTCCAACACAATTCTAATGCAATTGAGTTTGCCAGAATTGGAGTCAAGATGAAGAATATATGAGCAAAACAACCCTAAGAGCAAAACAGTAAATAAATGTAGAAATTTTGTCCACATGACGAATGTGTAATTCACATTTGCTGAATGGCAAATTAAAGGGCTAAAGGACAAAATAGGGAAAAGACAAAACACAAAAAATAACTTGATTAAAATACATTATTTTCTAAAAATATCTTATTTTAACTAATTAATTAATTAATAAAATACAAATCCGATTCTCTTATTTATGAGGAATCATGAAAAATCTAAACATCATTTCAAAAAAATAGGAGAGAGAAAGTGAGAATCTGTAAAAATTTAAAAATAACCGAAATAAATTTCGGTTATACATAAAAACATGTATAAACAAAATATAATTTCGGTTCTCAGATTTTGTCATAGATCTTTGTGTCAGGATTGTCTGTGCGAATCTCTGACACAAATCACTCTGATTGGATGTTAATGTAACCAAAATTTAATTTCGGTCACAAGTGTTTTGTGTATAACTGAAATTTTATTTCGGTTATACACAAAAATAGCATAACCGAACTGTGTTTTCGGTTACGCTATTTTTACCTATATAAGGCAAGAACTAGCTCATTTTGAAGGGTTGAGTGATTTTTCTTTTCTCCCACCTCTCTCCCACATACGCCCCTCTCCTCACTCCCCAAGCACCCTAACCCCTTCTAAACACTCTCAAATCACCACCAAATCCCCCCTTCTTCCACTTTAACCAAGAGTGAAGTCGAGAAGGACACTTGGAAGCTGAAGAGAAGGGCTCCAGCTGTTGTCTCCACCTCAAGGGACCCCCAAGACACACCAAAGAAGCTTCTCTTCTCCAAGGTGAGCTTCCTTTCCCCCTTTTACACCACATATATGAAATACATAGAAAAATAAGTAGGTTTTGAGTTGGAGGTTTACTGTTTGCATGTTCTACATCTTTTCTCCCCCATTTCCTTCTCCTTGTTCCATGTTAGTGTAACGACCTGGTCAAAATTTCAAATAATAAATGGGGTTCAACTCTGACCAAGTCAAGAGTCCTTGTTTTGCATAAGTCCTATAGGTTATTGTACAGGAGATAGGTGCCTGCACACCCACCAGATCAATCTTTTTAAGTGTTAATATCAAACTTAAAACAACGGCTGAAATTAAATCTTTCTAATGAAGGGCATAAAGGTCATTAGACTTTAAATATATATTAATCAAGGGTTTAAAACCCTAATCCCGTTTTTGACATTGGAGGTGAGTTTTAGAGGATGGAGAAGAGGATTTTGGTGAAGAAATAGTGATTTTGGAGCTACCCAACCCTAAACCTATGAAGGTAAGTGGTTTTAATCCTTTCTTTATGCTTATAATGCTTAATCTCTCTTATGATCATCATTGATTTGTTTTTGTATAAATCTGGATTTTTTGGAAAGGCTCTTGATGTGTTAACATGAATCTAAAAGAAGAATATTATATTTTATGAATTATAAACATGATAGTATTTGAGATCATGTGTTAAGAGGAATCTGGAGTTTTTTTCTTTTATTATATGGTTGAATGTATGTTACTGCAAATTTGATGTTTTGTGAAATCACGAAACCGTGAAAACATGAGGAAAGTGGGTTCTTCGTTCTGCAACTTGTTTGTGTTAAAATACTTTATTATTGATTCAAATGGTTTCCTTTGACTTGAGAAACGACTGATGAAGGAAAAAGGAACACACGGACTGCTGATGTGGGTAAAACATGAACTATCTAGAGGACTAAAATTCAATTTGTTATACATTGGGGTTGCACTGATTTCTAGTTATTTGCTTTAGGTAAATCTATTTTCAATTATTTGACATCTGACGAGAATGCTTTTGAAATGAACTAAATTCCCAATTTGTTTGATTGTACAACTCAAATTCAATTACTATAGGTGTATAGAGTATTCTTTTGGAGAGAACTCATTCGTAAATATTCTTATAAAGTAGAATTGTTGCTTTCGAAGAGTATTCTTTTGGAGAGAAACTCATTCGTAAATATTCTTCTAAAGTAGAATTGTTGCTTTGAAGCTTGACTTTACTTTAATTTCTTAACAACTTTTGATTAAACCTGATTTCTAATTATTTTACTTTTGATTCATGTGCAACTTTTCATTCATCCATGTGTTGTGTGTTACGAGTTATTATGAGATTTCCGTGAGATTGCGAAATGACATGGAAAGACTGTGTCGAGAACTATGTGATATTTTATTTTGAAAAATATTTCTTGAGATGAGTGTACTGCTAGTAATAGAAACTGCTAGTTCAGTACCCAGTAAGAGTATTGCTGGGATGAATTTGTACTGCTAGTTAGCACACTAGTTCAGTACCCACCGTGAATAAACGTTGGGGGATTTATGAGATTGTACTACTAGTTAAAACACTAGTTCAGTACCCACCATGAATAAACGTTGGGAGATTTATGATGATTGTACTACTAGTTGAGATACTAGTTCAGTACCCAATTGGGAACACTTGTGGGATGGTATTTGATGTACTTCTAGTATTTGCCACATACTAGTTAAGTACCCACAAGGATTACCGATGGGAGGATTGTACTCCTAGAGCATTACCTAGTTGAGTACCCAGTGAGGGATGCCTACTGGGATATAGATATTGATGAGTACCCGGTGTGACTTCGGGTCTACTGGGAAATGTGGCTATGGGATACTCCTAGTGTAAATAACTAGTCAGAGTACCCAATGACCGAATGGTCTATTGGGAAGTTGAGATATGGTATTCTGATCTTATTGTGGACTTGGTTTAATTAATCATTTAAATTTTTATTTGTTTATTGTTATTGTTATTGTTATTATTGGTTATTAGGTAAATGGTTCATTTCATGGTGAAGTTCATTCTTAACATATTCAGTTAAATTCTTTTGATGTAAATTGTTAAATTAATAGTTGATTTGATAGAGAGCATGATCCCTTGTATTTAAGATTTATGTATATGGTATATATATTGACTATAAATGAACATAGGAAACACATGCATGAGTACAGTTTATTATACATATATATATAATATTGATTGTATTTATATTAAGTAAAGTGGAAATTCAGCATGTAATCATATGGAGTGCATTAACTCCACTTACTGAGTTTTATGTAAACTCACCCCTTATTATTTTACAGGAAACTATCATAACCGTGGAGACGAGAAGAAATGAGAAGTTATTGAATTTATGATGTTTAGTGAATCTTATTAAACAAGTACTATTTAGGAATTGAACTTTTGGTGTTATGTTTGGCTTCATGTAATAGCTAGGTGGTTTAAGCTTGATTTGGATTGATATTTTATTTATGAAATTCTGCTATAACTCTGATCATTAAGTTTATTAATGAGAATTTCATGTTTCGAGACGAAATTAATTCATAGGTTGTTTTCGCCTACGAGCAAGGTTACGTCCGGACCCACGTGTGTATAATTATACACGATGTGTGGTTTCAGGGCGTGACAGTTAGTCTCGCTTCTTCTCATTAAAGGACCTCCCATGGTAAGGGGAAGAAAGTTGGGTAAAAAGGGGAGTTGAGAGAGTGTTTCAAGGTTACCTTAAATCTCATTTAAGTTCACTTTCCCATTGTAACGCCCCGGATCCGGGTTACGTAAAATAACCGTAACTCGTACCCGAAGGTTAATTAAAAATCCACAGGATCAACAGAGTAAGGGAAAACATGAAATAAAATAATATAAAAATTCAAATGCATGAAATCAAGGTTCACTAATTTCCCCAAAACACTATTCAAAAGTAATACAATGTTCATAATAAAACTCACTAGAGTAAGTAAAACCAACTACTAAGATCTACTCAATAAAGTAATCCTCCTCACGATACTCCGGATAGTCCACCGGATTATCAACCCCGACGGTATCGTTCTCACCTAAATCTGAAAACAAAATAAAACAAAACAAAGGGAGTGAGATACGATGATCTCAGCAAGTAGCAATGCATGCACAAAAATACAGTTATAACAGTTCTAAAACATGCACAAGTTATAATCAATTAAGTTACGATTAACCTTGGTTAATCCGACTAATCTCAGCAATAGATCGTCAATTACAATTTCGAAAAACATTATATATATTAGGACTCGTGAAGTTTGTCTATTTTGTGTGGCTAAGCACTAGAGTTCCAGACAATCCAGTCTAACACTGCAACAGCTCGAACATCCAATATCGTCGCCTTCATGGCGGAAAAACTCAAGTGACCTCACCATCATGGTGGAAACGGAGTTGCTGCAGCACTTCCCTCATGGAAGGCCTCTCCATCATGGAGGAAACGCATGAAGGAACCCCAGACTTACATCCAGACAAAATATACAAATTCCACTTATAACTCGATTATGGATCCACACTAAGTCTTACCCTTATTACTTAAACAATTTCTCAAATTATTTGCTAATTCATCATAAAGTCATGCTCAATGAAAAACGAAGTCATGTATGTATGTTTAAACCAAATTCAGTTCCAAAAAAAATCACTACAGCCATTCCACAATAAAATTTACAGCAACTTGCATCTACCATAAAAGTACTCACACTTTAATCACTATGATAACCAAAGGTCATACGACAAGTCCATAATCGAATACATTTTCAAATAATAATAAGAATTCAGAAAATTTTCAATGTGATCTTAAATCAGTTCAATAGTTGTTCAAATGACCAATCCCTCTAATGTTCAAGAATTCAGATTTATGTTAACTTCTTCTAAATGGTCCCCGTATCAATTAATCCATAAACTTTGCTGTCCAAAACTATTTACCATAGGTTACTATTAATTCTAAAGTACTTGCACTTTAATCATAACTATCCATAAGAAGTCAAACCCAAGTTCTCGGCTCATAACAGTATTTAGAAAAATTTCAGAAGTGGGAAAAGAATTTAAATCTCTTAATACTAGCCTTATATTCTTAGAATTAAAAATCTGTTCAGCACTCTTCCCTCTTGCTGGACCGAAAACCCACCAGAAAAATTTTTACTTGTCCTAATGGACCAACAGCCACCTTGGATTCCACGAAACTATAACTTGCGTCTTCTTTTATATAATATCACCACTGCTAATGTAGATAATGGAAATAAGGTGAGCTCACCACCAGATTTTACCTCCGTGTACACCTCTAACAACATCTCCTACTAATTCATCACAAGTTCTGAGGTCTCACAAAGAACCGAAAACTGCCAAATCTAATCTAGTCACAAAGATCTGTGCATACCCCATAACATAACAAACAAGTACACTTCAGTGCCCAACCGAATAACAAGATAAATAGAAGCCAGAACAAAGCTTTAAGAACCTTCAATTGTGTCTCAGAACCTGAACTGAATTACTAAGCTGGAACAAGAATTTTCCAACCTGAATTAAATTAAGAACCTGAACTGGTACGAAACTTTCCTACAAGTTCTTAACTATCCCAACAGAATAACATGTAATAACACTTCCCAACCAATAACATGCCATCCCAACAGAATAGCCGTCCAGAAATTTCACTCTATTTCAATATGTTTCGTGTTCACCATTCTGTTGCATCCCAACAGAATGACCACTTCTGTAGGTTCATTGGAACCAAATTTCCTAAGATAGAACAGGGCTCCACTTAAACCAAATAGCTGTAACATACACCTAAATTGGTGCTGGGCATTGACCTCACCAGGACAGCAACCATTGACGCCAAGTTAGACCACCCAAGAAGTAACGAGTGCTGACCTCCCAAGAGGTCAACAGCAATTGGGGCACCTTGGCGCCAAGTCTATATTTTTTTTTTCTCTTGCTCAAAACTCCACATGCGGCTAATGCGAATTCTCAAAGACTGAACTGAATGAATTTAACAAAACTACTTCTATCATATGAACAACAATTTTTATAACTCAGTTACCACAGCTGAAATATCATTCTCAGATCAACATCAACATACGAACAGAATATTCTCAGATTAAACTTAATTACATTTCTAATTTAATCCACTTAAGCAAAAGATCATCCTAACCATTCTTATACGAACAGAATATTCTCAGATCAACACCAACATCAGCATACGAACAGAATAACCTTAGTTAAATTTCTGATTTATCATAAAACACATGAAATCATGAATCTTTGGAAAGTGTTACTTGCCTCTTGATTCCCTCTTCACCAAAACAGCAACTCAATGGAGGATCTTCACGTCTAGAATCTCCAACACAGCAATGGACGACCTCCTCAAACAACAATGTTATTCACATCCAGAATCTCCAAATAGCAGAATTGAACTGAACGTGTCTTGCTCCAACAGCAATGGACGACCTCCTCTTCTTCCAAGCCAAGGTTTCCTTCTTCTTCTCCAAGCAATCCTCTCCACTCACCTCAACTCTCAGATCTACTTTGCATTCGTTTTACCTTCTCCAACATTGAAGTTATTGGTAACGCCCGGAGAGAAAGCAAAGGTTATGATCAGAAAATTCCATACGTTTTAAAAGAAAACTGCTTGTCTTCTATTTCTTTTGATCAAGTGTGGTGCCTTACCACCATATCACCTACACCAGCATCCTATTCTCTTTTAATACTTTTATTTATCTAATCTTAAATGAAATATTAGTACCACTAATAGTTAACAAAAATTATTACATATTACTTATTGAATGTTAAAAATTGTATCATAACTTGACTTACCTTAGTTTAGCTAAATCCAACCTTTAAGAAATTTACCAACTTGCCCTTGTGCATTGCTCACCTGAAAGTCCACCACATAAGGAAATAATTTTTTATTAATTATTTCTCAAAATAAATACCAAAAATTTCGGGGTTTTACACCCATGTCTCTTTTTTGTTAGATAAATGGAGAGCATGTTTTCCTTCCCTATGTCTAATGTACCCCTTTAAAACCCCCCTCTAACCTTTCTTTTTACTTGTCTTCTTTTAATTATTCTTGTGCTATTTTATTATTATCTTGTTTGATGTGAATAGTTGTATGGATTTAGTGGTCTAGCATGTACATTTGAAGCATGGCTCACACACTCTTTCATCATAATGGAAGTATGCCCCATCTCCTAAAGTCCTCCATGTTTTATTTCCTCCACTTGCACACCAAAGTATGGTTCACATGTATGAAGTTCCACTTAGCAAGCATGCCTAAGGTTCTCCACTTTTCACTTTAATATTGTCTCTCTTATGAACACATCATGCATGCATTTTCAGTCACTGACCTATGGCATGCTCTCAAGAGCTGTGTTTTTTCTTCTTTTTCACATGTTTTGAATATGGATTGTGTGGGTATGAATATGGTTTGGCCGGTTAGACCAATTGGGCCACTTCCTTTTCTCTTCCCATGGAGGGAAGGAGGGATGTCATTAGTACAAGAACAGGGACATTTAAAGTCCCTGTTTTATCACTTGAGTTTTAGCTCAAAGTGGGGGAGCAAGGCCCCAAGTCTTAACCCCCATTTATTGGCTTAAAAGTGGATTAAGGTAATTGAATTAGGGTAAATACCCCAATATCAGACCACTGTGGGCCTGCCCAAGGGCCCACAGAAACCCTGGTTACCCCAGAGAACTAGGGAGCCCATTACCTGATAAAAATTTGCATTTTTTTTTTTGTGTTTTTCATGCTTGACCGAAAACACAGTTCAGTTAAGCTTACATCTTTCATAGTCGAAATTAAATTTTGGTAATGCTTATTTTTAGCATGAGTACATAGGGTTTGACCGAACTGTCTTTTTAGTCAAACCCAGAAAAATCAGAAATGCAAATTTTGGTTTCCTAATTATATTATAAGTCCCTTTTAATTAAATCAAATAAATCCAATAGGGTTTTGGGCTCTCCCATAACCCAAAATGGGCCTTGGGCCTAGTAAGCTCAAATTGGACACCAGTGGGCCTTCCAACGGGGCCCACCCATTCCAACCAACTCACTTTGATTGGTTAAATAAGAATTAATCTAATTAAGGGTCATACCCCTTGAGGCCCAATTAAAGCCCGATTTGAGACATGCTTGGATACTTTTAGTTGTTTTGGCCGGGACTTAGGGTTTGGGCCTATCGGGTCCTATCGCTTTCAAAGAGAATCCCGTTCATAAAAAAGGAGAGGGATATACATCCCTTACCTACAAAAGACTTGGCTTTCTCAATCCAAGCTTAGGAGATTGGGCCCCAAGCCCATCCTTAGTCCAATTGAATTCAGATCATGATAAAGATTATAAAATAAAAGAATACCAAAATGAGGTCCACCTAGATGGCCCAAAGACCATTTAGGCCCACCAAAAAGCATAAAACTAAAATCCAAATCTGTTTTAAACCTTGACCTAATTAATCCAACTAAACCAAAACCCTAAAGGGCTCTTAGGCTTAGATTAAGCCCACGAAAGAGACATATGGGCTACAACTTAGTCCATCTAGGATTCCACGGGCCTTCCAACGGGGCCCGCTCAATCAGACCATGATCACTTAAATAAAGAAGATAAAAAACAAATAAAAGGGGATCTGCACCATTTGGATGGTCCCCACACAGACTTAAATCTATGAGTGCATATCTGTTTAGGACGGGTGAGACATAATGAGTTGACTCTACCAAAATTAACCAAGATAACCCAGGGGACCCGTTACTCGACGGGGCGGACCAAGGTGTCTATGGACTTCCCCAGATCAGAACCGAGAACTTATTTGGAATCTCAAGTCGCAAACCACCTAATAGACAAACACTAGGCACCCAGGTGTCTGCCTGCACCCCATTAGGTAGTAGCAACTCCCCATTCCCCATTTTCTAAAGGAAGCACACACTCACGTGCACCTTCCAAAGATCCCAGGATGCGGCCCGTGGATTGACGTGCACACAGTTACAATAATAGCAAAATTGTAATTTTTATAAGCTCTACAAGAATCAATCATCCATCCCAAATATTGACATGTTTGACGCTTTACTCATAGCTAACCGCATTTATTATATTTCTAATGTCACCATTAAGTGCATATTAACTGAGAAAATTGTAGAAAATAACTCCCAAACGATAATCAACCTTTGAACTAGAATTGAGGATGCACTTGATCAATGAGTGGATTGGGACAAAATATATAACTTGGTTGTACTCTTAGGCTAGCCATGTCATGCCTCGAACCCGTAATTATTTATTAAAATTAACCCAAAATCTAAGGTATGGACTTTGTGGGCCAAAATAAACTAATATCTAGACCAAAGTAATTAATACAATTCATTAGAGTACACTTCAAAGAAATTTTCATAATAAGTGCTAAAGTATAACTCAACAGTAAATAAAATTCTTGTAATAATAAAGTCTGGAAAAAAGGTTAGATGGTCTCAAATCACTAAAATGAAATAATAAGAATCCACCAATTAAAATAAACTAACTATCTATCAACAAGAAATAAAATAAATGTCAGTCCTACATCAAGCAAAAGTAATTGTCCTAATTTTCCTCTACAATGCCCTTAGCCTGAGGTTGCTCTACCTTATCAGGTACGTTTCGCCAAGAATATCTGAAAATAAAACATTTGAAAATGGGGAGTGAGATTTACATCTCAGTAAGTTGCAACATACATGAAGCAAAACATAGTCCAATACCTTACTTTTTCACGAATTTGCAAAATAATAGATCAATAATTTGATAAACAAGTAGTCATAAGCAAGTAAATGAAATCTGCAAGTTTTCCATTGTAAAACAAGTGATATTTTGTAGAACCCCAGTTTTGTGTAGAAAAAAAAAAAAATAATAAAATAATAAAATGAAATAATAATAATAGAATAAAAATAAACAAATGATAACAGTAGATAAAATAAAAGTATATGCACATATGGATGTATGTACAGGTTAAATCAACTTTATTATTGCTAGACATTTGTGGTCATTAGGGTTAAAAAAAATGAGGTGGAAATATTTATACGTAGGTCATATTCGGATCGGAAATAAATAAAAAAATGGGTCAATGGTTAAAATCCGGGAAAACCCTACATTAAGGAGGGGTAGAAAGGGGATTCCCAGGGTAAATGGTGAATTAGGTTAAACCCTCGCGGTGTGTAAATAGGTAACTGATATAAATTTTCGGGGTTTTGGGGGAATGTTGTTGCTCTGAAATTAGGGCGGCTACTGTGGCGATTAGGGTTTCGCTGGGAAGAGATGAGAACCGCAAGAGTTGCTAGGAGTTTATTGGAGTCGGATTTCTGCGGGTTATCTCTCTCGCGAGCAGAGGAATTGTTCGGCTACCATTTCATCTTCGTGCGCAGCCGGAAATCGCGATCGGCCGAATGGGGAAGAAGCTGTTTTTCTGGGATTAAGCGCATACGGTGAGTAGCACTGATTTACAACTGGGATTTGTGTTTTCTGTTTCTCTCGAGATTATTCTGATGCATGGTTTATATATCAACTGATAGTATGAGATTTTCTGGTTTTCTGGTTTTCGGGAAGTTACATGAACAGAGTCTCCGGATTTAATTTTATAATTGAAAATGAAAGTGTTTAGATTAATTCCAAATATGGTGGGGAAGTCTTCTGGGAGTATTAGGAGTGTATTGGAGTAGTTACAGACCTTCACAAACCGGCCAGTCATGTAGATCTCAAAATAACAGAGAAATGAAAACCACAGGGGGTATCCGCTCACCTCGCGCTCACCGGCGCTCACCTCAGAGGTAGGCACCCGTTAATAACGACCTACCGCCGAGCTCGCGCCCACCTCATGCTCATCTCGCGCGAAGTAGAAAACGAGGCGCCCATCTCGCGCGAATCTCGCGCCCACCTCACGCCCATCTCGCGCTCATCTCGCGCTCACCTAGCGTCGGGTGAGCGGCAGGTCGATTTTACCCATTTTCTTCACCGCCGACTGGCGCTCACCTCGCGCCCACCTCAATAGGTGAGCGGCATACCTATTTTGCTTACCGAAATGGAATTTCTGATTTGACCAAGAGTATTTGCATTACTTAGGGGTTAAACCACTTCACTATTCACTTGGTTAGGAACCTGGGAAACCATTTTGCCTATGAAATTAATAGAGGAAAAATTTGTGAACATCTTATGAGTTTTAAGTTGAGTTTAGGTTACTTATGAGTATTGTGCCGGACACCAAACTAGTAAGAGTTACCAGTTACTTTTCCTTGTTCTATACACTGTTTTGATTGAGAAGTTCTTGTATTTCTGGTTTCACTTGTTGGAAACTTTATACGTATTGAAAGGTTTTCTTTGGTATGAATGGATTGAGTTTTACTTTCATATGACTTGTGTTACGGAAATGAGAAAATACTGAATGTACTTGAGGTACTGCTTGGTCCAGAGGGACAGGTGATGAATTGTGATGAGTTCTTACATGATGTGAAATGAATGGTTTTGTTTTGATACTGAAATTGAGATTATACGATGTTTACTGTTTTGGTCTAGCTTGTCCTGGATCTAGATGTTTAAGCTTAGTAATGTGATGTTATTGTTGGTTGTTGAAATTGCATGGCCTTGTGTGTTGCCACGACCGGTGTAGAGCAGCCAGAAACCCTGAGTAGGCCTGGTTGTCAATGCAGAAACCCGGGGAGTAGGCTTGCATTGGATGACGAAACCCTGAGTAGGCCGTCATTTCAGAGTTTCCGAAACCCTGAGTAGGCCGGAACTGTGTACATGGAGGTGTGGAGTGTCTACTTGGCATGTTTAATTTATCAACTAAACGATAGCCATGACATTGACCAATGTTGGTATTTGATTTTGTTTGACGTGATATGTTTTATTCGCTGGTTGTTGGTATTTATGGTTCATGGAATATTGTTTACCGATTATTGGGTATTGTTCTTCCCGCCGGTGTAGAGCAGCCAGAAACCCTGAGTAGGCTTGGTTGTCAATGCAGAAACCCGGGGAGTAGGCCTGCATTGGATGACGTAGTCATTTCAATATCCGAAACCCTGAGTAGGTCGGATATACAGTTGGAGGCGTGGGCATGGTTATGAGAAGACTTTGTGTTATATGACATTGGTGTATCTGGAATTACATCTTGAGATACGAAATTTTGGTTATTCGCTATGTTGTTGTTAGTTAATCTTTATTTTATCGCATTCTTTGGGATTGGAAACGAATTGTTATTGTTTGACTTACCTGATGGTTTTCCCGCACTGATATGAATTGGATTATTGAAGTTTAGTCGGCTTATTCGAAATATGCGTATTATCGTCATTGTACATGGTTATAATCGTGGCATGTTTTAGAACTGAAATAAATGTATTTGTGCATGCATGTGCTGCTCACTGGGATATTCGTATCTCATTCCGTATTGTTTTGTTTTGTTTTTAGCTGCTCCTGGAGAGGACGATACTTGCGGGTAGTTACTTGGTCATGTGAGTTTTATTTTAGTTTGGGGAATATTTTAGCGCACTCTGTTATATAGTTATTGTTGTATTCATGTTTTTCCTTCACTCTGATATTGCGATCCTGTGTTTTATAATAACCTCTGGAGACGAGTTACGGGTTTTTCATGTGACTCGGATCCGGGGCGTTACATATTTCCAAAACCATCATAAGACTCGTGAACTTGGACTTTTTTAAAAGGTCATACTTGGCCCAATTGTCACTGTAAGCACCCAAATTTTGCTAAAACTAAAAAGTGCTAAACATAGCGAAAGCCTAAGTAGGCTAAAACAAGGAACTAAAAATTTGTCATTTTGTCAGAAGCTGATTTGGCTAGTAACCTCTGTATCATTGAAAGATAGGCTTTAATACGATTCTAATGCAACTAAGTTTGCGTGAATCGGAGTTCGGATAGTAAAGTTATGGCTTAAACAGTTTGAAGGGTATTTTTGTAAATTTTTAAGATTTTGTTTGTCATGTGGCAAACTTGCGTGTCACAAGTTTGCCACTCGGCAAATTAGAATGCAATATGTAAAAAGACAAAAAAAAATTCTTTATTACTAAAATTAAGAGAGAAAAAGACAAAAAAGAAGAAGAAACAATTAATAAAAAAAAAGAAATAAAATTTTAAAAAGGAGGGGGACAATTCACCCCTCCTTAATGGTGATGGGAGAGAAAGAGAAGGGACCCACGTGGGTCTATCTCTCTCTCCCATCCGTCTTCTCTAATAAAGAGAAGAGGGGAGGTCTTTACGAAAGGAGGATGGAAAAAGCAAAGGAAAAAAAAAAAAGAATAAAAACGAAAAAGGAGGTGAAAAAAGAAGAAAAAACAACAAAGGAGGGGAAGAAGAAGAAGACAGGGCGGGGGTCTCTGGGGGCTCACTCTCTTGGCTCTCTCCACTCGCTTGCCGGTTCTCTATCCCTCTCCGATCTGTCTCTCTCTTGGGTCTCTCCCGCAGCAACCACTCTCTCCCATGATCACTTGTTTGGGGAGGATTTTAATGGGTCGTCTTCAACCTTGTAACCAAAAAGAGGAGAGAAACCCATTGGAAAACCAGTCCCTTCTCCCTTAATGGAACCAAATTTAAGCAAAGAAAAAAAAGGAAAAAGAGAGAGTGGGTTTCCAGAAAGTTCAGAGCACGTTGAAGGAAGGAGTTGCTATTTTGGACTAGAGGAACTTCATCTCCAAGCTTAATTTTGATGTCTTTCATAGTAGGTTAGTTCAATCCAAATGTGATCAAACTACGTTCTTCTTGTTCAAAACCTGAATTTTCTGTTAGTTCGGTAATGCATCTTAAGAAGTAGCTGCACTTTTGTTTATTTCTTGTAAGCAATACATACTGCTTTTTTTTTTTTTTGTATATCTGATCATTGGGAAGATGCTATTTGCAACCAAAAGGAAATATTTTGATGGATTCAGGTTTACCTGGTTTTGCAAACCGATGAACAGCAAGAGATGGCTATTCATTGGTTTTCTTCTTTGTATAAACACCAAAAGAAAATAAAAAAAAGAAAAAAAGAATAAGAAAATGAGAAGATGGGTTTAGAAGCATGTGAGGAGGAAGGATGTCCACTTCCAATTTGATGTTAACATTTCTTTTTGAGCAAATGGGTGGGGTGTGCATTTTGTAAATTTAATAAACAATTGTGGGGTTTGTGATATTTTAGAAGTTTAGGACACAAAATAAATTTCCTCGTTTTCTTTTCTTTTTGCTTTTAGAACTTCCATTTCAAATTATCCCTATCTATATTTTCTATTTCATTTCATCGTTTTAATAGTTTTTGGGTGCGGTTTTTTTGTTTGTCATTTATCATTTTTGGTCCTTTACAATGTGAACTAGTGGCTTTTATGAAACCCCCATCCACAAACTAACCATTTTGCCCTTGAAGAGATATCAAGCCTTTAGATGGCCCTGGTGATAAAAAGCCCTCATGGGCTTTCTGATGAACCCCCACAAAGAAAATCCAAAAGATAGCAACCCATTGTTTTGACTTCATGTTATTAGCCTAGACTTTTGTTTTACAGTCGTTGGCCTAAATAAGCCCAATTTTAGGGAAGCCCGCACACAAGTTAATCAAGTCAACTTGCCTTAAACTTGAAATCATGGGAACCCACTATCTAGCGGGGTAACCCGGAGTGTCTACGGACTTCCCCGGGTTACAACCGAATCACTTATCCAAGATCTCTGATACACCACCTAAACTTAAATCCAAAAAATAAAAAATTGGGTGACTATTCATACTCTTAACAATGAACAATGGCGACTCTCCAAAATCAATGAAAACCCATGGAAAGCTGGGCACGAAATCTTGCACCCCACATGTGCACAGCTTGGCGACTCCGCTGGGGGATTGGTTCAACCCAATTGGAGTTTAGACTGAGTTGACTCATTAGGATGCACATGTGCAAACACGCACATTCACATGCACCTACACTCTTACATGTTCACACACGCACATACACTTACATATATGCACACATGCACATACTTGTACACGTGCACACACGCACATACACTTATACAGCTGCACACACACACACATACTTGTACACATATGCACACACGCACATACACTTATACATGTCCACACACACACATTCACTTACAGTCTTATGTGTGCATACATGCACATTTTTGTACATATGTACACACATGCACATATACATGTGCACACACACACACACTTTTGCACGTGTGCACACATGCACATACACTCCCATGTACACATGCGCTTGTATATACACATGCAACATGTCTTGTTTTTCAGTTATCTATCTGTTCATTCTATTGCTTTCATTATATATGCGTGGGGTGACACATGCGAGGGAGCCAGCGTGGGTGATCCAATTAAATGGTACATATGATACATCTGCTTCTAATCCTACAGCCTTAGATCTCTCTAGCAACCATTCTTCTTTACCGTATAAACAACTTTTGAGATGATATTAGCCTCACGTGCCTCTGGCTTGCTGACGAAAACGAAGTAAAACATCCCCTTAGGTTTTTGGATTTCTATAGCGCCACTGGTTTCTTGCCGTGGTATGTGAAGGTCTAGTACTTGGTCCAGACCTTTGTAGGCGTATGTCTTGGGTTGGGTATTCCGTTCCCACTATTACATTTGATACATCGCGATGATTGAATGTGACTAAATGATGAATGCAAGAGGAGTAAAATCAATTTAAAACTCAAGAGTCCATCAAGGGCAGCAACCCCTGCTTTTTGCATTATATTGAGTGAACCCTAGATCATGGGCTGCCTTAGCCCTAATTTAGAAAGCCGACCTAACTTTGATAAGGGGAACCACCCCAAATCCATGCATTAAGTCCTGTGAGCCATGGGCCTCAACCCATTGAGTTCGCTGGAAGCATCCTAAGTTTAGATTGGTATTTTAAGCAAATGAAAGCCGGCTAGATCAGACAAGTAGATGAAACTAGGCTAGATCAAAGTAGAGATTGTGAAACCCTAGAATTAGATCTTTTTAGCCTACCTTTGCTATAATCCTTCCTTGGGGTTCCTAACAACCCCATGATTGCATTCTTTTCCAGTTTTGTAAATATCATGTAATTTTTGTGCTAACTGGCAAGTTGTAAGTTTTTCTGCGGTCCAACACCAAAGGCAGATGAAAGAACAGATGAAAGACAAAGACTGATCAAGGCTTGAACGTGCTTCTTTACACTAGTATGTCTAGGAGTCGTGCCTTAATTGGTGCCAACCCTTAGTGTGCGTGCGTCATAATGCTGCATTCGCGAGGCACATGGGTTGTGCGTGCCTCCTAAAGGGTAAATCAGGAATTTGGAGTTGTCACTGCCTGATGGGGTGCAGGCAGATACTTGGGTACCTATGTAGGTCTATTTAGACGGTCTGCGGCTTGAGATTCTAGCTAAGATCTTGGTTACAGTTTGGGGAAGTCCTAAGACACCTTGGTCCGCCCCGTCGGTTGACGGGTCCCTCGGGTCTCCTTGGTTCGAGTCAACTTGGTCTAACTCACCCTATTCCTAAGCCAAACATGCATACTTATTTTAGGTTTGGGTGGGGACCACCAAAGTGGTGTGTCTCCCCTTTCAGTTGATTTTATCTTTTTTATCCATTTTTGAGGTGGGTCTGGTATGGGCCTTGTTGGAAGGCCCATGGGATGCCAAGTAGGGCTCCAATAAAGCCCAAGGCCCGTTTGAAGTTACATAGGATAACCTCATTTATTGGATTTGGTCATTTGATTTGGAGGTTAATTAAATATACAAATTTGGTGGGTTCAGATTTTTAAGGCCCATTGGGCTTGGAAGTAACCCAGGGGATTAACCAAGTTGCCCTTGGGGCCCATCATTGTAATGGGCCCTGGTTTGGGCTAGTCGGGATGCAGGCCCCATTGGAAGGCCCACAAAGCCTTATTGGGCTCAAGTCTCACACATGAAGGCCTGGGCTAGCCTAGAGGCCCCAGGGGTTTGCTTAATCTTATTTAAGATAAATCAAGTGGGCCTAAGCCCATGGAAACGAAATCGGGGGCTTACTGGGCTCTATCCACAGAACCTATGCGGTCAGGACCTGTCTGTACATACTGTGCTGGAAAGGCCAAACCACTCAGTGTTTGCAGTTGCGACCCAAAAAGCCCAAAGACCCAAATTCTGGAGGGGGTCTGGGAGTGGCTTCTCTTTCACTAATTTCCTCATACCTGTGGGTCTCATGGCAGACCCACAGTGGTTTAGACAACCTTCGATTTAGCTAGAAAGTATGCTTTTCATTGTAGTTCCATGGGAGAAAAGGAGGGGGGAGCTTGGGGCTCCTCCCTTCTCTGGGAACAGACGTTAAAGATCCATAGTAGGGGCTCTAGAGGTCCCTACCTTTGGTGTTGATAGAGATCTTCCTTCTTCTCCTTCTTCTCCATGAGAAGAGAAGAAGTAAGGCCCGATCAGCCTTGATCATGCTCCATGTAAGCACCTTATTTTTGCACCCCTGGAAGTGCTGAAAATGAAAACCCTGGCAGAAAGTCAAACCCCGAGGGGACAAAAAGTTGACTTTTTGATCAGGTGATAGTTGGCCACCTTGCTTCATCTCAGTAGATAGAGAATACTGACATGGTTCCAATGCAACTGAGTTTGCTGGAATCGGAGTCTGGATGAAGGTTCTGCGGGCGGTCAAACTTGACGGGGAGCAGAAATTGACTTTCTGCTAAACCCCAGATCAGGTGCCCAAACTTGTTCCAGTGGACAGGTCATCCTGATACGATTCCAACGCAACTGAGTTTGCTCGAATCGGAGTCCGGGATAATAAGTTATGGGCAAAACAAGAAACCCTAAAAACTACCCACGTGGCAAAAATAGTAGAGAAAACAGCAGAAAAAGGTGTTTGGGGGCAAAACCGTAAAATATCAGGATAGTCAAAAATATCTGATGGCATGTCTGTAATTACTTGGGGATGAATCTGTGAATATCAAGTTGATGTGAAAATAGCTCAGGGACTAATCTGCAATTACCAAGAAAATCACCCCCACATGTCTAATTCCCCACCACATCTTTCTTTCCCTCTCTCTCCTCCATAACTCATCCCCCACATGCTTAATTCCCCACCACATCTTATTTCCCTCTCTCTCTCCTTCATAAAGGCATGTTCCCCATGTGCACCCCCATGCACCATGCATGCAAGCACTTATCTCTCTCTCTCTCTCCCCCTCATGAATATCCATGCATACATCATGCATAACCTCTCTCTCTCTCCCCCATTATCACCCATGCATGCATCATGGATGCATCTCTCTCTCTCTCTCATGATTACTGTTCCCCATGTGTAACACCCTGGATCCGTGTTCTTTATTAAAGATATAACACGTCTCCTAGGGGTTAGTTAAGGATCTCAATAATGGTGATCGCTGAATAATCACCCACATTTTATATCACATCATAGTGCACAATTCAGAAATTTCTATCCAGGCAAGTTATGAAATCATCACATACATCAGATGAGCCCAAGTTTACTATCTTATTACAATTCCTCAAATTCACTTAACAAGTTTAAGACCAAACAACCTGCTGGACTAAGGTCGGTAGTAATAATCTTCCTCCCTATATGTATCAGCCGGATCTACCCCCGTAGGCACCTCACCACGAATATCTGAAAACAAAGCAACAACGAGGGAATGAGATATGAATATCTCAGCGAGTGACACATGCATGCAGAAATAGTTAATACAGTTATAAGACATGCTTCGACAAATAACCAAAGATAATAACAACATAATTCCGATAACAACTCAAACCAGGTCAATGTTATGCATATGGTTACATTGATTAATTTACATGCCAAGTAGACACTCCACACCTCCATGTACACAGTTCCGGCCTACTCAGGGTTTCGGAAACTCTGAAATGACGGCCTACTCAGGGTATCGTCATCCAATGCCGGCCTACTCCGGGTATCGGCACTGACAACCAGGCCTACTCAGGGTATCTGGCTGCTCTACACTGGTCGTGGCAACACACGTGGCCATGCAATTACACCAACAAACACATACCATCACATTACTAAGCTTAACAAGGATCCATGGGAAGCTAAACCCAAACCGATAAATAACCGTTTAAAACTCTGCATTAGTACACATCACCCGTGGTCCCAACCAGAACATCAACTCACACAAGTGTTCCAACCAGAACATCAACTCACACAAGTAATCAAGTAAATAATATTTACAACTTAATTCAAAACTTGCCATCAAAACGGGGTTTAATAAATCAAATCAAGTACCAAACAGTGCATGCTTCAAGAGGACTAAAATAAAGCCCTAGTATGTAGATATCCCGAACATCCTCGACTTATTTCCCAACATCTACTTCATAAGCCTTTACTAAACCTAGGATCTATCTTCAATGTTCTCACAAGCAAATTTTTACCTCTAATGTCGTAAACAATTATTTGGGTGAGTGGTCGAAGACCCTCTAGCATCCAAAACCCCTTGGTTTTACGAAATTATAGGATTCGGCAAGAAAAACAACTGGGCGCTCACTTCCTGAAGTGGGTGCCAGGTAGGCGCCAAGTGGGCAGTGACTCCTTTCATTAAAATGAGGCTGGCGCTCACTCGTGGACGAGTGGGCGCGAGCCAGGCGCCAGATGGGCGCGAGAAGAGCGCGAGAAGGGCGCTGGAAATTGAGGTAGGCGCGAGCTGAGCGCGAAGTGGGCGCTAGCTCGGCGCCGGGTCACATTTCTGGGCGCTTACTTCCCGAAGTGGGCTCCAAGTGGGCGGTGACCCACTACGATTTTCAGTTCTCTGTTAATCCCAGAACTCCAACTCTGGCTGAATTTTTCCGGTCTGTAACTATTTGTCTAGCCTCCCAATACTCCCAGGACACATTCAAACCTAATTTGGATTTAATCTACCTGATTTCCAGTTATCCCCCAATTCGACTGTACAAAACCCTCCGTAAGTGTTTTTGCCCAGAAAACCGAGAATACTTCAATCAATACAATGCATTCATTCAACCAAATACATGAATAAACCCGAAAACTCGGTTGTAAAAGAGTGCCACTCACTTGTATGCGCTTAATCCCAGAACAACAGCTTCTTCCAAAATCGGCCGAGCATGACTCCGGCTGCGTGCGAAGATGAAATGGTAGCCGAACAATTCCTCTGCTCGCGAGAGAGATAACCCGCAGAAATCCGACTCCAATGAACTCCTAGCAGTCCTTCCGAGTCTTGCTCTTCATGGAATAACCCCAATCGCCATTACAGCCGCAATCGCCAAATCGCCCAGCCCTCTCCAGCTAACGAGACTAACGAAAATTACTTCCTACTTACGCGTATTCCTACAACCCAAACCCTACTTTCCCTTTTTGGTATCTTTACCTCGCGAGACATACGCCGCTTGATAACTTTCCCTTTTTCCTTGATCCTATGCGCGCTCGCCCACTGGAAACCCTACATGTTCCGCATCCACTTACGTTAATAAGCAGACACTATACTTTAATAATAATAAAATAATAATATAAATTTTTCCAGAAAAATGGCTATATAACGCCTGTACATACGAGTATGGGCTAAGCCCTCAAACCACAAAAATCACCTGATAAACACAGTTTATATATATATATATATATATATCAAACTGAATAACTAAATAAATAAAAAAACTCACCAAAAATCAGGGTCTTACACCATGTGCATGCATGTGCATCATCCATGCATGCAACACCTCATGCATCTCTCTCTCTCTCTGTCTCTCCTCCAAGCATGCATCCCCCATGGGCATCCACATGTACCATCCACATAATAAAGCCCCCCAAGTCCCATACATATGGGGGGCTCTCTCATTTTTTGAGCACACTTTATCTCCCACCATTCTTCTTCTCCAAGAGCTCCAACCTCTCTCCCATCTTTCCCAAGCACCCCACACCCCCTCCTAGGCCAAGCTTTCCCTTCTTCCTTCTCTTCTTCTTCTCCATTTTTTTATCCAAGCAAGGAGGAGGTTTGCTGCTGGTAGTGGTGCAAGAGGAAGGCTCCAGTTGCTTCCTTCACTTCAAGGAAGCTCCACACACCTCAAAAGGGTGTTAAAACACCAAGGTATTGTTCCTCACCACCATTTACTCCACATATGTAAAAATGAAGTGATTTTGAGCATATTGGAAAGTTTTATTTTGTCTTGCTATGAGATGTTCTCCAGCATGTTGTTCCCCCATCTTTCCTTTATTTTCTTCATGAAGATGGCCTCCCATGGTAAGAGGAAGGTTTAGTATCCGAATGGGAAGACGAGAGGCCTTGACAAGTGTTTCTAGGATCCCATTGGGAAGCACTTGTCATGCTTCTTTTGGCTTGTCTCACCATTATTCCAAGGGAGCATGTTCCCTTTCTTGTGTGAGTCTCATGTATCCCACATGTAACCCCCCTTATTCCCTTCTTTAGATACTATCTTAGCTGGATGTGTGATTTGAACTCATAGGTTTATAGTACATGTGATGTGTGATACATTTTTTTTATCCATTCATATATGATTATAGTTAGGTATGCATGCAATCTTACCCTCATGGTGTAACGCCCCGAACCCGGGTCAGTGCAAACCGGCACCTAACCCGAACCCGGTTCGCTACTGTAACAACCCAAGTCCGGTTCAACAACCAAACTCGAGGTGTTACCACGAAGCTGGGGTCAGATACATACCAAGATTCACAATAATTTTAAATCTTATAAATCAATTACATCAGAGTTATGGTGGCCAAATAAAATAAACAATTCTTTAGTCAATATATTCAATTCAATTTACAATTAAGTTTATCTAATCAACATGTGACATTAATACCAATTATATTTCTACCCATCAAATTAAAACCCCATCTTCGCGATCTCTCCAAGCAACCTGAAAAATATAGGGGAAAACGGAGTGAGATTTACATCTCAGCAAGTAGCAGGTGCATGCAATTTGAAACAGTCCAATATAAGCAAATATTCATGAGGTATTCGATTAATCAACGATAAGACGAGAAATCCAAGTTATCCATGGCAATTCCAAATAAGGCGATGAAACATATGATCATGTATAAATACCAGTCTCTTGATGTTAACGAGGTAAAACCGACAAAAGCGATAAAACACGTGCCATTGCAGGACTCACAAAGATGATAAGTATTTGAGATGACACTCGACTAAATGCTGTTCCACCGTGCGGCTTAGGGGCAGTGCTACTTGATGATACTCAAGCCCCATGCAGCGCAGCTTAGGCAAGAGCCGTAGTCACCGACTTATTGCGCACGAACCCCGCAGAGTTGGACGTACCACCAGCATGCAGCACCAGAATCAATACATGGAGTGTGGTCGCTTATCCACATGTACAGGGAATCACCAGGGGCTCACCGGGGTGTCCCTCCAGACATAGGACCCTCCCAGAGCAAACTAACTTGCAAAGGGAAGCGCGCTCGCAATATAGGAGTAAATCAACCCAAACTAAATACCACTTAGCTAACCAGCCAAAACTATGGATCCATATACAGCTAAGCCCACTGACACAAACCACGATAAAACCACATACGGGAGGACACGCTAATGTAGGAGGCATACACACTTTTACCCGTAAAGGATTACACATCTCTACACAGAGGATTACCCATCTCTGCCGTAAAAGATAGTATCAAACTCCACCACAGAAGCCGTATCACCCAACCGTAAAATTAAAGAGAACAATATCATACCACATACCAATCCATACCAAAGTATTCCAATCCATGTGAAATCCATGATTCAATCATAACAAATCCAATTATAGGCATTTTCAGAATAACCTATGCAATTCTTCCAATTATATTCAAGATAAAACTCAAGTAACATAAATCCGGTAAAATCTGAGTTTATGCAATTCCAGTAGCCAATATTCATATTTAAAGCCCAAATAAAAGTAAATCAAATCATGCTTGAACTTTTCCTTCTTAATCCCTTTATTAGAATCCAATTTCCTACCTTAGCACCTAAGCTAGTTTCTATTTGAATTTTCTGTATTTTTATTTTCCAGCATGTTCTACAGACCTAGAATGAAGTTGAAAAGATGTTTGTAAGCTATAAATTTCAGTAGTATTATTTCTAGCAATATCCATACCCTTTGACTCTTTTATAAACAATCCTTTCATTATAACCTTCTTTTTATTGCTTAATCTTTCCCAATTAATTTTATAATTTTTATAGCTTAATTAGGTCCTTATAAAGATGCTAACATGCTTAACTAATCATAAGAATTATTGGGTATTTATTCGAATTACAAAATCCCCAAAATCTACAAATTTTACTTAGAGCGCCTACCTCTACTGTGCTGGGCGATCCTAGGCGATCCTGGGCGCTCGTGCAATTTTTAACAGAATTTTCCAGATTTTACAATTTCGGATTCCTATGCTTTTGCTTTATGTTTTCTTGGTCTAAATTAATCTAATAACATTCTACAACATTCCTAAAGCCTTCTAGATCAATTCTTATTAATTAAATACCATCCTATAATTTATTTCATGATCAAACCAAGTTTCTTCCTTACTTTAGCAAATTCTTCAAGAACACAAAACCCTAAAATGTAAACAATTTGATTCCATGTAAATACTGTTTCGACTAATCCATTCAACCATATGAAATCACAGAAAACCAAATCATGCAATTCCTCACGTTTTCCAAGGGTTACTACTTGCCTTGTACGCTAAATCCTTCTTCCATTGCACCTTCTAATTCTGGACCAGAATGTTGCTCCCAACCGCACCAAGCTAGACTCTTCCAATTCAAATCTCCACCGTTCAAATTGTAGTTCCATCAGTCACGAACAAAACCTCCAAATTTGAAGGCGATCCACCGTGCGGATTTTCCCCGATCACATTTCGATGGTGGCTGGTCAGACACCTCCATTAGAGACCTCCTTCCTTTCTCTCCCTCCTTTCTCTCCATAAGAAACCCACGAAAATCCCCTCTCTTCTAACCTTAGTCTCCTATTTATACTAGGCTTTAGAAATCCTAAACAAACCCTAATTGGCTAATTTAATTTGGGTTAACCCAACCATGGTCTAGTTAATGTCTAATCCTTCTAATTTAATTCCTACTTTTTCTCCACCTTCTATTTTTCTACTTAAACAATACTAATTAAGTTTCTTATTATCTAGACTCATATTTATAACCTATTTTCGTGCAAAATATTTAATTAAACATTTTTATCACTTAAAACCTTATTTTCTCCAAATTAAGATGTGAAATCTCCTAATTACCCTTTTCTCCACTTTTAGGCTTTTATTAATTTCTTTTGATCTCTAACTTGTCAAACTAATTTGTTTTCTTCTATTTTCTATTTCTAATTATTATTTGATGATCTATTTATTAATTACCTTTTTCTGAAAATTACCGAAATACCCTTTTTATTCTTTTAGGCTAATTTCATTAAAATTCTTTCTTTATTTTCAACTTAGAACTTATTTGAATTAATTAACCTCTAAATCTCCACTTTTTATTTTAACTAGGACTTAACTCATATTTTATTTTATTTATTATTTATTTATTTATTAGGTGAAAATTCGGGGTTTTACACATGGTTAGGTGTTTAAAGCATGTGTATGAATGAAGCATGGTGTTGGCATATGGCAAGTTTGATAAGCATGTTTATTTTACTATTTTATGTACTTTAATCGGGGTTCTAAGTCATGTTTGGTTGCTGTTTTGACTATCATGTGAGGTCAATCCTATCTTTGCATGCATAGAAGTGTTTTTTAGTTCCTAAACACATAAAGCACACACCACACATTTTTATGATGCAAGATACTCTTTGAGTCCATTAGATGATCCTTATATGGATTTACTCATGTGTAGAGATTGCTGAAATTTTTAGGGTGAGAAGAAACCAAAGCAGGGACACTTAAGTCCCTACTTAGTTGGTAGTTTTAGCCCAAATAAGGGAGAAGATGGATCTCAATCCATCTCCCTTGGCCTTGATTTCAAAACCCTTGAAGAGAGTCTTGTTTGATTCCATTTGAACCACTGCGGGCCCACACAGGGGCCCACACAACCATGTAAACATCCTAGAAGCCCAGAAACTCAACCCCCTTTGAAAAATCCGAAAAAAGGCTTCTGTATGTTGATCCGGCAACTCAGGTCGGATCAACAGAGCCTCATTCGTAGCCGGCTAAAGATGTCGGATACACTAAACCTTGTGTGTAACCGGCATCTTAGGCCGGCTACATTGCCAGATTGCTTTTTCTTGCCATTTTTTGATCTTGTGCTGTTTTTTTGGTTTATTTGATCAAACCAGTCGAACCAGTAGGGTTTCCGGGTCACCCGGGAACCCAAGATGGGCCATGGGCCGACCCGATCCAATTTGGTTTCTAGTGGGCCTTCCAACGGGGCCCGCTAAGCCCGACAAACCCACTTTTGTTAAATAAAAATAATTAAATTGATTGAGTGGGCCAAACCCATTGAGGCCCACCAAAGCCCAATTCGGGGCATGCATGCTTAAATTATGTTGTAGTTTGGCCGAGACCACGGGCAGGGCCTGTCGGGCCCACTAAGCCCATTGAACCAAGCTAATTTAGGGTTTCTAAACCCTAACTCAGGAAGTCTTGGGCTTTCAAGCCCAAGCCCAGGTAAAGGGCCCCAAGCCCAAGACCTGGCCCATTCTGGCACAAATTAAGCAAGATAAACTTAAATCATTTGGCAACCAACTGTGTGGCCCACTCAAGGGCCCACAAAGCAGTCCCGGCCCACTTGTGCATAGAAATCACTTAATTTCCAATTTGAACATTAAATAAAATCAATTCATTTGAATCAAGCCCAAAGGGCCTCTCAGGCTAGACCGAGGCCCACTAGGGGACATGTGGGCTCAACCAAGCCCACTAAGGAATCCGCGGGCCTTCCAACGGGGCCCGCCCAATCAGACTCATCCCATCTTTAACTAAAAAGATAAAATCAAGTAAAGGGACACCCACCACTTTGGCGGTCCCACCAGACTTAACCAAATGTGAATGCCGGAATAGGAATCGGGTGAGTGAGAGACCAAAGTTGACTCAAACCAGAGAAACCTATGGGACCCGTCACTTGACGGGGTGGACTGGGGTGTCTACGGACTTCCCCAGACTGCAATCGAGAACCTCCTTAGAATCTCTAGCCGCAGACCAAGCCTCAATAGACAAACATAGGCACCCAGGTGCCTGCCTGCACCCCATCAGGCAGTGGCGACTCCAAACAAATCCCGAGGCACGCATCACTTCGCATGCGCCTCGTCGTGCGACTGAAATCAGGTGCGCACACTCCACTTGGCCAATCCAACTAAACACACTCAAATGAGTAAATCATCTACATGCAAAATGTTCAAAACCAGAAAAAACAGCAAACAATACACATGCATACATTGACTTCAAACACATGAAAACAGTGGATATGAGGGGGAATCCAATAAGGTGATCTAGCATGCCTTAAATGGGAGTTGGAAATTCCTAAAATTATTTAAAAAGTAGAGGCAAGTGAGCTAAGAAAGAGATTTTTCTATTGATATTTACAGTGGGTGAAAGTGAACTAAAAACAAGCCTTAAACATGCCCTTCGGGTGCTACACATGGGTGCATGTGTGATGTTCATTCACCCTTTGTGAAACATGCTATAACAGTGGGTGATGAAGGAGTGAAATTGTGTGTGTCATGTCTCTTACCATGCACATAATACCATGATGATGCTATGAGCAACTATGTAAGAAAAATGCAACAAATAATGCACTATAGATGAAGGGAAAGAGGGGGAATTAGGGGTACATCAGATGAGTAGAAAAGGGAACATGCTCCCTATTTGAATGAAAAGAAAACAATTGCTAAAAAGGATGCTTAAAGTGACTCTTTAAAGACCATAATAGTCCCTACTCTCATTTTTGATTGACCGTATGTCCTCCCCTTACCATGGGAGCTATACCACCTTTGTGGGGACATGAAAAAGAGAGGAGAAGGAGAAGACAAAGAACAAACATAAAGGGAGAAATAAGCAACATGTGAAGACTCACATACTCTAAACAAACTCATTTCCATATATTATAAATAAAATCCAGCAAGAAAGCTTACCTTGGCACTTACACTTCTTCTTGAGGTGTACTTGGACTCCTTTTGAAATCCAACAGCTGCTGGACACCTCCTTTGATCCACCAAAGAGCACTTTCAACCTTTCTTCAAGGTGTACAAAGAAGGGGAAGAAGGAAGGAGGGGGTTTGGCTAGGCTTAAGAGTGGTTTTTTGAGGTTGGGAGAAGGGTGAGGAGGAGATGAATGGAAGAGAGCCTTGAGAAAGTTGGGAGAGATGAGCCAAGAATGAATTAGGGTCCATACGTATGGGGGCGGGATGGGGGTATTTAGAATGGGAGATGCACATGGGTGCATGGTGGAGAAATGAATGAGTGTGTGATGATGCATGGGGGGGGGGGGGGGGGGGGAGAGAGAGAGAGAGAGAGAAGGTTATATGGGGGCTGATGTATGCATGGGGAGAGATGCACATGCATGGGAAAATAGCACATGGGGAAAAGAGGGAGGGAGATAGGTGGGGGAGGTGTATTTGGGGAGAGGGGGTGAGGTATCATCTAGGGGAATAGGCTCATGGGGGAAATGCGTTTGGGGGAGAGGGGGTGAGGTGTCACCTAGGGGAATAGGCTCATGGGGGAAATGTGTTTGGGGGGGGGGGGGGGGGGGGAGAGAGAGAGAGAGAGAGAGAGAGAGAAGCAACATGTGGTGGGGGATTATTTTTAGGTTTTTCATTTATTTTAAATATGAAAAATGAGATAAAATATTATTTTATTCAAGATCTTTTTCACATATATTAATATTATATTCTAGATATTTTCTTTTGTTGTCCTTTCTGTCCTTTTTTTGCCATGTGGCAGATTTCTGCATATTTGCCATGTAGGCAGTTTTCTACAACTTTGCCCTAGATCTTGAACTGCTCACAGATTTTTCATCTGGGCTCCGATTCTGGCAAACTCAGTTGCGCTAGAACGGGGTTGAGATCCTTTATCCACTGGGACAGGGTTTTGCAGAAATTCAAGTTTTGAGCAGAAAGCCGAAGTCGCATTCGGAATTTTAATCTGCTCATATTTCTCTGATCCGGGCCCCGATTCTGGCAAATTCAATTGGGTCAGAATCGTGTCGGGATTTCCTTTCTTCCGGGATAGAGAAAGCAGATAATTTGGGTTTGAGCAGAAAGTCAATTTCTACTGCCCTGGAACTTGATCTGCCCATAAATCCTTTATCTGAACTCCGATTTCAGCAAACTCAGTTGCATCGGAACCGTGTCGAGATTCTCTATTTACTAGAATAGGGTTGGGTAGCTAATTTGGGCTTGGGCAGAAAGTCAATTTCTGCTTCCCCTAGGTTTGACCAACTCCTATCTCCTTCATCTGAGCCTCGATTCTAGCAAACTCAATTGTGTTGGAACTGTATCAGAATTGCCTATCTATTGAGATAAGGCATGACAGTCATCTTGAATTTGATCAGAAAGTTAATTTCTGCTCCTTAGGGTTTTGAGATGCTCATAACTTCTTCATCCAGACCCCGATTAGGTCAAACTTGGTTGTGTTAGAACTGTGTCGAAATTTCCTAATCAATGGGAAGAAGCATGGTGGTTGATTCACACCTGATTAAAAAGTCAACTTTTGTCCCCTTAAGGTTTGACTTTTCAGTTAGGGTTTTAATTTTTGGCACTTCTACGAGGTACAAAAATGAGGTGCTTACACTTAGGACCGCACACACCTTGTGTGCTTGATTTTTTAATTTTCTGCGTGTTTTTAATTTTGCTTTTAATTTTGTTTTTCTGCTTTGCTGCATCCTGGTGGAAATTCCGTGGCATGGTGATGTTCATCCCTTCTATTTAATTCGTTCATTTCCTTTTGTTGCTTTAGATTGATTGAGAGTTCTTGTGTGGAACCCTAAATTGATTTGGAACACTGATTGGATAGTCAGACACATGGCATCTTCATCCTCATATGAGAGAACCAGATTCCCTAGGATAGAAAAGTGTGCCTGGGATACCACCTGGATCCGTTCTTGGACTAGGCAGCTCCAAGGGGAGGAGTAGATTAAGTGGGAGGCACAATACCACATGGGACTCACTTTGTCTTTGTTAAACGTGCCGACAAATTGGGATATGATCTAAGTAGCTCTATTATTTTGGGATCCCCAATTATTAGTGTTTCGATTCGGGACTATAGAGTTGACACCCACAATTGAGGAATTTGACCTATTCCTTTGGTTTAGCGACCGTGGAGAACCAGCCAGGAAATATCTCAAAAACAGTTACAAGAATGAAGCTTGTACCTTCTTTGGCCTCTCGAGGGAAGAATTCCTGACCTTAAGAGGTGACAAATCATTCATGAGGGTTTCTAATAATTTCCTTATTGAAAAGATAAGAAACAAAAAGCAGGAAAGACACCGTGTTTGGTGGGACACCTTCACCCTCGTGGTTCTATCAAAAAGCTTTTTCCCAATTGGGGGAGACACCATTAACTTGGCCTTCATGGAGATTGTGGATCAACTCTTGATTGGGTACCGAATCATGCCACTAATACTCGCTCAATTGTATCATGCCCTAACCTTGTCCAAAAATGGAACCAAAAGGTTTCAAGGGTGTGCTTTCCTTCTTCACCTTTATCTGCAAGACCACCTGATGGTGGCGGAACCCATCTGTGCGCACCTGATTTCGGTCACATGACGAGGTGCATGCAAAGCGACGCGTGCCTCGGGATTGTTTGGAGTCACCACTGCCTGATGGGGTGTAGGCAGACACTTGGGTGCCTAAGTTTTCTATTAGGTGGTCTGCAGTTAAAGATTCTAAGTAAGTTCTTGGTTGCGGTCTGGGGAAGTTCGTAGACACCCCAATCCACCCCGTTGAATGACGAGTCCCATAGGTTTCTGGTTTGAGTCAACTCTGGTTTACTCACCTGATTCTTAATCCAGCATGCATATTTGGTTAAGTCTGGCGGGACCACCAAAGTGGTGTGGGTCCCTTTACTTGATTTTATCTTTTTTAGCTTAAAGTGAGATGAGTCTGAGTGGGCGGGCCCCGTTGGAAGGCCCGCGGGTTCCTTGGTGAGCTAAAACCAGCCCACATCTCCCTTGGTGGGCCTCAAACTAACCTGAGAGGCCCTTTGGGTTTTGGTTTAAGTGAATTTGACTTCATTTTTAAGGTTCAAGTTGGGAATTAAATAACTTTCATGCCAAGTGGGCCGGGATTGCTTCGTGGGCCCTTGGGTGGGCCACACAATGGTTTGCCAAGTGATTTTGTGTTATCTTGATTAATTATACCAAAGCGGGCTAGGCATTGGGCTTGGGGCCCTTTACCTGGCCTTGGGCTTGAAAGCCTAAGACTTCCTGAGTTAGGGTTTGGAAACCCTGACCTTTGTTGGGTTCAATGGGCTTAGTGGGCCCGACAGGCCTTGCCCTGGGTCTCAGCCAAACCATGACATTATCTGAGTATGCATACCCAAACTGGGCTTTGGCGGGCCTCAAAGGGTCTGGCCTACTTAATTCTTTTAATTATTTTGTTTAAGCACAATTGAATGGTTTGGGCTGGATGGGCCCCGTTGGAAGGCCCACGGGGGTATCAGATTGGACCGGCAGTCCAAGTCCCATCTTGGGTTTCCAGGTTTGTTGGTTCATTCGGATTGATCCAACAAAGCATAACAAATTGTACAAGGCCATAAAATATGGAAACAGGCATTTCGACTGTGTAGCCGACCTTAGTTGTCGGCTACAAACAAAGCTACTTGTATCTGATCATGATGGTCGGTTAGAAAGAAAACCATGTTGATCCGACCTGAGTTGTCGTATCAACTAAGCAAATGGTCTTTTTGGATTTTGCTAGTGGGCTTGGGTTCCTGGGTCTTCTAGGATGCTTCTACAAGTTGTGTGGGCCCATGAGTGGGCCCACATTGGTCAGGGAAAGAGAGACACCCCCTCCATTGCTCCCTTGGGGTTTCTTATAGCAAGGAAAGGAGGGGGGAAAGCACGGGGCTCACTGTGGGAGGACTGCTGTTGTCTCCAACAGCAGCCCATATGGGTCTTTCAAAGGGGGCCACGGCAGTGGCTGGGTAGGCAGAATGTTAATCATCAAAAGAAAACAGCAAGTGACAAGCTAGCAACAGCGGTGTTTTGTACGAAAGTGAGCTTGTGTGTTTGCTGCATTTATCTACAAAAGAGGCTTAGAAAACAGTGATAAACCTGGAGATGAATTTGCTTAGAACAATAAACAGAAACATATTCACATGATCCTAAGTAATAGCATGTTCAATCAACACAAGGAAGCATGTACACAACCAGCAAAACTATAGCCTAGCATGCATAGAAGAAACCCAACCACGAAATCCCAAGAGACCTACTCCTTGACCAAATATGCACATGTGTATGCATGGCCTGTATATATGAACTAAAAGTGAACACCTATCTACATATAGAAATCTGATCATGCTTCTAATGAGTGGGTACACCTATGCTTGAGATGAGTGAGTAGGAATGGGGTAGGTTTCTGAAAAACAACAGCAACTCTAGATGAAGTAACGGAGATGGAAAGATTGCATGAAACAGTAAAATGAAAGATGCAAAAGATCATGGATAAAGTGTACTAATGAGTACTAAAGAAAGAAGCAAATGCATGGCAAGTGGTAAAGATCCTGACGCATGAACACCTTTAACGTACATGAACTTGGGACTCCATTCCTTATGCATGCTACAAACACTCATAAGTGATTAGGAAATGACATGCATGCTTAAAATCTTAGTTAAACCTCACACAAGCACAATAAATAAAGGAGACGAAATTCAGCATACATCCCACATGATTCATAGCATGGTTATGCTGATATAAACCAACCATCTAACCTAAGAAGAAACATTTAAAAAAGGGGGAAGAGGGATAACTCATGGGGTACATTAGATAGTCACGCAAGAGGGAACACACTCCCTCATCAAATAATAAGGAAGCATACAAAACAGCACCCAAAAGAAAATCTCCTAAAAAGTATGTAAGATGCACTATCCTCCCTTTTCAAGGCCATACGAATAACCTCTTTTTACCTTTGGAAGCCCATGCATGATGAAAATGAGAGAAACATTCCAAAGAAAAACTGTGGGAGACCAAGACTTAGACAAGGAGGGAAAAAGCACTTTAAACTCCAGGAAACACCTTCATATTTTATATATGTGCAATAGGAAATGCTAAGAAATGTTGCCTTGAAGACTAAGGATTCTGGAGTTGTGTGTAGACACCTCTTTGAAGCAAGGAAGTCGCTAGAGCACCTTCCTTCTTGTACCAACAGCAACAACTTTCCCTTCCTTCAAGGTTCAAGTGGAGAAGGAGGAGATGAAGAAGAGTAGGGAGGGGTGTGAGGGTTTTCTCCTTGGGGAAGAAGGGTGGAAGCTTGGAGAGAGGTGGGAGCTCTTGTAGAAGAAAGTGGTGGGAGACAAAAGTGTGCTCAACCCCCCATACGTATGGGGGCTTGGGCTTTTTATAAGGTGATGTGTGTGTGATGTGTATGCATGCATGGGGGACACAATCATGGGAGAGAGAGAGAGGGGGAGGTATGGGGTGTTGCATGCATGTATGATGCACATGCATTCTCATCAATCATGAGAGAGAGGGGGATGCATGTATGATGCATGCATGGTTGATCATAGGGGGAGAGAGAGAGAGAAAGAGGGATGCATGAGGGGCTGCATGCATGGGTGATGCACATGCATGCCCATAGGAGACATCAATCATGAGCAAATCTTGATATTTGTGGATTGGTCCCTGATACTTTGGATATTTACAGATTTAGTCCCTGATACTTTTGAACATTTACAGATTTAGTCCTTGATACTTTTGGATATTTACAGATTGGTCCCTAGGATATTTTTCCAACTTTGGATATTTATGGATCTAGTCCTTGATACCCTTGGATATCTGCAGATTCGCCCTTTATATATTTTTCATTGATTTGGGTAATTACAGATTTAATCGTTGAGACCTTTTTTTCTTAGCTGCTTGCCATGTGTGTAGACTTTTGCCACGTGTGCAGTTTTCTGGCATTGTTGCCCTATAACTTCAACTGTTTACATCTTCTTCATCCGAACTCAGTTGCGTTAGAATCATATCGAAGCCCTCTATCCATTGGCATAGGGTTAAGCAGTTGATTCGGGGTTGAGCAGAAAGTCTTCTGCTCCCCCTCAAGTTTGACTGGCTCATAGATCCTTCATCTGGACTCCGATTCCAGCAAACTCAGTTGTGTTGGAACCATGTTGGGATTCTCTATGCATTGAGATAAAGCAAAGTGGTCAATTATCACTTGATCAAAAGTTAACTTTTCACCCCCTAGGGTTTGACTTTGTAACGCCCCGAACTCAGGTCAGTGCAAACCTGCACCCGACCCGAACCCGGTTTGCTATTGTAACAACCCGAATTTAGTTCAACAACCAAATCCGAGGTGTTACTGGCCCATATCAAATACATCATCAATAATATACCAGACCAAAGAATTAAAAATCCATTCACTTTATTATACTATCAGAGTGCGGAAACAAGTATGTGCGGAAGTGTAGTCTAAAATGCTCAAATAAACATTTAAGTTGATCATCAATCATTAATATCAAAGTCTGGTAAAATAAAATGGTTACGATCTCTCTCATCTCTCTAGTATATCAAATCCAAATAAAAATATAGTCTATCAAATATGACTAAGTCTAAATCAATCATCCACCTCAAACCAGATCCGGATAAAAGTAATCCTCTGGTGTATACTCAGCTATCTCTCCTTGGAAATCACTATGATCCCCCTCTTGCGTGTCAGCTGAAAAATGAAATAAAAGTAGGGTGAGATACGAATATCCCAGTAGGTAACACATGTATGATTAAACAGTTAATATAAGTAAAGTAACAGTTCATGCATGATTAAGCAATATCGACTAATCTGGCTTGTATAATCCTTCGTATCATTCATGAATACAAAACAATATGATAAACAGTTCTAGAGATGAATTTCATCAAGTTTTATTATAAGAATCCAATATCAAAATCAATAACATCATTCATGCTTTGCTAGGATGCACTAACAGTCACATCCGATCAATATCTCAATCACATGCCTCTCGCATGTATACAATAATAATAACAAGTGTTGTGATTTCAGTGTCATTGGTAGGACTCACAAAGATAGATAAACCTTTTGAGATGATTTTCAACCAATTGCTATACCACCGTGCGGCTTAGGAGCAATGCTACTAATGATACTCAAGTCCCATGCAGCGCAGCTTAAACAAGAGCCGTAGTCACTGACTTACTGCACACGTACCCATCAGAGTTGGCATGTACCACCAGCATGCAGCACCAAAATCAATACATGGAGGTGGTCGCTTATCCACATGTACAGGGAATCACCAGCGGCTCACCGGGGTGTCTCTCCAGACATAGGACCTTCCCAGACAAACTAACTTGCAAAGGAAGCACGTCGCATATAGGAGTAACTCAACCCAAATGATATATCCCTTAGCTATCTAGTAGCAACTATGGATCCATAACCAGCTATACCCATTAGACTCCAAAATTCCCTAAAATATAATTTTCTATAAGGGTTAGTGCCTAGCGGCATATAAAGGTTAAATCTGTCAATTACTTCAATATTCGGTCATCTGAATTCTGAATTCTCTTTATAAAGTTTTCTGGTTTATAGTGTCATTTAGAGTTGTTTTGATAATCAAATAGTAGTTAGGTTTTCCAAAAAAATCAGATTTCTCCATTACTTTCAAAGTTTGGCAACTAATGTCCTAAATATCTCCCTAATTTATTTTTCTGTAAAACAGGGAATTAGATAATTTATTTTAGTCTTAAAACATCTTATTTAATCATTAAAATTGTCTAAAAATAGTTTGGAATTGAATCAGGGTTTGAAATTACGAAAACTGCAAATTCTGCTTAGAGCGCCTAGGATCGCCCTGGCGGTCTATGGTCGGCGATAGTTCAATTTCGAACGCCGACGGTACGTCGTCTCGCGATTTTCAGCGATCTAAAAATTTATAACTAGCGCCTAAGAGCGCCGATGATCGCCGAGTACAGTCGAGGTTGGCGGTCATACAAAATCGAACAGAAATAGTTCTAAATCGTGATTTTCTCGTCTAAACTCATTCTAACATATTTATAACATGAAAAACTAACTAAATACATCATTACATATCATAAAAACATGCTTTTGCGATTAAACGAACGTAAACACAAATCAATCGAACAAAACAGTGTCACTTACCTCTTTCGTGCGTGGTTTCTCTTCCTCTTCTCCAAACAAGGGTTCTCACAGGAGCGAGGTAATCCCTGGACGATGAAGAACACAACCCAGCACCCTTCCTTCTTCTTCTCCTTCGGCTTGGTTTGTGTTTGTCGCTTGCGGCTATTCAATACGAGCGAGAATACAAACATGTATGATTTAGGTTATTTAATTGTTATATATACTTCTTGATCCCATGTATCTCACATGCAAACTCTCCTATACACTCTGCCCAATTAGAACATATACCTCGATATCTCATGATCGGGCGGTCAGATTTGCGTCTAATTCTGGATCTCCACTAATTAGATCATCCCCTACAATAATAAAATATTTCCATCAATTATAACTCTCAATAATATAATTATTAATTTAATTTATTATTTAAGGAAAATTCGGGGTTTTACAGACTTTCTGTCTAGGGTTTTCATTTTCCGCCCTTCCGGGGGTGCAAAAATGAGGTGCTTACACCATCAGTGGGAGATATGGGCTAGTCCATGACAATGTCACGTGCATGGTCCGTAGAGAGATACACCTAGACCTACCCACTCGTGAAGACTGGTTGAATCACTTTCTCCAACTGAATGGAGATTCGTACATCAAATGGTGGGGGACTTTCAATTTCACCTACACCCCCTCTTGTCCTTCAAAGACAGAAGATGCCTATCTCTAATGGGCTTCACCCATGCTTTACCGTACTATCCAATTAGGGCTCTGAGACAGTTTGGGAAATCGCAAGGAATTCCGCTCAAGGATGATGTGGACAATTTGACTGGCCTACTCACAAAGGAGTTGAGGCAGCGGCGTTTGGCAAAATGGAAGACGGTGCATGTGCACCAGGAGGACGTGTTCTCCAAAGCCCACTTTTGGGAATACGAGCAGTGGATGGCCTGGGAATTTGGCCACGACGGCCCCCTGCCTCTTCAAATCGTCATTCCAAGTGACATCTCAGTTCCGCCCCTTGATACATACCAAGATAGGGTGGTTGAATTTTAGGAGACCCACTTTAATATCCATTCAGCTTATGTGGATTCGGAATGGGAGAATAGGTAGGCCAATGTGGCCTTTCAACAAGAAATGGACATAATGCGCAAGCACGCAGAAGAGAACTGACGTCTGCGAAACAAGCTTCTGCATACCTTGAAGAGGCAAGACGTGTCCTCTTATTATGATGATGACCAACCTAGCTAGATTTTGGCTTTGTTGTAATGATGTTGATTTCGAGCTTGGATAGGCTCTATCCAGTTATATAATTTAAGCATGAATTTCTTTTGATCAATCAAATGCTTTGCTTTGAACTTAATTGGGCAGAACAAGAACATAATCTAAAATGATGAACTAAATTGCAGAAATCTTTTGTAACCATCAATTAACATTCGGTCTCCAACAGACCTCCTCACCCCAATGACTGCAACTTCCGATCACTTTGACCACCCACCTCCTTTGAATCCGTCATACTTTAAAATACTAAACCCAGTAAGTGTTTAAGACCTAAAAACACCCAAGACCTTGAGTTCAGTTCACACCTGTTTGTATCTTTTTGCAAGATCAATCAGTCCAGTTAGATCTAACGTTCCAAAATTTAGGGCACCGAGGCTGCCGACGGATGAGTCAGGTTTGGCTAAGGAACGTCCTGGTATAGCCTACCCAAAATTGTGACACCAAGGCCGCCAACGGGTGAGTCAGGTTTGGCTGAGGAACGTTCAGGTATTGCTTACTGAAGTTTTAGGGCACTGAGGCTGCCGAAGAATGAGTCAGGTTTGGCTAAGGAATGTCCTGGTATTCCGCACCCCAATTCATGGCATCAAGGCCTCAGATGGATGAGTCAGGTTTGGTTGAAGAACGTCCGAGTATTGCTTACTGAAGTTTAGGGCACTAAGGCCATCGACGGGTGAGTCAAGTTTGGCTGAGGAATGTCCTGGTATTGCGTACCCCAATTCGTGGCACCGAGGCCACCGACAGATAAGTCAGGTTTTGTAGAATCCCGAATTTTAGGAAATAATATTATAATTGTAAATCTAAATATTAGAAGAAATAAAATAAATAAATTTAAAATACCAAGAGATAAATATTTACTCTAAGTTTTTGGGAGATTGAAATTATAATTCACACTCATATTATGAAGAGAAATAATGAGGAGATTAAATCTGGAAATTTAGAAATAAAGCTAATGGTCAAATATTATATTATAATTATTTTAGTCTTTTCCCAATGGCTAATTATTAAACTAATAAAATAAATAATTATTAGAATTGAAATAATCAATTAGATTTAAGTTGGATCAAATTTGGATTTAAGTAGCTTGATTTATAGTTTAAAAGATGAGAAAATGACCTAATTGTAATTATACTTAATTAAGGGTCTTAAATCGGAGTATAAGATGAGTTTTGAGGTGTTTTAGTAATATTTTAAAATAAGGGAAATAATTAGTGTAAGCACCTCATTTTTGCATCTCCCGGAAGTGCCGGAAATGAAAACCCTAGCAAACAAATCAAACCCTATGGAGCAGTTTTCGGCTTGTTGGCCAAAGCTGTACTGACTACCAGGCCCTATCTTGATGGATAGAAAATCCTGACATGGTTTCGACACAACTGAGTTTGCCCGAATCGGGGTCCGGATAAGGACGTTATGAGCAGGTCAAACCCAAGAGAGCAGAAATTGACTTTCTGATCAAACCAAGATTGGCTGCCATACCCTATTCCAGCATATAGGAAACCTAACACGGTTCTGCCGCAATTGAGTTTGCCAGAATTGGTGTCCAGACAAGGGAGTTATGGGCAGAGTTGAACCCTAGGGAGTAGTTTTCACTTTCTGCTCAAAAGATGAACTAACTGCCAGAGCCTACTCCAATGGATAGGAAATCCCGACATAGTTTCGGTGCAATTGAGTTTGCTAGAATCAGGTTTTAGATGAAGAAATTATGAGCAGATCAAGCCCTAGGGTAAAAATGTAGAAAAGTTATCCACGTGGCAAAGGGAAAGAACAAGAAATAAAAATATCTTGAATAAAATAATGTTATTTTTCCAAAATATCTCATTTTGCTAATTAAATTAATAAAAAAAATCTAAAATTCGGATTCTCTCAATAAGTGAGAGAGTCACATCAGATCAGCCAAATTGGAAAGAGAAAAGGGCATATCTGGAAAAAATCTTATTAAAAATAACCGAAATTAATGAGAGAATCACATCAAATTAGCCAAATTGGAAAGAGAAAAGGGCATATCTGGAAAAAATCTGATTTTTATTAAAAATAACTGAAATTAAATTTCGGTTATGCACAAATTGTGGATAATCGAAATATAATTTCGGATCTTTGGATAAGGTTCCCAGATTACACTGACAGATTTTCTGATATTATCTCTTAAAAATGATTACTGATTTGATGTGTTTGTAACCGAAATTATATTTCGGTTATAAACAAATTGAGTATAACCAAAACATAATTTCGGTAACACTATTTTTGTCTATAAAAGCCAAACAATGGCTCATTTGCATGGGTTGGCTAGTTTTGTCTTGCTCCAACCTCTCCCCCCTTACGTACCTCCCTCTTAACCCCTCTCAACCCTCTCTTAACCCCTTAAACCCTTTCTAAACTCCTCCCAACACCATCTTCCTCCATTCTTCCTCACTTTTAACCAAAAAAAGAGCTTGGAGAAGGACTTGGTGCTTGGAGAAGAGGTGCTCTAGTCATTTGTGGAGCTTCAAGGGAGTCCAACACACCTCAAGGAGACTTCAAACCGCAAGGTAAGCCTTCTTGTTGGATTTTACTTAACATATAAGAAAATGGGTATGATTTGAGCATGTTGTGTAACTTTTACTCTTCATGTACTATTTCCCCTTGGCCTTAGTGTCTAGTTTCTCTCTTTTCCTTCTTCCCTTCAAGTGAGAGAGCCCTCATGGTAAGGAGGTCGTTAGGCCAAAAGAAAAGGGAGGATGAGAGGATATGTTAGTGTGGAATAGGGTTTATTTTCAAGGCATGTTCCCCCATATCCTCATTGCTATTTTCTTTACTTAATAATAAGGAGAGCATGTTCTCCTCTCCGTCCTTCTTTAATCCATTGTACCCCATTAAACCCCCCTCAACCTTTCTTTTACTTGTTTTATAAGTTCCTAGTGAGCATGATGTGTGATGATCTCATGAAATATGGTGATGATATGTGTTAGTATGTGCATAAGTATCATGGCCACACCCCCGCTCCCTTTGCTTGCTCACTGATTTTGGAAGCTCTCCTTGTATTTGCATGCATGATGATCACATACACACACATCCATGCACATACTTGCTAATAGGAATGAGCTCATGCATGCTATGATGTTTCCATACATCTTCTACCTTGCATGTACTCTCTCAAGTACCCTTACCATGTCCATTGCATCATATGCTCATGTCTCCTTACTATTTTGGGGGTCTCTTTTAACATGATTATGTGAATGATCACCAAGTAACACACACATGCATGGCCCCCACTTAGAAAGCATGTTTAGGCCTCTCCCTTTAGTCCCATTTCACTTGTGTGCAAGCATGAGCCTTCACACACTTTTGATCACTGATTTGTAGTATGCTGTGTGTCTTTAAAACTCGTCTTTGTGCTTGATAGTTTTACTTGCTTCCCATGCATGAGTGGCTTGTTGGAATATATGTACAAATGTTTTGGCCATGAGACTAGTGCATAGGCCTTCTGGGCCACCCCTCTTGCTCCCCCTAAGGAAAGGAGAGGGTGTACTTGACACAAGAATAGGGACATCCAAGGTCCCTGTTCCAAAAGCTTGAGTTTCGGCTCAAGGAGAAGGAGGAAGGCCCCAGCCTTAACCTCCTTCTTTCTAGCCAAAAGGGTGGAAAGTAGCCAAATGAGGCCTCCCCTTGTCTCCTGAATCACTGTGGGCCCACTAAGGGGGCCTACACAGTGCTTGATCACCTCCAAGGACCATAGAACCATATCCCCTCCAAAAAATCCCAAAAAAGGTGTTTTCTGTGCTTGCCTGAAAATACAGGTTGGGAAAACATATTACTTACATGACTGAAATTTTATTTCGGTTATGTACGTATATAGCATGACTGAAATTACATTTCGGTCATGCTACATAAGGGTGTAATCGAAATTTAGTTTCGGTTACACCTAGAAAACGCTAAAACCCCACTTTTCAAAATTTCGGTTATGTAAGTATATAGCATGACCGAAATTACATTTCCGTCTTGCTATATAAGGGTGTAACTGAAATTTAGTTTCGGTTACACCCAAAAAATGCTAAAACCCCACTTTTCAACCCTTTGTTCATTTTAAGCTCTTCTCCAATTGAACCAATCCATCCAATAGGGTTTTTGGGTCAACCCGAAACCCAACATGGGCCTTGGACCCAACTTGAGCACCCATGGACCTTCCAATGGGGCCCACCCAGTCCAATTATCACACTTTAATCAAGAAACAAGTAAATAACCTAACCAATGGGCCACACCACTTAAGGCCCAATAAAAGTGTAAAATCCCGAATTTTAATAACATTAAAATTTAGGATTTTATGCTTTTAAAGCTTATTTAATTAATGGAGAACTTTAGAAACAGAGAAAAGGAAATTAATTAGAGTTAATTTCAAAATGTTAAATAGGATGAATTATTAAAATGGGAAAATTTGGTTATTGGACTTCCACGGATTTGGATTTTGGCAGTACGGTGTTGGAACAAGTGAGGGTAATCTCGGAATTTCCCAAGCCTAAATTATGAAGGTTTAAAATTAAGTTAAATAGGCATCAAATATTGGTTTAAATAAATTGATAATAGTGTGTTTGAAATTTATTATAAATTGGAAGGTGCTAATGTAAGGTCTTGGTGGAGTGGCGAAAATTAAAGAGTAGGGGTTGCCTAGGTAGGATGTTGCGGTGGATGAGCACGCACCAGATCAGAGTTAAAGTTCGTCGAGCGGCAAGTGTAATTGCGGAGGGTATAAATACTTTAAGAAATTAGGTTTTGGGTTTTTGCCCTAAATGCGCGTATAGTCTACTGAGGGCTTTGCGGCTGCGGCGTCTGTTTAGGGTTCTTCGAAAGAAGGAGTTGAGGAACTTTCTGCGGGAGAGTTGAGCTGAGGAAGACTTACCGCCAGTAGGTATTTGCTAATAAGGAGTTCGGAAGGGTTTTCTTCCTTCAGAGAACCTCCGTTCGACCATAGCATCTGTTCGACCAGAGCAAGCCGACGGCTGAAGAGTTTGGGGTTTTTTTGGGTTGCTGGTTTCCAAGACTTGGAAGCATAGAAAGGTGAGTGGCACCGTTTTAAAACCTGGTTTAGTTTATTCGTGGATTTGGTTTGAATGAATGCATGGTTATTGAATGAATTGTTCTCTGTGTTTCTGGGCAAATACAGTCCGAAGGGTTTTGGTACAATAATTTGGGGATAACTAGAAAGCATGTTAGATTAAATCCAAATTAGTTTTGAATGTGTTCTGGGGGTATTGGGAGACTAGAGAAGTAGTTACAGACCGGAAAAATCCAGCCAGAGTTGGAGTTTTGGAATTAACAGAGACTTAAAAAACGCAGTGGGTCACCGCTCACTTGGCGCCCACTTAGCGCCCACTTCGGGAAGTAGGCGCCTAGAAAATTTGACCTGGCGCCGAGCTCGCGCTCAGCTCGCGCCCACTTAAAACTCTCGCGCCTACCTCACGCCCTTCTCGCACCCACTCATCCTCGAGTGAGCGCCAACCCTAATTTTGATAAGATGAGCACCGCTCACTTACCGCTCACTGGCGCCCACTCGAGTTAAGTAAGAGCACCTATCCAAATTGTTGAATTGGTTGAAATTAGCCCCATTATTTACATGAAAGACATTTAAGTAAATGTCTTGTGTATTTATTGCTCCATTTACTTAAGTCTTTACATGTAAATAAGGTTTTACCCCCCATTTGGAACTAATAAAAATACTTCCAAGGTCTAATTCCCAGCCGATAAAAAGTCAACTTTCCAGTTCATGCCTAAATCCCGGTTTTAATCAAAAAGCCCGGTTTGGGTTTAATACCCAAATGAGTGATTCAGGAGCCCAGAAAATTCTAGGAGATGTGTTTACCTATCAATAGACTACAACCAAAATTTGAGCCCGAAACTCCTTGTATAATTGTCTAGAAAAATTATATACCAAAAGTCAACGTTTTTAACTAGACTTAGAATATTTTGAGGTCCGAAACTTTTTGTCTCAGAATTGATTGCTTTTTGGTATGGTGACCTTATAGGGGATCCTAAGACTATTCCACTCATCCAAAATGTGTTTTGAGGTGTTTACAACATCCGTTTTGATTGATTTGGATTATGAAAGCGAAATTGAGAATCTAGGAGATGTTTTGCTGATTTATGTTTAATCGAAGTTGGATGCTGAAATCATTTCTATATAATGTGCTTTATTCTGAAAAGTCAGTTTTGAAACCATATTGCTTTGCTGAAATACATCTACACTATTATGCTGGTTCACCTTTGAATGCACGGTGCACTTCAGGAATGATTTACTTGAATATTGTTTTATATCGGTGGCCGGTTTAGAATCATATCTTATACTGTTCTGGTTGGAACACTTGTGAAGAATTACTGTTCTCTTTGGAGCACTTGTGTGAGTTGATGTTCTGGTTGGAACAACTTGTGATGTGTGTACTAAATGCGGAGTTTTAATTGGTTATTTATCGGTTTTGGTCTAGCTTGTCCTGGATCCAGAGTCTAAGTTTAGTAATGTAATGTATTTTGTTTTATTGGTGTAATGGCATGGCCATGGAGTGTTGCCACAACCGGTGTAGAGCAGCCAGAAACCCTGAGTAGGCCTGGTTGTTGATGCCGATACCCGGAGTAGGCTGGCATTGGATGACGATACCCTGAGTAGGCCGTCATTTCAAAGTGTCTGATACCTTGAGTAGGCCGGAACTGTGTACATGGAGGTGAGGATGTCGCTCTGGCATGTTGATTAACCAATTCAAGCAACTACATGACATTGACCACTGTGGGGATTTGTTTTTGTTTGACGTGATATGTTTTATTCACTGGTCTATTGGTGCGGAGTGGCCCATGATAAACACTCTAGTATTTCAAAAAAAAAACCCTGAGTTGTTGAACTATGTTTTCTTCGATATGTTGCTACCTGGTTATACGTGACTTTACGGCTATATGCATGATTGATATCGTCTTTACTGCTTGGTTTATACGATGGTTTTCCTCATGGATGTAAATTGGATCGTTGAAGTTTTGTTGGGTTATACGTGTTATCATCGTTGTATTTGGTTTGTAATCGTGGCATGTTTTAGAAACTGAACTAAATGTATTTGTGCATGCATGTGCTGCTCACTGGGATATTCGTATCTCACCCCGTTGCTTTCATTTTTGTTTTCAGATACTCTTAGAGAGCTCGTTACTTGCGGGTAGTTACTTGGACATGTGAGTTTTATTTTAGTTTGGGAATATTTTTAGCACACTCTGTTATATAGTTATTGTTGTATTCATGTTTTTCCTTCACTCTGATATTGCGAGCCTGTGTTTTAAATTAACCTCCGGGGATGAGTTACGGTGTTATCTCGTGACTCGGATCCGGGGTGTTACAAAAAGCCTAATTTAAAGCATGCTTGTTTAGGTTAAGTTGGTTTGGCCGAGACTTGGGCTTGGGTCTATCGGGCCTTGCCTTTTCCTTTAAAGAGAGCCCGTTTACCAAGTGTGGGAGGGGATCCAAGTCCCATACCGACAAAGACTTGGGCTTTTTAGCTTAGGACATGGGCCCCAAGCCCATTCTTAGGCCAATTGGAGAAGAATTAAACTGATAATAAGCAACACAAAAGGCAACTCTTGTGAGGCCCCCCAATGGGCCTACAAATCATCTAGGCCCACCAAAATAAACTCTAAGCTAATCCTTTGCCAAAATCCTAAGTAAAAGCAATCAAATCGAACCAAACCCTAAGGCCCCAATTGGTACAATGAATTGGAATTAGAATTAAGAATTATAATTCCAGTTCTAATTCATCAAGAATTGGAATTGGGTAGAATTGAAATTATTGTGATTGGATGGCAACAGAATTGAAATTTGGAATTATAATTCCATGAAGAATTGATTTAAAATCCAATTCCACTGATTGGATGAACTTATGAAGAATTGATTTGTTTCATTCCCATGTTAATAATAACAACACAAGTGACTGGTTATCATGACTTATCAATTCTATATTTTAAAAACTGATAATAATATAAACTTTATCACTAAAATTAAAAGAATAATGTATTTGTCCGCATTGTTAATATTCAAAAACCATCCAAAAAAATAATAGTTTAATTACTAAATACTAATCTATATCTATATTATAAAATAAAAAACTATTTAAGTATGCATCTTTATCCACTCCTTCCTAAATTCAATCGGAAGGCATGAGAAATACTCAAACTTCCGTGGATCACTTGTTAGCAAATCACTCGCCTTGATAAGTTGTGACATTTCAAGATCTGGAACCTTGGAGACCTCTTCAAATACTACTTGTGCACTCACTTTAGTAGGCTCATTATTTAAGGCCTTATCAATTGATTGGGCCATGTGGGAAACTGCAGCTGCCAAAGTGTCACTTGTACAGTTTCTTTTCCTTAAAGATTGCAAAAGTGATGCAGATGATGGCGCCTCTCGACAAGATGAAGAACTAGATGTAGGAGAAGGCAAATTGCTGATATCTATATCATCAAGACTAACATTATTATTAACGTATGCTCCATCATTAGCCATAAAAGCTTGTTCTACATCTTCACCATGTTCTACACCTTCTCCATTAGCATGATCCTGCCCACAAATGATGCTCAAGTCATCCCAGTTGTCAATCACTTTTGTCCGGTAACACTTTGCTTCTACATGAGACTGTTGAAAATAAAATTAGTACAAAGTAATATACTTTTGTAAAAATTTAAACATCAAACTAAATTATAATATACCTGACAAAAAGTATTCCACACGTTTTCATCATCAACATGAACCATATTCTTGGTGTTGTCCCATCCAAAACCACTTTGCTTGATAATCTCATTAACAATGCGGTAGAGTTTGTCCCAAGTTTTGAGACGAGATTTAATGTTATCTTTAGAAATTGATACACCACATTGATCTTTTATGGCATTTATAGCTGCAGTAAAGGCTGGAGGCTTCCATCCATTTGGTGTTTTATTTCCAAGGTTATGCTGATCAAGGAGAACAATGGTGAGAACACGATCCATTTCTGTTGTCCATTTAAAATATGATTTTCCTTTCTCTCTTACATTTTGAGCTTGGGATTGAGATCTACCACTTTCCATCTGTAATAATCTACACAAATATCAATACAATAGTTACTTGAAACCATATGCAGTTGTAATTTCATAAATCATAATAAATATTGATCCATACAACTTTTTGATAGTATACACAGGAAATGATATTTTTCAAAAATAAATTAAAACACCAAGTATGATGAGATATAAACTAATAGCACAATTCAATTTAATTAACAAAAGGAATTTCTCATGTGTTCAAGAATTAAAAAAAAAGTAGTTAAAAGACTAAATAATGCTAAATTAATCTATAACTTTAATTTCTATTCCTTCGTCTAGCTTGATAGTCAGCATACATGCTCTGAGCTAAATCATCTCGAAACTTTGTCCACTCATTTGTAACTTGAACATTTGTTATCAATACTTCATCTGACTCTTCTGGTATCTGTGGCTCTGATGCTAACTCTTCATCAACTTCCCTTAAAAGGCTATCATCTGTCTTTTGATGCTTGTCTCTTACGAAATTGTGTATAACACAATAAGCATTGATTATCCGCATCTAAATTGATGCATAAAAATATGTTACTTAAACAATCAATATCTAATTCAACTTTATTTTAGAAGTTTATCAAAATCACTACCTTAGTTTTCACATCAAAAAATGGAGTTCTCAAAATGGCCCACCGCTTCTTTAACAAACCAAATGTTCTTTCAATCACATTCCTTACTGAAGAATGATGAAGATTAAATAACTCCTTGTAGTTATTTGGATTATTTCCACTTACAACCCATTCATTAAGGTGATAACGAGTTTGGCGATATGGAGCTAGAAAACCAGGATCATTTGTGTATCCTGCATCAACTAGTTAATATTTTCCTATAATTGAAGGACAAATCAGTAACTAAATAAAGAATAAAAATAATAAATTAAAATAACAAATTAAAGTTTGGAAAAAGTACCAATGGGTATAGATAATGGACAAGGTCTTGTAAGGGCATTTCTTAACACCTTAGAGTCTGAGGCTGATCCTTTCCAACCAGGTAATACATATATAAACTTCATGTTGCGGTCACATACTCCTAAGACATTTGTAGCAATGTCTTGCTTTCTATTTCGATATAGACCTTGATCTTGAAGTGGAACGGTTACTTGGATATATGTTCCATCTAAAGCTCCAAGGCAATTCTGAGGAAAATAGTAAGACATTAGTTTTCCTTAATTTGTAAACTACTAATGTAATTATGTATTATGTAGAAATTTTGATAATACCTTAAACCATTTCCATTTGTCATCTTTAGAATCATTTCCAACATTATCTGTTGCTTTTATGAAATCCTTTGTTAGTTTGAGCACTGCCCTTAAAACAAAACCAAAATGCCTGCTAATTGTCTCTCCTGAACAGATGAAAGTACCCTTAATTATGCGAAACTTGACGTCATGGGCAAGGACATCTAAGAACATTGCAACCGATTCTTCTACAGTAATATGCCTTATATCTTATAAACCTCCCCTTCCGCGTAATATTCCACATAGCTTATAAAATGCCCTTTTTGTAAGATGTAAATTGTCATAACACATTATGTCATTTCCACCACACAAATGTTTTAAATATAATTCTCTTAAAATCTCATTATTTCCTATAGGTCCTTTCAAAATATATTTTTCATAATGCCAAACTATAATTGCTGTAATAGTACAAGCAAGAGCATGTAAAAGAAGGTTTTTCTTCTTCTCTTTTCTATCATTGGCATCATGAGTTGCAAACAATCTATTATCCATCTATCAAACAAAAAATTGAATATCAAACAACCTATTAATTATGCATTTTCATAATACACATAAAAGCACATAAACACAAATAATTTTTATTTAAGCCATCAAATGTTGTTCACAAATGTAAAACAAGCTTAATTGTTTAAAAAAGAAATTAGCTCATGATAGCGGAAAAATATAAAGAAAAATTAAAGGAAAAAAAACACAGAGACAAGCAAAAAGAGAGGCAAATGGATGTTTCAAATAAAAGCAAATGGATAATATATTGTCTAAAATGAATGTTTTCCTTAATTTTCAATGAATGTTTCAAATAAAAATATTGTCTAAAATGCATGAAAAGATCGTGGAAGAAATCAAAATAGATTCAGTAATGTTGTAACGCCCCGAATCCGGGTTACATAATGGAATCGTAAGTCATACCCGAGGGTAAGATAACAAAACCGTAGGATCTATATCAGAGTGTAAGAAAACATGACATTTCATTTATTATCATCAAACACAATATCAGAGTTCGCTAAAATATCCCAATCACCAAACCACAATGAATTGAAAGAATTACAATTCAAAAGTTACTCACTATCTCAAATGAAAATAACAACTAAGATATTTCTCAATAGTCACTCGACAAAGTAATCCTCTTCCCTATACTCGGGGTAATCCGAGTCTGGCTCAACCCCACGTATATCGTCCTCACTAGGATTTGAAAACAAAACAAATCAAACGGAATGAGATACGAATATCCCAGAAAGTAGCACATGCATGTCCAAAAACATTTATATTAGTTCTAAAACATGCTTCAATAGTAAAAACAGCATTAGTAACGATAACCAACCTTTAAGAGAAATCCGAATAATCCAAATACAACATATATACTGATAAAGAGCAATATCAACAATCAATGCATAGCAATGATTCATAAGTGTAATCATAAAACAAGCCCACGGTAGACTCATGAAATAAACCACCTTTAACTAGTGTAAATCCAAGCTCACTATGCCACCTCCCGGCTTATGAGCGAAGTGGGAGAACCTATTCAGATACAGAAATGGGTTGGCAAGAACTATCCTAACATAGCCGCAGCCAACCAGATACAGAGAAGGCCTCATCGAGCTACACGATGGAAACGCGTGCGCGAACAAGGTATTACAGCTAGCAAAGATCAATCTATTCCACTAACTAGCTCTTAACTTGAAAAATGTGGATCCACACCGAGCTATGCCATCTAGACTCGAGCTAAAGCCAAAAACAGAAATCTCATTAATATCAACTTGTTCCAAAACCCAAAACATGTCATTTCGAGCACACGACCATCTCTGAGTACACAGAGGAAACACCATCCCAAGTACATGGGCATCCCCGAGTACACGGAGGTAAGGTAACAATCAAACCATCACAGCTCACAAGAACATCCTCCAAGTGTTTAAAAGTTCTCAAAAATCAGATTTGTCCATAACAAATTAGTTTTAAAGGTCCTTTCCAAAATAGTGCTTAAAATCCTCTTTTATAGTCAAAATTTGGTAAAACTGTCAAAACTCGGTTAAACCGGCAAATCTGCATATAGATATCAAAATTTAGTAGTAATAGTAAATTCAGACTTGACACATTTAGTTTATACTCGAACAGAAACTTTTCCCCATATCTATTACTCTAACTCAATTTTATTTAGTCTAATACTTTCAACTCTTTCTTTAACTCTCTTACTTCATCTAAACCCTCTTTAATACTTTCATTTCAGCATTTATTATTGCATTCCAAACCCTTTTTATCATTTATAAAGTCTCCTTAGAGGATCTTTCCTAATATGTTTTACCAAAAGGAACAATCTAGAGACTAGACATAAGTTCAGATTTCTTTATAACCTTCAACTCATTACTCACTACATTTTCTGATTTCCATACTTAATACTTGAGTATAACCCCAGGTTCAGCACCTATATCTCACTCCAATTACCTTTCTTCATCTCCCATTTATCCTGTAGATAATACCTCCATACAAGTGTTGCAGACCCCAATTTATAATAGCCGGAAAACCTCAGAACTTATAAAAACACTACTCTTATTACCTAGATAGGTTGCTGATTTTACATTAGTACCTGAATAATTTCTCAGACCAACCTCTCTTATTTTCCAGTACTCCCTTAATTACTCCTAGTTAGCTTCCCAAATATTTTTCCCATCGCTGGAACTAAGAATTTGGGTTCGAATCACCCCGAGCATGAGCTGGGCGCCAGTCAGCAATGGTTAGCAATCCTCGGCGCTCTCTCATTTTTTCCCAGATTCAGTGACAGCAGCTTCAATTTGTCCAGACTGAGCTACTGTTTTGCTTTCACACTCCCTTCATCATAATTTTAACCATCTAGAAGATAATTTTCTATTCAATTTAATCTATTTAATTTACCAAGACATAGACACCTAGTATGGCTGCCTATTTCCTTATTCAAATAAGTTTCAGCAACTTGGTCATGCATTCCATGATTTCCAGCACCTCTTGCCTACTCCAAATTAAGTCCATTTTACACCTCATTAACTCTCACAATTAATTCGTAGAAGAAACTCTAACATAGGACTGAAAACTAAACTCTTTAAAGACCAAAACCTGCTGGGCGCCGACCTCTAAAGGAGGTAGGCGATCCTCAGCAATGTTCAGCGCTAGACCATGTTTTCTTGGTTCGAATGCTGATAATGAAATATAACACTAGAAATGGATTGCTACATTGCATTCAAAACTTTCCTAGGATAATCTAGACTCTTCCAATGGCCTTTCTAACCTGCATTGAGTTTAATTAATCTACTAATAACACATGCATAAAATTTGTCGTTCAACTATTCTCCAACAAAACTTCGGCAGCAACTATATACAGATTTTTCGGATTCTGATTTGATTTGATCTATTGTGTCTTACTAGTTCATTTCCAGCACTTTATTGCTCAACTTAACAATCTATTTCCATACATTTAATTCTTATTTAACCATAAAATCAGGTTCTCCATACTTATGCGCCAATATCAATTCAAAAACAGAGGTTCGGCTGTACATATAATACCTGAATCAAATCTTAGTTTAAACCATTCAAATCAATTAGGATTTGTGCTACTCACCTCAAATCAACGAATTCCAGTTGCTGAACCTTCAATTGCACAAAGTAGGTTCTGAAATTCCCTCCAAAAATATGGACGAACCTCACTGTTCTGCAGGATTTTATAACTAGATCACATACTCCAGATCTGAACTTATTCTTCAATTATGATTGAAAGTCCACGAATTAGAGCTAAGTTTTGTGGATCTTACCTGAATTTCGAATCACAACAACCCAGATTGCAGAAATTCTTGCACCTGCACAAACGAAAGTTGTTGTTGCAGCTCTCTTCTAAACTGTTAGGCAACCTCACGATCAGATTAATTCTCCTGGTGATCACCTCAGCAATCCGATTTTCACCTCCTCAACCCTAGCTTCTGGATCTCTCTTCTCTCTGAGATTTCCAAATTCTGATCGATCAAAAGCCAAACAAACAACTAACTGAGTTTTGCTCATTTTTATACTTGCTGCTCAAACCATTTTAATTCATGGTTTGCTGCGGTGCCACACTACCACATTTCCTATACCAGCAGATCCTTAACATTTAATATTATTTACTTGACACATCATCCTAGCAAATAATTCAGCTAATAAAATTCCAGAAATTTTTTTCTCATACCTTTATAATCTTTAAAGAGCCCGTTCGGCTCAAGCAACATTTCCGATTTAAATCAATAATCTCCTTTCTCTGCAAAATTCACTAATTATCATTAATTTAATCACTACAATATAAATTTTAATTTTTCAGAAATTTAGGGATTTTACAAATGTTTCTTCCTAAATTAATGGCATAGTTTGCACCTACTTAAAGAAGCTGGAAAACAAATTTGTCAAAACAAAGGGTGAGATGCAGTGATGTGAGTTGTGGAGACTAGTGTAAAAAAATTAATAATGATAACACAGCTCTTGACTTGTCAAACTAAGCACATGTAAATTCATTATTTTTTCCCACCAGTTAGAAAATAGAAAGCACTTTCATTAGCATATTAATGCGAAAAGGGATGATACTGTCTGAAATGTCATAAGCCTGTTTCTCATTGGAAGAAACAAGTCAATGCAATAAATTGAAGCACGTATTTTGAAAAATAAATAGAAGAGCAGGAAGAAAAGCATGGAATTCTGAAGTTGAACTGGTTCTGAGATTCTGATAATTCCAAAAGGAATGAGCACCTATATGAAGAAGATAACAAACAAGGGAGAAAGTACAATTAAGAGAAAGCATACAGAATGTTGTGCATATTAATTATAAAGAATATTGGAATAGGAACCCAACCTCATGACATTGCCAGGAAGGAAAAAGGAATTATCAGGGGGCGTATATAAAAGAACTGGTAGAATAGGAAGATGCATGGGAAGACAACCAAGATCCTAAAGTTTATTTCAACTTATCTAGAGTAATGATGCCAAACTTCAGATGCCATCCTTAGTAACAGACCTAACACCAAAACAAGAGGTTTGCAAACACTAAGAATTTGAATGTCTTATCTCTACAAGATGGAAGTCAAGAATATAATTTTTATTTCCTATAGATGTTTCTGACAAGTCCACATTCTTGAGTGTTTTTGAAGTTCAAGGAAACTTCACTTTTGCTTGTTTGTATATCATTGGCATCCAACCCAGTTGGTAGTGTGCTGTCAATATGGCACACAGGCTTGTTAAACTTTTACCCTGCAGAAATTAGTTCACTTTGGTTGTTGAACACTTTACAATGTTCACGATCCGGTAGAGAAGCTCCTTAAAAATATGATACCAGTATCAAGATGCAACTGTGTGCATTATTTGCAGTCTGCTGAACATGTATCTCGTTCAATGGGTGAACTTGTGCTGATCGGAAATCCTAGATATTTCCTATATTATGAATTTTAAGCTTTGACTAACAAAAAGATCAGTGGCCTAATGTCTTTATGGTTTGGGTTAGTGATCGTTTATATTGATTCACACCATGTATGTATTAGTTTGGTTTCAACTTTGTTTTGTTGTTAGGTCTGTTAATTCCAGAACTCAATTGAAATATGGTTTTCAGCAAACTTCAGATGCCATCCTCATTCTACTATTACATATAGCAAGGTACTAGGATCCCTGTAGGTGAAAGAACTTAGTACCACTATTTAACTAATAACCAAACTCCCATCTAGAGTATTAAAACCTGCTCTACTCCAGAAATATTCCTATACTACAAGAAGAATAGAAAAAAACAACATAACAAGTAGAGAAAGATTCCGCAGGCATCGGTGCTTCAACCCCAATCTTGTGCACATGGCACATATAGAAAAGATTCCATCTTTTCTATAGGATTGGTTAATATCAACCCATTGACCCACTGAGAAAGGACTTGAGAGAGAATCCAAGCATGAAACACATAAAAGATTAAAAAAATTGGAAGTCTTGAAACAAAAAAATGCCTTAAAAAATCACACGTCTTATGATGATGCCCCTTTTTTTTGGGTAAATAGGAATATGAAGAGAAATTGCAGTAAAAGTGTGAGACAACAATGACGTTTAGGTCAAGAAGGTTCTCTCTGTCACATACATACAAGCACATGGATGCACACATGCATACTTTTTTGTTTGAGATGCTAGTTACTTGCCTGAGTTATGAACTGATTCTTTGATCCTGATTTCTTCTGCAGCCAATTAGGACCACCTCAGAGAAGAACAACTGCAGAAGAAGAGGAGAGATTTAAACATCCAAAACCAGAAGTAGGTTCAATCGTGATTCATTTGGATGATAATGTCAACCTTGCATATATCGATGGTGACTGTCGTACACAACCAAAAATAAACCACTACTTAAAAATATGCATATAGCAAGGTGAGTAGGGATCGTTCCACCGAGAGTTTCTATCTCTTTTTATGCTTTATAAAACAGAATTAAGAGGGGGGTTTTGTCACAATGAGATCAGAAAATAACAGATTACTAAAAAGACTTTAATAAATCAATCAATAAAACAAACCTTGGTCTAAGTTAACATCCACCATCGGAATATCAAAGCTGATCATAGATGCTAGAATATATCAATTCACACATTGAACATTCACCCTTGGAAATACTTTCCAAACTCTTTCAATTATAGTTAATCAGAAAACAAGCGATCTAATTAACCCTAACTACTAAACAACCTCACACAAGCGGTAAAGATTTAATCCAGCAGCAGCTTTAGGGACTAGAAAGAATGATGAATCTAAACAATACAATCACAAGCGGCTGTATTTAATCTAGCAGAAAATTCTTCCTAAAGTTTAACAATTCCTGACGCAGCAAATCATTAAACCTCAGTTGCTTCACAGATTAGAGGGATCAAACAATTACGGATTTGATAGCTAGCCTAGCAATAAATTGCAACGAATAATGAACTAGTAGGCCTCCTAGCAATTAGACGGGACAATCATGAGAATAAACATAGAAGAATATTCAATGCTCAAGTATAAACTGAACAATTAAAACATTAAGATCTCACAGCTTTATTAATTCTGAGGTTTCAGCCTCCTTTGACCAAGAATAAAAGTTTAGCCACACATGGCCATGGATCACAAACTCAGAAGATAAATAGAAGAAGAAAGGAAGAAGAGAAAGAGGACGTCCAGAACTCAGAAAAGCTCTCCAACCAAAAAACCTCCTCTCTTCACGTTTCAACTCCTCCTTTATAGAAATCACATAAACTTGCCCAAAAATCCCTTGAAGAGAAAATAGGAACTTTCCTTCCAAGACTCCTAAGGAAGAGAGAACTTCCTTTCCTTGTGTATCCACGACTTAGAAGTCCAAAAACGACCTAATCTTCTTAATTAGAAACCCCTTAAAGTCCTCCTAAAAACTAGAAGAAGATCCCCAAGAAAAAGGAAACAAATCCGCAAAGTTCGGAATTTTATAACAGGTTTTAATACTTGATTGTTCGAACGTTCATTGAACGCGGGTCGAACATTCAGGTCAAAAAGTTGTTTCCTCTTCTCTTGTTTGAACGTTCATCGAACGACCAGCGAACGCTGCTCACAATTTCTCTATTTTTCACCAACGTTCGAACGACAAGCGAACATTCAGCGAACGCTGCTCTCGGGTTTCTCTGCAGAACACCAACGTTCGAACGACAGGCGAACGGCCAGCGAATTTTGCTCATATCTTCTACAATTTGACTCCGATTTTTACGCCGTTTGAACCGTGACTTCTATAATCATCGAGAGTATCTCAGTTTAGCTTCATTTTGCCCACATGCTGCCAATTGTAACCTAAATCAAAATATGAGCATAATCAGTATATTTAGGCACAAAAATAAATTCAAAAGGTTAAAAATTAGTAGAGAAAAATATAACAAATTAAGTTCTTATCAAATTCCCCCACACTTAACCTTTGCTCGTCCTCGAGCAAAACTTAAATTCACTTTCCCAAAAAATTCAGATTGATATCTCATTAACAAGAATCAGAAAGCAATTCGAAACTCAGAACATATCATGAACAAATATTTCTGAACTACTCACAATCACTTAGCAAGTATTTTCACTTGAAGGTGGAGCAAACCAAACACATAGACCCTCATAGAAATAAACACTCAACACTCATGCAATTGAAGGGTATGTGTTTCACTCAAATTCATTCCAATGGAATTGATCTACCATAAGCTTGTTTATCTTCTCAATTTCCACCACTGGGATCACATGAATAACACAAATCATAAGGGCTTTTCATGGGTTGTAATGGGGCTTAGGATTAAGGTAGGAAATAAGTGGGAATGTAGCTCAAAAGCCTTAGAAACTAATGGAGCAAAAGTACATCATCTCAAGCATAAATGTATAAGACATATAAAACCAATCACTCCCTTCAGAAAATTATCCTTTTTCATATATCATGCATAAACAAACCCTTTTTCTTCTTTTTCTGTTCTGTTTTTCTGCTTTTTTTTTTCAAAATAGTAGTGGAACTCCAGAATTGAGGATAAAAACATGTTCCCTTCCACCAATCATAGCCATACCAGCAAATCAAAAACACCCCCACACTTACTTCTTGTACACCCATGCATACCAGAATAATGAACAATGCTCCACTAGATCTTCAGCTTGGGTAAAGGCATAAAAAATTTTTTTTTTTCTGGTATAAGATTTATAATCTGGGTTCTCAGAAAAGTTAATAAAGCTCAATGGGGTTTACAAAAGGAAAATAATCAATCACAAGGTAGGCTATTTGGCTTTTATAACTTATAACAAAGAAGGCCTTAATCATATTCATGCATACATGTGTCAATGTGATCTTGAATGAGAATCAAAGCAAGTTCTAGAGAAACAAAACCAGGGAAGAATATCACACAAGAAAGAATAAAAGACTGATATGGATGTGTCAGTCAAAAGGCTCAAAATCTCACCGGCTTTTGTCTACCAAGTTTGGTCATTACCATCCTCAAGGAAAACAACTAAACCAAGTAATGCTAAATTGAAAGATTACTCATTCAATCATGTTCTGAATTTTTCTCAAGCTTAATTGAATATTGCTCATGACATACACAATCAGCTACTATTGAAAACCACACAAGAACAAAAACAAACTCACTTAAAAACAAATTAAAACACACTTGATACCCTCCCCCACACTTAAAACTTACATTGTCCCCAATGTAAAGTAAATGCAAAGAAGAAGCAACAAAAATAACGAAAACATAAACGCAGAAAATAAAAGAGAAAAGGAACAAACTCCCCTTGGGTTGCCTCCCAAGCAGCGCCTTTGTTTATTGTCTTTGGCTCGACTCAAGTCTGCATTCTTCAATCAGAATATGCTGGATCCTCAATGTGCAATTCTGCCACTGGTTCTAATTGGAAACCTTCATGGAAAGGCTTAAGTCTATGTCCATTCACTTTGAACACTTTGGAAGTGATTAAGCTTTGCACTTCAACTGCACCATGAGGAAAAATATTAGTAACAAGAAAAGGTCCAATCTAACGAGAACGCAACTTACCAGGAAATAGACGAAGCCTTGAATGGTAAAGAAGGACTTTTTGACCAATTTGAAACTCTTTTCCAGAGATCATCTTATCATGGAAAGCTTTTGTCTTTTCTTTATAAATCCTTGCACTCTCATAGGCATCATTTCGAATTTCCTCTAGTTCTTGTAGCTGCAACTTCCTATGATCTCCATTCTCATCCATCTTAATGTTAAAATTCTTGACAGCCCAATAAGCCTTGTGTTCTAATTCAACCGGAAGGTGGCATGGCTTCCCAAACACCAACCGATAAGGGGACATACCAATAGGAGTCTTGTATGCAGTCCTATATGCCCACAAAGCATCATCTAAGCGCAAACTCCAATCTTTTCGATTTGGATTTACTGTTTTTTCAAGAATGGACTTGATTTCTTTATTCGATGCTTCAGCTTGTCCACTAGTTTGTGGGTGATATGCAGTTGAAACTTTGTGGGTAACATGATATTTCTTCAGCAAATCTTCCACAGTTTGATTGCAGAAATGAGTACCTCGGTCACTGATTAAAGCTCTTGGGATTCCAAATCTGGAAAATATATTTGACTTAAGAAAATCTGCAACAACTTTAGAATCATCAGTCCTGGTGGCTTTTGCTTCCACCCATTTTGAGACATAATCAACAGCAAGGAGGATATAAACATAACCAAAGGACAAAGGGAAAGGTCCCATAAAATCAATGCCCCAAACATAAAAAATTTCACAAAAAAGTAGAGGGGTTTGTGGCATCTCATTCCTTTGGGAAATATTACCTGTTCTTTGACAATTAGCACATGACTTACAAAAGGAATATGCATCTCGGAACAGACGTGGCCAATAAAACCACATTCTAGTACCTTTCTTGCTGTTCTTTTAGCTCCAAAGTGTCCTCCACATGCATAAGAATGACAAAAGGTGAGAATGGAAGTAATTTCATGTTCAGGTACACACCTTCTTATTACTTGATCTGCACAATGCTTCCATAAGTAGGGATCATCCCATACAAAATACTTACAGTCACTCTTTAGCTTGTCTCTTTGAGCTTTAACTAAATCAGGAGGTAACACATTAGTAGCCAAATAATTGACAATATTTGCATACCAAGGTAACTTCAAACTTGCTAAAAACAGTTGCTCATCAGGGAATGTTTCGTGCAACTGAAGTGTATCCTCTACATGAGTTAAACGACTCAAGTGATCTGCAACGCAGTTTTCTGTCCCTATTTTATCTTTGATTACCATATCGAATTCACTCAAGAGAAGTATCCATCTGATCAATCTTGGTTTTGCTCCTTCTTCCAGCAAAATCCGATGCATGCATGTAGATGGACTGATTCCCTTAATATCTGCAATTGCCCAGCCAATAGCCATTTGATGCTTCTTAAGAACTTGGCCAAGTTGTTCCTCTTGAGAGGCAGTCAGTTTGTTGGAGATGATTACTGGCAAGGTTCCTTTTTCTCCAAGGAAAACATATTTCAGATGGTTTGGAAGAGGTTTCAAATCTGGAATGGGGGGCTGCAAAACAGAGGGTAAAGGCCTCTTGTTAGAAATTGGTAATGCAATGTGTTGAAAAGAATCTGTATCTTGTAACTTTGGAGAAACATCCAATGCTGCAACAGTTTCATGTAAATCAGCATTCAAAACTAATTCTACATTCTCTTTCTCAAGATGGTTGCTGAGGACAACTTCTAAATTATCTTTTCCATCAAGCTCTAAAGTGTCCTGTGCAAAAGAGTCAATTAGATCAACAGAATATACAGGATTTTCATCACAAGGATATTTCATGGCATCATATATATTAAACTTAAAAAATGCACCATCAAATTCCATGGTAAGAGTGCCTTCATGAACATCTATCATAGTCTTAGATGTTTTTAAGAATGGTCTTCCTAGCAAGATAGGTGCATTCTGGTCACCATTTTCCATATCAAGAACATAAAAATCAGCAGGAAAAACCAAATCATTTACTTTCACTAGAACATCCTCCACAACACCCTTAGGATATGCATTTGATCTGTCAGCCAATTGGATTACGACACCAGTTTTGTTCAAAGGTCCAAGTTTTAAGGAGTCATAAATAGAATATGGCATGACATTTATAGAAGCTCCTAAATCTATCATGGCTTTCTCAAACTTGGTGTCTCCTATCATACAAGGGATAGTAAACATACCTGGATCCTTGCATTTTGTAGGGAGTTTACTTTGAATAACAGCAGAAACATTCTCCCCTACTCTTACTTTCCCAGTAAGTTTCTGTCTCCTCTTTATGGTACATAGCTCTTTCAGAAATTTGGCATAACGAGGTACTTGTTTAATAGCATCAAAGAGTGGAATATTTACCTCACATTTTTTGAAAGTCTCATAAAGATCTGAGTTCTTCTCATATTTTCTATTTTCTGTTAAAGCCAAAGGAAAAGGGGGTACTGGTTTATAATAAGGAAGAGGATGGAATATACTTGGTTCATTTTCATTTGGAATGTCCTTCGTGGCTTCACTGGTTTTCTCCTCTTCTTTATTCAGCATTGTAGGTGTTGGCTTTACTTGAGTTTCAACTTCTTTACCACTTCTCAAAACAATTGCACTGGCATTCTCTCTTGGATTCACTATTGTCTGAGAAGGTAATTTTCCTGAATTTTGTGCTTCCAAACGACTAATGGCAGTGGCCATTTGACCTACTTGGTTTTCCAAGCCTTGAATACTGTTTCTTGTCTCTTGCTGGAAGCGTTTTGTCTCCTATTGAAATTGCACACTGTTAGTGGCAAGAGATTTAACAATATCTTCTAAAGACATACCAGAATTAGAAGTGTGGCCCTGTTGTTGTCTTGGGGGGTATGGTTGCTTATATTGCTGGAAATTTGATCTGTTTGGAGGTATTGGCTGAGTTGCTTGTGGATTCCCATATCTAAGATTTGGGTGATCCCTCCACCCTGGGTTATATGTATCTGAATAAGGATCATATTTCCTTTGAGGTTGTCCAGGAAAACCATTTGCCCAGTTTGCTTGTTCATCATATTCCTCTCTAAGAGTTGGACATATGTCTGTTGCATGTCCTTCTACAGAGCAAATTCCACAAACCTTTGCTGTTTGCATGTTACCTACAGCCATATTACGCACAAGAGAAGTTAGACTTGCAATTTGCTGTTCAAGGGAAGAAATATTTACCTCTTTGCCTTGTTTAGATGAAGAATCAAGTCTACTACCAAATTGCTGAGAGTTGGCTGCCATATTTGCAATCAGATTTCTAGCAGCTTCTGGAGTTTTATCTACCAAAGCTCCTCCACTGGCAGCATCAATTATGTTTCTTTCAGTGGGTAAAAGTCCTTCATAAAAGTACTGGATCAGTAGCTGTTCACTGATTTGATGATGGGGACAGCTTGCACACAACTTCTTGAATCTTTCCCAATACTCATACAGAGATTCTCCATTGTTTTGCCTTACACCACAAATTTCTTTTCTTATATTTGCTGCTCTTGAAGCTGGGAAATATTTTTCCAGAAATAATCTTTTCATTTCATTCCATGTAGTAACAGTCCCAGAAGGTAAGTAATAAAGCCAATCTTTAGCTGAATCCTTCAAAGAGAATGGGAAGGCTCTTAATTTAATCTGCTCTTCAGTCACTCCAGTGGGTTTCATGCTTATACACACCACGTGAAATTCCTTCAGATGTTTGTGAGGTTCTTCACCTGCAAATCCATGAAAAGAAGGCAAAAGATGTATCAGTCCAGACTTTAATTCAAAATTAGTTGCCACATCTAAAGTAGGAAAAGTTATGCATAAAGGTTGCTGATTCAAATCAGGAGCAGCAAGCTCTTTCAAAGTTCTGTTTCCAGCCATGGTTCCTTCTTCTTCGGAATCAGATTCACCAGCAAAAAGAGATGGATCGTTCTCTTCTGAATGTCTTTGTGCTGCCCTCCGTAGCCTGTGCAAACTTCTTTCGATTTCTGGATCTTTCTGCAAATAACCTTGGTTAGAAGATCGAGTTGCAGTCATAAACAATCAAAGATGATTATCAAAGAGAAACTCCTCGGCAACGGCGCCAAAATTTGGTGACTGTCGTACAAAACCAAAAATAAACCACTACTTAAAAATATGCATATAGCAAGGTGAGTAGGGATCGTTCCACCGAGAGTTTCTATCTCTTTTTATGCTTTATAAAATAGAATTAAGAGGGGGGTTTTGTCACAATGAGATCAGAAAATAACAGATTACTAAAAAGACTTTAATAAATCAATCAATAAAACAAACTGTGCGCACCCCCTTTTCTTGGTTTCGGGTCGCACGACGAGGTGCATGAAGAATGTGATGCTCGCCTCGGGACTGGTTTGGAGTTTGGAGTCGCCACTGCCTGAGAGGTGCAGGCAGACACAAAGGGCACCTATCCGGGCCTAATTAATCTGGTCTGCGGCTTATTAGAGTTCTGAGCAAGTTCTCGGTTACGTCTAGGGAAGCCCGAAGACACCCTAGCCCGCCCCGTCGATTGACAGGTCCCGTGGGTCTCCTTGGTCTGAGTCAACTTAGTTTTCACCCAATTACTAAGCCAGCATGCACACTTATTTGGTCTGGTGGGGACCGTTGGTGGTGTTGGTCCCCTTTTTATTTGATTTTATCTTTTTATTAAGTTAGTGAAGTGGGTCTGGTATGGGCCCCATTGGAAGGCCCAATGGATTCCGAGTTGGGCTTAAGTCAAGCCCAAGGCCCAGTCCGGGTTATTGGGTAACCCTTATTGGATTTTGGTCATTTGGTTTAAAGATTCAATTATATTTACACAATTTAGTGGGTTGATGTCTTTTAGGGCCCAATGGGCTAGGATTTGGCCCATGGGTAATTTAATCAAGTGGCCTTAGCCCATTTGTGAAAATGGGCCTTGGTTAGGCTAGTCGAGATGTGGGCCCCATTGGAGGGCCCACGAAGCCTTGGTGGGCCCACTTAGGCCCACAGTCTCAAGAATGGGCTTGGAATTATCCAAGAAGCCCAATTGGTCGGGTCAAATTTAAATGGGTCGGATTGGGTCCAACCGGGTCCGAAAAATTAATTTTTTAAGTTGTTTACAATCTTGACCGTATTTCATTTACGGTCCGGGCTGAACCGTAATTTTAATACGGTTCAGGCCAGACCGTATATTAATTACGGGCACGCCTGGACCGCTCTGAGTATACGGGCGCAGCTTATTCTGCACTTTTGCTGCCGATTCTGCTTGGGATCACTCCGGTGAGTCTCCTGGTTGTTCCGGCAGCTTCAGTGGTACTTCTAGGTCCTCCGAATTCCTTTGTTGACTTCAATTGGCTAAAAAGGTCTTATTTTTCTTCTCCTTTCTCCTTGGGTTCTTTGCTGAAAGATCAACCCCTTTGCTAGTTGTTCATAGCCACTTTTTAAGAGGGGAAATGGATGATTTACAGGGGATGCCAAGGACTTCAAAAGAACCTCACATTCTCCTTTCTAGAATAGTAATTAAATGGAATGAAATACTCCTTTTAAGACCCTTTTTTTTTGGTGACTTTTTGTCACTATTTCATTTCTTTTCCATGATGATGATCTTTCCTAGATTAAAAACTGTCATCTCACACAATACTCCAAGATAGGTTAGTGACATATAAAAAAGATTAGTGAAAAAGAAAGAAAAGTGGAATTAATTTAAGGAAAAGAACATGCTTACAATGCAATTGCTTACTTTTACTGATTTGGTGATCCTCCAGAAGTTTGGGCAGCGCTTCCGCGTCCTCCTTATTTTGCGGGGAAGAATTGGGAAGAGTTTGGTTAAGATGGATGGGTTCAAGACCAAGTTGAAGGAGATTTGGGCATGGTTTTGGGGTAGTTTAGGAGTATAGGGGTAATTTAGGGATAAAAAGAGTTTAGGTTTTGGGATGGTGGTGGTTGGGCAGGGTTTGGCCGTGGAAAGCTCCAAGAGGGAGAGGGGGTAGGCCAGGGGAGAAGGCTTGCCCAAATGAGGGGGGGTGGCCTCTCTATTTATAGGCAAAATTTTCGTGCCCGTATTTGAACTACGGGCATGCCTTGCCCGTACTTCAAGTACGGGCATGCCTTGCCCGTACTTCAAGTACGGGCGAAAAACGAATATTTGCAATTATCGCAGATTCTTCCGTACGGGACGCGTGTCCCGCCACACGTCCTTTTCTAGAAGCTTGCCCGTAGTTGAAGTACGGGCATGCCTTGCTCGTACTTCAAATACGGTCCGGCACGTTTTTAAAATGTTTGGATTTCAAACCTTTATTCAATTTGGTTTATTTAAAGATTTTTATCCGATTTTTTGATTATTTTATTATAAAACGGGATTCTCTTATTAAAATAATATTAAAAGATTATTTTTATTTATTTAATTCATCTATTCTGCTTTTTACTGCTGTTTTGCCACATGGGCAGCTTTCTTTGAAACTCCAACTGCCCATAACTTCTCCGTCTGATGTCCGATTTTAGCAAATTTGGTGTCGTTGGAATCAGCTCGGAACATACTATCCACTGGGATCAAATTGGGCAGTTGAATTGGGGTCGAGCAAAAAGTCAACTTTCGCTCCCCCAAAAGTTTGACCGGTTCATAACTTTCTCATCTGGACTCCGATTCTAGCAAACTCAGTTGCGTTAGAACCGTGTCGAAATGTTCTTTTCAATGAAAGGAAGTTTGATGGCCAATTTTCTTTGGATCAAAAGGTCAAATTTTGGTCCCTTCAGGGTTTGACTTTTTAATTAAAATTTCATTTTTGGCATTTTTTGGGGGTGCAAAAATCAGGTGTCTACAGCTGCCCCTCTTTGCCGGAGTCACCTTGGGGATGAACGGCAAAGAAGAAAATGAACCTTATTTTTGCACCTTGCATTTCTGTCGACATAATTAATGAGCCTAAGTCCTCTTGATTTTCAAAGCAGTGGAAACACAAAATGGTTTCCACTAAGTTTTTTGGAGGTTGCTCACCCACACTTCGCGGGCTTCTTGGAGCAACCCCTGATTGGTTTCAAAGCTTGCTCACCCACACTTCGCGGGTTTCTTGGAGCAATTCTTGATTACAAAAAAAGGGATGGGATTGGACTTAAGCTCACCAACCTGTTTTGGCATCGATGCAAAATGTTCTTTTCTTCTTGTTTGTTCCATTAAAGCTTTTAGGTGATTTCTGATTTGTGGCTTTCTTTTATCTTTCAGCAGATTTAGAGTGTTTTTTTTTTTTTTTTTTAGAGCTTAGAGGCTAGATGAGGGTTGATGATGGTGGTTCAGGAATGAAGGAGTCGGGAGGAGGCTGCCTCGCTGCCGTTTGTCATCCGGAGAACCTCGCACACCTGACCTATTCTATTTACAAAAGTGGTAAATCAAAATTACAAAAGGGCCCATTTGCCCAGAACTTCTTTATTCTGCTTTCTTCTTCAAGTCTTGAGAACTTCATTGCTCCTTTTTCACGGCATAGCCTTCTCAGCTTGGGGAAGAGTTCCTCCATCAGCTTCTCTCGTGATAAGGTAGAGGTTTCCTGGTTTGGAATGACTCTACTGGGGATTGGTGGGGAGCCTCTACCACTTCTTCTTTCTTGCTGATTCTTGGAGCTTTGGGAGTCCTTATGCTGTTCAGGATCCTTAAAGAGAGCTCTACTGGGGAATAGACTTGGCTGGGGATTGGGGAGTCCTTTTGCAATTCCCCTTGCCTTGGCTTTCTACTCGGCCTTTTTCCGGCTTGTTCTTCTGCAAAGATCTCACAAAGAATATAAGCAGCAGAGTAGGTTTTTTTTTTTTTTTTTTTTTTACAAGTGATCTTAAAAGAAAAGGCAAGACCAATGGCCACAGAGATTTGCCTTGTTGGCTCGAGGTGTTTTGGGACAGTGTGCTTGACACGTATTCCCATGAAATTCTTGACTTGTGCCAACAAAGGTTTAAAAGTTGAGAGGTGTTTTAAGGAATGTCTCCCCATTCCCAGGTTTTGGTTTCTCTCATTTTTTTCACCTTTAGGGTGGTCTGGAGATTTGGCAACTGAGGATTCCTCCCTTGGGTTAGTGTTTATTCCAACTTGAGGGTTCTTGGCCAATCTTTTGCATATCATGTCCTTCAGATCAGAGAGGTCTTGAAATTAGGACGAAACGTTAGCTTGGTTTTAAATCTGAGAAATGAAAGGTGGCAAGGCTCAAAATCTTTTCATTCTCAGGTTTTACTTTGTGTCTGGCCGAAGCTCGTTCTTCCTCTTTTGGATTCCTTCATCACAAATTTGCACAAATCTGATCGTTACTTCTTCTGTAATCAGAAAGGACTTTCTAATAGGACGAAACAAAGGCCGTGGTTTTAGTTTATGAAAGAAAGGGAATACGGCTCAAAGTTATTTTGTAAATGGGTTGAGTCATGTACTACCCTTTTCTGGATTGCTTGGACTTTGACACTATCCGTTTCACTTTCTTTCATTTTCCTTTTTGAGGCCTTGCTTTTTTCCTTATCATATTTCCTTTGCTTTTTTCCTTGCTTTTCTTGATTGAGATGCCCCAATGTGCTTTCTAATTTCTTTTCTTTTCTTTGCTTTTGCATACTTGCCTCTTTTCTTCTCTTCTTCTTTCCTTTTTCTTTGTCAAGCACCATATTTAGGGTATTTGACTCAGTGGGTTAGAAGAACGACAATTAGGCTCAAGGGTTTGACTCAGGATATGACTTTGGAAATTTGGGATGCAAAGCAAAGATGGCCTTTCATCCCTTTACAGAAGATGTGACAACTTAATTGGATTGTTTCATGCAACCTCGTTCAGGAATCTTACTCATCCTTTTTATTTCTTTTTCAGCTTTTCCCCAGTGTGGGGTGGCTAGACACAACACGGGTATTTGAATAATACGATCAGGCTCAAAGTGTTTGACTAGCGATTCTTAAAATTTAGGATGGATGAAGGATGGCCTCTCATCCTTTCTTAAAGACATAATTGCTCAAGTCGGCCTCGGCCCTTAGCTGGTTTAGTCATTTTCTCTCTTTTTCCTCTCTTTCCTCTCTAGGGTTATTCTGCCCCAGTGCAAGGATGGGTTTGGGAGAAAAATCAAAGCACAGATCAGGAAAGGACTGCCTTTGGCTCAGTCAAGGTTCTCATGGGACAGTATCCTGCACCCAGCTGAAAACACCTTTGAGCTACTCGGCATTTTTCCATGATCATGGTCCTGCCAAAAAGGGTATGGTCTCAGAACAATGTCATCACCGACCAAACACTTGCACATTTTTTCTTTTTTTCTTTTTTTTTTTTCTCATTTTTATGTATACATATTTTTTCAAAAAGTTTGCATGGAAGTAAAAAGTATTTACAGAATTACTAATTACCAGGAGAGATTAACAAAAAGGTAAATTTCAAACTTATCCTGGTTATAGTAGATGTTGCATCTTGCAGCCCTGCCTAACCTCTTACTTTGTCCCGCTAGAAGATGCCTGATGGTCTGGAAGAGGATTAGTCTGGACCCCTACTGGAGGAGTTGTTGCTGGGGGATCGACAGAAATTTGCTTATTGTCGATCAAATCTTGTATATCATGCCTCAAATCCCAGCAATAGTTAGTATGATGACCAGGAGCTCCCATGTGATATTCGCAGCGCACATTAGGATTGTAATTGCGACTATTAGTCGGCTGGTGGGTTGGATCCTTTTTCTGCAAATATCCCTTTTTCAACAAGGTTGGCAGCAATTCTGCAACTGAGTAAGGGAGGGGAGTGAACACTCTAGTCATTCTTGCTTGGTGTTCCTCTCTGGTCAACCTAGGCCTTCTTGCAGCCTGTGTCTCCTGTCCAGGGTTCTGGTTATTAGGTGCTGAAAAGTGGTAAGGTCTGCTTTGCTGGACGTAATTAACATTCTCGTCCTCTTTCTTCTTTTCCGGACCTCTCCCACTAACAGGACCTCTTCTCTGCTCAGGAAATCCTGCAACTCTGCCGGACTTGACCCCGTCCTCTATTCTGTCTGCCACAACCACCAGGTCTGCGAAACTCGCAGCAAACTGCCCCAGCAGCAGTGTATAGTATGGCTGTCCTAGCGTCGAAATGAATAGTGTCACCATCTCCTTTTCCAGCATGGGCGGCTGAACCATCGCAGCCATCTCTCGCCATCTCTTAGCATACTCACGAATGGACTCCGTGCTTTTCTTGACCATCTTTTGTAGTTCCATCCGAGTGGGCAAGACTTCGGTGTTGAACTTGAAGTGCTCAAGGAAAGTACTTGCCAAGTCATCCCATGTCCTGATTCGGCTCCTGTCTAGACTGGCGAACCATTTCTGTGCTGATCCCGTCAATGAGCGTTGGAAGAATTGGATCATGATCCTCTCATCATGCGCATACTGGCACATGTCTCCATAGTACGCCCTGAGGTGTAACAGTGGATCACCACTTCCATCAAATTTTACGAGATCTGGACATTTAAACTTTGGCGGAAGCTGTAAATCAGGGAAGAACCCTAGCCTATCCAGTGAGGCTTCTTTTGGCACAGAACTTCGGTTTGCATTCCGTACATGTTCTTTTAAGGCCTGCACATCGGCTTGCATCGATTCTTGTGCCCGATACCAATCTTCTATTTCATGCCCCATTTCCTGTGGCATGGCAGGGGCTGCTGGAATTCTCAGCTGTTGCTCTGCTTGGATAGGTAGTGGTTGAGGAACTGGCTGTTCTGGTGGTTGCAAATTCATCTGTGGAATAGCAGGGGGTAGCTGCTCTGGCATGACTGGTAAAGGCTGAGGAGCCAAGTGCTGTGGTGGTGGTACTCGTGGCTCCTGGGGAGGTGCTGGCTGTTGCAGAGGTATTGGCAACTGTTGCTGCGGCTGTATAATCTGTGGTGGTGCTTGCAGCCTTTCCATTCTCTGCATCATGTTTGCCATCATGGCCGTCATGTGAGCCATTTGCTGGTTAATTCCTGTGATCACTGGATGGTCTTCCAGCTTTTCTTGCTCCTGAGGAGGTGGAGGGAGTGCTTGTTCAAGTCCTTCAGCAGGATCCATTTGGAGTTTTCTTCTTGAACGTAGGAGGTACGGGCTGCGATACGCAATCTTGGTACCTATTGAATAAAAAGACAAAAATTAGTATAAAGAATTCATATTTCATCAAAATATAATGCATGTTGATGCATGCCAATGACTTTTTGATTTGATTGACCTCTACTTAATTGATTTTTTCTTTGCTTTGAAGCTTTTATTCAACAACCAAGGAGGATGATTTGATCTCTTTTTAGCCGCCATTCGGAGACAAGGGGAGAGTCCCTGAGAATAATCTTCTTTTCACCGCCACTTCGGAGGTAAGGAAAGAAGATTTTTGGAAATTATTTCCTTCAACCGCCACTTCGGAGGTTGACCGCCACTTCGGAGGTAAGGAAAGAAGATTTCTGAGAATGATTTCCCTCAACCGCCACTTCGGAGGTTGACCGTCACTTCGGAGGTAAGGAAAGAGGATTACTGAGAATGATTTCCCTCAACCGCCACTTCGGAGGTTGACCGCCACTTCGGAGGTAAGGAAAGAGGATTACTGAGAATGATTTCCCTCAACCGCCACTTCGGAGGTTGACCACCACTTCGGAGGTAAGGAAAGAGGATTACTGAGAATGATTTCCCTCAACCGCCACTTTGGAGGTTGACCGCCACTTCGGAGGTAAGGAAAGAGGATTTCTGAGAATGATTTCCCTCAACCGCCACTTCGGAGGTTGACCGCCACTTCGGAGGTAAGGAAAGAAGATTTCTGAAAATGATTTCCCTCAACCGCCACTTCGGAGGTTGACCGCCACTTCGGAGGTAAGGAAAGAGGATTACTGAGAATGATTTCCCTCAACCGCCACTTCGGAGGTTGACCACCACTTCGGAGGTAAGGAAAGAGGATTACTGAGAATGATTTCCCTCAACCGCCACTTTGGAGGTTGACCGCCACTTCGGAGGTAAGGAAAGAGGATTTCTGAGAATGATTTCCCTCAACCGCCACTTCGGAGGTTGACCGCCACTTCGGAGGTAAGGAAAGAAGATTTCTGAAAATGATTTCCTTCAACCGCCACTTCGGAGGTTGACCGCCACTTCGGAGGTAAGGAAAGAGGATTTCTGAGAATGATTTCCCTCAACCGCCACTTCGGAGGTTGACCGCCACTTCGGAGGTAAGGAAAGAAGATTTCTGAGAATGATTTCCCTCAACCGCCACTTCGGAGGTTGACCGCCACTTCGGAGGTAAGGAAAGAAGATTTCTGAGAATGATTTCCTTCAACCCCCACTTCGGAGGTTGACCGCCACTTCGGAGGTAAGGAAATAACCTCTGGGTTTGGAAACCACAGGAGCTGATTTTGATTTTGGAAATGGATCAGTTTGGAGAATTCCAAGGAATGATAAGGGGTTTGGAATGGTAGGAACACAAAGTATTGATTTCCATCAGGATCTGGGAAACTGCAAGAGTTGATTTCCCAATTGGCTAAATTTTTTTTTTTTTTTTGGTCCGATGGCCATCGGCAAAAATCAGACTTTTTCCTTGACTCTTTTTTTTTCTTATTTTGGGCTGTTTTACAGCCAATTGAAACTTGGTTTAAGCACAGGGGATTGAAACCATTCTTCGACTTAAGGCAAATTTAATGTACACTTAGAGGCAATTCAAAATTTTGAAAATTTTCTCTCTTTTTTTCTTTTTTTTTTTTTTTTGTTTGGTTTTTTTTTTTTTTTTTTTTTGAAATGAGTTAATCAGGCATGCTTATGCAGATGATCTTGAAGTGTGTGCACTTGATGCATGAAGATGCGTACACAAAATTAATATTACCATTCTGCATAATTAAAAAGTGTGTGCATAGTCCTAAAAAGGTTGGTGCCCCTCAAGGCACGACTTCTAGACATACTTGTGTATAGAAGCACATTTGAGTCCAGATCAGTCTTCTTTCATCTGTTCTTTCTTCCATCTTCTCTTTCAGGTGTCAGACCAAAAAGGATTAATAATTTGCCGAAAAGGGCTAAAATTACATGATATTCAAAATCTGAAAAATTTCATCTTAAGGGCTTTTGGGAACCCAAAAGAAGGATACAAATTTTCTTCAAGGCAGGTAGGCTGGAATCCTGGATCTAGGGTTTTATGCCCCTGTTCTGATCTGGCCTATTTCTGTCTGATTTTCTGATCTGGCCGGCTTTCATCTGCTCAAAAGACCGATCTGGACTTGGAGTGCTTCCAATGGGCTCGATGGGTCAAGGACCATGGTTCACAGGACTCAATGCATGGATCTGGGGTGGTTCCCCTGATCAAAATTTGGTTGGTTTCCTAAGTTAGGGCTAAGGCAACCCACGATCTAGGGTTCACTCAATTCGATGCAAAAGAGCAGGGGACTGCCCCTGATGGACTCTTGGATTTAACTTGATTTTATTTTCCAATATTCATATCTACATCCAAATCCATGCTGCATTTACAAAGCTGCGGTTTATCAGAAACAATAGGTGGGGAAAGGATACCCAGCCCAAGACATTCGTCTACAAGGGTCTGAGCCAAGTACTAGACCCTCGCATACCACAGCATGAAGCCAGTGGCGCTAAGGAATCCAGAAACCTGGGGAGATGGGTTTACCCTGCTTTCCCCGGCAAGCCACGGGAGCGTAGAGCTAATACCATCCCAAAAGTAAGTTCATCGTTTGAGAAGGGTGGCTGCTAGAAAGATCTAGGTTTTGGTGGACAAGAGCAGCATTTCATCAAGTTATTCAAAGCGGACCATTCATGCAGACCCCCTCGTGCATGTCACCCCATGCAGTTAAAAGATCATTCACGGTGTAGTGAAGTGCTCATGTGTGCAGTGGGGCAAAGTGCTGTGTCTATTCGGGTGATTCTCGGATAATGAGCTGATAAAGGGTTCCTTAATGTCACTTTTATAGTGAGAATACAGAACAACATGCAATACGATGTCTGGGTTGATCCCCAGGTAAGTGGAGGGTCACAGGGAACCGCTTAAATTCCACTTTCCTTAGGCAATTATCTCGTCCTTGTGACAGGATCCCCCAATATCACGTAATTGCAAAAGTTCCATACCTCACTAAGGTTGGACAAAAAGTACTTCCTAAATCTACTCATATCCCCCTATGTTGACTCATTTCCTAACCAAGGTCCAATTGGGCTGAGAGGTCCCCAGTGGAGTCGCCAAGCTTTGCGCACCCCCTTTTCTTGGTTTCGGGTCGCACGACGAGGTGCATGAAGAATGTGATGCTCGCCTCGGGACTGGTTTGGAGTTTGGAGTCGCCACTGCCTGAGAGGTGCAGGCAGACACAAAGGGCACCTATCCGGGCCTAATTAATCTGGTCTGCGGCTTATTAGAGTTCTGAGCAAGTTCTCGGTTACGTCTAGGGAAGCCCGAAGACACCCTAGCCCGCCCCGTCGATTGACAGGTCCCGTGGGTCTCCTTGGTCTGAGTCAACTTAGTTTTCACCCAATTACTAAGCCAGCATGCACACTTATTTGGTCTGGTGGGGACCGTTGGTGGTGTTGGTCCCCTTTTTATTTGATTTTATCTTTTTATTAAGTTAGTGAAGTGGGTCTGGTATGGGCCCCATTGGAAGGCCCAATGGATTCCGAGTTGGGCTTAAGTCAAGCCCAAGGCCCAGTCCGGGTTATTGGGTAACCCTTATTGGATTTTGGTCATTTGGTTTAAAGATTCAATTATATTTACACAATTTAGTGGGTTGATGTCTTTTAGGGCCCAATGGGCTAGGATTTGGCCCATGGGTAATTTAATCAAGTGGCCTTAGCCCATTTGTGAAAATGGGCCTTGGTTAGGCTAGTCGAGATGTGGGCCCCATTGGAGGGCCCACGAAGCCTTGGTGGGCCCACTTAGGCCCACAGTCTCAAGAATGGGCTTGGAATTATCCAAGAAGCCCAATTGGTCGGGTCAAATTTAAATGGGTCGGATTGGGTCCAACCGGGTCCGAAAAATTAATTTTTTAAGTTGTTTACAATCTTGACCGTATTTCATTTACGGTCCGGGCTGAACCGTAATTTTAATACGGTTCAGGCCAGACCGTATATTAATTACGGGCACGCCTGGACCGCTCTGAGTATACGGGCGCAGCTTATTCTGCACTTTTGCTGCCGATTCTGCTTGGGATCACTCCGGTGAGTCTCCTGGTTGTTCCGGCAGCTTCAGTGGTACTTCTAGGTCCTCCGAATTCCTTTGTTGACTTCAATTGGCTAAAAAGGTCTTATTTTTCTTCTCCTTTCTCCTTGGGTTCTTTGCTGAAAGATCAACCCCTTTGCTAGTTGTTCATAGCCACTTTTTAAGAGGGGAAATGGATGATTTACAGGGGATGCCAAGGACTTCAAAAGAACCTCACATTCTCCTTTCTAGAATAGTAATTAAATGGAATGAAATACTCCTTTTAAGACCCTTTTTTTTGGTGACTTTTTGTCACTATTTCATTTCTTTTCCATGATGATGATCTTTCCTAGATTAAAAACTGTCATCTCACACAATACTCCAAGATAGGTTAGTGACATATAAAAAAGATTAGTGAAAAAGAAAGAAAAGTGGAATTAATTTAAGGAAAAGAACATGCTTACAATGCAATTGCTTACTTTTACTGATTTGGTGATCCTCCAGAAGTTTGGGCAGCGCTTCCGCGTCCTCCTTATTTTGCGGGGAAGAATTGGGAAGAGTTTGGTTAAGATGGATGGGTTCAAGACCAAGTTGAAGGAGATTTGGGCATGGTTTTGGGGTAGTTTAGGAGTATAGGGGTAATTTAGGGATAAAAAGAGTTTAGGTTTTGGGATGGTGGTGGTTGGGCAGGGTTTGGCCGTGGAAAGCTCCAAGAGGGAGAGGGGGTAGGCCAGGGGAGAAGGCTTGCCCAAATGAGGGGGGTGGCCTCTCTATTTATAGGCAAAATTTTCGTGCCCGTATTTGAACTACGGGCATGCCTTGCCCGTACTTCAAGTACGGGCATGCCTTGCCCGTACTTACAGTACGGGCGAAAAACGAATATTTGCAATTATCGCAGATTCTTCCGTACGGGACGCGTGTCCCGCCACGCGTCCTTTTCTAGAAGCTTGCCCGTAGTTGAAGTACGGGCATGCCTTGCCCGTACTTCAAATACGGTCCGGCACGTTTTTAAAATGTTTGGATTTCAAACCTTTATTCAATTTGGTTTATTTAAAGATTTTTATCCGATTTTTTGATTATTTTATTATAAAACGGGATTCTCTTATTAAAATAATATTAAAAGATTATTTTTATTTATTTAATTCATCTATTCTGCTTTTTACTGCTGTTTTGCCACATGGGCAGCTTTCTTTGAAACTCCAACTGCCCATAACTTCTCCGTCTAATGTCCGATTTTAGCAAATTTGGTGTCGTTGGAATCAGCTCGGAACATACTATCCACTGGGATCAAATTGGGCAGTTGAATTGGGGTCGAGCAAAAAGTCAACTTTCGCTCCCCCAAAAGTTTGACCGGTTCATAACTTTCTCATCCGGACTCCGATTCTAGCAAACTCAGTTGCGTTAGAACCGTGTCGAAATGTTCTTTTCAATGAAAGGAAGTTTGATGGCCAATTTTCTTTGGATCAAAAGGTCAAATTTTGGTCCCTTCAGAGTTTGAATTTTTAATTAAAATTTCATTTTTGGCATTTTTTGGGGGTGCAAAAATCAGGTGTCTACACAAACCTTGGTCTAAGTTAACATCCACCATCGGAATATCAAAGCTGATCATAGATGCTAGAATATATCAATTCAGACATTGAAAATTCACCCTTGGAAATACTTTCCAAACTCTTTCAATTATAGTTAATCAGAAAACAAGTGATCTAATTAACCCTAACTACTAAACAACCTCACACAAGCGGTAAAGATTTAATCCAGCAGCAGCTTTAGGGACTAGAAAGAATGATGAATCTAAACAATACAATCACAAGCGGCTGTATTTAATCTAGTAGAAAATTCTTCCTAAAGTTTAACAATTCCTGACGCAGCAAATCATTAAACCTCAGTTGCTTCACAGATTAGAGGGATCAAACAATTATGGATTTGATAGCTAGCCTAGCAATAAATTGCAACGAATAATGAACTAGTAGGCCTCCTAGCAATTAGACGGGACAATCATGAGAATAAACATAGAAGAATATTCAATGCTCAAGTATAAACTGAACAATTAAAACATTAAGATCTCACAGCTTTATTAATTCCGAGGTTTCAGCCTCCTTTGACCAAGAATAAAAGTTTAGCCACACATGGCCATGGATCACAAACTCAGAAGATAAATAGAAGAAGAAAGGAAGAAGAGAAAGAGGACGTCCAGAACTCAGAAAAGCTCTCCAGCCAAAAAACCTCCTCTCTTCACGTTTCAACTCCTCCTTTATAGAAATCACATAAACTTTGTAAGACCCTGATTTTTGGTGAGTTATTTCTTTATTTAGTTATTTATTTTGATATATAAACTGTGTTTATCAGGTGATTTTTGTGGTTTGGGGGCTTAGCCCATACTCGCATGTACAGGCGTTATATAGCCAATTTTTCTGGAAAATTTTATTATTATCATTATTATTAGGAAAGTATAGTTGTGTGCTTATTAACGTAAGTGGATGCGGAACATGTAGCGTTTCCAGTGGGCGAGCACGCATAGGATCAAGGAGTTAAAAGATTAATCGAGCGGCGTATGTATCGCAAGGTAAATGTACAAAAAGGGAAAGTAGGGTTTTGGGTTTAAGGGAATACGCGTATCATACTTACGGAAACATTGTTCGTTAGTCTGATATTCAGGAGAACCGGCTGGAGTGGCGATTAGGGTTCTGCTCGTGAAGAACTAGGATCGCAAGGGGTAAGAGACGGATCTTGAAGTTGAAGTTGAGTGGGTTATTTCTCTCTGCTCGAGACGTATTGTTTGGGTAGATTCTGTCCTCGCGTGCGTGGCCGGAGTGGTGATCGGCCGAGGTTTTGCTATATTCTGGAATAAGCGCATTCATGTGAGTAGCACTGATTTACAACTGGGTTTTGTGTTTGATGTTTTCGTGGGCTTATTCTTATGCATGGTTTGTATTTTAAGTGATGTATGAGTTTTCTGGTTTTCTTCTGGTTTTCTGGAATGACATGAAACAGAGTCGGAGATTGAATTTTATCTTGAAATTAAAAGTGTTTAGATTAAATCCAAATATGGTTAGGAAGTCTTCTGGGAGTACTAGGAGGGTATTGGAGCAATAACAGACCGAAACAAACCAGCCAGAGATATAGATCTCGAATTTACAGAGAACTGGAAATCGCAGGGGGTATCCGCGAACCTGGCGCCCACTGGCGCTCACCTCTTAGCTAGATGCCCTGTTAAATTTGACTTACCGCCGAGCTCGCGCGAACCCGGCGCTCAGCTCGCGTGCACTCGAAAACCTGCCACTTAGCTCGTGCGAACCTGGCGCTCAGCTCGCGCCTATCTCGCGCTCACTTAGCGTCGAGTGAGCGGAAGCAACCTTTTACCCTATTTTTCTTACCGCCGACGACGTTCACCCGGCGCCCACTTCAGGAAGTGAGCGCCTACCCTATTTTACTTACTGAAATGGAAATTTGATTTAGCCAAGAGTAATTGGGTGTCTTAAGGGTTAAACCACTTCACTATTCACTTGTTTGGGAACCTTAGGATCTACTTTGCCTATGAAAATATTAGAGGAAAATTTAGTTAACTTCTTAAGAGCTTCCAAGTTGAATTTAGGTTATTTATGAGTGTTGTGCCGGATGCCAAACCACTAAGAGTTACCAGTTACATTCACTCTGTTTTACACACTGTTTTGATTGAGGAGTTATTCTATTCTGGTTTCACTTGTTTGGAAACTTTAAATGTATTGTAAGGATTTCCTTGGTATGAATGAATTGAGTTTTGTTTCCGAATGGCATGTGTTACGAAAATGAGAAAATGCTGAAAGTACTTGAGATACTGCTTGGTCCAGAGGGACAGGTGATGAAATGTGATGGGTTTTACATGATGTGGAATGAATGGTTTTACCTTGATATTGGAATTGTGATTATACGATGTTTTACTGTTTTGGTCTAGCTTGTCCTGGATCCAGATGTTTAAGCTTAGTAATGTGATGTTATTGTTGGTTGTTGGAATTGCATGGCCTTGTGTGTTGCCACGACCGGTGTAGAGCAGCCAGAAACCCTGAGTAGGCCTGGTTGTCAATGCAGAAACCCGGGGAGTAGGCCTGCATTGGATGACGAAACCCTGAGTAGGCCGTCATTTCAGAGTATCCGAAACCTTGAGTAGGCCGGAACTGTGTACATGGAGATGTGGAGTGTCTACTTGGCATGTTTAATTTATCAACTAAACGATAGTCATGACATTGACCAATCGATGTGTTGCCGTACTTAACTGAGATGTGATTTGTTTGATTAGAACAAGTTTTGATTTGAACTTGGGAATTGATGTTGGTTGTTAATCCGTATTGGGTGTTTGTCGATGCATAGTTTTAAATTGTGGTCAACTATTTCTGCATGCATGTGCTACTCGCTGAGATATTCGTATCTCACTCCGTTGTTTGTTTTGTTTGTTTTTCAGATACTCGTGGTGAGGCGATTATTGGGGTAGATCCTGCTGAGGCTTATAGGGAGGAGGATTACTATTACCTTCCTTAGACTTGTAGGTTATCTTGTTCTGAATTTGAGAACTTTGAATAATTGAGATGTGTTAAAGTTAATTGGGGTTGAACCATATGATTCTAGTTCAGTTTTAAATGTTACAATTTTGGATAAATCAAATTGTGCACTCTGTCAGGTTATAGCTAGATGATTATCCAGCGATCATAATTGATAAACGATCCTTGCCTAACCTCCGTGAGACGTGTTATATCTTTATTGAACAACACGGATCCGGGGCGTTACAAACTTGCCCAAAATCCCTTGAAGAGAAAATAGGAACTTTCCTTCCAAGACTCCTAAGGAAGAGAGAACTTCCTTTCCTTGTGTATCCACGACTTAGAAGTCCAAAAACGACCTAATCTTCTTAATTAGAAACCCCTTAAAGTCCTCCTAAAAACTAGAAGAAGATCCCCAAGAAAAAGGAAACAAATCCGCAAAGTGGAATTTTATAACAGGTTTTAATACTTGATCGTTCGAACGTTCATCAAACGCGGGTCGAACGTTCAGGTCAAAAAGTTGTTTCCTCTTCTCTTGTTCCAACGTTCATCGAACGGCCAGCGAACGCTGCTCACAATTTCTCTATTTTTCACCAACGTTTGAACGACAGGCGAACATTCAGTGAACGCTGCTCTCAGGTTTCTCTGCAGAACACCAACGTTCGAACGACAGGCGAACGGCCAGTGAATTTTGCTCATATCTTCTACAATTTGACTCCGATTTTTACGCCGTTTGAACCGTGACTTCTATAATCATCGAGAGTATCTCAGTTTAGCTTCATTTTTCACACATGCTGCCAATTGTAACCTAAATCAAAATATGAGCATAATCAGTATATTTAGGCACAAAAATAAATTCAAAAGGTTAAACATTAGTAGAGAAAAATATAACAAATTAAGTTCTTATCAATCGATTTGAGGCAAAAACATTGACCAATTTCTGGTTGCAGGAGAGAGACGGAAGAGAGAGATCAGATGAGAGAGAAAACGGAAGAGAGAGATTAGGGGAGAGAAGAAACAGAAGAGATAGAGAGATGAAAGAGAGAGAGAGAAAAAGGGAGAAGATACGTACCAATACTAGCGAGGAAGAGGAGAACGTGATAGTGTTTGCAACACCAGGAAGAGGAGAGGAAGAGGAGAACGAGAGTCTCTCCAGTTTTAGCGAGGAAGAGTCGATGAGTATGGTAGCTTCTTTATCGGGTTCTATCGTCCTTCTAATTCCCTCAATCGTATCCCCAATTCTCCTCTATTTAGTAGGGAATTATGTATCTTTAAAAATAGCTTATAAACTAATTCCAAGGAATTATGTTCCAATTCAAATTCCAAATTTTAAATATTTAACCAATCATAAGAATTGGAATTAGGAACCTAATTCCAATTCTTATCCCAATTCCACCACCTAATTCCACGAACCAATCGGGCCCTAAAGGGCTTTCTACGGTTAATTTAAAACCCACTAGAGGGACATGTGGGCTATGCTTAGCCCATCAGGGATTCCGCGGGCCTTCCAATGGGGCCGCCCAATCAGACAGAGACCACTTAAAGAAAGAAGATAAAATCAAGTAAAGGGGACCCACACCATTTAAGTGGTCCCCACACAGACTTAACATAAAGAGTGCACATCGAATTAGGATTGGGTGAGATAAAACAAAAGTTGACTCTAAACCAGGAAGACCCATGGGACCCGTCACCCGACGGGGCTGATCAGGGTGTTTACGGACTTCCCCGGACCATAACCGAGAGCTTAGACAGAATTTCAAGCCACAGACAAAAAATGGACAAACTTTAGGAATCCAGGTGTTTGCCTACACCCCATTAGGTAGCAGCGACTTTGTAACGCCTTGGATCCGTGTTTTTCATTAAAGATATAACACGTCTCCCAGGGGTTAGGTAAGGATCTCAAAAATAGTGATCGCTGGATAATCACGCGCAATTTATATCACATCAGAGTGCACAATTAAAAATTCTCATCTAGGCAAAACATAGCATCTTCAAATACATCCAATGGTTCCAATTTACTATCTTACTACAATTCCCGCAAATTCAATTTAACAAAGGTTAAGACTAAGCAACCTACTAGACTAAGGATGGTAGTAATAATCCTCCTCCCTATATGTGTCAGTCGGATCTACCCCCGTAGGCGCCTCACCACGAAGATCTGAAAAACGAAACACAAAGAGGGATGAGATACGAGTATCTCAGCGAGTGACACATGCATGCAGAAATAGTTAACATAGTTATAAGACATGCTTCGATAAATAATCAACAATTTAAACCAACGTACTTCCAATAACAATACAAAACAAGGTCAATGTCATGCATATGGTTACATTGATTAATCTACATGCCAAGTAGACACTCCACACCTCCATGTACATAGTTCCGGCCTACTCAGGGTATCGGACACTCTGAAATGACGGCCTACTCAGGGTATCGTCATCCAATGCCGGCCTACTCCGGGTATCGGCACTGACAACCAGGCCTACTCAGGGTATCTGGCTGCTCTACACTGGTCGTGGCAACACACAAGGCCATGCAATTACACCAATAAACACATACCATCACATTACTAAGCTTAACAAGGATCCATAGGAAGCTAAACCCAAAGCCGATAAATAACCGATAAAACTCTGCATTCAGTACACACATCACAAGTTGTTCCAGCTAGAACTTCATCTTACACAAGTGTTCCAACCAGAACAATAATTACTCACAAGAAAACAAGTAAATAATCTTTGCAACATAATTCAAAACTTTCCATCACGAAAACAGGGTTTAATAACTCTCAATCAATTACAGTGTAATCCAAAAGAACTAAAATAAAAGCCCCGGTGTTGGGTATCCCAAACATCACCTAACAGGTTGCCCTACGCCTACCTTGGAAGCTCTTAGGAAAATTCCCGAATCTATCTTCAATGTTCTCATAAGTAATTTTGTCTCTAATGTCCTAAACAAGTACTTCGCTAAGTGATCGGAGACCTTCTAGCATCAAAATCCCCATTGGTTTACTCAATTTTGAACTTCAGCAAGAAAAGTGGACTATGCTGTAAAATCCCTAAATTTCTGAAAATATTAAATTTATATTTTCAGTGATTAACTCAAAGGTAATTAGTGATTTTTCTTTTTCAGAGAAGAGAGATTATTGACTTATCGGAAAGGTTGCTTGAGCCGGATGGGCTATTTAAAGATTATAAGGTATGAAAAAAAATTGGGAATTTTTATTAACTAAATTATTTACTAGGTCGATGTGGCAAATAAATAATATTAATGTTAAAGATCTGCTGGTATAGGAATTTCGGTATTGTGGCATTGCAGCAAATCAGAAGTTAAAATGGGTTGAGCGGCAAGTATAAAACGAGGGGAAAAGTTGCTGTGTTGGTCGAACTCTTGAACAAGTGGATTGGGATCTCAGAGGAAAGAGGAGAGCAGCGGCATTGCATGGGAGCTGAGCTAGAGGAATTCCAATATGTGGAGTTCGTGTGGTGTGAGTAACCTCGGTTAGGGAGGTGAAGCAGCCTTGCCGTTTACAATCAAAAGTGCAGATCAGAATTGGAGTGCTCGTCCAATCTGAGTGCACTAATTTCAGGTTAGGTCACCTTCACTAGGATCAATCAGTATACTGTTAATCTGAATTGAATGTAGGATCAGATCGAATGGAATCTGATCTGGTGTTGGTGAAAATTTCAGATCGGTGTTGAGTGTAGGAAATTCTAAAGTGCAAATTCAGAAGGCTTGCTGTACAAATTGGAGGATCAGCAAATCAATACAGTAGCTAGAGGTAAGTATCATAATATGATTTCAGTATTTGTCTTTTAAAATCTAGAAACGGAATTGTCTTAAAACCTGAGATTATGGTTCAGAGAAAAACTGAATTGGCGTTTCATACCTGATTAATAGTAATTCTTTGATTCAATGAATGTTGGAAATGTGGATCTTAATGAGCATGAGAAATTAAATTTCCTGTTTTTGTTGTGGATCTGAATGAGCTTGAGCATGGATTTGAATGAGCATGACGAGTGGGCATGGATGGTGCTGTAATGGATTTCAAACAAAAAAAAAAGAAAATAGGTTGCTGTGTTAGCAAGTCTATTAATCTGTATTGTAGATGTTGAACAGGAGAATGCAGGGATTGATTCAATTGGGAATTGATATAGTCCATAAGTAGCAGAATTGTTAGAGGAAATTCTATGAGTGGCTGATGTTTGAAATATGGCCTGAACGACTTAAATAGATTCAAAGGGAGTAGCCGAATTCTGTTTTGCTGTTTTGAAGTCAAATCTGTTTAAACTTTATACTTGTTTCAATTAAATTCTCAAGCCAAAGCTATAGGTTAGTAGGAGTAATATGGTTATGATTTTTAGTAATAATATCATGAAGGTACAGGTTATAAGTAGGAGGCATATTGCTGTACCTGAACTGAGTTCAGAGAAATGGCATGCCCAACTAATGAGAGTGTGAGGGATTAGTGACTACAGAATTTTAGAATGAGTGCTTAAGGCAAATATATAGTGATTAAGAAGATTATAGATATAGTGGATGGTCAAATCTGTATTTAGCCTTGCAGGGGTTGTCTTTGAGCAGAGTTGGTTTTATACAGTTAAAGGTATGTGATGGTAGTTAAATAATGAAAGAATGTCTTGATAATCAGGTGGGTCACAGCATAAGTGATATGCTAATTATTGAGAAGGTGAAGTGAGGTTGTAGCATAAAATCTTAGTTAAAAGAAGGGCACTAGTGGCTGAGTTCATGCAAACGTTAGCAATGGAGTTATTAAACATGATTCATGTTAAAAAAAAAGGGCCATTGGGAATAGGCTAGAGTAACTAAGAAAAGATTGAATGTAAAGTATGTGATCCAGCCATGGAGTTTGACTCAATTGGAAACACTCACACCTGGGAAATGTAGCTTGGCTTTGAGTATTTGTATCCAGCGCCAACCTCATCTGAGGTCAACGGTAGCTCCATGCTTGCAGCTTTATGCTGCTGTTTAACAATAGAAATTTCACCTGTGTAAAGGTTTTTATTAGTAGTTAGTTAAGTAACTTTAAGAGCTGGGAATATAAGGTAAAGAGTTAATGAATTATGGGTTGTGTTCATGGGGAGAAGGAGGTAGGCTTGAGTGCTGTCCATCTCTTCAGAGATCAGCGCCAGCACTATTTTATCCAGCCATATGCGGCTGTTTAGACATGGAAATGTTTAGTGGTGAAATTCAGTAATACTGTTTGTGGTCACTTATCCAGGTGCTGGTTATTCAATGGGAAGGATAGTTAATTGAAATTGCTGTGTTATGGGAGATGTGGAGTATGAGCTGAGTGCTGCCTACCATCACAGAGGTTGGCGCCCAGCTCTTACTCATTATTTATCTTATTTGTTCTAAGTTTAATTGGTGTGGGAGTAAGCTAGAAGTTAGCCTAGAACATTATGGAATGTGGGGAAATAAGAGAGGTCGTTTTGGAGAATACTTTGCAGGTGTTAAGGTTGACCAAAACAGCAAATTGGTCTAAGCTTAATAGGTGAATGACGGGTGCTGTTGAGTACCACTAGGTGGTGTCTACTTTCTCCATGGTTGATGCCAGCCTGTTCTACTAGTATATTTAAGTGTCATAAATCTAATTGGGGAATTCATGTAAGAGATTATCTTAGTAATAGTTGGGGTTATATAAGGGGTGTGAAAGAGTATGCTGGGTTCCAAATAATGTACAAAAATTCTGCTATGGCACAATATCAGATTTCTTTGATTGCTGAAATATTGGCAACATATGCATATGTTAAATTTGTAAAATGTAAATGATAGAATTACCTACAAAACTATTTGGAAATGATAATCAGGGAGTGGAGAAAAACTGAAATGTTAAAGGGGAGGCATAGCTGGAGATTTAATTACCGAAAACAGATTTTGCTTAAGTAAGGAAGTGATGAATTAAAGCAGCAATGTGGTGCAGGTCTGATTTATATACATCTTAGTTAATGTCTGAAGAGATGGTGGTGAGTTATATTATGTTGTATTAAGTCTATAAATGAAATCAATGTGGGGTTTTTAAAAGAGATAAGAGTATTAAGGAAGGAATTGGGGATTTAGGCTAAATAAGAGTGATACGAGTATAATTTTAATCCTAAACTACTATTTAGGATTAAAAGCAAGTGATACAGGCCAGAATTAAGTAACATAATTAAATATTGGTCTCAACGTGTGGATTTGCTGGTTTAATCGAAATTGAACAATTTCATCAAACTTTGACTATAAAAAGGGAATTTTATGCAATACTTTGAAAAAGGACTTGAAATCAAATTATTTTGGATAAATGTAATTATTTGGTTTTCTCCATGTACTTGAACGATGTTTGGGATTTCTTTAATGGTTTGATGGTCATCTTACCTCCGTGTATCTCGAGGATGCCCCGTGTAGCTCGGGATGATATGATTGAGATTGAGATGGGTTGTGCTTACTGAATTTCACTATTGGTTTTGTTTAGAGTCTAGTGGGCATAGCTCGATATGGATCCATGTTAGGAGCTAGATAGTGGAAAAGATCGTTCTTTGCTAGTCGTAACACTTTGTTCACGTACGCGTTCCATCGTGTACCTCGATGAGGCCTTCTCTGTATCTGGTTGGCTGTGGCTATGTTAGGATAGTACATGCCAACTCATTCTGTATCGGTATGGGTTCTCCCGCAATAAGTCGATGACCGTGTAGCTCGGCTTCGCACATAAGCCGGGAGGTGGCATAGTGAGCTTGGTTTTAAACTAGTTAAAGGCGATTTATTCCATGAGTCCAACACGAACTTACCTCCAAGGAGTGCACAGTATTGTTTTCGGTTATACGGTGATTGTTCATATATTTCTTTATCAGTATATGTTGTTATCGGATTATTTGGGTTAAACGGCAAGCTTGGTGATTGTTATTAATGCACGGTTATTCTAGGAGCATGTTTGAGGACTGTTGTTAAATGTTTTATGCATGCATTTGATACTTGCTGAGATATTAGTATCTCATTCCGTTTGTTTTGTTTTGTTTTCAGATCTTGGTGAGGACGATACTCGCGGGGTTGAGCCAGTTGCAGGTTACCCTGAGTATAGGGGAGAGGACTATTTTGTCGAGTGACCCCTGAGATTCATTTTAGCTTTTATTTTCATTTGAGATAGTGAGTAGTTTTGAATTGTAATTCTTTCAATTCATGGTGATTGAGTGATTGGGATGTTTTAGCGAACTCTGATATTTTGTTGGGAATAATAAATCAAATGTCATGTTTTCTTACACTCTGATATGGATCCTGCGGTTTGTTTTTCTAACCCTCGGGTACGAATCTATCTTCAATGTTCTCATAAGTAATTTTGTCTCTAATGTCCTAAACAAGTACTTCGCTAAGTGATCGGAGACCTTCTAGCATCAAAATCCCCATTGGTTTACTCAATTTTGAACTTCAGCAAGAAAAGTGGACTATGCGCTCACTTCCTGAAGTGAGCGCCAGGTGAGCGCCGAGTGAGCGGATCGTATTAATTAAAAAATAGGGTATGCGCTCACTCGATGGTAAGTGGGCGCGAGCTCGGCGCGGAGTGGGCGCGAGAAGGGCACGAGATAGGCGCAAGAAAAGCGCGACGCATTTAAGTGGGCGCGAGCTGAGCGCCAAGTGGGCGTGAGCTCAGTGCCAGGTCAGTTTTACTATGCGCCTACTTCCGAAGTGGGCGCCAAGTGAGCGGATACCCACTGCGTTTTTCGGTTCTTTGTTAACTCCAAATCTTTGACTCTGGCTGAGATTTTTCAATCTGTAATTACTTCTCTAGTCTCCTAATACCCCCAGAACACATTCAAGCCTATTTTGAATTTAATCTAACCTACTTTTCAATTATCCCCAATTTGTTATACAAAAACCCTTCGGACCGTCTTCGACTAGAAACCCAGCGAAGAATTCATTCGATAAACACATGCATTCATTGAAATCAAATACTACGAATTACACAAACCAGGTTTAAAACGGTGCCACTCACTTTTTTTTATGCTTCCAAGCCTTGGCAACAGCAACCCAGAAATCCCCCAATCACTTCGGCCGTATGCTTGCTCTGGTCGCGTAGGGGTTTTTTGAAAGAAGGAAGCCCTTCCGAACTTCTTATCAGCAACAACTTACTGGCAGTGAGTCTTCCCCATCTCTACTCTCCCACAAAACCTCTACTACTCCTTCTCTCGAAGAGCCCTAAACGAAAACCGCAGCCGCAACCTTCTCAGTATTCTATACGCGTATTCAGGGCAAAACAAAGACCTAATTTCTTAAACTATTTATACCTTCCGCAATACCCTTGCTGCTCGACGACCCCTTTTAACTCTGATATGGTGCGAGCGCGCCCACCAAAACCCCTACATCCACACCTTATCAGTTTAGACATTTATTATTGATATAAATTTTAAATTTTTCCCATAAATCCTGAAAATAAACGGGGTTTTACAGATTCCAAATCTCGATTTTCCTCATAGAGAGGTACTCACCCCCGTGCGCCTCAAGTCAGCTACGTGCGGCCCGTGGATTGACGCGCACACAATTAGCACGAAAATTTATTAAATTAGAAGTTCCTTATAAATTAGATTTAAGAGAAAATAATTAGAAGGAGGGATAAGATAGGAAAGTCTTCCAAAAAGAATTAGGAATCCTAGTTAGAAAGTTTCCTAATCCAATTAGGACTTGTATTTGGGTGAGCATATAAAAGGAAGGCGTTAGGGAAGTTGTGGGGTTTCCATTAATTCAATCGTGAGGAGAAAAGGAGAGAGAAAATTCGTGCATAAGGCTGGAGAAATAGCGAGAGAGAGAAATAGAGAGAGAGAGAAATAGAGAAGATAATAAGTGACTTTGGAGAAAAAGAGGAGTTGCAGAGAAGTCCGACCAGCAACCTTCAAACGAAGATCTAGAGAGATCCAACTGTTGGATCGGCCTCAAATTTGGAGGTTTTATTCTAGGCTGGTGGTTCTTCAATCTGAATGGTGGAGATCGTGTTTAGAGATCCCTAGAGTTGTACAAAAATTCCAGAAAATCGGCTATACTTTGAGGTTATAGAAAGAAGAAGGATTTTTGCAATCTTAAAGCAAGTAGTAACCCTTTACATTGGAAAACTTGCATGCTTTATTGTTTAAACGATAAAGATTGTGTTCTTCGGATTTGTGATGATTTAGAAACATGTTTAGGTTGATTTGGAAGGTTTTGGTTGAGCTTTAAAGCATTGAAAAATTATAAGTTCTTCTTCTTGATAGAATTTTGTCTACTTTGATCATTGGATGAAAAGCATGATTTTGATGATATGAACGTCTTAATGCATATTTTAGATGCTTTTAGAAGAGTTTTAAACGTGATTTTATGATTAGTAAAAGAAGAAATCAGATGTTGTAGAAAACTTTAACCTAAAACTTAGAAAACCAGATTTTTGCAATTATTTTACAATTAGATGGAATTTTTACACTTAGAGAGAGATTTGGGTTACGTGATGTAACACCCCGAACCCGGGTCAATGCAAAACCGGCGCTCAACCTGAATCCGAAGTGCTACGGGCCTAAAGCTTCTAAATACCAGACAATTAAATTCAATTTGTTTAACAACTAATATCAGAGTGCGGAAGTCTTATCATTAATAAAGACCAATAATAAGCGTGGATTAAAATCATCCAAACCATCTCATCAAAATATAAATCAAGTCTGGTAAAACAGGTTCTATCACTCTCACTCTCATAAACATCAAACCATAAGATAACAGAAAATAATCAATGTCCCAATAATAATATCAACCTCAAAAACCTAACTACTTTGAATAATAATAGTCATCTGGAAGAAAATTAGCAAACTCGCCCCCAAAAGCAAGCCCCACGTCTCTATCATGTGTATCAGCTGAAAACAAAGCAAAACAAATAGGAATGAGATACGAATATCTCAGTAGGTAACAAAATGCATGAATAAACAATTTATATATAGAAAATAGTTACCTTCATGCTTGGTAAAAATAAACGAGATAAGGAGGATACGAAACTATCTCAGCAGATTAAACAGTACTCAAATCAAAACAGTTCAACAAGTATAATCCTTTCCATCAACATAAAATCCCATCACAAGATCACAACTAATACATCACAATCCATCATACAACATTGTAGGACTCATGAAGGCAAATAGGTCTTTGAAAAGAAACTCTCCATTCACTATGCCACCACGTGACTTATAAGCGAAGCTATTATGACCCTCAAACCCGTATACCAACTGAGACAAGAGGCGTAGTCATCTACTTTTTGCGCATGAAACTTACGAAGTTCGGCATGTACTACCAGCATGCAGCACTTGAATCAATACATGGAGATAGTCGTTTATCTACACATACATGCAGACCCTCCAAAGCAAACTAACTTGCAAGGGAAGTGTGAGTGCAAATTAGGAGTACCCAAGCAAAGAAAAACCTCTTCACTCTTAATCTTAACCTTATGGATCCACATGCAGTTATGTCCACCAAACACCAACAATAACAATTTTTTCAAACGAACATGGTTCAATAATAGTGCCTAGTGGTATATATGGTTTCCCAAAGCTTAAACTCTTTTCAAATATAAGTTTTCAAAATAGTTCAGATGTGAAGATTTTCCTAAAGTTCAAAAATCAAGATACTTTAAAATATATTTTGCTGGGTAATAATGTTTTCCCAATCAAATCAAATTAGATAGTGAAATAACTCAAAAATCCTTTTATTTTACAAATAAGACAACCCTTTTTGTAAACACCTTAAATCACTCATCAATTTGTTTAAATACACAAAATTATTGAAAACAGTTGTAAACACTCAATATTTTTTGGTTCAGGTATTTAAAATTCATTTAAATTTATTTTGGAATTGAATAACTCTTCAGAATAGGAAAAATCAAGTTTCTGTTAAGGTCGCTCGTCCCTGTCGCTCAGGCGACCTGGTTGGGCAGCCATGATAATTAAAACGAAATTTCAACAATGGGCGCTCAAGGTGGGCCTGGGAGCGCCCAGGTGTTCCCCTTGGGCGACTTACCCAAAATCAAATCTTTTAACAGTTGCTCAACCCATCGCTCAGGTGACCTGGTTGGGTGACCTATTTAACTTAATTTTAAAAACACACAGGCGAGACACTCGTCCAGATCGCTTAGGCGATCATGCCAGGCGCTCGACAAATAGCGGCTAATCCGACTTCTAAAAACTAATTTTTATGCAACAAAACAACAATCTACGTATTCAAATCAACTCTAATAACTTCAAAACATATATCATACTTCTAAATCATGTAGAAACATGAATACAATACTTTCAGATCATGTAGAAAGATCAAACCGTAAGAAAACGAAGTATCGACTAAACAGGTGTGTTATCTACCTCTGTTCGACCAACTTTTCCTTATTCCTCTTCTTCCCTTGTAGTGTAGATGTAGACTCTCCTTCTACAGCAACACAGAACTGATGCAGAACCTTCAAAGCTCCTCATCTCCTTCTCTTCTCTCTTGGTCTCTTGTTTCCTTTAGCAGCCAGAGAATACAAGTCTAAATATGATTAGTATTCTCTGAAGTATTAACCCTATTTTAATCTCATGATTCCATGCATCTCACATCCATCAAGTCCTATACTATTAACCAATCAGATTAACAAATGGCTTTACATTAATACTTACTTATTTATTTCATGATCCAATGGTCAGATTTGCTTCAATCTCTGGATTTCCTCCATTAGTGTGATCACCTATATTTATAATTACAATCCATCAGTAAAAATCCCCAAAAAATACTGATTATTATTTAATTAAAATTTTCTGCAAATTTTTGGGGTCTTACACGTGATCTTCATGAAAGTTGTAGGGTTTTGTGTCTAGTTTCACATAAAAATATAATTTAAATAATATTCTACCCTTTAGTAATTTTTAATTAATTTTTATTACTTACTGGTATGCATAGATTTTTATTAAAAGTTGATTTTAAAAAGCTATAATTAAGTAACCACATAGAATTTTGGAAATCTGCTATAAGTTATTTTAGTACTATGAGTTAGGAATCCAATGAGTTAAATTTTAGGTAATTTGGTTAGGAAATGATCGAGTTATGATATTTAGAACATTACTTGTTCATAGGTAACAGATTTGACCTTTACATGATTGAAATTCTATAATAATTCATTAAAGTTTATTTTGTATTTGCTTATGATATCTTTGAATACCCAAATAGATTTTAAAGTTTTGGAAGGTATTTTGAAGAGGTTTTCACTGAAAGATAAATATAAAATTCACAAAATTTCGTAAAACCCAGACTTCTATGAGCGCCTGACATGCTGCTAGTTAGCGCTCAAGCGCTAACTGACAGATTTTTGGAATTTAACCTTTCGACCTAGTTTTTGATTATAGAATTGTTTTTATTGAATTTCAACTCATGTACCAATAAGATTATGGTGTTTTAAGAGTGTTTGCACTGGCCGATGATTTATTTGGACTTTTATAAAGAATTTGGGTACGTTCTACTAAAATGACTTTTATTTGAGTTTATTGTTTCAAATCCTTTTCCTTTCACCTTGGGTTGATTTTATTGGTTCATACACTTGTATTTAATCTACCTAAAGATGTTTTCATGATTGTTAAGGCAGAATTATTATTATTTTCCTTCATGTACCTTGGAGTGGTAAATTTCTCACTCATGTAGCTTGGGTTTGAGACTTGGATTTCCTCCATGTATTTTGGAGTTGATTTGATGGTTATTACTGTTATTATTTTCCTCCGTGTACCTCGGAGTGGTGAATTTCTCACTCATGTAGCTTGGGTTTGAGATTTGGATTTCCCCATGTATCTTGGAGTTGACTTGTGGATTATTGATGGTGTTTTTGGTATGTAAAATAACATGTTTGAGTATTTGATTGCCTTGTGTCTAGCGGGCATAACTTGTTATGGATCCATAGTTTAGCTAGATAGTGGAGTTGGTTGTTCTTTGTTTAGTTAACCCCGTGGTCCATTTATGCAATTTAGTCTGTGTATCTCGGCAATCCTTTTCCTTTATCTGTGTATCTCGGTGGGAAGTTAGAACTTGCAGCAATTATATTCCTTTATCCGTGTATCTCGGTGGGAAGTTTGGTTGTACATGCCAACCTTTATTCCTGTATCTGGATGGGTATTCCCCTATGTTGTAGTTCGTGTATATCGGCCAGCATAGATCGGGAGGTGGCATTTGAAATCGGGATTTTAATTTCTCAAAGATGTCTTATTTCACGACCTTGTGATGTCACAATTGTGTGGCTTGTTCTGTGAATATTATATTGGTTTTGGATTATAACTTGTTCGATTTTGGGACTTTATACTGTATTTTCTGGATTATGAACTTTGGTTTATTTGTTGTATTTCATGAAAATGTTTATAAAATTATATGGACTGTTTTATACCATGCATGTTACTACTTGCTGAGATTTTATATATCACCATTGATTTTAATATTTGTTTTCAAATACTCTTAGAGAGGACGTGCAAGTTGGGGTAGATAATACAGAGGGTATAGCAAAGGACCTTGATGAGCACCTTACGAATTATTAGTTTTCTTTTATATTTTAATAGGAGATTTGTTTAGGAGTTATTTCTTTTATGATAGGTTGGAGAAGTGTCTAGAATAGGTAGTTGCCTTTTAAAATTTTAGATTTGATGTATTGAATTAAGAAGTTTATTTTGAGGATCATTATTACTTTTATTTATGAAGTAATAAAGTTTCAGTTTAGTTTGTTCTTCCTCATTCTGATATTAGAATAATTGTTGAATTATATCATGGCATTGGCTTGCTATGGGCTCATGCATAGTGTTAACGTGAAATGAGTTATATCTTTAATGAACAACTCGGATCCGGGACACTACAGGCTCGGCTGAGGAATGTCCTGGTATTGCATAACCCAATTCGTGGCACCAAGGTTGCTGACAGATGAGTCATATTTGGCTAAGGAATGTCCAGGTATTGCTTGTCGAAGAATTTGGGGCATTGAGGCCGCCGATGGGTGAGTCTAGTTTGGCTGAAGAACGTCTTGGTATTGCGTACCCCAATTATGGGACCGAGTCCGCCGATGGGTGAGTCAAGTTTGGCTGAGGAACACCCGGGTATTGCTTATCAAAATTTGGTGGCACTGAAGGCGCCGATGGATGAGTCAGAGACATGCTGAGATAAGCCCGGGTGATGCTTTTTAGCTCATCCCTTGCGGAGACCCGACATGGTCCAACCTTGTGATATTGAGCTCAACCAAAACCCCTCTTAATGAAGGTTCTCTTCCCTTGTCATGCTAAGGTGGCTAAAATAGATCAATAGGGTTCTCTTTTCCAGTTGCCTTCAGGTAACTGAAATAGACCAGATTCATCGGGTTCTCTCTCCCAGTTGCCTTCGGATGACTAAAATAGATTAGATTCATCGGGTTTTCTTTCCCAGTTGCCTTCGGGTAACTAAAATAAACTAGTTTACTAAAAATCGGGTTCTTTCTCCCAGTTGCCTCCGGGTGACTAAAATAGACCAGTTTCCTAAAAATCGGGTTCTCTCTTCCAGTTGTCTTAGGGCAGCTAAAACAGATCAGTTGTAACGCCCCAGATCCAGGTTTATTTAAACACATAAACCCAAATCTGGTTCGTTAGGGAAAATGGCCCAAAACAACTATTCCAGACTTAAACAATTTCATTTATTATATCAGAGTGCGGAAATAAGAACATCTTTTAGAAAGCGCGAAATTAAACCACCAAAATAATCCATTAGTATTTCATCTATAAAGTCTGGAAAGATTCAACTAAATAAAATAAATAACATCCACTAAGGGTGTGGAATAAAGATACTAATAATCCTTTAAATGACATCAAAATCCTCAAATAAAATACTAAAGTTAATTCCTAAGAAAATAAATCTAAATATCTCTCCATGTCCTCCTAGACCTACACAAGAATGAAATAGTCTTCTTCCTGGTAATCACAGTAATCCCCCGGAGCCTCTACCCGAGCAACATCCTCTCCAGGAATATCTGAAAACAAAACCGATAAAACAATAATGTGAGAAACAACATCTTAGTAAGTAGTCATACAAATAGTTGATCACAATAAGATTCAAGACAACAATGAAATACAATTTGTCCACCTCATGGGACTCATGAAATAGTATACCAGAAAAAGAGAGTAGACATGTGCCAGTATGCTACCTAACTGAATTACGATGGACCAACTGCTTTGCAGTTTGGCTATTCAACACCAACGGAAGAATTCAACCATGAGTTAGCATGTACGGCCCAACCAATCCAGGAGTGGGTAACATAGCGACCGACCAATCCAGGAATGGTACCATCCTCGAGATGATGGAATGCCTTAAACACAGAATTCAAACCCCTCTCATACACATTTCACTTACTAGCTATTCTATGGATCCATATAACTGCTAAGCCCACTCAATAGTGAGAAAAACCGACCAGGGTAATGGACATACTTCTCAATAACACCCATCAAATACAGAACCTTATATGTATAACAAAATCTGCCCATGCGGGAAACAATAAATCAGGAACCAGCCTTGTCACACCAGTGACTCAAAACCAAAACAGAATGCACTAAGTCATATGTCCAAAACTCCAGGTTTCAACGGGCCAATATGTCCTGAATGTGTATCGACTCCATCGATGCACAAAATACCTTCATATCACCTAAATACAGGAGTATGCACTCACAAAACCAACCCTGGTTAAAAGTAAAATCTTTTGGAACAATGGAATCAAGTAAAAGTGCCTCTTTAGAAACATCTACCCAAAATCTTTATAAAATTGAATTTTAAACATTCGCCAGTGCAAACAATTCCAAAATACCCCAATCTTGATGGTAGGTTTAAATTGGATAAAAACACTTCCGTAGTGAAAACTAGGTTGAAAAGCGAATTTCCAAAAATCTAACAGACTGGTCGCTCGAGCGGCCAAGGGCACTCGATCGGCCTTAAACAATAGGTTGTTTCAGGGGAGGTCGCTAGACTGGTCACTCGAGCGACAGTTCAATCTGGGTAAAATTGCTCTCAGGTTTTGGAATAAATACATGGAGCGCTTGAGCGACTACTCAGACGGCCCGATACGTGAAAAATCTGTAACTTTGCGAAATTCAACAAAAATTCCACAACTCAATATTCAATGTGTCAAAACCATTCTAAATCATTCTAAAACACTTTATAAACATGCTAGAACAATTCCCAATAATTAAAACATTATAAATAACAAAAACAACGCATCAAATCACCGATTAACCATGTATATCACCTAAACATGAATTTGTATTTTATGCAAGCGTCAAGGGACTACTTACCTGGTTCTAGGACTTAAACCTTCTCTAAAAGCAACGAAATATCACTCATAAGATTGCCAAATGATCACAACAACCCTCGATCATGTCTGGGTTAAGAAAATCACCACTTTAGGAACCGAACAACACTTTTATCTCTCAAAAACAGAACTTTTTATTAACTTGCTCTTACCTGAGTTTCTATGCACGAAAATCCCTCTTTTCCTTCTCTAAGATAGCTCCAACAAGTTGTTTAGGGTTTGGTTTAGTCACAAGGAAATTGGGAGAAGAATAGAGGAAACAAGAGAAACGTGCAGCTTCTTCTATTTTGAGTTCTAAACTCAATGTGAATCGATCCATGCACTACTAGGTTTGTTTATTATTTAAGGTATTTTACTATAATACCCTCTTTCCTTAAGCCAAACCACTCATACCAACCCAAATCCAACCATAAAGCCTCAACCCAACTGAACCCTTGGGTCAACCCACTCTCTTTGGGTTCGATCAACTCTTTTTATTCTCCTTGCTTATTTCTCAATTAATTCTTACTAATATATACCATAGCACAACTAATTAGTATAATAGTATTATACTTAACCAATAATCACGAACTCACCTTATATAGGCTTTCCTATCATCTCTGGTTCATCTTGAACTCCTCCGGGTTGAACCAAAATCTCATCTCCTGCATATTTATTAACCAATTAGTCTATTGATTTATTTATTATTAAAATCTAGGATTTTACATCAGTTTCCAAAAAAAAAAATTAGGTTCTCTTTCCTTGCTGCCTCCACGCAGCTAAAACAAATCATTTTTATAGAAGTTAGGTTCTCTTCCCTTGTTGCCTTTGGGCAACTAAAACGGATTAGTTAATTTCAGTTTTAATCAAATCATATCAAAAAAGAGAAAACAACAAAAATGAAAAGTGGATAAACATGTTCAATCAAACAAAGAAAGAAAACTGCGAAATAAAGTTGTGTAAAACTGCACTGATGACTGTTAATTGTTTAATAGGTACCAAAATTGCTCACAGGAGCCCATAATTGTTGAGATCGAGAAAAAGACTCGAGGTGGGTCCACAGCGAAATCAGACGCCACCAGGCTAGTACCCGGCAGAATCTGTAAAACCCCAGTTTTGAGTAGAAAATAATAATAATAATAATAAATATATATATATACACATGGATTAATTAGTAGGTTTAATCAAAAATTTATTTAAAGCTGGAGATTTGTGGTCATTGGTTGGCAAAGAAAATAAGTAGAATGCTATTAAGTAATTAAGTGCGAACTTAAAAATTTGTAGTGAATAGGAACTTAGCAAACAAATAATTCGGGTAACCTCAACTTTAATGAGGGGTAGATATGGAATCCCGAGGGTTAAGTTAATGCCGGGGATAAATTAAGTTAAACCTTGTGAGGTCTATAAATAGATTGCTAAGATAAAAATTTTCGGAGGTTGGGGAAAGGTCGCTGCCTGGTACCTAGGGCGTTGGCCGAAAAGCTTGGATCTCTAGAGGAGTCCATCAAAAGGGTTGGAAGCTAGAAGAAGATCCTCAATACCGGTGAGTAGCATCGTTTTAAAACTGGGTTTTGTATTGATTCGTGAGTTTGATCTTGATGCATATGTTTTCTGGAAGAAGATAGTCTGAGCGTGAGTTCTTTTTTAGAACTGTTAGAGATAAATATTAGAATTGTTAGAGATAAATAAAAAGGTGTTTAGAATAATTTCAAAAGTGGTTTAAACATCTCCTGGGGATAGTAGGAGGCTAGGGAAGTGGTTACAGACAGAAAAATTTTGGTCAGTTGTGTAGATCTGGAAATAACAGAGAGTTGAAAAACAAAGGTAGCATCCGCCGGGTTTGGCACCTACCTAGCGCCAACTGGGTTGAGTCGGCGCAAGACCAATTCCTCTTACTACCGAGCTCGCGCGTATCGTGCGCCTAGCTCACGCCAACCAGTTTCCTTTCCGCCAATCTCACGCTAATCTCGCGCGTATCGTGCGCCTAGCTCGCGCCTACCCTCTTTTAAGTAAGCGCAACTTGTTTTTTTTTCAAACGACCTACCGCCGACCTCGTGTCTAGCGCTAGAGGTCAGCGCAAGCCTCTATCCTTTGCCGAAATGGGAGAATTGACCAATCAAGCTAGATTTTGATGAATTGAGGGTTCAAGCAATTAGCTAATGGTTTGTTTAAAATTTTAGAGATACTATTACCTGTTCAAATACCCTGAAAATATTAAGTGGAAATTCTGGAAATTCTTAGGAGCATCCAAGGTTAAATTTTAAGGACTACCAGTAGATGATCTTATTGTACCTAACATTATGAGTTCTTGATTTAATTTCCTTTTGTTACATACTGTACTTGAATGAGAATTTACTTAATCTAATTTTACTTGATTGCAAGTTTTTGAAATGTATTGTAACGGTTTCTATTGGTGTGAGTAAATGAGTTTATTACAAATGAGCATGTGTTATGGATTTTGAGGAAATACCGAAAGTACATGAGGTACTGTTATGGTCCAGAGGGACATGTAGTGAATTGGTTGAGTTATACATGATGTGGAACGTATTGTTTTATTGTGATGTCAGAGTTGTGATTTTATGATGGTTTACTGTTTTGGTTTAGCTTGTCCTGGATCCAGAGTCTAAGCTTAGTAATGTGATGCCTTTGTTTAATTGGAGTAATGGCATGGACATAGAGTGTTGCCCCGACCGGTGTAGAGCAGTCAGAAACCCTGAGTAGGCCTGGTTGTCAATATCGAAACCCTGAGCAGGCCGGCATTGGATGACGAAACCCTGAGTAAGCCGTCATTTCAGAGTATCCGAAACCCTGAGTAGGTCGGAACTGTGTACATGGAGGTGTGGGGGTCGCTCTGGCGTGTTGATTAACCAATCAAATAATTACATGACATTGACCAATGTGGGGTTTTGTTTATTTAGTTTAAGACATATTATTGGATTGTTATAGAAATTGGTGTTCTTGAGATGTGGATATAATGATATTGTTTCTTTTCCAATCAATTGGAATTTTGTTGACAAACATATTCAGATTTAAATACGTACTGATTTTCATTATCTATATTGTAACACCCCGGATCCAAGTTACATAAAGAAACCGTAACTTATCTCCGAAGGTTAATATATAACCCAGGATAGCAATATCAGAGTGAAGGACAAACATGAATAAAACAATAACTGGATAATCAGAGTGCACTATAACCCAAGCTCAACAATAAAATACTATAACCAAGGCTAACTCACATGAACCAAGCATATACCCGTTGGTGCCGTCCTTACCAGAAACTGAAAACAAAACAAAACCAAACGTAATGAGATACGAATATCCCAGTAAGCAGCAGATGCATGCTCAAATACAGTTTATCAGTTCTAAAATATAATACAGTTGTAAACCATGTAAGAGTAGCGATAACACAGCAGTTCCGAATAATCCGAGTAAATCAACAGTAATCCATCGATCAGTATGAGATACAAGAATAATCGAATTTAACAAACATATATGTAACATCAAATCCGCAGTTGATAAGTCACCGCATGACTCATGAATAAGACTGCCTTTAACTAGTGTAAGACCTTCCTCATTATGCCACCTCCCGGCTTATGAGCGAAGCCGAGCTACACGGTCATCGACTTATTGCGGGAGAACCCATCCAGATACAGTAATGAGTTGGCATGTACTATCCTGTCATAGCTGCAGCCAACCAGATACAGTGAAGGCCTCATCGAGATACACGATGGAAACGCGTGCGTGAACCAAAGTGTTACGACTAGCAAAGAACAATCCTTTCCACGATCTAGCTCCTAACATGGATCCATATCGAGCTATGCCCACTAGACTCTAAAACCAAAACCAACAGAGAAATCCAGTAAGCACAACCCATCTCAATCTTAATCATATCATCCCGAGCTACACGGGGCATCCCCGAGATACACGGAGGTAACAACATCCCGAGATACGCGGGCATCACAATCCGTCTCTCTAGTACATGGAGGAAAAACCAATTCCAAACCAGAAAAACCAAACATCCATATTCAATTTAAAATCCTCTTTCCATATAATCCGCATAAAACCAATTCGATGTAAAAATTTCATAATCGTGACAATCCCATTTAATCCAAGATGAATTCCAATGATAATAATCAAGGTTTAACCGTATCCCAAGATCAGAAATTTATAAACACAACTTTATCCAAATAATAAGTTTTTCAAGTATTTTCTTTCAATCTTTCCAAGTACAATTTAAACCCCTAACATTTTCCTTGTTTAATTACTGTATTTTCCCAACCTAATTTAACAGTTAAATTTTTATAAAGAGTTTCATCATAGTATTTTACTCCATTCCTTCTTATTTCAATTTGACTTGGTTTGTTCAAATAAGCCTTCTCTTGCCCCAACAAATTAGTATTAATTTCTGCAGTTCTCCAAAGGCTTGGCACACCCTCCGATAACCAAAATTTTCATTTATATTTACTTTATAAGTCCTTTCCATTAACTTCCATAAAACCCCTTTAAGAGTCAAATTTGAATAAAAGTGTTGTTCTCAACTACTACCTTCCCAAAATTCTTTGATCACCTTCTTAAAAATCCTTTTCGTGCAATATGTCAAATTGCATCTTAACTATTTCTTTTCTCTTTACTGTTATTAAATTGTCAATATCTTATTTTTAAATTAAGTTACAAATCTAAAAATCCATTTTTAAACACTTTTTCCTTGCATTTTGATTTTTCTTTCAAAATATAACTAAAATGTAATTATTTATTTGGGGTTTGAACTTATTTGTTGAATCTAACTAAAATCTAAACTAAAAAGTAATTATTTAGGTTCGGTGTACTAATTTATTAATACAGTAAAAGTTTTACACTAAAATGTAATTATTTTCTAAAATAATACATCAATTTTTATTTATTATAGATGTTTTGCATCAAAATTTAATTATTTAGAGAACATCGTCTTCTCCAACTCGCACAGCGAACCAGTCGGCGATTTGTAAATTTTTAAAGCCTTTCCATGCTCAACACATATTACTAAATGGTTTTAAACCACTTGCAATCATCTAATACCATATTAAACTAGATTTTAAGCATATCAAAGTAAATTTTAAACATGAGGAAATCGACATAATATCTACCGTTTTCACAAACACGAAAATATCAACTCACGAAGAAGGAAAGCTACTTACCTCTATAAGTCCAATTCGAACTCAAATCTCTCCAGCAAAATCAGATCTAGCTTTCCTCCACAAAAATTCCACTTAGTCACCGACCTAATCTTGCTCTGGATTGTAGAATTTTCCAACTCCAATCGCTCAACTAGCCAATCTCTGGCTCTTTCTCTGTTATGATCCCTCCATATCTAACGAGAATTCACCTCCAAAGCAAATCGCCTCCTTTCTTCTCCACTTTAAAACCCTAGCTCTTACTCCCTTCCTTCTCGGATGCTCTAGAACTCTTGAGAGATTAACCGACTAACCAACAAACGACCAACTAACTCCCCTTTATATAGTTTCCGCCAACTTCCTTGTTTAAAGCTTCATCTGGTACTTGCCACTCCAGCCTATCTTCCCTACATGAGCACCGCTTAACTATCTTGATTCCATGCTTGACACACCATCGAACCACCACAATTCATCCAACTAAAATCTCAACCAAAATTTTTTTTTTCAAAAGTCCCCAGTTAACTTGTTGGTCTCTTTTTTTTCTGAAAAATTATAGATTAACCTTAATTTAATTGCTCACTAATAATTTTTAATTTTATTAAAAATTATGGATTTTACATATATCTTTGTGTCAAATAAATTACTAGGGGTTTTAGTTGGTTCCATTGAGTTATTGCCTGCTTTACTCGTGTGATTATTCGATTCATATTTTACGACTAGTAAATTGTATTTGTGCATGCATGTGCTGCTCACTGAGATATTTGTATCTCATTCCTTTGCTTCTGTTTTGCTTTTCAGATACGTATGGAGAGCCGATACTTGCGGGTTGTTTATTGGGCCATGTGAGTTATTACTTTGGGGTTATTTTAGCGCACTCTGTTTCGTAGTTTTTTTATTGAATTCATGTTTTTCCTTCACTCTGATAGTTCGATCCTGCTATAAATAATAACCTCTGGAGACGAGTTACGGGTTTTCTATGTGACTCGGATTTGGGGCGTTACAGAATCCAATCAAACACAAGTTGTTAATGATCTGACATAGAAAGTAGAAAGCAAGACCGCCATCACTCAAGACCTAATGACAGAATTAAAGGACTTGAAACAAGTCCAACCCACGGCATTGGCAACCTAGCAGCAGCAACCGCAGTCTCTACCACAAGCAGAAGCAGCGCCACCACCATACCTAGTGCATCCCTCGCCAATGGCTCCACCACAACCACCACCACAGGCTGTCCCATTTTCTGCAGCTGCACCTGTTCATCCCCCACTACAAGAGCAGTTCGTGCCTGTCCAAGTGGGGTAGGACGAAGAAGATTGGTATAGAACGCAAGAGGCTCAGTTTTAAGAGAGACTGGCAGCGATGAAAGAAGACAACAAGGTGCAGATGGCCACCATGAGGGAAGACCTGTTGAAACAGCTCCAGCCTAGCACGGTTCAGAGCGAAGCTACTTTGGAAAATTTGTGCCTCTTCTCTGACATCTAGCTGCCAACTAAGTTCAGGTGTCCTGAATTACACCAATTTGATGGCACTGGTTGTCCTCTGAACCACCTAAGGTCATACTCTGGCGACATACGTACAATTCTTCCAAAAGTCGCTAACTGGGGCAGCTTACTCTTGGTTTTTGAGTCTGGACCAAACCAAGATTAAGACATGGAATGATCTAGCAGCAGTCTTCATCCAATAGTACTGTCTGAATAGTAAGATAGTACAGACAAGGGTAGAACTGTAGAGATTGGCCAAGAAGAGCCAGGAGTCCATGTGAGAATACGCCAAGTGATGGAAGGAGCTTGCAACGCTAGTACAACCCCCACTTCTAGAACAAGAAATGACATCCTTGTTCATTGCTTCACTAGGTCAGCCATTCTTCACCCTGCTACTGGGGCAGAGTACATCCAATTTCAATGATCTAATCTTAATAGCGGACAGGATCGAAGATGCGGTAAGAGCGAGCAAGATTGATGGTAGCGGGCAGAGTGCCATGCAGAGGAGGTCGGTAACTAGTCAAGGAAACAAATACTAGGGGCAAGAACCCAGGAGGAAGGAACCACAAGCGGTCAATTATGTGCAGCCAGTGCGACCATATCACTTTGCTTAGAGGCCTAAAGCGGGGGTACCTCAAAACATGGGGTAGACGGCAGCACCTTACCAAGGAGTAAGGAGAACCAAAGAGGAAATAGAAGCCAGGATGAGGAGGGTTTTCACTTCATTACCATATGTGCCAGCAGAGTTGTTGCCACCTTATTAAATAAGGGGTACTTATAGATCAAGCCCCCAAATCCCCGGCTGATCAATGCAAGAAGCTATAATGCAGCAGAACACTGCGAGGATCATTTTGGTGCTCCAGGGCACCATACCAACCGTTGCTGGGATTTGTGGCATACATACAAGACTTGATCGATGGCAAGCGTATCTCAGTCAACCCCCTAGCACCATCAGCACAAACTCTTGCTATAGGCATATCCACCAACCCTCTCCCACATCATCCCAAGGCTTCCACTAGTAAGCTTGTGAATCAAGTGAGCAGCAATGATATTAGCAAGGGGCAATTTGACCCATCGGTACTCATTGGACAGCTGGGACAAGCAGTAAGGGAATATCCCTAGGAGGAAGTGGAGTAGCAAACAGTAAACATCATCGGAGAAGAAGATGATGAAGGCACACCCCCTGTTTTCCTCTGGTACATTTCTACCCATTCAAAGAATTCAAGTTCTTCTACCCTTCACCTATCTCAAATCCCAACCCATCCACCCTCAACATCTTTGACATGGTGGACCTTCCCCCTCGTGATCCAACTGCCACCTCATTTGAACCACCTACGCTAAACCTTTCCCAACTTAACCTTGAACCTCCATCATATAATGCAATACCCCCACCTTACCCTATCCATCCTATCTATCACCAATCCATCTCCATCACCTCAGAAGCAGAAGTTGATTGGATCACCAGAAGAAGAAAGGAGAAGAGGAGAAAAGGGAAGGACGTGGTAAAAGAACTACCACAGACCCACAAGAAAAAGGGGAAAACCACAGAGGAGGAGATCACAGATCTTCATAATAGTATCTATGTACCAAAATATGATCTTCTCCAACAACTGAACACGGTGCCCGCTCAGATCTCCATAATACACCTACTCATAGACTTGGACAAGCACAGAGAAGTGTTGATGAAAGTCTTGGGAGATGCCCATGTACCGGAGAACATCAACCCTGAACAGTCGGAAGCTGTAGTATCAATAATAATGGCACCAAAGGCCATTTCCTTCTCAGTGGCAGATTTGTTGCCTGAAGGGTACAACCATACAGAGCCTTTGTATATCACTGTAAAATGTTTTGATCTGGTGGTGAAATGGGCTATGATTGATAATGGGTTAGCATTAAACAACTACCCGATGAGGACTTTCCATAGCTTGCAGCTGAATCCTTCACTGATAAAGCCAAGTGCCCACAACGTCAGAGGGTTCGATAATGCCAGAAGGGAATCTTTGGGAGAGGTTACCCTAACCATCATTATTACTGAAAGGTCCTTTACTCTGGCCTTTGAGCTCATGGATATCAACGCCTCCTTTAACCTACTGATTGGGAGACCCTAGTTACACCATGGAGGGGTAGTACCTTCTTCTCTACATAGAATGGTCTGATTCATCTCGGGGAATGAACTTATCATGGGTGCATGCTGAAGACCACCGTGAATTTGAAAGGGTTGGGGTGCCTTATGTGGACTATGAGCTACCCACTTCGCTGAACTTCCGGGCTGTGGAAATGGTACAAGTGAACCAAATTCCTACCTCTAAAAGAAAGCAGCAATTTCAGAAGAGGAAGAGAAGCGAAATGTTTGGCATTGTTGAATGCGCAGATTGGGGCTTGAGAGTCAAAGAAGGCCTAGGCCGATACAAACAAGGGGTCAAGATGGCTATCCAGCCATATGAACACATCACTGGATTTGGGCTTGGATTTGATCCATAGCCTGAAGATTATTCCAGGCTCCTTGGAAGACGTGTTGAAAGGAAAAGAGCCAAAGCTGAGGGAAGAGACCCCATATGCATGCATGGCAAATTATACCATTTCTTCAGCGACATAGAACGGGAAGCGGCCATGTGTCTGAAAAATATAGTCGCCCAAGGTTGGGGTGATGAGTTTTTGTCTTCCCCTGCTCAAGACAGGGACTACTTGCAAGGAATAGCCCAAATGTTTAGGGAGGAGCCACCTACCCTGGGCTTGACTGAAATAACTATGGAAGTGGAGCCCCTGTCCCCTAACTGGTCACAAGATGACCTACCTGCACAATTTGCCATGGATCTGGCAGAGGAGGTCACCATCGTGTTTCCCCCACTTGCTTCTGCTGAAGAATCCAAAGCGAAGGATGGTCTAGAGACGTACATCTGCATGCTCGAAAGTCAAGGAAGTTCGGGATCGACTAACCCGAATCCCAGATCTCCACTTCCTCCACCCCCATCGGTCAAAAGGAACCTTGGTGGTTCTAATGGACTTGGACAGATGTTCCAAGGCATGCCCCATGTGTTAGAACTGCCTGTTGCAAATCCATACCCCCTGACATACCGTGTTTGGCCCTAGAAAGCTTCTTCACCACTGGACCAGGGGCACCACCCATAGCTCCTGTTGCCACTTCACGACTAGGATTAAGCTTAACGCAACAAGTCACTGTTGCTTTCTTGCCACCCCTTAACCCAAAAATACCAATTGGATGCCCCGTCATGCCCATATTAGCAAGGAGGTCACCGTTGAGTTTTGAATCCGAGTATGAAGAAAGCCGGAATAAGCCTATCGGTGCAGCAAACGATCCCATTTGCATATCGTCAAATGAAAGCACCAACATGGTCATGACTGGTGAAGTTCAACCAGAAAAGATAGCAAAAATCTACAAGGAAGACCACCCACCCTTGAAGAACTAGAGCTCTGTGCCATTTGCAGTCAGTAGGACTGACCTTGCCAAGGGAGTTCCCTCCACTTCTGAAACTTTTGTTGTAGCAACTGCTGAACTTTCAATGAATATCTGAACAACTTCTACTACTTGCATATGTCTGGAAATAAAAGCAAAAATAACAAAAATAAACAATCTGAATCTTGCAGTCTTAATATCAATCCCGACGCACACCCGGAAAAGTCGGAGTACAGGATAGATAATGAGGTTGTCATAATTGGACAAAAAGAAGAAAAAGTAATTGAAGGCCTTGGTTTTGAACAACTAATAATAAAAGAAATGCATGAGCAAGTATCCAGTATTGAAAATGAGCAAGACCTCAATAAATCAGACTGGGACACTTGTCCACTGCAGCAAGAAGATTTAGATATCGTCCCCTATAAGTCTTCCGAGCATAATGACGACGATGAATCATGGGAAACTCCACCAGAAATCCAATTTGCTTTGGAAATGCATGAAAAGGGTCTCCAGGCCAACATTGAGGAAACTGAACAAATTGAAATAGGTGAAATAGCACAACCAAAGATACTCCAAATTGGTAAAAAACTGTCACAATTATTGAGAAAATAGATGATTGATTTTCTAAAGTCTTATTTTGATGTGTTTTCATGGTTATACGTGGATATGCCCAGGTTAGACATAGACTTGGTTGTGCACTAGTTACTAACAAAGTCTGAGGTCACACCCATGAAGCGGAAACTCAAATGCACAAAGCCAGAATGGGCCTTGAAGATTAAGGAAGAGGTTACCAAACAGCTGGATGTCGGGTTCTTGCAAGTGATAGATTATCCAGAGTGGTTGGCAAACATTGTGCCGATTACCAAGAAAGACAGGAAAGTCAGGATGTGTGTTGACTACAGAGATCTGAACAAAGCAAGCCCGAAAGATGACTTCCCATTGCTACACATTGATGTATTGGTTGACAACACAGTGATGCATTCGATGTTCTCATTCATGGATGGATTCTCTGGTTACAATCAAATAAGGATGGCACATAAAGACATGGAAAAAACATCATTTATCACACACTGGGGCACTTACTGCTACCGTGTGATGCCGTTTGGACTAAAACATGCGGGCGCTACATACCACCAGGCAATGACTCTATTATTCCACGACATGATGCACAGAGAAATGGAAGTATATGTGGATGATATGATTGCAAAGTCAACAGAAGAGGAGAATCATCTGGTGAACCTAGGAAAGGTGTTTGACAGACTCAGAAAGCACAAGCTCAAACTCAATCCCAACAAGTGTGTGTTTGGAGTTACTTCAGGGAAACTGCTCAGCTTCATCATTGGAAAATGAGGAATTGAAGTTGACCCCATCAAAGCAAAGGCAATTCTGGAGATGCCTCCTCCGTTAATAGAAAAGGAAGTGAGAGGTTTCCTAGGTAGACTACAATACATAAGCCGGTTTATCGCACAGATGACTCCCGTGTGTGAATCGATAATCAAGTTGCTAAAGAAAGACAACTCGGTGGTATGGAATGAAGACTATCAAGAAGCATTCGACAATAACAAGGCATAATTGATGAGCCCGCCAACATTGGTCCCACTAGTTCCAGGGTAACCCTTGATCATGTACCTAACAGTCTTGGAGACGGCTATAGGATGTGTGCTAGGACAACATGATGAGATAGGAAGAAAAGAACAAGCAATTTACTACATGAGCAAGAAGTTCACTAACTTCGAAGTGAGATATATGGTGCTTGAAAGACATGTGTGCCTTAGTCTGGGGGGCTCAGAAGCTTCGGCACTACTTGCTCAACCACATAGTCCTATTGATCTTGAGCCTTGATCCACTGAGGTAAATCTTTGAGAAGCCGATCTCTACTGTAAGGGTAGCAAGATGGCAAGTCCTTTTATCTGAATACGATATTGTCTACATGTCTAGGAAGGTGATAAAAGGACAAGCAGTAGCAGATCACTTGGCGGAGCATCCCCTACTAGACTACCAACCACTTTTTGACTCATTTCCCAGATGAAGATGTAATGTGTACTGAGTCAATAGAGGAGACAGATGAAAACAAGTGGTAGATGTTCTTTGATAGAGCAGTCGACGTCAATGGAAAGGGAATTGGAGCAGTATTAATCTCCCCAGAAGGTGTCTATCACCCAGTAGTAGCAAAACTCTTGTTTGATTGCATTAACAACATGGTAGAATACGAAGCATGTGTGTTAGGCTTGCGAGCAGCTATCGAAATGCATATACAAGAGTGAAGGGTGTTTGGCGATTCTAGTCTTATCATTTATCAAGTGATGGAGACTGGAAGACCAGAGACGTGAAGTTGGTGCCATACCAAGAACTGATCAAGGAGTTGGAAGAGCAATTTGAGAATGTGGCATTCAATTACATACCACGAGACAGGAATCAGTTCGTGGATGCCTTAGCAACACTGGTATCTAAGGCAACCATCACCAATAATGCTTTTGTGCAACCATTGGAGATAGAAATCCATCATCAGCCCGTCTATTGCTTCAGTATTGCAAAGAGCATATCCGAAGAAGAGCCGCGGTATGCAGATGTAACGCCCCGAACCCGGGTCAGTGCAAACCGGCACCCGACCCGAACCCGGTTCGCTATTGTAACAACCCGAATTTAGTTCAACAACCAAATCCGAGGTGTTACTGGCCCATATCAATTACAACATCAATAACATACCAGACCAAAGAAAGTAAATTCAATCCATATATTAAACTATCAGAGTTGCGGAAACAAGTATGTGCGGAAGTGTAGATTAAAATCATCAAACAAGCATGAAGCTTGACCATCAATCAATAGTATCAAAGTCTGGTAGAATGAACTGGTTACTAACTCTCTCTTGTCTCTCTCATACATCAAATCCAATTCAGTGATAATAAACCAATTAAAAATGCTAAGTCTATAACATCAATCCACCTCAGACAAGATCTGGATAATAATAATCCTCCGGCGAATACTCGGCTATCTCTCCCTGGAAGTCTAAAAGATCCCCCTCTCGCGTATCAGCTGAAAAAATGGAATAGAAGTAGGGTGAGATACGAATATCTCAGTAGGTAACACATGCATGATTAAACAGTTAATATACGGAAAGTAACAGTTCATGCACGATAAAGCAACATCGATAAATCAGGCTCGCATAATCATTTATACTATTCATGAACACAAAACAGTTTGATAAACAGTTCTAGAAATGATTTTCAGCAAGTTTTAATATAAGATCTCAATAGACAAATCAATAGCATAATCCATGCATTGCCAGGATGTACTAAGCAGTCACATCCAACCAATATCCCAATCACATGCATCCCGCACGTGCACAATAGTAATCATATCAAGTGTTATGTTTTCGGTGTCATTGTAGGACTCACAAAGTTAGATAAACCTTTTGAGATGATTCTCAACCAATTGCTATACCACCGTGCGACTTAGGAGCGATGCTACTAATGATACTCAAGCCCCATGCAGCGCAGCTTAGACAAGAGCCGTAGTCACCGACTTATTGCACACGTACCCATCAAAGTTGGTATGTACCACCAGCATGCAGCACCAGAATCAATACATGGAGGTGGTTGCTTATCCACATGTACAGGGAATCACCAGCGGCTCACCGGGGTGTCCCTCCAGACATAGGACCTTCCCAGACAAACTAACTTGCAAAGGAAGCGCGTCGCATATAGGAGTAACTCAACCCAAATGACATATCCCTCAGCTATCTAGCTACGACTATGGATCCATAACCAGCTATGCCCACTAGACTCCAAAATTCCCTAAAGTATCATATTTCTATAAGGGTTGGTGCCTAGCGGCATATAATGGTTATATCTGTACATTCACTTCATTATTCAGTCATTCGGATTATGAACTCTCTTTATAATGTCTTATGATTTATAATGCCATTTAAAAGTGTTTAGATAGTCAAATGGTAGTTAGGCTTTTCCAAAATCACATTTCTCGTTTACCTTCAAAACTTGGCAACTAATGTCCTAAATATCTCCCTAATTTGTTTTTCTGTAAAACAGGGATTTAGGTAGTTTATTTTGGTCTTAAAGCACCTTAATTAATCATTAAAATTGTCTAAAAATAGTTTAGAATTGAATTAGGTTCGAAATTATGAAAAATTGGAAATTCTGCTGAGAGCGCCTGGGATCGCTCAGGATCGCTCCGGGCGGTCATCAGTCGGCGGTAGTGCAATTTCGAGCGCCCACAGTCCGTCGTTCCGCGGTCCACGGCGTCCTCAAATATTTAACCAGCGCCTAAGATCGCCGATGAGCGCCTCGCACAGTCGAGGTCGGCGGTCTCACCAAATCGAACAGAAACAGTTCTAAATCACGATTTCTCTCGTCTAAACTCATACTAATGTATTTATAACATGCTTAGCTAACTAAATACAACTTTACATATCATATAAACATGCGTTTGCGATTAAACAGAGATAAATCCGAATTTAAAACCAAAACGGTGTCACCTACCTCTTGAACGAAGGTTCCTCTTCCTCACTTCTCTCAACCACGCTTCTTTATCACCCAGCAACACTCTGGAAGATGAAGAACTCCAAAAACCCAAGCTTTTCTTCTTCCCCTTCTTCTTCTTCTCCTTCGGTCGCTTGTCGCTTGCGGCTGATCAATACGAGCGAAAATACACGCGTATAAAATTAGGTTATTAAACTAATACTTATACTCACTTATCCCATGTGTCTCACCTATACCAAATTTCATACACATGCCCAATCAGAATACATACCTTGATATCTCATGATCGGACGGTCAGATCTGCGTCTAATTCTGGATCTCCGCTAAGTTGATCACCCCCTACAATATTAAAATGTTTCTATCAATCATAACTCTGGGTAATATTATTTACTAATTTAATTTATTATTTAAGGGAAATTCGGGGTTTTACAGCAGACATTGAAAGGTACCTAAAAGACAGAACTCTGCCAAAACATGTCATGGCTACGAAGAAGCAGACAATCCAAAGGTTGGTAGGGCAGTACTTCCACAGTGGTGGTAGAGTATACAAGAAGTCATACAACGACCTGCTGCTATTGTGTGTCAAGGAAGATGAGGCATGAAGATTGACTGATGAAGTCCATGGAGGCTTCTGCAATGCACACATGAATGGCTACATGCTCGCAAAGAAAATCTTGAGAATGGGCTACTATTGGATGACAATGGAGACAGATTGCTACGTCCATGTCAGGAAATGCCAGTTATGCCAGATCTATGCAAACAACATTAATGTGACACCAAATACATTGCACTCCATGGCATAGCCTTGGCTGTTTGCCATTTGGGGAATTGACATGATTGACCAGATTCATCCGAAAGCTTCAAATGGACACTGATTCAACTTGGTCACAATCGATTATTTCACCAAGTGGGTGGAGGCCATGTTCTTTGTGAATGTGAAGAAGTCCCATGTACTGAAATTCATGAGAAATAACATTGTTTGCTGCTACGGTGTGCCCGAAGCCATCATCACAGACAATGCAAAAATCTGAAAACAAGGATATGGAAAGGATGTGTGAAGACCTGAAGATTAGACATTTGAACTCCACAGCATATCAACCTAAGATGAATGGAGCAGTAGAGGCTGCCAATAAGAATCTGAAAAGGATACTTGAAAAGATGATAGTCACCTACAGAGACTGGTACGAAAAGTTGCCCTATGCATTGCATGCATATCGAACGTCGGTTAGGACATTGACCGGTGCAACTCATTTCTTCTTTGTGTACGGAATGGAAGTAGTCCTCCCTGTGGAAGTGCAGATTCCCTCACTCAAAATTTTGAAGGAAGCCGAGATAAGTGACATTGAGTGGGAGCAATCTAGATTTGACTGATTGCAACTGTTGAATGAGGAAAGAATCATGGCTTTGTGTCATAGCCAACTCTATCAGCAGATAGTGGCGTGAACCTACAATAAGAAAGTGAAGCCACGACACTTCAAGATGGGAGATCTTGTGTTGAAGAGAATCCTTCCCCACCAAGAAGACAATAGAGGAAAATTTAAGCCAAACTACGAAGGGCCATTCATAGTTCACAAGGTTCTATCTAGAGGAGCACTTATCCTACAAGAGATGGATGGAGCCATTTTTCCTAAGCTGATAAATGCAGACGCAGTCAAATTGTACTACACTTAAAATCATTCTAATTGGGAAATGAAAAGAGGCCATCTTTGGCTCTCCCTCAGACCATAAATCCCTCCAATCACCCTGAATCCTTCAACCCTAGTCAAACACTTTTGACCCTTAAATATTTTCTTTCAACCTAGTGCATGTGTTCTACACATCAAACCAGGCATTCTTGGAAAAGAAAAACCAAAAAAAAAAAATAAAGAAAAGAAAATGCAAAAGAAAGCGAAAAAAGAAAAAACAAAGCAACAAAAATATAGACAAAAATACACTAGGATGTAAGCCCCAACAACAATAAAAAGTAGAGCACTATGTAAAACTAGATAGTTAAGCCTTTTTGAGCCACCTACATTTTCTTCATAACCTGAAACCAAGCCTACATTTCGTCCTATCTTTTAAGACCTCTCAAATCCCAAGAGGAATGATTTTGGCAAAGCAACCAAATTTGCATTGGTTGGTAATGACGGAATACAAAACTTCCAGAAAGGACCGAACACGGCAAAAACTTGAAAAAGGGTGCCGTGTGCAAAAAGGGTTAGTCGTGGCAAAAGAAAAGAAGAAGAAAATGCCTTAGGATGGTCAAGACTGGACTGAGCAGAATAGAAGACAGAAAGAGCAAAAACAGGGCTAAGCAGTCAACTGAGAAAAAAAGACAGATCTAAGGGATCTAGACCAGCAGGTTGTGTTTGAGTCAGAATTTCACAATGCCCCATGATGACAATGCTACTGAAAATGCCAAGAACATCAAGTCCTGTCTGACCTTGGGACTAACTTTCAATATTGTAGACACAGACACACACTGGCACACCTGTTTTTCTATAATTGTTCTTAACTATTTCTGAGTTTCACTTGTGCTACTAACCTTAGCTAATAAGTTCATAACCATGATGGGAGCCATTTCTTGCTAAGGAAGGAGATGGCCGAGGGCAAAGAAAAAGATGAACCCCTCAGAAGAAACCGATACTCTCTCCCCAATCCCCAGTGGAGATTCGTTAATAATGGAGAGTAGTATCTAGGGATAAGGAAGGTCTACCAAGGCAACACTGAAAGTATGACATTCTCTCACCAATCCCCAGAGGAGCACCATGATAGGGGAGAGTGTCATAACATAAGACGCACTTAGCAGATAAAGAGGGCACCCACAAATCCCCAGTGGAGTTTTTCCTACTCAACAAGAGCCCTAATAGCATGCCAAGTCCCTGCCCAATCTAAAGAAATGATCTTTGTGAGAAAGAGTGACAAATACGAAGGGACTCCTACCAAATCCCCAAATAAATCATTCCTTTCAAAAGGAGTCCCAGTGTTTGTCTGATGGAGACCTTAGCTCAGCAAAAGCCTCATCGCAAAGAAAGAATAGAGGTAGAGGCTCCTCCCCCCAACTGAGTTGTTTCTAACCAGGAGGATCTTACCCCATCATAAAAGAGGACCGATAGGAGACCACCTCCCCAGCAAGAAGGGAACCTTCTCCCAAAATAGCAAGAGCAAAGATCAGACCTCTTTTCCACAATCCCCAGTGGAAAGAACCTTACAAAGAGGAGTATGGACTTAATCAAGCATCAATCCCCAACAGAAGAAAGAAACAGATCCTTTAGGATATGGAAAAATGAGCAGAATGAAGAACTTCTGGGTAAATTGGCCCCCTTTCTCTAATTTTTGATTTCCTACTTTTGTAAAATAGAATAAGACAGGTGTATGAGCTTCCTTGAAGTATCGGACAGCAGAAAGAGCACCTCCTCTTTCCTTCTTCCTTCCTCCTCCCTTTCCGCATCCCAAAAAAATTTTTTTTTCCTAAAAGTCCTAAGTCTGAAAAAGGGGTAAAAGAGAGCAAAGTTGAAATCATCTAAAAGTTTAATGGAACAAACAAGAGAAAAGAATATTGTTGAGTGTCATGCATCAACGTTGAAACATGTTAGCAAGCTTAAGTCCAATCTCATCTCTTTTAAACTTAAACTAAAGGACAATGAGTCACTCTAGAAAGCCCAAGAATCAAGGGTAAGCAAACTTCGAAGCCGGGAAATGACACCATATCATTTGGAGCTTCCCTTTCACTGAAAACATCATAGGACTTAGCTCATCAATCATGTCGATAGAAATACAAGGTGCAAAAATAAGGTTCTTTTATTCTTTGCCGTTCATCTGCAAGGTGATTCCGGCAAAGAGGGGCAGTTGTAAGCACCTCATTTTTGCACCTCCCGGAAGTGCCAGAAATAAAAACCCCAACCGACAGGTCAAATCCTAGGGAGCAAAAATTGACTTTTTGATCAAGCCTAAATTAACTACCATACCCTATCCCAATGGATAGGAAATTTCGACATGGTTCCAATGCAACTGAGTTTACCACAATCGGAGTCCAAATGAAGAAGTTATGGGTAGAACAACCCTAAGGGCAAAAGTGCAAAAAATCTGTCCACGTGACAAATGTGCAAGTCACATTGGCAAGTGGCGAATCAAGGGACAAAAGGACAAAAAATAAAATATCTTGAATAAAATAATATTACTTTTCAAAATATCTCATTTTAACTAATTAAAATAAATTGAAAATCAAAATTCGGATTCTCTCATTAAGTGAGAGAATGCAACATCAAATCAGCCAAATTGGAGAGAGAGAGAGGGGTAAATCTAGAAAATATCTTTTTTTTATAAAATAACCGAAAATATATTTCGGATATACACAAAAATGTGTATATCCAAAATATATTTTTGGATCTAAGGATAAGGTTCCAGGATTTCTCCCCAAATTTTCTGACATCATCTCTGAAGAAAAATCATTATTGATTTGATGTGCTTGTATCCGAAATTATATTTCAGATACAAGTATTTTGAGAATAGCCAAAATTAATTTTTGGCTATACTCAAAATTACTGTAATCGAAATATAATTTTGGTTACAAGTTTTTTGTATATATAAGCTAACCAGCATCTCATTTGCATGGAGAGCTTGTTTTGTCTTCCTTCAACCTTTCCCTTGGTACGAAACTTCCCTCTACACCTCTCCACATCTCTCTTAACTCATTGAACCCCCTTCACCCCTTCCTTCGCTCTTATTCTTCACTTTTAACCAAGGAGGAGCTTGGAGAATCACTTGGAGCTCAAAGGGGATGTACCTAGGTGCTGTCCTCACTTCAAGGAGCCTCTACACACACCCAAGAGGCCCACTAACCCCAAGGTAAGCTCTCTTGGCATGTCTTATTGAACATATATAAGGGTGAATGAAATGTGAGCATATTTTGTTACTTTTGTCCTATATATGTGTTTTCTCTTTGTTTTGGTTTGTTTATTCCCCCTTTTCCTCTCATCTCCTTCTTCTCTTCAAGTGAGTGAACTCTTACTGTGAGGGGAGGTGGTTAGGTTAACAAAAGGGGGGATGAGAGGTATAGTTAGAGTGATTTAGGACTCATATTTAAGGCATGTTCCCTCTCATACCCCTTTGTTTATTTTCTTTATTTAACAATGAGAAGTGCATGTTCTTCTTCCCTCTCTCCATGTCCATTGTATCCCTTGAACCCCCCAAATCCCTTCTTTAATGGCTTCTTAGTTGCTTTCAAGGTTGTTTCTTTTTTGATTCTTCTTCTATCATGAAGGGTGTTGTATAAAGTGGTATGCTTTCATGCATTTAAATAGCATGCTCCATACATCCCCATTGCCATGTCCCCATTCATTTTTTACCTACTCTTTTGGTGTTTTCTATTGCTTGCTCCCCCCTTCCTTTCATGTACACCATGCACTTGACATACGTGGAAAGAATGCATAGGTTTCCTTCCTTAGTTTCATTCCATTTGCATGAATATGAAGGTGAATAAACATACACTTTAACCCACTGTTTTACAGCATGTCTTGAGTCTTATTAAATTTGTCTTCATATGTTTTAAGGGCTTGATTGTGTATACATGAGCATGGATTGGCCGAATAAGCCAAGACACAGGCCATTCGGGTCACCTCCTCTCCACTTCTCATGGAGGAGGGAGAGATGTCTTTTTTTAACACAAGAATTGGGACACCTAAGGTCCCTGTTCCAGCTCTTGAGCTCCTGCTCAAGGTGAGTAAGGAGGCTAGAGAGAAGGCCCCTAGCCTCCTCATTCATCCTCATTGTTAGAAAGGAGTGGAGTGAGCCATGTTTAGGCTCATCTCCCTTTGTCTAAGCCACCGTGGGCCCACACAGTGCCTGGTCATCCCAAAAGACCAGAGAGCCAAAGCCCCTGTAAAAATCCCAAAAATTGGTTTTCTGTGCTTGCCCGAAAACTTAGGTCGGGCAAGATGTATTTTTTTCATAGCCAAAATATAATTTCGGCTATGCATTTTTTAAGTGTAGCCGAAATATAATTTCGGCTACACCCAGAAAACCCTAAAAAGTGCAGCTTTTGTTCCCTTTATCATTTTAAAACCATTTTTAATTAAAATAACCAAATCTAGGTGGGTTTTGGGCCTCTCCCATGACCCTAGATGGGTCTTGGGCCTAGTGGGCCCAGATTGAATATTAGTGGGCCTTCCAATGGGCCCACCGAGTCCAACTCATAGGCTTTGATTAATTAAGCAAATAATTCACTTAATAAAGGGCCACACCACTTGAGGCCCAATAAGGAGCATGTTTGGTTTGGCCGAGACTAGGGTTGGGCCTATCGGGCCCTTTCTCTTTCTTTAAAGAGAGCCCATCCAAGTTGAAGGAAAGCAGGGATCCAAGTCCCTCACCTGTGAAGTCTTGGGATTTCATGCTTAAGCCTAGGAGATGGGCCCCAAGTCCATTTGGAGATGAATTAAACTAAAGATAAGTAAACCAAAAGGAACCTCTGTAGGGCCCACCAAAGGGACCCACACAACATCCAGGCCCACCGAAATCATAAAACTTAAATCCTTTTCTAAATTTTAAACATAAATAAAATCAATCATATTGGACCAACCCTAAAGGGCTTTTTAGGCTTTAGATCTGAGCCCACCAAAGGGACATGTGGGCTATATCTAGTCCACCAGGGATACCGTGGGCCTTCCAACGGGGCCTGCCCAATCAAACTAAGATCATTGAATAAACAAAGATAAAAGAGAATAAAAGGGGGACCCACACCACTTAGGTGGTCCCCACACAGACTTAAAATAAGAAGTGCATATCGGATTAGGATTGGGTGAGACATAACAAGTTGACTCTACTAAATTAACTAGGAAGACCTATGGGACCCGTCACCCGATGGGGCAGACTGGGGTGTCTACGGACTTCCCCGGACCGTAACCGAGAGCTTAGCTAGAATCTCAAGCCACAGACCACTTTATAGACAAAATTTAGGCACCCAGGTGTCTGCTTGTACCCCATCAGGCAGTGGCGACTCCAAATCCCAATTTCCCAATAGGAGGCATGCAACTCCCATGCGCCTCACAGTGTGAGCCCATGGATCGACACGTGCACACTCATAAAATCACTTGGATGTGAAAGTAGACTCATAGAAGAAGACTCAGAAATTGAAATTACTCAAATCTAAGTTGAAATGAGCCTTTGGTGCTCAATCAAAGTGACAAGTTTGCAATCTGATCTGATTTGACTTACCAACTTTAATCAAATGATTTGAAAAATTTTCTTCATATAAATTGCTCAAATTTTATAGGATTAAACTAGACATCTTCACCTACACATGTCTCTGGAATCCTTCAAAAATTCATCAATATAACAAAGTTATGAATGATTCAAGACAGGGTACAAGTTTCGTCCAGATCTGTAAAATTTAAGTAAAACCAAGCCAAAACAGTGTGTGTGTGTACTTGATCCATATGATCTGGTTTGAAATCACTTGAAATGAGTTGAAAACAACTCAGAAATATTTAGGGCATGGATTTGGCTCAGATCTCTCATTATTTGGAGAGGAAGATACAAATCTACTCACATTTAATGAAATTTGCTCAAATAAGAGAGACTAGACCATGAGGTCTTCTCTAGAACATAAAAATCAATTGAAATCAACTCAAAAAGTCTTGAGAGGTTACTCTAAGGCCTCTGATCTCAGATCTACTATATTGAGCATAGTAGATCTAAGATCTATGTCTATTTTGACAAAATCAAGTGAATGTGTGCATTGAGTTTTGTAGGAAATCAGATTTTAAGGAGAGAATTGAGATCTAATGCTATAGAGAGCATAGATCTATATAATTCCTTCAGATTTGAAGACAGAACAAACATAAACAGCAACAACACACGAATTTAAACAAATCATGCAAGTGTTTCATGAGAAATGGTTCTAAGCCTACGGATCCATTCCAACACTTGTTTCCCCTAGCTTTCTCTTCACGTTTTATGGCTAGAGATGGTGCATAAGGTATTTTAGCAAGGTTTGGGGTTTCAAACACATAGAAGGCCTTATCTATAGAAAGGTAGAAGAGGATAGAGTGCTTGAATTAAAAATAAAAATGAAGAAAGAAAGCTTCTAAGCTCACCTTGGTTGTTTGAATGCTTGAGTGGAGAATTGGGCAGAGGTTCCCTTCTTCTTCAAAAGCTCTTCAAACTTCAAAATTCTAGCCATTTGCTAGAGGAGAGGCCCTCTATTTATAGGCAAGAGCAAGGGTATGAAAGTCCCAAGGGTTGGCTAAAATACCTTTCTAGACTCTTCCAATTCAAGCCTAAGGCATGAATTGAAGTGAATCTGCAAGTTTTGGAGGGCAAATAGGGTAGATCGAGTCTCCTAGAGAGAGGTACAAAGGGTAAATAAGGCTCAGATTTCGAGCCTTTACGAAATTGGTTAAAATGGCCTTGCCCGTATATATCATACAGTTTTGCCCAAACCGTATGATACATACGGACAGAGCACAAATATAAAAATCCGCACAAGTACTACGGATGAGATTCAGTTATGCTCCCATTTGCGCTGCCAACGTGGCCTAATGGTTGAAGCCTTCGGTCGACACGTGGCAGCCACTTGCACTCAAAGGTAAAGCATGAATCCATTCGTATGGTATATACGGACACGTCCATACTGTATATACGGACCAAAACAAAAGTTGTTAGAACCGTAATGTCTATACGGTCATCACATTTTTTATGGTTTTGAGGTTTTGACACATGTCAAACCTTAATTAATATATTTTGAACATATTTTGATTATTTTCTCACATTTTAGTGTAATTTGGGGTGTCTACAGTGGAGAAATATATGAATCTTATGATAAATGAGTAATATACTTGGTATTCCTAAATGGGCAAATCCAAGCATAAATTTTAAAACTAACCTAAGTACCATTTGATATTAGCTAGATTTATTTATGGAATATTTTTTGTAGAAGGTAATTTTATTCAAAAGAAGCGGGTAAATTCTTCCACAACATACTAACATATGGGTTGAATGTGGATGAGGAGATCTAGGTATTTATTATGTTAATTTCTTAATGTTTTAATGAAGGGTGTATATCTATATTTATTAACTAAATAGGTTACGTTTACTATGGATGAAATAGGGCAAGTCAAGATTGTATTGATGGAGTCAAGGGCTTCATCAAATTTGCCTGCTCTTGCGGGGCAACTATTAATGGGTTATCGAAGTGTCTTTGTCCGAAATGTAATAATGTGTTGTATAAGAGTAAGAAAATCACATACGAACACCTGATTTGTGATGGATTTGACTAAAACTACACAAAATGGTACCATCACGGGGAGGATATACTTGATTCACGATCCCCTCAGGTAAATCCCATAGGAGATGATGCACAATTTGTGGGTGATGAAGGTAGGCTCATGGTTAAAGAAGCTTATGGAGTGCAGGATGAAATGGACCTATCGACGAGTTCTTCGCATAGGCCATCAGATGATACCCCAAATGAGGATAATCCTAAGTTTGAGAAACTATTCTATGATGCTGGACAAGAGTTATACCCTGGGTGTACAAGCCACACGAAATTGTCTTTCATTATTAAAATATTTTATATAAAGTGCCTAAGTGGGTGGAGCAATAAGTTATTGACTTTGATGCTTGAGTTGTTGAGAGAGACATTTCCATTTGTGTCAAATTTGCCAGAAACAAGTTCACAAGTAAAGAAGATGATATCAGATTTGGGTCTTAATTATAACAAAATAGATGCGTGCCCAAATGATTGTATGCTATATTGGAATGAGACTAGTGAAAAATAACAGTGTGATATTTGTAGTACTTCTAGATGGAAATTTGAAGATAGTCATTCCAATAAAAAGGGAAAGAAAAAGGCAACAAAGATATTAAGGCACTTTCCTTTGAAGCAGCGTCTTCAAAGATTGTATATGTCTTCCAAGATTGCTGATGATATGAGATTGCATGTAGATGGTCACATTGATGATGGTAAGTTAAGGCATCCTGCGGATTCTCCCACTTGGAAATATTTTGATGGGATGAACCCCGTGTTCAGTTTAGATTCTCGTAATGTTAGACTGGGCTTTGCATCTAAGGGCTTCAATCCATTCTGAACAATGAGTATCTCTCACAGCACTTGGCTAGTTATTTTGATTCCATATAACTTACAGCAATGGTTATGCATAAAACAACCGAACATGATCCTTTCTTTACTCATACTAGGGCCGAAGGGTCCGGGAAATGATATTGATGTGTACTTGGGCTCTCTTATAGAAGAGTTATAAAGACTTATGGGCTTCTGGGATTGGGACATATGATGCATCAACAAAGGAGGTCTTCACTCTACGTGCAGGATTAATTTGGATGAGTAGTGATTTCCCTAGGTACGCTATGCTTTCGGGTTGGAGCACAAAAGGACAACTTGCATGCCCTTCTTGCCATAAAGACACATGTTCTTAGTATTTGTGTAATAGCATGAAGCATTGTTATATAGGTCATCGTCAATTCCTACCTCTTGATCATAAGTTTCAAAAGCAGAAACAATCTTTCGATGGTACCACAGAGACAAGGGAAGCTCCAACAGGATTAATTGGGTGGGATATTCTCGATCACTTAAGGGGCAGTCTGCATGTATCCGGGAAGGATACTAGTAAGAAATACTCAAAAAACATTGGTAAAGGAACGATGCCGTATAATTGGAAGAAAAATAGCATATTTTTTGAATTGCCATATTGGAGGGACAATATGTTGTTACATAATTTGGATGTGATGCATATTGAGAAGAATGTTTGTGATAGCATGCTTGGTGTAAGACCCCGAATTTTCCTAAATATAAAAGTAAAATAATAATTAATATTCTTGAGGATTATTATTGATAGAAATATTTTATTAATGTAGGTGATATCATAATTAGTGGAGATCCAGAGTTGGACGTAGATTCGACCGTCTGATCATGAGATATCGAGGTATGATCAATAATTAATTTTACTGAGTTGTGATTGGACAAGGTACATTGAGTTTATGTAAGTGTGTTGCGTGGGATAGGAGGTATATAAATAAATTAAAATAACCTAGAAGAATACGAGTGGTATTCTAAATGTATTGCTCGTATTCGTCAGCTGAAAGAGAGAGAGAGAAGCAGAACGACCGAAGAGGAAGAAGAAGAAGAAGAAGGAGAAAGGAGAGTATTGCTTTGATTTTCATCTCCTGATCATTGCTTGGTGTCAGTGAAGAAGAGTAAACACTGTTGGTTAGAGGAAGAAGAGGAGAAACGATCGTAAGAGGTAGGCAACACTGATTTAATGTTGGTTTTGTATTCAAGATTGGTTTAATCTCTAATGCATGTTTTTGGGAGACCGCTGAGCTTACTGTGCTCAGCGATCCTTGGCGCTCGTTGAAAAATGTTGACCGCCCAAGATCGCTTACTGACGTATTGTCGGCGCTTTGTTTTGAACTACCGCTAACCCTAGACCGCCTGAACGATCCTAGGTGATCCTGAGCACTCTGTGCAAAAAATGCAGATTTTCGTAATTTGAACCCCTGATTCAATTCTAAACTATTTTTAATCAATTTTAACCTTTAAATAAGATGTTTTAAGACCAAAATAAATTACCAATTCCCTGTTTTACAGAAGAATAATAATAGGAAGGTATTTAGGGTATTTAGTGGCCAAGCTTTGTAAATTGTAAGAAACCCAAGTTTTGAAAGAACTGAACTTGTAAATTTAAGATAATTAATTAAGTGACATGTAAGTTTCTACTTGTAACCAGAATATGATATACAGGATTTCCAGATCAAGTCTTGAACACAGTTAACCCAATAAGGAAAGAAATTACAGATATAATCATTATATGCCGCTAGGCACTGTTATATACAGAAATACTAGTCCTTAGGGATTGTTGGTGTTTAATGGGCATAGCTGATTATGTATCCATAGTTTTGGCTAGATAGCTGAAGGATATTTCATTTGGGTTGGGTTACTCCTTGTTGTGAACGCGCTTCCTTTGCAAGTTGGTTTGCTCTGGAGGATTCTATGTCTGGAGGGACACCCCGGCGCTCCACTGGTGATTCCCTGTACATGTGGATAAGTGACCATCTCCATGTATTGATTTTGGTGCATGTTGGTGGTACTTGCCAACTTGGTTGAGTTCATGTGCAATAAGTCAATGACTATAACTCTTATCTAAGGTGATCTTCACGGGTTTGAGTATCATTAGTAGCATCGCCCATAAGCCACCCTGTTGTATAGCATATGTTTGAGAGTCATCTCAAACGTGTATCTTTCTTTGTGAGTCCTACAATGATACTGAGATCACAAACACTTATTTTTGATATTATTCACATGCTGGAAGCATGTATTGGATGCTATGGTTGGATGTGACTATTTAGTACATCCTTGATTATATATTGAATTCTATTATTGATTTCTGAATCATGATCTTGATATATTTTATCTGTTCAAAAATACTTAAACTGTTTTACATGCTGATTTGTATTCCATGATTGATATGAATGTTTATGTGAGCCTGTTTATTTGAGATTGCTTATTCGAGCATGAAAATCTATTTTACTGACTATGAACTGTTTATAGCATGCATGTGTTGTCTACTGAGATATTCGTATCTCACCCTACTTCTTTATGTTATTTTTCAGTTGATACGCGAGAGGGGGATCATAGTGGTGATTACTAGAGTGATCTTGTGAGCTATTCGCCGGAAGATTATTTCTACCTAGATTTGATTTGAGGTTGAGGATAGATGATACTTTTATGGAGTTATTTGATAGTTGATCCTTTTATATTCGGTTTTGATGTATCTGAGAGATTGAGAGTTTAGTACCTTTTTATGCCAGACTTGAACCTGTTGACTTGGATTGGATTATTTATTTTATGATGATGTTAGGCTACACTTCCGCACAATAATGTTTTCCGCACTCTGATAGATATTGAATAAAGGATTATTTTACTTTTTAGTTTGGTTATTTATTGATTATTATTTGATATGGTCCAGTAGCATCTCGAACTCAGTTGTTGGGCTAAATTCGGGTTGTTATAGTGACGAACCGAATTCGAGTCAAGGTCAGTTTTTCATTGACCCGGGTTTGGGGTGTTACACTTAGTACATTGTCATATATTGATGGAAAAACCAAGGACAACTTTAAGGTGTGCTTGGATTTGGTTGACATGGGTATTAGACATGCACCTCATCCACAGATTTTACCGAATAGAAAGAAAGCATGTTTGCCGGCTGCATGCTTCCTACTAGACAAACGGGAACAAGATATGTTTTGCAAAGTGCTGAAATTATGAAGGTTCCAGATGGTTATTCGTCCAACATTGCAACGCGGGTAAGTAGTAAAGAGCGGAAGATATTTGGTCTTAAAAGTCACGATTGCCATGTGTTGGTGTAGCAACTATTGCCTTTTGCTATTCAAAAAGTGTTACTGAAGAATGTAGTATCCATATTGATAGAGTTGAGCAACTTTTTTCATGAATTGTGCTCTAAAGTTTGTGAATTTGATGACTTGAGGTGCCTTCAAGATAGTATTGCACAAGTGTTGTGCCAGATGAAGAGGATTTTTCCCCCTTCGTTCTTTGATATTATGATGCATTTGCCAATTCACTTAGCTGCAGAAGTTATGGAGGCGGGACCTGTCCAATATCGTTGGATGTATCCAATTGAGAGATATGACATTATTATATGTTGCCCTATTAAATGTGTTTTATTTAATTTTGTCGTTCGCTCATCTTGATGAAGGATTTTGTTTTATATAATAGGTACTTTTATACCCTAAAGTCATATGTGCACAATCGAGCACAACTAGAGGGGTCAATTGCAGAAGGGTATATTGTAGAAGAATGTATGACATTCTGTTCCCGATACTTATCCAATGTAGAATCAAGAATTAATCGGCCGCAAAGAAACTATGATGAAACTGCGGTTGGAAGTGCCTAACCATATAAACTATCCAACATTGAGTGGGCACAAGCACATCTTTATGTGCTTTTCAATAACAATAGGGTTGCAAGTTTTCGAAAGTAAGAAGTTATTTCTTTCCTCATCGATTTGTTTGTATATTGCAATATTTTCATATTCTTTGAATGTTTCATTGTATATTACATTCCAGGCATCATCTTAGCCTTCTTAAGATGTACACTCCAAGGCAAGGGAACATGATCTACAAAAGAAATATAATGATGAATTCATGCAGTGGTTTAAAGAACATGTTTGAAATGATTTTCCACATACTATTATAGCTAAACATGTGTTGTTTAAGTATGAAATTTTTAACCTACTTGGTCATTCATGTATAGGTCGAGACATTAAAAGCATCAAAAAGTACTATCTCCGAGGACATTATGTTATTGTCACAGGGCCAAAATCTATGGCAAAAAGATTCAAAGGATACATAAGTAATGGATTTCGTTTTTGTAGGATGGAGAAAGAGAAATTTTCAAAGAGTCAAAATAGTAGTGTTTTGATAAAAGCAAGAACTACTAGCTACGCAAGTACGAAAGATAAAATTCCAATTACAAGTTACATGTCTTTTTACGGGCGTCTAACTGATGTACTCGAATTGGCATATTCAGAGTAGCTTAAATATGTGTTGTTTAAGTGTGATTGGGTTGATATTATAACACAAGGAAGATGCATTAACTGTGAAACCCCAATCCCTGTACCATTAGTACACCCTAATAATTGAGTTTGACGTTTAGGTGAAGCTGGAGAGGCCCAAGCCTGAAGCCAGTCAAAGAGGCAAAGCCCCGGCTAGGCAGTGCCCATGAAGGTGAGCATTTGTCATTTGGTGAAATAAGATTCCTTAATGTAAGATAAAAATAGCTAAGTGTTGTTGGTTATGTGCAACATAGGAAGGAGTGGCAAACTTGTAGATTTCTGTCTTATGGAAAGTCACTTAAAGGGAAAATAGCCAAAGGAGGAGCCCCATTCGACCAAACCCCATCCCAAACCTTTCTTCTCTTCCTCTTTTCCCATACTCCTCTTCTCCCATTTGTTCATCTCCTTCCCATTCTCATCACCCCATTTTCATCCCCCATTTATTCATAGCCATTAGAAGTGATTTTCGTTTGGAGCATTTAGTGGAGATTTGTAGAGGAAGTCAAACCAAGGAGCTTAAGGTGTTGTTCGTGGCTTGCAATAGGAGCTAGGAAGCTTGCTAAAGAGTTTGCAAGAGGTAAGCAACACCACCCCAACCCTTATTTCAAACTTTGGCTATTTTCGTATGTAATTTGAATGTGTTAGGGTTGAGATGTGAAAGCGAGTTCTAAGGCCAATGGGAGGGTTTTCTTTGAGGGGTTTTGTAGGTGGTAGGTTTCTACACATGCTAGGAGAGATTTCGAGCCCAAAAACACCCAGAATAATCGAGATTTGAGAGAATCCCCAATTCCCCAAAAGTCGGATTTCACGAGCTGCTGAGAAAACCCAGCCGCTCGAGCGGGCATCAGGCGGTAGTTTTAAGTAGCTTCAAGTAGAGTTTTAAGGCATGGCCGCTTGAGCAACGCTCGAGCTACTGTTCTAGCGACTAGTTTAACAGAAGAACCTGAGAGCTAAATATTGGCAGCTCGAAGCTAGTTCAAGCGACCTGCCTTGTTTTCCCAAATTTTCCCAATTCTTTCCAGATTGAACTAAGGATTGATTTTGTGTGAATCTAACCCATTTATGAGTGAGATTTAGGAGTTTAGGGAGTGTTCCAACTGGATTTATTACCAAATTCCAAATAGTAAAGATTTTGAGTACGTTTTGCTAGAATAGGTCTCATAGAGGAAGTGGTGTTCCAGATTTTTGTAGAAGTGGGATAAATTGATTTCACCACTTCAAATACCTTCCAAATAACCTATGGAAGCTAAATACAAGGACCAAACCTAAATTACATAAGTTTCAAAAGGATTGAGGCATAGATTGCCAAGTTGGGTCATGAAATATAAGAAAGGTTCCAAAAATGTGATTCTTGCCCAGATTGAACCACCAAGAGTTTGTATTCAAATCCAACCTACGTATAAGCGAGAATTACTTATCTAGAAAGTATCCCAACCGGAAGTATCTTGAAATTCCAATTAACAAGGACTTTGGGTATGCACCACCAATGGAGATCTTACGAAGAGTTTTTGTCCCAAATTACCATAGAATTAGGACAACCTGTTTCCACCACTTCGAGCACCTTTCAATTAACCTCTAGAGATAGAAATCAAGAACCAAGACCAAGTTATACAAGTATCGAATAACTAAGGCATAGGTTGCCCAAATGAGTCCTGGAAAGTGGAATCTTTGGTAAAGTCAACCCTTTTCCATTGAACTTTATAGTGAGTACACCCCACTGGATATGATAGGCTTTGGCTGGGAATTTGGCACAAGACATGGAGGGCATTAGTCCGTATTAAATGACGAGATATGAAGGGCATTGTCCCATATTGATTTGCATGACCTAAGGGCATTGGCCCGTTACTTGTAATATGATGGAAAGGGCTATGGCCCATGGATAATTGTCACGACTCGGAACCAAGTTTGCCCCTCCAAGGCACAACCCGTCCCAGACCGTGGCAAGTGGGCCAATTACTTGTTTAAAATACAAAGAATTTAAAACTTTTTCCTAAAAAGTGCGAGTGATAAGACAATTCATGCTGTGCATATCAAGAGTGTGTTCTATATGTATAAGAAATGTAATAAGACACGAGAGTTGATTTCAAAATAACGGGTGTCTAGATCACTCCTCTCAAAAGTAAGGTGTACAAGTCAAAAGAAACTATACATAATTGAAATAAAATCCTAAGGCTAGATCTGCCTCTCAATACCCAAAGGCTTTCTCTTTGCCTTTATCTCTGGCCCGGTCCTTCACACCGGACGTTGATGGATCTGAAAAATAAGAAGTAAAGCAACTGTGAGACGGGTGTCTCAATAAGCAACACATGCATGCATGAGAAAACACAATTTAGGCATATATCAATCGATTAAATCATGACATGCGGCTAGTTGAATTCATAAATCAATAACACAGTTCAGTGCCATACAGTTTGGTGCATGCTTGTGCGTCAGTGTACAGTTAATGAATTTAATACAGTCATTCATCCAATCTCATCAATGGTTATATAAGAGGTCTAATTATTATCCTACTCAATTTCTCATCTAGCATCACCGATTACACGCGGTGGCTAGGCATATACGCCGATTACTCATGACGTAGGCATCTAGTACTCCGATTACATATGTCGTATAAATATCCATAGCTGATTACCCCAAAGGTAAGTGAAGGGGTATTACAATATAATCACTACATTAACGTCAACACACATCCATTTAGCTTCACTAATTACACATGGTGGCTAGGCATCTAATACACATCTATTGCTGGTTACACATACCGAATGGGCATCGGCTACCGATTACACATGGTGCCGGAATAGCATATACATCCATTGCTGATTACACACAGCAAATGGGCATTGGCTACCGATTACACATGGTGCCGGAATAGCATATCCGTCCATTGCTAATTACACCTAGCAAATGAGCATCGGCTACCGATTACACCTAGTGCTGGAATAGCATATCCGTCCATTGCTGATTACATATAGCAAATGGGCATTGGCTACCGATTACACATGGTGCTGGAATAACATTGTATAACATGGGTAGTAACTATGACACTTGGCCATGGAGCATATGTATAACAATCCTATTTACATAACATGGGCAATAGTAAGGTTACTTCCAATATCAGGTGGGTCATACACTCAGGCATGCCGGATCTCAATTGTAGCCTTTGGCCTTACCCGAGTTATTCTTGGGCCAAGCCCTTATTCATTTCTTATGGATTCTGGGCCATTGCCCCCCATTCACTATCAATAACCATGGGCCATTGCCCCCTTTTCACTGTACATATACCAATGCCATGGGGCCATTGCCCCCTTCATTTATGGAATTATTATTATCCATGGGCCACAGCCCTTTCAATCTCACATTATAAGTGACGGGCCAATGCCCTTAAGGTCATGCAAATCAATATGGGCCAACGCCCTTCCTATCTCGTAATTTAATACGGGCTAATGCCTTCATGTCTTGTGCCAAATTCTAGGCCGAAGCCCATCATATCTAGTGGGGTGTACTCACTACAAAGGTCAATGGTAAAGGGTTGGTTTTACCAGAAATTCCACTTTTCAGGACTCATTTGGGCAACCTATGCCTTAGTTCTTCGATACTTGTATAACTTGGTCTTGGTTCTTGATTTCTATCTCTAAAGGTTAATTGAAAGATGCTTGAAGTGGTGGAAATAGGTTATCCTAATTCTATGGTAATCTGGGACAAAGACTTTTCGTAAGATCTCCGTTGGTGACGCATACCCAAAGTCCTTGTTAATTGGAATTTTGAGATACTTCTAGTTGGAATACTTTTTAGACAAGTAATTCTCACTTATACGTAGGTTGGATTTGAATACAACTACTTGGTGGTTCAATCTGGGCAAGAATCACATTTTTGGAACCTTTCTTACATTTCATGACCCAACTTGGCAATCTATGCCTCAATTCTTTTGAAACTTATGCAATTTGGGTTCGGTCCTTGTATTCATCTTCCATAGGTTATTTGGAAGGTATTTGAAGTGGTGGAATCAATTTATCCCACTTCTATAAAATCTGGAACACAACTTTCTCTACGAGACCTATTCTAGCAAAACGTACCCAAAATCCTTACTATTTGGAATTTGGTGATAAATCCAGTTGGAACATCTCCTAAACACCTAACTCTCACCTATACATGAGTTGGATTTGAAGGAAAACAAGTGGTAGTTCAATCTGGGTTCAAAACTCAAAATTTGGGAAATATGGTAAGGGCGCTCGATAGGTTGCTCGAACCTGCTTCGAGCGGCCAAATATTTGCTCTCGGGTTCTTCTATTAAAGCACTCACTAGATCAGTCGCTCGAGCGGCCATGATTTAAACCTCTACCTGAAGCTTCCTAAACTACCGCCCGATGCCCGCTCGAGCAACTGCTCGGGCGGCTGGGCTTTTTGGCAGAGTGCGAAATCCAACTTTTGGGAATTTGGGGATTTTCTCAAATCTCTGTTGTTCTGGGTGTTTTTGGGTTCGAAATCACTCCTAGCATGTGTGGAAATCTACCACCAACAAAACCCCTCAAAGAAAACCCTCCCATTGGCCCTAGAACTCGTTTTCACATCTCAACCCTGACACATTAAAATCACATACGAATATGGCCAAAATTTGAAATGAGGGTTGGGCTGGTGTTGCTTACCTCTTGCAAACCTTTTAGCAAGTCTTCTTGCTTCCTTTGCAACCCACGAGCAGTACTCCTCTTGCCTCTTGGTTGTTGTCTCCACAAAATCCACCAAAACTCACCAAACGAAAATGTAAGTGTGAAAACTCACACTCCTGTTATGGCAAATGATTGACAAATTAGGTTTCTAATAAAGCTTCAAGGTGTGCAGATTAAACAATGAAAATTCAGTAAATTCAGTAAAGAAGAAGAGTTGGTGCCACCACACTGCTACCACGCCGCTGGCAGCGCATAAGGAATTTCGTGTGTCAAAAGCAAGGATCGTGCACCTGCCGCGTACTCTCCCGCTAGCAGCTCGCTAGCAGCGCGCGTCTAACAGATTCAACTCACTCTGAGCGGGACATGAGTTCGCTACCAGCCGTCTACTTCGATCGCTTCACGACGCTACCAGCGCTCGACGCGATTTGTGTTTTATTCTTTAAATAGACGAGTTGTAATTTTTAATTGTGACTTTTTCTTTGGATCATTTTGAATTCGGATCTTGAGAGATTTGAGATTCGATCAAATCGTCTTTAGAGAGTCGGCGATTGAGTGAGGGGGAGATCTGAGATAGATCACCTGGAATTGAAGGTAGAGGATTCTTCTTCAATTCAGAACTTCATCCGATCGTGTGATCGCCTGGACTGGTGATCGACCTTGATTGATGCGTAGGTGGATTCCTACTGCATTGGATCGTCTCAGTGGATTCTGAGAGGATTGCTGCGATCTGGATTGATCGTGTCCTGCAGCTTGTGGATTCAAGCTGTGTTGCAGTTCGTGGATTCGAACTGTGGATCACTGGAGAGTGATTGTTTGCGATCTGGACTGATCGTGTTCTGCAGCTTGTGGATTCAAGCTGTATAGCAGTTCGTGGATTCGAACTGTGGATTGCTGTTGAGTGAGTCAAATTGTAAAGGTTAAGTATGTTCTCCTTTGTAATTGTCTTCTCATTCAATAGTGGATTTTGAAGGGTTAGTCGCCTCATATAGACTCGAGGTTTTTCCTGGATCTGGATCCAGGTTTCCTCGTATAATTCTTTGTGTACTGTTTCCGCAATTGTTAAATTCTGAATTGTTATAGATCGTGGACCTTAAGAGTAGTCCTCTACTCTTTCAGAAAATGGCTTTCTAGGGTTCTTCTTTTCCTTTTCTTGCTAGTGAGGATCTCTTTTCAAAGGGGAACGTGATGGGGAGATAAACGAAGGGAAGATGAAGAAGATTTGGGGGAAAGGAGAAGGGGACGAAGGAGAGAAAGAGAGAAAGGGAGAGAGGGGTCGGGTGTTGGGGGTTTGGCTGTATGAGATGCTTGTCTTTTTTTTTTCTTTCACTTAAGTGATTCCTTCACATACAAAAATAACCATTTTGCCACTCCAACACCAATTGCACACTACCAACCTACACTTAGTCATTTTTCTCGATTAATATCCAACTTTATTCAACAAATTAGAGATTACTCACCTTCATAGGCACTGCCTAGCTGGTGTAAGCACCTTATTTTTGCATCCCTGGAAGTGCTGAAAATGAAAACCCTGGCGGAAAAGTCAAACCCTGAGGAGGAAAATTGACTTTTTGATCAAGTGATAATTGGCCACCTTGCTTTATCTCAGTGGATAGAGAATCCCGACACGGTTCCAACGCAACTGAGTTTGCTGGAATCGAAGTCCGGATGAAGGATTTATGAGCCGGTCAAACTTGAGGGGGAGCAGAAAGTTGACTTTCTACTAAACCCTGAATCAACTGCTTAATCCTATGCCAATGGATAGAGGGCTCCGATATGATTCTAACACAATTGAGTTTGCTTGAATCAGAGTTCGGATGAAGAAGATGTAAGCAGTTGAAGTTCTAGGGTAGCGTGTTGGAAAACTACACACATGGCAAAAGTTTGCACACATGGCAAGCAGCAGAGCAAAAAGGTCTTAGGGATGAAATCTGTAATTACCCAAATCAATGAAAAATATCTCAAGGGTAAAGCTGTAGATATCCAAGGGCATCAGGGACTAGATCCATAAATATCCAAACTTGAGAAAATATCCCAAGGACCAATCTGTAAATATCCAAAAGTATCAGGGACTAAATCTATAAATATCAAAAGTATCAAGGACTAAATCTGTAAATGTCCAAAAGTATCAGGGACTAAATCTGTAAAAATCCAAAGTTCCAGGGACCAATCCACAAATATCAAGATTTGCTCATGATTGATGTCCCCTATGGGCATGCATGGGCATCATCCATGCATGCATCTCTCTCTCTCTCTCTCTCTCTCTCTCTCTCTCTCCCACATGGGCATCATCACCATCATCCATACATCCCTCTCTCTCTCTCTCCTCCCATGATCATACATCATCATCCATCCATAACTCTCTCTCTCTCTCTCTCTCCCCCATAATTGTGTCCTCCATGCATGCACACACATCACATGCATACATACACATCCCACACACATCACCTTATAAAAAGCCCAAATCCCCATATGTATGGGGGGTTGAGCACATTTTTGGTCTCACCATCTTCTTCTCCAAGAGCTCCATTCTCTCTCCCAAAGTCTCTTCATCTCTTCCAAGCCATTCCAAGTCTTGAAGAAACCCTTCCCACTTTCTTCTCCCTCTATTGTTGCTCAAGAAGGAGGTGTTGGAGGTCATTTGGAGAGGAGGAGGTGCTGCCCAAGGATTGTTGTGCCACAAGAGGACTCAAGCACATCTCTAAGGAAGATTCCAACCCTAAGGTATGGCTTCCCCATGACTTTTGTTTAACATATATGAATATAGAGTGATTTGAAGCATGTTTGCATATATGATGTTTTGTTATTGGATATTGCATGTCTCCTTCCCCCACTAGTCTCTTGTAAGCCACTTTGAGAATGGTTACTCCCACATGGCAAGAAAGGTGAGGTGTTGGTAGTATAAAGAAAGAATGAGAGGTACTTTGATGGCTTGAAGGTGGTCATGTACCCCCCATTCGGCCACTAATTTGCTTGCTTTCTTTATTCTTGTTCTATTTTCATCAAAAAGAGGAGCATGTTCCTCTTGTGCATGCCATCTTTTGTATCCCTTGTGTAACCCCCCTTTACCCTTTCTTTAAATGTTTTTCTTAAGATAGATAGATTAATATAAATATGCTATAAATTTGTATGGGATGCATGTTGAATTTCATGTTCTTTAGTTAGTTTGCTTGTGCATGGTTTAACTACTATTTTAAGCATATATAAAGTTCACTCATCATTTATTAGTACTAGGAGCATGCATATGAATTGAGCAATGGTTTTCTTGTTAGTATCTTGCATATTCTTGTCTTACCATATTTTTACCTTATATCGGTCATTGTTTGCCTATGAGAAATCAGTCCCTTTTTTTCTTCATGTTAAGATTACATGACCATGCATTAGAAAAATACTTTAGCTATTTCTCCTTTCATTCATTATTTAGTTGTAAATGGTATATGAGTACTTACTTCAGCTTTTAGGCACAGAAAAGCTCACACACACACATACTTTTGGAGTGAAGCATATCTCCTTGAATCCATGTCATTGACTCTTATTCATATACCTTGATCTTGATTTTTGGAGTGAAGGAATGACCAAAACAGGGACTCTTGTGTTCCTGTTTCTTCACCAAATCTGGTTCAAAGCAAAGAGAAGCTGAAGCTCTAGCCTTCTCCTTGGATCTTGATTTTAAACCTCCCAAAAAGAAGCCTTTTAAGTTCCATTTGAACCATTGTGGGCCCACACAGGGGCCCACACAATCATTGGAACACCCTAGAAGACCCAGGAACCCAAGCCCAATGCAAAAATCCAAAAAACCAAGTTTTTTGGTTGATTCGACAACTCAGGTCGGATCAACATGGCCTTGTTCGTAACCGGCCAAAGATGTCGGATACACTGGTCCTTATGTGTAACCGGCATCTCAGGCCGGCTACACTGCCAGAATGCCATTTTTGCTATTTTCATGATCTTGTGCTATTTTTTTGTCTTGTTTGATCAATCCGGATGAACTAGGAGGGTTTTCGAGTCAACCGGAGACCCAAGATGGGTCATGGACCAACCCGGTCCAATTTGATTCCAGTGGGCCTTCCAACGGAGCCCACTAAGCCCGACAAACTTATTTTTGTTAAATCAAGATAATCAAATTGATTGAGTGGGCCAAACCCATTGAGGTCCACCAAAGCCCACTTGGGAAGTATGATGCTTAGATTTAGGCATGGTTTGGCTGAGACCAAGGGCAAGGCCTGTCGGGCCCACTAAGCCCATTGAACCCAACAAAGGTTAGGGTTTCCAAACCCTAACTTAGGAAGCCTTGGGCTTTTAAGCCCAAGCCCAGGTAAAGGGCCCCAAGCCTAAGGCCTAGCCTGTTTTGGCACAAATTAAGCAAGATAAACTTAAATCATTTGGCAACCAACTATGTGGCCCACTCAAGGGCCCACAAGGCAGTCTCGGGCCACATTGGCATGAAAGTCCACTTAATAATCAAACTTGAAGTTCGAATAAAATCAATTCATTGAACCAAAGCCCAAAGGGCCTCTCAGGTTTAGACTGAGGCCCACCAAGGGAACATGTGTGCCACACTTGGCCCACCAAGGGATCCGTGGGCCTTCCAACGAGGCCCACCCAATCAGACTCACTACGTTCAATAATAAGAAGATAAAATCAAGTAAAGGGACCCACACCACTTTGGCGTTCTCGCCAGACTTGACCAAATTAAATACTGGAATAGGAATCGGGTGAGTGAGAGACCAAAGTTGACTCAAACTAGGGAAACCTATGGGACCCGTCACTTGACGGGGCGGACCGGGGTGTCACTTCCCCGGACCATAACCGAGAACTTGCTTAAAATCTCAAGCCGCATACCAAGTCTTAATAGAAAATTTAGGCACCCCGGTGTCCGCCTGCACCCCATCAGGCGGGGTGGCGACTCCAATTTCCCATTTTTACCAAGTGTGACCCGGAAACAGGTGCACACAGCCGGGGTTAGCCACTTTGGCTGGCTTTAGGCTTGAGCTGCACCAGCTTCACCTACAAGTCATACTCACTGATTAGGGTGTACTAAGGGTACTGGGATTGGGGTTTCACAATAATGATTCCATAAATGAAAGGGGCAGTGGCCCCATGGCATTGGTATATAGATATTGAAAAGTGGGTAGTGGCCCATGGTTATTGATAGTGAATGGAGGACAGTGGCCCAGAATCCATGAGAAATGATTAAGGGCTTGGCCCAATAATGACTCGGGTAAGGCCATAGGCCACCCTTGAGATCTGGCATGCTTGAGTGCAATGAACCATGTGATACCTTTAGAGTAAAATTACCATTGTTAATACTATATGAGTAGGAATGTTTATACACATACTCCATGGCCAAGGGCCATTGTTACTGTTCCTGTTATACCGCATCATTCCGGCACCATGTGTAATTGGTAGCCGATGCTCATTTGCTATGTGTAATCAGCAATGGAGGTATACATCATTTCGGCACCATGTGTAATCGGTAGTCGATGCCCATTCGCTATGTGTAATCAGCAATGGATGAGTATTATTCCGGCACCATGTGTAATCGGTTGCTGATGCCCATTCGCTATGCGTAATCAGCAATGGATGAGTATTCTTCTGGCACCATGTGTAATCGGTCGTTGATGCCCATTGGCTATGTGTAATCAGCAATAGATGTATATGTTGTTTCGACACCACATGTAATCAGTGGCCGATGCCCATTTGCTATGTGTAATCCGCAGTGGACAGACATGTTATTCCGGCACCAGGTGATGGGTGGCCGATGCCCATTCGCTATGTGTAATCAGCAATGGATGTGTACTAGATGCCTAGCTACCATGTGTAATCGGTGAAGCTAGATATGTAAAACCCCGAATTTTCCTTAAATAATAAATTAAATTAGTAAATAATATTACCCAGAGTTATGATTGATAGAAACATTTTAATATTGTAGGGGGTGATCAACTTAGCGGAGATCCAGAATTAGACGCAGGTTTGACCGTCCGATCGTGAGATATCGAGGTATGTATTCTGATTGGGCAAGGTGTATAGAAGAGTTGCATGGGAGATGCATAGGATCAGGGGGTATAAATATGTATAAAGAATTAACCTAATTCTTATACATGTATTGTCGCGCGTATTGAAGAGCCGCAAGCGACGACTGTTCGAGCGACCAAGGGAAGAAGAAGGAGAAGAAGAAGGAAGGGCTGGGCGTGCGTTCATCGTCCAGAGGATTTCTCTGTGCAGGAGTTTAGCCATTGTGCAGAATAGAGAAGGAGGAATCAGCGTATAGAGGTAGGTGACACCGTTTTGGTTTTAAATTCGGATTTATCTCTGTTTAATCGCAAACGCATGTTCTATGATATGTAAAGTTGTATTTAGTTAGCTAAGCATGTTATAAATACATTAGAATGAGTTTAGACGAGAAAAATCGTGATTTAGAACTGTTTCTGCTCGATTTGGTGAGACCACCGACCTCGACTCTGCGAGGCGCTCATCGGCGATCTTAGGCGCTGGTTAAAGATTTGAGGACGCTGTGGACCGTGGGACGACGGACCGTGGGCGCTCGAATTTGCACTACCGCCGACTGATGACCGCCCGGAGCGATCCTGAGCGATCCCAGGCGCTCTCAGCAGAATTTCCAATTTTTCATAATTTCGAACCTAATTCAATTCTAAACTATTTTTAGACAATTTTAATGATTAATTAAGGTACTTTAAGACCAAAATAAACTACCTAAATCCCTGTTTTACAGAAAAACAAATTAGGGAGATATTTAGGACATTAGTTGCCAAGTTTTGAAGGAAAAGGAGAAATGTGATTTTGGAAAAGCCTAACTACCATTTGATTATCTAAACACTTCTAAATGATATTATAAATCATAAGACATTATAAAGAGAATTCAAAATTCGAATGACTGAATAATGAAGTAAATGCACAGATATAACCATTATATGCCGCTAGGCACCAACCCTTATAGAATGATGATACTTTAGGGAATTTTGGAGTCTAGTGGGCATAGCTGGTTATGGATCCATAGTCGTAGCTAGATAGCTGAGGGATATGTCATTTGGGTTGAGTTACTCCTATATGCGATGCGCTTCCTTTGCAAGTTAGTTTGTCTGGGAAGGTCCTATGTCTGGAGGGACACCCCGGTGAGCCGCTGGTGATTCCCTGTACATGTGGATAAGCGACCATCTCCATGTATTGATTCTGGTGCTGCATGCTGGTGGTACATGCCAACTCTGATGGGTACGTGTGCAATAAGTCGGTGACTACGGCTCTTGTCTAAGCTGCGCTGCATGGGGCTTGAGTATCATTAGTAGCATCGCTCCTAAGTCGCACGGTGGTATAGCAATTGGTTGAGAATCATCTCAAAAGGTTTATCTATCTTTGTGAGTCCTACAATGACACTGAAAACACAACACTTGATATGATTATTATTATTATTGTGCACGTGCGGGATGCATGTGATTGGGATATTGGTTGGATGTGACTGCTTAGTACATCCTGGCAATGTATGGATTATGCTACTGTTTTGGCTATTGAGTTCTTATATTAAAACTTGCTGAAAATTATATATAGAACTGTGTATCAAACTGTTTTGTGTTCATGAATGGTATAAATGATTATGCGAGCCTGATTTATCGATGTTGCTTAATCGTGCATGAAATGTTACTTTGCTTATATTAACTGTTTAGTCATGCATGTGTTACCTACTGAGATATTCGTATCTCACCCTACTTCTATTCCATTTTTTTCAGCTGATACGCGAGAGGGGGATCTCTTAGACTTCCAGGGAGAGATAGCCGAGTATTCGCCGGAGGATTATTATTATCCAGATCTTGTCTGAGGTGGATTGATGTTATAGACTTAGCATTTTTAATTGGTTTATTATCATTTATTGGATTTGATGTATGAGAGAGACAAGAGAGAGTTAGTAACCAGTTCATTCTACCAGACTTTGATACTATTGACTGATGGTCAAGCTTTATGCTTGTTTGAGGATTTTGATCTACACTTCCGCACATACTTGTTTCCGCAACTCTGATAGAATAATAAATTGACAGGATTTTGCTTTCTTTGGTCTGGTATGTTATTGATGTTGTAATTGATATGGGCCAGTAACACCTCGGATTTGGTTGTTGAACTAAATTTGGGTTGTTACAGTAGCGAACCGGGTTCGGGTCGGGTGTCGGTTTGAACTGACCCGGGTTCGGGGCGTTACAAGATAGATGTGTGTTGATGTTAAGGTATTGATTATATTGTAATACCCCTTCACTTACCTTTGGGGTAATCATCTATGGATATTTATACGACATGTGTAACCGAAGTACTAGATTCCTACGTCATGAGAAATCGGCGAATATGCCTAGCCACCGCGTGTAATTGGTGATGCTAGATGAGAATTTGAGTAGTATAACAACTGGACCTTTTATATAAGCATTGATGAGATTGGATGAATGACTGTATTAAATGCATTAACTGTACACTGACGCACAAGCATGCACCAAATTGTATGGCACTGAACTGTGTTATTTGATTTATGATCTCAACTAGCCGCATGTCACGATTTAATCCATTGATATATGCCTAAATTGTGTTTTCTCGTGCATGCATGTGTTGTTTACCGAAACATCCATCTCATAGTTGCTTTACTTCTTATTTTGCAGATCCATCGACATTCGGTGTGAAGGATCGGGCTGGGGATAAAGGCAAAGAGAAAGCCTTTGGGTATTGAAAGGCAGATCTCCATAGGTCTTAGGATTTATTTCAGTTGATCATGTATAGTTTCTTTTGTCTTGTACACCTTACTTTTTAGAGGAGTGATATAGTCACTCGTCATTTTGTGAATAATTCTAGTGTCTTATTACATTTCTTTTATATAGGACACACTCTTGATATGCACAGCATGAATTGTCTTATCACTTGCACTTGTTAGGAAAAAGTTTTAAATCCTTCATATTTTTAGCGAGTAATTGGCCTACATGCCATGGTCTAGAACGGGTTGTGCCTTAGAGGGGCAGACTTAGTTCCGGGTCATGACATTAAGACAGATGAGTTAGGATTCGCACTTGTAAACTTCAAAAGGTTTTTATATACTAGTCAGCACGTTATGGATGATCTGTTTGTATTCGTATCTCAAGTTGAGTAGGTTTTCTATGTGGTGGATCCAATTGATGAATAGTGGAATGTTGTTGTCAAGACTAAGCCGAGAGACTTGTTTGAGTTGATCGTGAATGATGAAGAGCCCATTGAGTGTGAGCGATATGCTACCCAACTTTTAACAGACAATGAAGAAGAGGTTGATGGTTTGAGCTGGGCAAGGGAAGACGTACTTGGCACGATAGTTGATGTTCATTCTCACACAATCACAGAACAACAGATTTCTTCTAGTGATCCGGTTCGTAACAAATGTAAAACCCCGAATTTTCCTTAAATAATATAACAAATTAATAAATAATATGTTTGGGAATTTTAATTGATGGAAATATTTTATTAATGTAGGGGATAATATAAATATTGGAAATCCAGAGTTGGACACAGATCCAACTGTCCGATCATGAGTTATCAAGGTATGATTCATATTTTAAGTTGTGTTCTGATTGGGTAGTGTGCATAGGAAAACTTGTAAGTGAGCTACATGGGATCCGAGGGATATAAATACTTGTTTATTACCCTAATCTTATACATTTGGAAGACTATTTCGTATTTGATAGCCGCAAGACAGAAACGATCGAGAACGACTGAGGAAAAAGAAGAAGGAAGGAGAGAAGGGCCGAGTCCTTCAGTGTTCCAAGGTTTTCTACAACCAAAAGGGAGTGTGATAGTATTGTTTTGGAAGAGAAGAAGAGGGAACAACCGTAAGAGGTAGGTGACACTGTTTGATCGTTTGTTTTTGGATTTACGTGTGTTTAATCTCCAAAGCATGTTTTTATATGATATATTCATGTATTTAGTTTGATAACAATATTATATGTATGTTAGAATGATCTTGGATGTGAAAAAGCATATTTTTAAACTGTTTCTGATCATTTTTGAGAGACTGCCAACTTGATTGTGCTCGGCGATCCTTAGCGCTCTTAGACACCAGTACAAATTTTGAGACTGCCCAAGACTGCTAGATGACTTATCGTCGGCGACCTAAAATGAACTACCGCTTACCTTAGACCGCTTGAGCGACCCTAGGCGATCCTTGGCACTCTGTGCAGAAAATGCAGAATTTTGCATTTTCAAACCCTGATTCAATACCAAACTATTTTTAGTAAATTTTAATCATTAATTAAGATGTTTTAAGACCAAAATAATTTATCAAATTTCCTGTTTTACAGAAAAATAAATTAGGGAGATATTTAGGACACTAGTTGCCAAACTTTGTATGAAACTGTGAAATCTAGTATTTGGAAAACTTGACCGATTATTTGATTACCAGAACATTTTTAAATTACACTTTAAACCAGATAATTACATAAAGAGATTTCAGATCATAAGTTCAACTCAGTTAACCCGATTAATGAAGGAAATGTCAGATTTACCCTTTATATGCCGCTAGGCACCAACCCTTATAAAATTATTAGACTTTAGGGAATTTTGGAGTCTAGTGGGCATAGCTGGTTATGGATCCATATTTGTGGCTAGATAGTTAAGGGATATTTCATTTGGGTTGAGTTTCTCCCTTGTGCGAGCGTGCTTCCTTTGCAAGTTGGTTTGTTTGGGAAGGTCCTATGTCTGGAGGGACACCCCGGTAAGCCGTTGGTGATTCCCTGTACATGTGGATAAGTGACCATCTTCATGTATTGATTCTGGTGCTACATGCTGGTGGTACATGCCAACTCTGATGGGTACGTGTACAATAAGTCTGTGACTACGGCTTTTGTCTAAGCTGCGCTGCATGGGACTTGAGTATCATTAGTAGCACTGCTCGTAAGCCGCACGGTGGTATAGCAATTGGTCGAGAGTCATCTCAAAAGGTTTAGCTATCTTTGTGAGTCCTACAATGACACTAAAATCACAAACACATGATGTTACTGTTGCATATATGCTGGAGGCATGTAATTGGTATATTGGTTGGATGTGACTGTTTAGTGCATCCTAGTAATGTATGGATTATGCTATTGATTTATGATATTGAATTCCTATCATAGAACTTGTTGAAATTTACATTTAGAACTGTTTATTATACTGTTTTGTAATCTTGATCGATACGAATGGTTATACGAGCCTGTTTAGTCGAGATTGCTTAATCGTGCATGAACTGTTATTTTTATGTATATGAACTGTTTAAACATGCATGTGTTACCTACTGAGATATTCATATCTCACCCTACCTTTATCTCATTTTTCAGCTGATACGCGAGAGGGGGATCTTAGTAGTGATTTCTAGGGAGAGCTAGCTGATTATTCGCCGAAGGAGTACTATTATTCGGATTTTGTTTGAGGTTATGGATTGATATGGATTTAGTTATTTGATCATATTATTATTAATTTTGGTTTGATGTATTAGAGAGATGGGAGATTAGTGACCCTTTTATTTACTAGACTTTAATATTGATTTTGATGGCTAAATATATCTTATTTTCTTGAGGATTATTAGACTATACTTCCGTAGATACATGTTCCGCACTCTAATAGTTAATTAATGAATGGATCATTTATTTCTTAGTCTGGCATATTCTTGATGTTTATTTGATATGGGCCAGTAACATCTCGGATTTGGTTGATGAACTGAATTCAGGTTGTTACAGTAGCGAACCGAGTTCGGGTCGGAGGTTGGTTTTGCATTGACCCGGGTTCGGGGCATTACAACGAACAAGGATTGGATTAAGGTGATGAGATGGACTGAATTGTATTTTATTCCCAAAAAATTAAAGGATTTTTCATCTTTGCACTTCATTTTTTGTCTTGAATTGTTTAGTATACGACACACATTGTTTGCTCCTATTAAAAGATACATTGGAAAATCCAATTAAACTAACAATATGAAGTCTACATTTTCAGCTTGTTATTGACTTGTATGCTTTTTTTGGACAGTATATAGTGAGTTTAATTACATGGCAGAGGGTGCAGTAGTTAGGAGGGGTAGAGGCCTTACTAGATGCCTTGATTTACGAAAGCTTCGACCTGGACAGAAGTTAAGTATCGATGTAGATGATATAGGGCAGGCAATTGGACCAAATGCCTCCAAATTATCTAGTTTTTGTGGGACACTGGCACGTGATGGACATGTAATACCCCTTGGATTGCTTCGATTGGCGATCTATAGGAGAGATTGAAAAAAAGCGATTGTGGCAACTTATAATAATCTAAATTTTAGTGTAGTTAATTGCTCAAAATTTGTTTTATTTAGTGAATTGGTGTTAACTTTCAAATTACAATTGTTCTAGATCGTAGGAAAAGTTTGTGATTGATGATAGATTATGAGATTGTCATGCACTCTATTAATAAGAAATGGAGGGACTATAAGTCCGATTTGAAGTTGAACTATTACGATCCATACACAACAAACATTGAACGTATAAGCCATCATCCATCAGATGTGGTGGAGGGGCAGTGGGCAATTCTAGTAGAGTACTGGAACTCACAAAGCGCATAGGTAATTTATTATTTAATTAATATGTCTTCTAAAGCTCCAGCAGAATTGTTTATTGACTTAATATTTTGTATGTTGCAAAATTTTTCATCAAGGAATAAAAATAATTATGTCGCCCAGATGCTTACTTATACTGCTGGGACAAAGAGCTTTGCTTGGGTCAGAAATGAACAGGTATACCTTTTGCCAAAGTTTATTGAATCAAATCTATATTTTGTTTTATTAATTAGCAAACTATTAGGTACCTTTGATTGCTGTTAATTTTCTTAATTTGACTGTCAATGAGTTTGCCAATTCATCTATCATCCAAGACACATTAGAAACCTATATATCCTTATGTAACTAGTGCTTGACATTCTTTCCTTAACCAATACTAAAATTGAGTTACAAAATCAAAACAAGGTTTGCCTTCTACTAATTATGTAAATGGAAATTTCCTTTTTCAATAATACATACTACAGTGGTTCCCTAAGGGGCTCCATAACATAAGGAAAAAAAATGGTTTATCATTTTAGCATCTCTACACATGTGAGTTAGGAACTCTCTTTGTGGTCTCCCTTCTTCTAGTTGTATCAACTCAACATTCATAATCTTTAAAGATAGATGTATAAATTCCATGAAGACTTCATGGTCATGCAATTGCTTTTGTGTCATATTCTAAGTTATAAAAGGTCCCCTCCACCTGATGTGTTTTTTAAATATTGTTTGGAAATTATAAATCTGTTTCATTGTGATTTTCGGGTCCCTATGTGATGCATGCGAGAGTTGAGAGCTCATGATGTATCTTTTTAGCCATGAGAAGGAAAATTCAAGGGAGATTTTGTTCAAGTATGAGGTAGTTATATTCTTAGACATGGCTTGGTTAGTGGAAAATTAGGTCTCATTGAAAGTTACAATTTGTGGGGTGGAATGAATGTGGATGCACAACTTGGATTGTATATGAATGCAATGTTTCTACTCCTTTTTTGTTTGCTGGTTCCATGGATTTATTTTAGAACAATTTGGTCTGGACAATGCTCTATTTTTAGGGGACATGCTGCTGAAATTTCAATTATTTTTTTCTTTCTGTATGTGAAACCCTAGATTTGTATACCATTAGCACACCCTAAATAGTGCAATTTATTGTGTAGGTGAAGTTGGAGAAGCCCAGACTTAAAGCCAGCCAAGTGGCTAAGTTCTGGCTTATCAGAAATGGATGAAGGTAAGCAATCCCGAGATGATTAAATAAATTTAATTGTGAGACGAAAAATAGCTAAGTGGTGATTTGTTGTATGTGCAATAGGAGGAGAAGGGCAAACTTGGAAATGCCTTGGAAAATCTTGGGAGAGTTTGCTTAAGTGTGGAGGAGCTCATTTTTGCTCCATTCATATGAACCAAAGGAGTTTCCAATCCCATACTTATTCTCTCCTTCACTCTCTTCTCCTTTCCTACTCTATACTTTCATCTTCTACTTCTCATTCTTCCATCATCCATCTAGTTATCCAAGTGTGAGGAGAGGCTCTTGCAAGAAAAGAAAAGAGGAGGAAGAACCCAAGAGGGGATTTTCGTTTGGAAGCTTGGAGATTTGTGAAAAGCAACCAAGAAGCCCAAAGAGTGCTGTTCGTGGGTTGATTTGTAAGCTAGGAGGCTTGCATACTTGTAAGACCCCGAATTTTCCTAAATATAAAAGTAAATTAATAATTAATATTCTTGAGGATTATTATTGACAGAAATATTTTATTAATGTAGGTGATATCAGATCCAGAGTTGGGTGCAGATCCAACCGTCTGATCAAGAGACATCAAGGTAAGGGTGATATTTTAAATAAGCTGTGTTTTGATTGGACAATGTGTGGAGTTTGATACACATGTGTTGCGTGGGATACGAGGGTATATAAATAAGTCTAATACCCTAGAGAAATACGGTTGACATACTTTTGCTCGTATTCAACAGCCGCAAGAGAGAACTCACGACCGTGAGCGACCAAATGACCGAAGAAAAGGAGAAGGAGAAGGAAAAGAGAGAGAGTGCTTTGATTCTGTCTTCTGAGCATTGCGTGGTATCGTTGAAGAAGAGTTGATTACTGCTGGTTAGAGGAGAACGCACGATCAAGTAGGCAACACTAGTTTTTAACGCTCGATTTGTATTTACGATTGATTTAATCCCTGTTGCATGTTTTTATGTTGTATAATCATGTATTTAGTTTGATAATAACCTTATAAGTATGATAGAATCATCTTGGACGTGAAAAATCAAGTTTTGAAACACTTTACGTTCGTTTTTGGGAGACCACCGAGTTTACTGTGCTCAGCGATCCTCGGCGCTCGTTGAAAAATTTAGACCGCCTGAGACCGCTTACTGATGTATTGTCGGCACTCTATTTTGAACTACCGCCTACCCTAGACTGCTTGAGCGATCCTAGGTGATCCTGAGCGCTTTGTGCAAAAAATGTAGATTTTCGTAATTTGAACCCCTGATTCAATTCTAAACTATTTTTAATCAATTTTAACCTTTAAATAAGATGTTTTAAGACCAAAATAAATTACCAATTCCCTGTTATACTGTAACGCCCCGGATCCGTGTTGTTCATTAAAGATATAACACGTCTCACGGAGGTTAGGCAAGGATCGTTAATCAATTTATGATCGCTGGATAATCATACATCTATAACCTAACAGAGTGCACATTTCCATTTATGCAAAATTGTAACATTTAAACTGAACTGAAATCATATGGTTCATCCCCAATTACTTTAATACATCTCAATTAATTCAAGTTCTCAACTTCAGAACAGATAACCTACAAGTCTAAGGAAGGTAATAGTAGTCTTCCTCCCTATATGCCTCAGTAGGATCTACCCCAGTAATCGCCTCACCACGAGTATCTGAAAAAATAGAACAACAACATAGTGAGATACGAATATCTCAGCGAGTAGCACATGCATGCAGAAATAGTTGAATCACATTTTAAAACTATGCATCGACAACACTACAATACGTTTAAACAGCCAACATCAATTTCCCAAGTTCAAATCAAACCAATCACATCTCAATTAAATACAATAACACATCGATTGGTCAATGTCATGACTATCGTTTGGTTGATAAATTAAACATGCCAAGTAGACACTCCACACCTCCATGTACACAGTTCCGGCCTACTCAGGGTTTCGTCATCCAATGCAGGCCTACTCCCCGGGTTTCTGCATTGACAACCAGGCCTACTCAGGGTTTCTGGCTGCTCTACACCGGTCGTGGCAACACACAAGGCCATGCAATTCCAACAACCAACAATAACATCACATTACTAAGCTTAAACATCTGGATCCAGGACAAGCTAGACCAAAACAGTAAACATCGTATAATCTCGATTTCAATATCAAAACAAACCATTCATTTCTACATCATGTAATTACTCATCACAATTCATCACCTGTCCCTCTGGACCAAGCAGTGCCTCAAGTACATTCAGTACTTTCTCATTTCCATAACACAAGTCATATGAAAGTAAAACTCAATCCATTCATACCAAAGAAAACCATTCAATACGTATAAAGTTTCCAACAAGTGAAACCAGAAATACAAGAACTTCTCAATCAAAACAGTGTATAGAATAAGGAAAAGTAACTGGTAACTCTTACTAGTTCGGTGTCCGGCACAATACTCATAAGTAACCTAAACCCAACTTGAAACTCATAAGATGTTCACAAAATTTTCCTCTATTAATTTCATAGGCAAAATGGTTTCCCAGGTTCCTAACCAAGTGAATAGTGAAGTGGTTTAACCCCTAAGAAGTGCAAATACTCTTGGTCAAATCAGAAATTCCATTTCGGTAAGCAAAATAGGTCTGCCGCTCACCTATCGAGGTGGGCGCGAGGTGAGCGCCGGTCGGCGGTGAAGAAAATGGGCAAAAGCGACCTGCCGCTCACCCGACGCTAGGTGAGCGCGAGATGGGCGTGAGGTGGGCGCGGGATTCGCGCGAGATGGGCGCCTTGTTTTCTACTTCGCGCGAGATGAGCGCGAGGTGGGCGCGGGATCGGCGGTAGGTCATTTTTAACAGGGCGCCTACCTCCGAGGTGAACGCCGGTGAGCGCGAGGTGAGTGGATACCCCCTGTAGTTTTCATTTCTCTGTTATTTTGAGATCTACATGACTGGCCGGTTTGTGAAGGTCTGTAACTACTCCAGTACACTCCTAATACTCCCAGAAGACTTCCCAACCAGATTTGAAATTAATCTAAACACTTTCATTTTCAATTAAAACTTCAATCCGGAGACTCTGTTCATGTAACTTTCCGAAAAACCAGAAAAACCAGAAAACATCATACCATCACTCAATATACAAACCATGCATCATAATAAGCTCGAGAAACATAAAACCCTGTTGTAAAACAGTGCTACTCACCTGTGCTTATTCCCGAATGATAAAACCCCGGCCGATCACTTCTCAGCCACGCGCGCGAATGAAAAACCTATCGAAACTAATCTTCTCGAGCAGAGGGAAATAACCCAAGGAAATTCAGCTCCGAACTCCTTCTTCCAGCACTTGCTATATATGGTTCTTCACGAACGAAAGCCCTAGTCGCCCTCCAGCCGAAATCGCCAATTCTCCTTATGTCCAGAGTTAACGAAAATGTTGCCGAAATTATGCTAAGCGTATTCTCATAAACCCGAACCCTACTTTCCATTTTAGTCCACTTACTTGTTACATACTCGCTCGAATACTCTCCCATTTCCTTGATCCTATGCATGCTCGCCTACGGAAGACACTACATGTTCAGCATCTATTCGCGTTAAAAATCACATAACTACACCTTAATAATACCAATGATAATACTACGATTTTTCGGAAAAATGGCTATATAACGCCTGTACATATGAGTATGGGCTAAGCCCTCAAACCACAAAATAACCTGATAAACACAGTTTATACATCAGAATAAATAACTAAATAAATAAATAAAAACTCACAGAATTCAGGGTCTTACATCCTCCCCTCCTACAAGAAATTTCGTCCTCGAAATTTACCTCAAGAAGGAACAAACAATTCCGGATACTTCTTCTTCATCTCTTCCTCACCTTCCCAAGTGCATTCTTCCACAGTATGATTCTGCCATAGCACTTTCACTAAGGGAACAACCTTGGTGCGAAGAATCTGCTCCCGACGGTCTAGAATCTGAACTGGCCTCTCTTCGTATGTCAGATCTTCTCGGATCACTAAAGGTTCAGGATTTATCACGTGACTAGGATCCGCTATGTACTGCCGCAACATGGATACGTGGAATACATCATGGACTCCTGCTAAATGGTTTGGCAAAGCTAGCTTATAAGCTACCGGGTTAATCACCTTCACAATCTCAAATGGCCCAATAAAGCGTGGAGACAACTTCCCTTTCTTCCCGAATCTCAGGATTCCTTTGGAAGGCGATATCTTCAAGAACACTTGGTCTCCCACTTCAAATTTCAGCTCAGGTCGTCGGGTGTCTGAATAACTTTTCTGACGACTCTGTGTAGTCAACAACCGCTGTCTAATCAGTTTCACCTTTTCCATACTATCTTGTATAATCTCAGGCCCAAAGTACTGTTTCTCTCCTACCTCCACCCAACACACAGGAGATCTACAAATCCTGCCATAAAGTGCTTCGTAGGGTGCCATCTGTATACTAGCCTGATAGCTATTATTGTAAGCGAATTCGGCTAAGTGTAAATACTTACTCCAATTGCCACCCCAATCCAGGACACAACATCTCAACATGTCCTTTAGAGTCTGAATAGTTCTCTCAGACTGGCCGTCGGTCTGTGGGTGGAAACTAGTACTGAAACTTAACTTAGTTCCCATGGCCTCCTGGAAACACTGCCAAAAATGCGAGGTAAACCGAGAATCCCTATCCGATACAATGGACACTGGAACCCCATGCAACCGGACTATCTCTCGAGTATACAGCTCTACCAATGATGCCAAAGTCTGTGTGGTCTGGTAAGGCAAAAAGTGAGCTGATTTTGTTAGCCTATCCACAATCACCCATACGCCGTTGTGATTCTTAGCTGTAGGCGGTAGCCCACTCACAAAATCCATCGATATATGTTCCCATTTCCACTCAGGAACCGGCAAAGGTCGCATCAAACCTGGAGGTCTCCTATGCTCTGCCTTTACCTGTTGACAAGTGAGGCACTTGGCTACATACTCCGCAATGTCTTTCTTCATTCCTGACCACCAATATACTGATCTTAGGTTCTTGTACATCTTGGTGCTCCCAAGGTGAATTGCATATTTGGACCTGTGACTCTCGTCTAGGATCAATCCCTTGACTTCAGCATTATTTGGAACGCAAGTCCACCCTTGAAATCTCACCAATCCATCCCGAACATCAAAATCTTTCGTGGCCTCATCACCCTTCTCTACTAACCCCTTGATGCGTAATAAATCGGGATCTACCAACTGACCTTCCCGAATGCTCTGAATCAACTCTGGCTCTGCTTGAACTCTTGCCATAATCAATCCATTCCCATGAGTGCTGAACTCCCCAGGCCATTCTACAACAGTATCAACAAGAGTGCACTGACTAGCCATGAAAGCAGCTAGTGTGGCTACCTCATCTTGAGAAACAACTCTACGACTCAGTGCATCTGCTACCACATTAGCCTTGCCCGGGTGATAATGTAGTGTGAAATCATAATCTTTTAGAAGATCCATCCATCTCCTTTGCCTCATATTCAACTCTCTCTGGGAAAATATATATCTTAAGCTCTTGTGATCTGAGAATATCTCGAATTTGGCTCCCATCAAATAGTGCCTCCACAACTTAAGTGCAAACACGATCGCTGCCAACTCTAGATCGTGCGTAGGGTAATTCTTCTCATGAGTGCGTAGCAACCTTGAAGCATAGGCTACCACATGTCTCTGCTGCATCAGAACACAGCCCAACCCTACTCGAGAAGCATCACAATAGATCGAAAATCCCTCACTCACTGATGGCACAATCAAGACTGGAGCTGAAGACAGTTTACCTTTCAACTCCTGAAAACTGTTCTCACACTTCTCACTCCATTCAAACTTCACTGCCTTTTTAGTGAGATTGGATAGAGGTGCGGCTACTCGTGAGAAATTCTCTATGAATCTCCTGTAATATCCAGCCATCCCCAAGAAGCTCCGAATCTCTGTCACAGATGAAGGTCTAGGCCATTCTACAACAGCCTGCACTTTAGTGGGATCCACTGCTATACCATTTCCAGAAATCACGTGTCCCAAGAAACTCACCTCTCTCAACCAGAACTGACACTTGCTGAACTTGGCATACAATCTGTGCTCTCTCAATGTCTGCAATACAGTTCGGAGGTGCCTTACATGATCCTCTCTACTTCGAGAATACACCAGGATATCATTGATGAACACAACCACAAAGCTGTCCAAGTGTGTGTGAAACACCCGATTCATCAGGTTCATGAAAACAGCTGGGGCATTAGTCAGTCCAAAAGGCATAACCCGAAACTCGTAGTGCCCATATCGAGTACGGAAAGCCGTCTTCTCTACATCCTCTGGGGCTACTCTCAACTGGTGGTATCCAGATCTCAGGTCGATCTTAGAAAACCAAGACGCTCCCTTCAACTGGTCGAACAAGTCATCAATCCGAGGCAATGGATACCTATTCTTGATAGTGACTTGATTCAACTGGCGATAATCTATACACATCCTCATCGTCCCGTCCTTCTTCTGGACAAATAGGACTGGTGCACCCCATGGTGACACACTGGGCCTAATAAAACCCTTTGCTTCCAATTCATCCAACTGTTTCTTCATCTCATGATTTTCAGGTTGTGACATCCTGTATGGTGGTTTGGATACAGGTGCCGTATCAGGTAAAAGTCGTATACTTAACTCAACCTCTCTAGGTGGCGGTAATCCCGGTAGATCGTCTGGGAATATGTCATCAAACTCTGCTACTATAGGCACACTAGAAAGACTAAGTGTCGTAGACTCTGCCTCCTCAACCTCAATGGAGGCTACCAAACTGATCCGTGTTCTCAACCCTTCACATCGGAAACAGTGCACTGGCTGGTCTGGCTGACATACCATAATGGTACCCCTATAGCAATCTATGCTCACATGGTGCCGAAAAAGCCAATCGATGCCTAAGATCACCTCAAATTCCCTGAATTCCAGTTCTACCAAGTCCCCTGGCAACTCCAAGGAACTCAATCTGATCATGCAATCCCTAAACACGGTCTGTACTCTAGTGGTTTCCCCCAATGGTGTGTGTACAAGTAGCTCGGACTCGAGTGTGGAAGGAACCAAACCAATACGGCATGCACATAAAGGAGTAATGAAAGATCTAGAAGCACCCGAATCGAATAAGCATACGGCTGATCTACCATGAATGAAAAGAATACCTCCAACCAACTGTGGCGCCTCTGGCTCCTCCTCACGAGCCTCCTCGACATGCCCTCCCTCAGGCTCATCCTCCTGAGCTGCTACTGCATATACTCTAGTCTGCTGGGGACGTGGGGGTGGTGCCTGCCGTCTCTGAGGTGCCTGCTGCCTCTGCGGTAACTGCTGCCTCTGGTATCCCCCACTGCTCTGACCCGGAAATCTCGGCGGTGCTGGAAGTGCTGGCACTGGTCTAGAGTACTGAAATCTCGAAGCCTCGGCCGGTCGGGTGTCCATAGGTGCAGTAAGGGCTGGCTTGAGTAACTGGTAAGTGTTCGGGTGGGGACAGTCAGCAACCCGATGCCCATGCTGGCCACATCTAAAACACGCGCCTGGAGGTGACACGCACGGACCTGGGATGTGAAATCGGCCGCAACTGAAACAACCTCCTGAGCCTCTCCTATCCCTCTGTCCATAGTCGAACCTCGGTCTCTTGTCCCTATCCGGGACCCTCCGTGTCTCTGTGCCGCTCGGCTGTGCTCTAACTCTGCTCTGCTCAGTCCCTGAATCTCTAATCTCTCTCTCAACTCGCAGAGCTCTCCCCACTAAATCTGAGTATCTGGTGCACATCAGCACCGAGACCATGCGCCTGATGTCTGCCCTCAGTCCTCTCTCGAAATGCTGGGTGCGCCTCTGCTCATCATGCACTATATGGTGAGCAAATCGAGAAAGAACCGCAAACCGAGCCTCGTACTGTGCTACGGTCAAGGATCCCTGAGAGATATCCATGAACTCTCTCTCCTTCTGCAACCTCACCTCTGCAGAAAAATACTGCTCATAAAAGACCTGCCTAAACTGGTCCCAAGTCATTTGGATCCCATCTACCGCCTGCCTCCGTAATGACTACCACCAATGCTGTGCCTCGCCCTCTAGGGTGAAGGTAGCCAATCTCACCCTCCGGTCCTCTGGACAGTCCATCGTATCAAACATGCGCTCCACTCTAGCTACCCAGCTCTCCGCCTCCAACGGATCTGGAACTCCATAAAACGGCGGGGCAGTCAGCTTTCTGAACTGATCAATGTCCCTCAAGGACAACTCCTCTCTCACCCGCTGCTGATCCACCGCAGCTCCATGACCATTTCGCTGGCAATTACCATTTCCAGTCTGACTCATCCTTTCCTCCCTCTCCATCGCAAGGAGGTGGGCAAGCGAGCCAACCGCAGCCCAAATGTCCTCTACCGGTGGTGGGGCTCCCCGTGGTGGTGCAGGTGGCTGCTCCTGTGGTACGTCCCTCTCTGGACAATCCACAGTCCTCGCACGTCTGCCTCTACCGGCCATGTATACCTGTAAGCACAAAATACCACATTAGTTAAGAACTCTCTTCTAATCCTCGTGGTTCTATCTAACGTATGCACAACATTTCCCCAGGGTTTTCTATGGTCATACTATCTAAACCTCAAATTTTTCCAGCTTAAGTCTCTGATACCATCTCTGTAACGCCCCGGATCCGTGTTGTTCATTAAAGATATAACACGTCTCACGGAGGTTAGGCAAGGATCGTTAATCAATTTATGATCGCTGGATAATCATACATCTATAACCTAACAGAGTGCACATTTCCATTTATGCAAAATTGTAACATTTAAACTGAACTGAAATCATATGGTTCATCTCCAATTACTTTAATACATCTCAATTAATTCAAGTTCTCAACTTCAGAACAGATAACCTACAAGTCTAAGGAAGGTAATAGTAGTCTTCCTCCCTATATGCCTCAGTAGGATCTACCCCAGTAATCGCCTCACCACGAGTATCTGAAAAAATAGAACAACAACATAGTGAGATACGAATATCTCAGCGAGTAGCACATGCATGCAGAAATAGTTGAATCACATTTTAAAACTATGCATCGACAACACTACAATACGTTTAAACAGCCAACATCAATTTCCCAAGTTCAAATCAAACCAATCACATCTCAATTAAATACAATAACACATCGATTGGTCAATGTCATGACTATCGTTTGGTTGATAAATTAAACATGCCAAGTAGACACTCCACACCTCCATGTACACAGTTCCGGCCTACTCAGGGTTTCGTCATCCAATGCAGGCCTACTCCCCGGGTTTCTGCATTGACAACCAAGCCTACTCAGGGTTTCTGGCTGCTCTACACCGGTCGTGGCAACACACAAGGCCATGCAATTCCAACAACCAACAATAACATCACATTACTAAGCTTAAACATCTGGATCCAGGACAAGCTAGACCAAAACAGTAAACATCGTATAATCTCGATTTCAATATCAAAACAAACCATTCATTTCTACATCATGTAATTACTCATCACAATTCATCACCTGTCCCTCTGGACCAAGCAGTGCCTCAAGTACATTCAGTACTTTCTCATTTCCATAACACAAGTCATATGAAAGTAAAACTCAATCCATTCATACCAAAGAAAACCATTCAATACGTATAAAGTTTCCAACAAGTGAAACCAGAAATACAAGAACTTCTCAATCAAAACAGTGTATAGAATAAGGAAAAGTAACTGGTAACTCTTACTAGTTCGGTGTCCGGCACAATACTCATAAGTAACCTAAACCCCACTTGAAACTCATAAGATGTTCACAAAATTTTCCTCTATTAATTTCATAGGCAAAATGGTTTCCCAGGTTCCTAACCAAGTGAATAGTGAAGTGGTTTAACCCCTAAGAAGTGCAAATACTCTTGGTCAAATCAGAAATTCCATTTCGGTAAGCAAAATAGGTCTGCCGCTCACCTATCGAGGTGGGCGCGAGGTGAGCGCCGGTCGGCGGTGAAGAAAATGGGCAAAAGCGACCTGCCGCTCACCCGACGCTAGGTGAGCGCGAGATGGGCGTGAGGTGGGCGCGGGATTCGCGCGAGATGGGCGCCTTGTTTTCTACTTCGCGCGAGATGAGCGCGAGGTGGGCGCGGGATCGGCGGTAGGTCATTTTTAACAGGGCGCCTACCTCCGAGGTGAACGCCGGTGAGCGCGAGGTGAGCGGATACCCCCTGTAGTTTTCATTTCTCTGTTATTTTGAGATCTACATGACTGGCCGGTTTGTGAAGGTCTGTAACTACTCCAGTACACTCCTAATACTCCCAGAAGACTTCCCAACCAGATTTGAAATTAATCTAAACACTTTCATTTTCAATTAAAACTTCAATTCGGAGACTCTCTTCATGTAACTTTCCGAAAAACCAGAAAAACCAGAAAACATCATACCATCACTCAATAGGTGAGCGGCAGACCTATTTTGCTTACCGAAATGGAATTTTTGATTTGACCAAGAGTATTTGCATTACTTAGGGGTTAAACCACTTCACTATTCACTTGGTTAAGAACCTGGGAAACCATTTTGCCTATGAAATTAATAGAGGAAAAATTTGTGAACATCTTATGAGTTTTAAGTTGAGTTTAGGTTACTTATGAGTATTGTGCCGGACACCAAACTAGTAAGAGTTACCAGTTACTTTTCCTTGTTCTATACACTGTTTTGATTGAGAAGTTCTTGTATTTCTGGTTTCACTTGTTGGAAACTTTATACGTATTGAAAGGTTTTCTTTGGTATGAATGGATTGAGTTTTACTTTCATATGACTTGTGTTACGGAAATGAGAAAATACTGAATGTACTTGAGGTACTGCTTGGTCCAGAGGGACAGGTGATGAATTGTGATGAGTTCTTACATGATGTGAAATGAATGGTTTTGTTTTGATATTGAAATTGAGATTATTCGATGTTTACTGTTTTGGTCTAGCTTGTCCTGGATCCAGAGTCTAAGCTTAGTAATGTGATGTTATTGTTGGTTGTTGGAATTGCATGGCCTTGTGTGTTGCCACGACCGGTGTAGAGCAGCCAGACACCCTGAGTAGGCTTGGTTGTCAATGCAGAAACCCGGGGAGTAGGCATGCATTGGATGACGAAACCCTGAGTAGGCCGTCATTTCAGAGTATCCGAAACCCTGAGTAGGCCGGAACTGTGTACATGGAGGTGTGGAGTGTCTACTTGGCATGTTTAATTTATCAACTAAACAATAGTCATGACATTGACCAATGTTGGTATTTGATTTTGTTTGACGTGATATGTTTTATTCGCTGGTTGTTGGTATTTATGGTTCATGGAATGTTGTTTACCGATTATTGGGTATTGTTCTTCCCGCCGGTGTAAAGCAGCCAGAAACCCTGAGTAGGCCTGGTTGTCAATGCAGAAACCCGGGGAGTAGGCCTGCATTGGATGACGTAGTCATTTCAATATCCGAAACCCTGAGTAGGCCGGATATACATTTGGAGGCGTGGGCATGGTTATGAGAAGACTTTGTGTTATATGACATTGGTGTATCTGGAATTACATCTTGAGATACGAAATTATGGTTATTCGCTATGTTGTTGTTAGTTAATCTTTATTTTATCGCATTCTTCGGGATTGGAAACGGATTGTTATTGTTTGACTTACCTGATGGTTTTCCCGCACTGATATGAATTGGATTATTGAAGTTTAGTCGGCTTATTCGGAATATGCGTATTATCGTCATTGTACATGGTTATAATCGTGGCATGTTTTAGAACTGAAATAAATGTATTTGTGCATGCATGTGCTGCTCACTGGGATATTCGTATCTCATTCCGTATTGTTTTGTTTTGTTTTCAGCTGCTCCTGGAGAGGACGATACTTGCGGGCAGTTACTTGGTCATGTGAGTTTTATTTTAGTTTGGGGAATATTTTAGCGCACTCTGTTATATAGTTATTGTTGTATTCATGTTTTTCCTTCACTCTGATATTGCGATCCCGTGTTTTATAATAACCTCTGGAGACGAGTTACAGGTTTTTCATGTGACTCGGATCCGGGGCGTTACATAGCTCCATCATCATCACCATCTTCTCCCTGGTCCCCATCACTGGTAGCATCATCCCCAGAATCCCAAATCTCAGGGCTAGAACAACGTCCAGCCCGCATGTATGATCGGAAAATCCAGAAGAGTCTGCAGTGGGAACCTTGCATATGGTCTATCTGAGTGTACATGGAAGACATCTGTGACTGCATCATCTCCTGTGTCTTTGCCATAGATTCCAACTACCGTAGGATCAGAACCATGTGCCTAGCCATCAAAGACACCATATGCCGAGATCCTGCATCACCTATAAAATCGGGAAGAGGAGTAGTAGAGCTGGAAGGAATAGTAGAAGGAGGAGCAGTAGAACTAGGAGTAGATGAACGAGGAGCATCAGCTGTAGAAGTAGGTGGAAGGGAAGAGGAATGAGAATATGGAATATATATATACAAAGGAAATAAGAAAACACAAACAAACCCAAGAGAAGTTAGGAACCAATTGTACAAATAATCCAACAAAGTGGACTAGGAAAGTGCTATAACAGGTCCTAAATTGAAACCATTTGATAGAAATTGAAAGAGAAACAAAATTGCCAAAAATAAGGCCGAGCGCCAACGATCGCTCAGGATCGCTTAGGGCGATCTAGTCAGCGCTAGTGTTCTAATTGTAAACAGAAAATTGGGATTTTTGTATAGAACAAATAAATGACTATTCCACCCATAAAAATCAGTTCAAATCCAACCTAGGAAGTATTTAGAAGTGAAGAAACAATCTTTAGCCAAATGCCCTAACCATTCAAACAACAATCGAAAAATTTTGTCAAAAACAAACCCTAGCCATAGATTTTTGTACGAAAAATTTTGTGAAAATAAACTATAAGTAGAAGAGGGTTAAGAGCATACCTATTATTGTCTTTTGCAGATGAGGAGGAGCTGATTGAGGTCAGAGAGGTTGAACACCGAGAAGAAGAGAGTCGAGCGAAGGTGAGCGATAGCCTTAGGTTTTATAAAACCTTATAAGCCGAGCGCTAAGGAGCGCATGACTTGGGTTTAAACCCCAATCAGTCAGCGCCCATTTGCCTGGATGCTGAGCGCTCAATCTTCTTTAGGTAATAATAAACTAAAAATTATACTTAGTTAATAGAAACAATAACAGTTATACAGTAGACAGAAATCACTTATACTAGTCGTGAAAATAATGTATATACATTTGGATATAGTAAAAATATAAAGTAAAATAATTATTACTGAAAACATTAAAAATCTGAATTATTAGAAATTACAGAAAAATTTAAAACTTTACCTAGAATAATAATCAATGTCTATATAAGGATTTATTCAGAAATTTTGATCATTGCAAACCCACACTTTTGATATATATATGTTGTCTCGCAGATACCTGATTGGAAATAATTGACATATAAGATAATATATTTGATCGTATATTTGTATTTGAGGTTGAATGTATAATTAATTTATTATTGTTGAATATTGCCTGTTGTTCATTGAGCCAGTTGCATTAGGACATGCCAAGGTGTGGTGAAGCAATGTACAATGTGGAATTGCACCTGAGTGTGAAACCTCATGCAACAAGGGATATGTATTAGTACAAATAGGTGTGTGTAAATATGTATTGTGGATGCAGTATTTTGATACAAGCTAGACTAGAAGAAACCTGTGATTTTCTTCTCAAGCTTGAATATAAGCGGACGCGTTTATATGTACAGATTGATGATAGGAGATTGGTAGTGTTCTTCTACAGTATTTTTGAAGTTAAATTATATTTTGAGAAATGGAATTGAAATGAGAGAAACTCTGAATTGTTTAAATTGCTGGAATTTTTTTATGAAGTATAGAATGAAGATGATTGTTTTAAATTTCAAGGTCGAAATTTTTGTTAGGTGGGTAGGATGTAAAACCCTGAATTTTCACATAATAAATAAATAAATAATAAATAAAAGGAAATATGAGTTTAAGTCCTAGCTAAAATAAAAAGTAAAGATTTAGAGGATAAGTAATTTAAATAAGTAGTAATTAAAAATAAAGAAGGAACTTTAAGGAAAATTTGCCTAAAATGGTATTTTGGTAATTTTCAGAAAAGGGGTAATTAATAAATAGATAATCAAAATAATAACTAGGACTAGAAAATAGAAGAAAATAATTTATTTAGACAAGTTAAGAATTAAAAGGAATTAATAAAAGCCCAAATGAGGAAAAAGGGTAATTAGGAGCTTTCAATGTCTTAATTTGAAGGAGAAGTAACATAATAAGGTTTTAGATGATATTTAGAGTTTAAGTAATTATTATGCACAAAATTAGGCTGTAAGGGGTGTTTAGACTTTAATTAGACCTTGGTTGGGTTAGCCCAAATTAAAGTAACCTATTAGGGTTGGTTTAGGACTTCTAAAGCCAAGTATAAATAGGAGAGTAAGGTGATACAAGAGAGAATTTTTGTGGGTTTTATAATGAGAGAAAAGAGGGAGAGAAAGGAAGAAGGTTGTTAATGGAGTTGTCCAACCAGTCTCCATCAAATCGCAATCGGGGAACATCCGTACGGTGGATCGACTTCAAATTTGGAGGTTTTGATTTTCACTGATGGAACTACAATGTGAACGGTGGAGATGGGAATGCAAGAACTCTAGGTTGGTGCATTTGGGAGTCGAAGTTGGGTCCAGAATTAGAAACTTCAATGGGAAGAAGGATTTTTAGCGTATAAGGCAAGTAGTAACCCTTGAAAACTGGAGGAACTGCATGGTTTTATTTTCTATGATTTAATATGGCTTGAATGGATTAGTCGAAACTGGATTTACATGGAATCAAATATTTTGATGTTATAGGATTTTGTATTCTTGAATGATTAGTTAAACTAATGAAGAAAAACTTGGTTAAATCATGTAAATAATCGTAAGATGGTATTTAATTGAAATAAATTAATCTAGAAGGCTTTAGGTATGATTTAGAATGCTAGTAGATTGATTTAGACCAGTGAAACACAAAGCAAAAGCATAAAAATCCAAATTTGGTAAATCTGGAAATTATAGCAAAAATTTTGTACGAGTGCCCAGGACCGCCTAGGACCGCCCAGCTTACTAGGGTAGGCGCTGTATGCAGAAAATTCAGGTTTAAGGTATTTTTGGAATCCGAATAAATCTCTAATAATTTTTCTAGTATCTTAACTATTCTAACATCTTTATGAAGGCCTAATTGAGATATAGAAATTATAAAATTTAAATTTGATAAACATCCAAATATTTAATTTCTTAATGGTAAGATAGTGTATGAAAGGGCTAAACAATGGGGATTAATGTTAGGAATAATATACCTGGTATTTATAGCTTATAAACATCTTCTAAACTTTATTTTAGGTCTGTAGGATATGCTGGAGAATAAAAATACAGAAAACCTAAATAGAAACTATCTTAGGTGTTAAGATGGGAAATTGGATTGTAATAAAGGGATTAATAAGGAAAACTCTAAGCAAGACTTGGATCACTGTTGATTTGTACTTTAAATATGAATATTGGTTCTGGAATTGCATAAACTCTGATTTCTATCGAATTTATGATACTTGAGTTTTATTTTGAATATAATTGGGAAATTGCATATGTTATTCTGAAAAAGGCTTTATTTGGATTTTAAGGATTGAATCATGGTTTTATCTTGGAATTGAATACTTTGGAATGGATTGGTATGTGGTATGATGTTATTCACTTTACTTTTACGGTTGGGTGATACGGCTCCTGTGGTTGAGTTGATACTAGTTTTTACGGCAGATATGTGTAATCCTCTGTGTAGTGATGTGTAATCCTTTACGAGTAAAAGTGTGTATGCCTCCTACAGTAGTGTGTCCTCCCGTATGTGGTTTTATCGTGGTTTATGTTAGAGGGATTAGCTATATATGGATCCATAGTTTTGGTTGGTTAGCTAAGTGGTATTTAGTTTGGGTTGAGTTACTCCTATGTGTAATGCCCCGGATCCGGGTTACGTATCGAACCGTAACTCGTATCCGTGGTGTTATATAAATAAAACCGCAGGATCTATATCAGAGTGTAAGAAACATGAATTTTCATTTAATTAACATCAACAACAAAATCAGAGTTCGCCACTAATACCCAATCACCAAATCCACAATTAAAGAAAGAATTACAATTCAAAGTTCACTCACTATATCAATTGTAATCAACAACTAAAGATATCTCTCAAATGTCACTCAACAAAATAATCCTCTCCCTTATACACGGGGTAATCAGCGACTGGCTCAACCCCGCCAAGATCGTCCTCACCAGGATCTGAAAACAAAACAAAACATAATGAGATACGAATATCCCAGCGAGTAGCACATGCTTGCACAAAACATTTCTAACAGTTCTAAAACATGCTTCAGTATTAAAACATGCATCAGTAATGATAACCAACCTTGTCGGGTAAATCGAATAATCCAAAACCAATATATATACTGATAGAGGAAAATATCAACAATCTCCGTATAACAGAAATACATAACGTGCAATTATCAGAAAGAAGTTCACGGTGGACTCATGAAATAAACCGCCTTTAACTAGTGTAAAAACCAAGCTCACTATGCCACCTCCCGGCTTAGGTGTGAAGTTGAGCTACACGGTCATTGACTTATTGCGGGAGAACCCATCTAGATACAGTAATGGGTTGGCGTGTACTATCCTAACATAGCCGCAGCCAACCAGATACAGAAAATGCCTCATCGAGTTACATGATGGAAATGCGTGCGCGAACAAGGCATTACAGCTAGCAAAGATCAATGTATTACACTACCTAGCTCTTAACTTGACAAATGTGGATCCACACCGAGCTATGCCATCTAGACTCAAAACCAATAATCAAAATAACCAAACAATTTAATAGTGCCAATCAATCATCATCACCCTCCAAGATACATGGAGTAAACAAATCTTCTCTACAAGGTACATGGAGAGGTTTCAAATTCATTTTGAGATACACGAAAGTAAAATAACATCTTCTCATTAGAAGCTATAAAACTATCCTTCAAATGGATGGAGAATTTCCAATAAACAAATTTATTCCCAAACCAAATGGCTTTTAAAATCCTTTGTCTGAAATCTTGCATAACGTACCTTTTTAGTCAAAAGTTTTCAAAACCGACAAATCTGAGGTTTGAAACCAAATTTTAACTCTGTTACTTAAGTCTGCCTTGTATTAATTGTGTAAATCCTAAACAGTGACTTACAAGTAGAATTTTATACACATAACACTCTTAATTCATATTCGTATAGCATTTCTCTGTATAATAATCTCATGCCACCAGCATCTAAAACAACTTTGGAACTCTTCTGATTCTTATATTAAATCATAGGAAAAATAATTCAAGATTATCATTCCCAACTAAAATCTGAACCATTCAATGCTAACCTCTATTTAACTTCTCATAGGATAGGTTTTTAGATTTTAACCACTGAATTATAACTTCTATGGTTCAACCACACACATATTGAAGTTGCTGGTTTCAACAGTAAGTTCAATAATTTAAATAAAAATACACAATAAACTACTGCTAAAAACTATTAAAGTCTCTTAGAACTAGTTTTATACATTTAGATAAAAAAATACAGCTTCTAATAAAATAGCCACACAACCATTTCTGATCAATCTGAATACCAACCTATAGGAGTTGAAGCTCCTAAGCTTCCTCCAAAGTCATAACAGTTGCTTACCCTCTGCAGCTACTGCTTTCCCCAATTAATCCCTCACTACTACTACTAATTTCTCCAAAATTTCATGGCATGAGTTGTTTATCTCCCAATTACCGTAACTGACTACTGTCATTTGATTAAATGTAAGACCCTGAATTTTGTGAATATTTATTTATTTATTTAGTTATTTATTCTAATGTATAAACTGTGTTTATCAGGTTATTTTGTGGTTTGAGGGCTTAGCCCATACTCATATGTACAGGCGTTATATAGCCATTTTTCCGAAAAATAGTATTATTATCATTGGTATTCTTAAGGTGTAGTTATGTGATTTTAAACGCGAATAGATGCTGAACAGGTAGTGTCTTCCGTAGGCGAGCATGCATAGGATCAAGAAATGGGAGAGTATTCGAGCGAGCATGTAATAGGTAAGTAGACGAAAATGGAAAGTAGGGTTCGGGTTTATGAGAATGCGCTTAGCATAATTTCGGCAATATTTTCGTTAACTTTGGACATAAGGAGCATTGGCGATTTCGGCTGGAGGGCGACTAGGGCTTTCGTTCGGGAAGAACCATCTATCGCAAGTGCTGGAAGAAGGATTTCGGAGCTGATTTTACTTGGGTTATTTCCCTCTGCTCGAGAAGTTTAGTTCGATAGTTTTTTTTCATTCGCGCGCGTGGCCGAGAAGTGATCGGCCGGAGGTTTTCTCGTTCGGGAATAAGCACAGGTGAGTAGCACTGTTTTATCACTGGGTTTGTGTTTTGGGTTTTTCTCAAGCTTATTCGGATGCATGTTTTGAATATTTAGTAAGAGTATGAGGTTTTCTGTTTTGCTGGTTTTTCGGAAAGTTGCATGAACAGAGTCTCCGGATTGAAGTTTTAATTGAAAATGAAAGTGTTTAGATTAATTTCAAATATGGTTGGGAAGTGTTCTGGGAGTATTAGGAGTGTATTGGAGCATTTACAGACCTAAACCAACCGGCCAGACTTGTAGATCTTGGAATAACAGAGAATGAAAAATCACAGGGGGTATCCGCCCACCTCGCGCTCACCGGCGTTCACCTCGGAGGTAGGCGCCCTGTTAAAAATGACTTACCGTCGATCTCGCGCGAAGTAGAAAACAAGGCGCTCATCTCGCGCGAATCCCGCGCCCACCTCACGCCCACCTCACGCCCATCTCGCGCTCACCTAGCGTCGGGTGAGCTGCAGGTCGTTTTTACCCATTTTCTTCACCGCCGACCGGCGCTCACCTCGCGCCCACCTCAATAGGTGAGCGGCAGACCTATTTTGCTTACCGAAATGGAATTTCTGACTTGACCAAGAGTAATTGCACTTCTTAGGGGTTAAACCACTTCATTATTCACTTGGTTAGGAACCTGGAAAACCATTTTGCCTATGAAATTAATAGAGGAAAATGTTGTGAACATCTTATGAGTTTCAAGTTAGGTTTAGGTTACTTATGAGTATTGTGCCGGACACCGAACTAGTAAGAGTTACCAGTTACTTTTCCTTGTTCTATACACTGTTTTGATTGAGAAGTTCTTGTATTTCTGGTTTCACTTGTTGGAAACTTTATACGTATTGAATGATTTTCTTTGGTATGAATGGATTGAGTTTTACTTTCATATGACTTGTGTTATGGAAATGAGAAAGTACTGAATGTACTTGGGGTACTGCGTGGTCCAGAGGGACAGGTGATGAATTGTGATGAGAAATTTACATGATGTGGAAATGAATGTTTTGTTTTGATATTGAAATCGAGATTATACGATGTTTACTGTTTTGGTCTAGCTTGTCCTGGATCCAGATGTTTAAGCTTAGTAATGTGATGTTATTGTTGGTTGTTGGAATTGCATGGCCTTGTGTGTTGCCACGACCGGTGTAGAGCAGCCAGAAACCCTGAGTAGGCCTGGTTGTCAATGCAGAAACCCGGGGAGTAGGCCTGCATTGGATGACGAAACCCTGAGTAGGCCGTCATTTCAGAGTATCCGAAACCCTGAGTAGGCCGGAACTGTGTACATGGAGGTGTGGAGTGTCTACTTGGCATGTTTAATTTATCAACCAAACGATAGTCATGACATTGACCAACCGATGCGTTATTGTATTTAACTGAGATGTGATTTGTTTGAATTGAACTTGGGAAATTGATGTTGGCTGTTTAAACGTATTGTAGTGTTGTCGATGCATAGTTTTAAAATGTGATTCAACTATTTCTGCATGCATGTGCTACTCGCTGAGATATTCGTATCTCACTATGTTGTTGTTCTATTTTTTCAGATACTCGTGGTGAGGCGATTACTGGGGTAGATCCTGCTGAGGCATATAGGGAGGAAGACTACTATTACCTTCCTTAGACTTGTAGGTTATCTGTTCCGAATTTGAGAACTTGAATTAATTGAGATGTATTAAAGTAATTGGGAATGAACCATATGATTTCAGTTCAGTTTAAATGTTGAAATTTTGCATAAATGGGAATGTGCACTCTGTTAGGTTATAGATGTATGGTTATCCAGCGATCATAAATTGATTAGCGATCCTTGCCTAACCTCCGTGAGACGTGTTATATCTTTAATGAACAACACGGATCCGGGGCGTTACAGAGATGGTATCAGAGCCTTAAGCTGGAAAAAAATTTGAGGTTTAGATAGTATGACCATAGAAAACCCTGGGGAAATGTTGTGCGTACGCTAGATAAGACCATGAGGATTAGAAGAGAGTTCTTAACTAATGTGGTATTTTGTGCTTACAGGTATACATGGCCGGTAGAGGCAGACGTGCGAGGACTGTGGATTGTCCAGAGAGGGATGTACCACAGGAGCAGCCACCTGCACCACCACGGGGAGCCCCACCACCAGTAGAGGACATTTGGGCTGCGGTTGGCTCGCTTGCCCACCTCCTTGCGATGGAGAGGGAGGAAAGGATGAGTCAGACTGGGAATGGTAATGGCCAGCGAAATGGTCATGGAGCTGCGGTGGATCAGCAGCGGGTGAGAGAGGAGTTGTCCTTGAGGGACATTGACCAGTTCAGAAAGCTGACTGCCCCGCCGTTTTATGGAGTTCCAGATCCGTTGGAGGCGGAGAGCTGGGTAGCTAGAGTTGAGCGCATGTTTGATACGATGGACTGTCCAGAGGACCGGAGGGTGAGATTGGCTACCTTCACCCTAGAGGGCGAGGCACAGCATTGGTGGCAGTCATTACGGAGGCAGGCGGTAGATGGGATCCAGATGACTTGGGACCAGTTTAGGCAGGTCTTTTATGAGCAGTATTTTTCTGCAGAGGTGAGGTTGCAGAAGGAGAGAGAGTTCATGGATATCTCTCAGGGATCCTTGACCGTAGCACAGTACGAGGCTCGGTTTGCGGTTCTTTCTCGATTTGCTCACCATATAGTGCATGATGAGCCTGAGGGAGGGCATGTCGAGGAGGCTCGTGAGGAGGAGCCAGAGGCGCCACAGTTGGTTGGAGGTATTCTTTTCATTCATGGTAGATCAGCCGTATGCTTATTCGATTCGGGTGCTTCTAGATCTTTCATTACTCCTTTATGTGCATGCCGTATTGGTTTGGTTCCTTCCACACTCGAGTCCGAGCTACTTGTACACACACCATTGGGGGAAACCACTAGAGTACAGACCGTGTTTAGGGACTGCATGATCAGATTTAGTTCTTTGGAGTTGCCAGGGGACTTGGTAGAACTGGAATTCGGGGAATTTGATGTGATCTTAGGCATCGATTGGCTTTTTCGGCATCATGTGAGCATAGATTGCTATAGGGGTACCATTATGGTATGTCAGCCAGACCAGCCAGTGCACTGTTTCCGATGTGAAGGGTTGAGAACACGGATCAGTTTAGTAGCATCCATTGAGGTTAAGGAGGCAGAGTCTACGACACTTAGTCTTTCTAGTGTGCCTATGTAAGTGTGAAAACTCACACTCCTGTTATGGCAAATGATTGACAAATTATGTTTCTAATGAAGCTTCAAGATGTGCAGATTAAACAATGAAAATTCAGTAAATTCAGTAAAGAAGAAGAAGTTGGTGCCACCACACTGCTACCACACCGCTGCCACCCCCGCTGGCAGCACATAAGGGAATTCATGTGTCGAAAGCAAGGATCGTGCACCTGCCGCGTACTCTCCCGCTAGCAGCTCGCTAGCAGCGCGCGTTTAACAGATTCAACTCACTCTGAGCGGGACATGAGTTCGCTACCAGCCGTCTACTTCGATCGCTTCACGACGCTACCAGCGCTCGACGCGATCTGTGTTTTATTCTTTAAATAGACGGGTTGTAATTTTTAATGTGACTTTTCCTTTGGATCATTTGTTTTTCGAATCTTGAGGTGTTTGAGATTCGATCAAATCTTCTTTAGAAAGTCGGCGATCGAGTGAGGGGGAGATCTGAGATAGATCGCCTGGAATTGAAGACAGTGGATTCTTCTTCAATTCGGAACTTCATCTGATCGTGTGATCGCCTGGACTGGTGATTGGCCTTGATTGATGCGTAGGTGGATTCCTACTGCATTGGATCGTCTCAGTGGATTTTGAGAGGATTGCTGCGATCTGGATTGATCGTGTCCTGCAGCTTGTGGATTCAAGCTGTGTTGCAGTTCGTGGATTCGAATTGTGGATCACTGGTAAGTGATTGTTTACGATCTGGACTGATCGTGTTCTGCAGCTTGTGGATTCAAGCTGTGTTGCAGTTCGTGGATTCGAACTGTGGATTGCTGTTGAGTGAATCAAATTGTAAAGGTTAAGTATGTACTCCTTTGTAATTGTCTTTTCATTCAATAGTGGATTTTGAAGGGTTAGTCGCCTCATATAGACTCGAGGTTTTTCCCTGGATCTGGATCCAGGTTTCCTCGTATAATTCCTTGTGTACTGTTTCCGCATTGTTCAATTCTGAATTGTTATAGATCGTGGACCTTAAGAGTAGTCCTCTACTCTTTCAAGTGGTATCAAAGCTTATTCACTTTGAATTGCTATACATAGTGTGATCTAGATCTATAGCATGGATTTTGGAAAAGAAGGAGGATCTGCCTCTAGACCTCCTTTATTTGAAGGTAACAATTATTCTTACTGGAAAGCGAGAATTAGAGCTTACCTGAAATCAATCGATGAGCGTGTCTGGCTCTCGGTTTGTAATGGTTATCATCCACCTGTGATCACAACAGAAGTCGGTGTTGTGATCCCCAAACCCCATGATCAGTGGACTAAAACTGAATCTGATCAATGTGGATGGAATAACAAGGCAATGAATGCCTTATTTTGTGCTGTTAGTGTTGAGGAATTCAGGAGAATTTCCTCATGTGAAGTTGCTAAGGAAGCTTGGGACATCCTTGAGGTCACTCATGAAGGAACCTCAGCTGTCAAGCTGTCCAGACTTCAGAGACTTACTACATCTTTCGAAACTTTGTACATGAAAGATGATGAGTCTTTTGATGAGTTTTATGCTAAACTCTCTGATATTGTTAATTCTAGTTTTAATCTTGGAGAAAAAATCTCTACATCAAAGGTTATTAGAAAAATCTTAAGATCTTTGCCTGAAAGATTCAGACCTAAAGTAACTGCAATACAGGAGGCAAAAGATGTAGATAACATGAGAATAGAAGATCTGGTAGGATCTTTACAGACGTATGAGCTAGATCTAAATATTCCAAAAAGAAATAAAGGAATAGCTCTTAAATCTGTAAAATCTGTTAATACTGAAGAATCAGATAATTCTGATGTTGATATGGATGAACTTGTTCTCTTAGCCAAAAAGTTTAAGAAAATGTTTAAAAAGAAACAATTCAATTCTTCATCATCCATGGACAGATCTAATAGGAGATCTGATAAGAAAATGTCTGATCCAAGAAAGGAGAAGAAATCTTCTCAGAATGATGAGGTTCAATGTTACAAATGTAGAGGATTTGGACATGTTGCCTCTGATTGTCCCTCAAAAGATAAAAAGAAAAAGACTAATTATCAGGTTACTTGGGATGACAGTAACACTGATAATTCTTCACAATCTGATGAGGATATGTCTGCAAATTTTACTGCTTTCAATTCTTTTTACTCATCCTCCTCTGGTAGTTCAATCTCTGGAATTGCAGGAGATAACAAAGAGACTTTATCAGATGATGAAGAAGAACTACAAGAAGCATACAATCAGCTCTATAAGGAATTCAATAGAGCTCAGAAAAAAATCAAGAAACTGAGTAAAAAATTGAAGGAATCAGAAACAGAGAAAAATAAAGCTCTTGCAGAAATAGATTCAATAAACCAGAAGTTATTTGAAAGACATGCCAAAGAAGATTTTCTGGTAACTTCTTTAACTGAAAAAACTGAAAAACTAAAAGAAAAGGAAGCTCAGATCACTGTACTTCAAGGTAAAGTGAGTGAACTTGAGAAAGTTTCAAATTTAAGTAAATCTGATGTTTCAAATGTTTTTGCAGGAAATCCTCAAATTAATGAGGAATCAATTTCAAAAGAAGTTCCTGAAAGCTCAAATTCTGCTGGAAAAAGAATGAGTGTAAGTAATCAAAACAAGGAATCTTCACAGAAAATCTCTGCTGGAGAAGTAAGATCAACAGGTAAATCTTCAACTTCTGAGAAATCTAAATCTGTACAGTTTAGAAATGCTGGCAAGTCTAGAAATGCTGATTTTTCTGAAAATAGGTTTATACCTGTATGCCATCACTGCAATAAAAAGGGTCATATAAGACCAAAGTGTTATGCATTGTATGGTTTCCCTGATGGATATTTTGAAAATAAGAGAAAGGTAAATCAAAGTCAGTCCCTGGACTTATACAACAGATTTGACTCTCTGTTAAAATTGACTGAAACATTAAATCAGGAAGTCTCAAATTTGTCTAAGAAGCTTCCCTCAAAAACTCAAGTAGTTGATGAAGGTACTGTTCAGAAGACTTCTGAGAAACAGATTTGGGTAAGAAAAGATTCATTAGTTGCTAATGTGGTTCATGTAGCTTTAAAAGTTCATGATGTCAACATGTGGTACTTGGACAGTGGGTGTTCAAGACACATGTGTGGTCATAAGGCTATGTTCAGTACCTTTGAAGAATATTTTGGTGGAAGTGTTACATTTGGTGATGGAAGCACTTCCCAAGTTAAAGGTAAAGGAACTGTTACAGGTCCAAATGGAGTTTGCTTAAAGAATGTTCTATTTGTATCTGGTTTGAAAGCAAATCTTATCAGTATTAGCCAATTATGTGATTCCAGATTATTTGTAAATTTTACCAGAAAAGAATGCAAAATATTGGATAAATCTGGTAGAACTATTCTTGTAGGTGAAAGAACAAGTGATAATTGCTATGGGATTATTGGAAACAATGAGTGCTCTTTAAAATCCTCCATAGGCAATGAAATTGATGTGTGGCATAGAAGACTTGGCCACATTAACTATAGAGATTTGTCAAAAATCTCTAAGTCTGAGCTGGTTAGAGGAATTCCCAAGTTTGGGAAAAATAAAAAGGAAGGAATGTGTGGTCCTTGCAACCAAGGAAAGCAAATCAAAGCCACACATAAGAAAACCAACATTGTAGGAACATCAAGACCATTAAAACTGATTCATATGGATTTAATGGGACCTACAAAGACTGAAAGTCTGGGAGGAAAGAAATATATATTTGTTGCAGTAGATGACTACAGCAGATATACCTGGGTAGACTTTCTAAGAGAAAAATCTGAATGTTTCAACTGTTTTAAACATCTGTGCTGCCAAATTCAAGTTGAAAAGAACTTGCAAATAGGAAAGATTGTAAGAGTCAGATCTGACCATGGGACAGAATTTGAGAATCAAATGTTTTCCAATTTCTGTGAAGAACATGGAATCAAACATGAATTTTCTGCTCCTAAGACCCCACAACAAAATGGAGTTGTGGAGAGGAAGAACAGAGTTTTACAAGAAATGGCTAGAACCATGATGATAGCCAAGAAAATTTCAACAAAATTCTGGGCTGAAGCTATAAACACTGCCTGTTACATTAGTAACAGAGTTTATATCAGATCTGGATGGAAACAAACTCCCTATGAACTTTGGAAAGGAAAACAGCCAAATTTGAAATATTTCAGAGTATTTGGAAGTAAATGCTATATCTTAAGGGACAGAGAAAATCTAGGAAAATTTGATTCTAGAAGTGATGAAGGAATTTTTCTAGGATATTCTTCTTCTAGTAGAGCTTACAGAGTTTTCAATTTGCAGAAATCAGTTGTAATGGAATCTATTAATGTGCTAATAGATGATGAAGGTAATGACAGTGAATTTATGCAGGCTGTAGATGAAGAGGATGAAATCAGAGATGCTTCCTCAAGCATTGAAGTGGTTCCTCTGGCTAGAACTCTCAAAGACCACCCAACTGAGCAAATTGTTGGAAACATTTCAGATGGTGTCAGAACAAGACATCAGGTACATAATGAGGTAAGATTTTCTTCTTATCTCTCTCAATTTGAGCCAAAATCTTATAAAGATGCATTGTTAGATGATTCTTGGTTAAATGCTATGCATGAAGAACTGAATCAATTTACTAGAAATAATGTTTGGAAATTGGTTGAAAGACCCTCTGATCTGAATGTGATAGGAACCAAGTGGATTTTTAAAAACAAATCTGATGAGAATGGGATAGTAACCAGAAATAAGGCTAGGCTTGTTGCTCAGGGGTATACTCAAGTAGAAGGAATAGATTTTGATGAAACCTTTGCTCCTGTAGCTAGGTTAGAATCAATCAGATTACTGTTGTCTATTGCATGTTACTTGAAGTTTAAACTGTTTCAAATGGATGTTAAGAGTGCATTTTTGAATGGATATCTGAATGAAGAGGTCTATGTAGAGCAACCTAAAGGATTTGAGGACACAAATCATCCTAAATATGTCTATAAACTGAATAAAGCCTTGTATGGTCTCAAACAAGCTCCTAGAGCTTGGTATGAGAGACTTACCTTATTTTTACTTGAATCTGGTTTTATGAGAGGAAATGTAGATAAAACTCTCTTTATTCAAAGAGAGTCCAAACATATTTTGATTGCTCAAATCTATGTTGATGACATAGTGTTTGGGTCCACTTCTGAAAATCATGCTCACTTCTTTGCTGATTTAATGAAAAGTGAATTTGAAATGAGTATGATGGGTGAACTGAATTTTTTCTTAGGTCTTCAGATTTATCAATCTCAACAAGGAATCTTTTTCTCTCAAGCAAAATATTCAAGAAATCTTGTTAAGAGATTCAGCTTAACTCATGCTAAACATGCTAGAACTCCTATGAGTACTAGTTTAAGACTTGGAAAAGATGAATCTGGAAAGGTTGTAGACCCTACCCTGTACAGGGGAATGATTGGGAGTCTATTGTACTTAACAGCAAGTAGACTTAATATAAGCTTTAGTGTTGGAGTTTGTGCTAGATATCAGGCTAATCCTAAAGAATCCCATTTGAATGCTGTTAAAAGGATTATAAAATATGTTAATGGGACTATTGATCTGGGAATCTGGTTTTCCAAAGAGACAAACCCACATCTAACTGGATACACTGATGCTGATTGGGCTGGGTGTATGGATGACAGAAAAAGCACCTCTGGAGGTTGTTTTTACATGGGAAATAATCTCATTGCCTGGTTAAGCAAGAAACAAAACTGTGTTTCTCTGAGTACTGCTGAAGCTGAGTATATTGCTGCAGGAAGCAGTTGTACTCAACTTATTTGGATGAAACAAATGTTATCAGATTATGGGATAGATCAAGATCTAATGATTCTCTTCTGTGATAATCAAAGTGCCATAAATATCTCTAAGAATCCTGTTCAACACTCAAGGACCAAACATATAGATATCAGGCATCACTTTATAAGAGAGTTGATTGAAGACAAAACTGTTGTGATTGAATACATATCTACTGAAAAACAGTTGGCTGACATTTTTACCAAACCTTTAGATCAAAACAGATTTGAAACTCTTAGGAAATCCCTAGGAGTATGCTCTCAAAACTGAAAATCAGGTTCTGTTTTGAGTTAATTTTGATGTAAAATGTCTCACATATCTGTTCAAAATGAATTTGTGTGTTCTTATTACTAAGATCTGTTTTCAGGAAGATAGAGTGTATGCATATTGACAGAAATGTCTTATTTCTAACCAGCAACTTTGTCTGAAACACCTGTACGTATTGAAGCTTATTGTGTGGTAAAGCTTGAGATCTATAGGCTATCACCTTTGTGAAAAGAAAAGTTTTGGAAATGGCTGCCATAGAGATTAGAGTGAAAGCCACTGTAAATCTCGAAAAGAAAAAGATAAAGAAGGTATATTCTTGAAATGAACTGTAAACTCAGGTTTTTTAAGGGTCAATGCCTTCTTTAAAAAGAAAAAGAGATCAGAAAAGGCTACCTATCTCTGATGTGCGAAAGCCACCAAAATGAAGTTGGGATATGTCTATACTTTTCAAGATTGTTTACACTGAAATAGTCTTCTATATGTATGACGCGTAAAAGTCAAAAATGTTGCTCATTTCTCACAAGCATTGACTCATTAGTATGCATATGTACTTAATATCTTGAAGAAAATTTATAGTATGAGAAACCATAAATGAAATTTTGCTCTTTGATATGAAATGTACCACATCTGAATTAACTTTGATATGTACTTCAAGATCAGTTTTGTGATAAGTACTTCTTAGATTGAATAAGGTGATTATCTGGATGATTTTTGGTTAAGCTAAAATCTTAGCTTTGTGCTTGGAAGTAGGAGGATGTCATGAAAAATTAATCAAACCTCTTTTATAAATTTATGCATTGAATCTGTAGTTTTCTTTGTGTGTGCATGTGCACCTTCTACGCCGCCAGTTACTCGCTGGCAGCGTATTTTGTTTGCCTATATATAGGTCAAAGTGCGCTATTTTTTTTACCCCTGTTCTTTTCACCCTCTTCGCTTTTCCTTCGCTTCTCGCGTCGTGTCCCGGTGCTGCTGTCGCTGTCATCTTCTTCCTTCCTGTCTACTGTTCAGGTAAAATTTTTTTTACTATCTTCGTCCTGCTTCTCCATTTTTTCTGCTTCCTAGTTCTGTAGTTTTCTCTCCTTATTCGAAGCTAGGGTTTAGTAGTTTTGTTTTCAGCAATTAGGGCTTTCTCATTTTGTTGGTTGGTGCTGTTTGTTTTCTCTTTCTCTTCCATTTCTTTTACCATGCCTCTCAAGAGAAAGTCGAGAACAGATTCTCCTTCAACATCGTCTCCTCCTGTGAGGTCTCCTCCTGTGAAGTCTCCTCCTGTGAGGTCTTCTCCGGTTATTCCTTCTCCTCCAGTGAGACCTCCTTTCCCTTCTCACTCTTCTGAACCGTTTGTGGGGAATGGTTTATCTGATTTCAATACCTTCTTCAAGCACAGGCCTCTTCTTCTGGAAAGGGCCATCAAGCTTGACTCTTTTTCTGAATCCCCTTTCTACTCATTGTTTTCGGACAATGGTTGGAAAAAATTTGCGTTACTTGGTGGTTTTGCTTATCCGAACCTGGTCCGTGAATTTTACTCTAATCTTCATCAGCTTCATCTTGCCAATCAAGGCTCTGTCAAAGCCTATGTCACAGGAATTTCTTTCGACTTCTCGAAAGAGCTTATTTCCTCTCTGCTTGAACTTCCTCTTGTTGACTCTCCCTCCTTTAACTTTCTTGAGTCTCCTTCTGATCCTCCTATGGAGTCCATTATTCCGTCTCTAATAGTTGAGGGTGCTCCCACTTCCATTAAGAACAAGCCCAACTATTTGCCTCATGGTTCTCTTCAAGATCTTCTCCGGATCTTGAACTTGTTTGTCTGTGCTTCTCTTGTTCCTTCTGATCATCACTCAGAAATCTCTCACCATCGGGCAAGACTTCTTCATGCCATCTGGAACAGAGAAAGTATTTGTATTCCTTCCATTATCTTCCATCAGATTCTTCAGTCTCGGAATTTAAAATCCAAGACTGCTGCTCTTCCTTTTGGAATTTTCATCTCGTACATGTGTGTTCATCAGGGGGTTCTTCCTGATCCTACTGAATTGCTTATTCATCCCCGTCATCCCATTGCTTCCTCCACTCTGACCCGAAGTAAACGAGCTAGTCCGTTTCGGTTTGTATCTTCTGAACCCTCCTCTTCTCAGTCCTCTCTGTCCAGCTCTGATGCTGTGGCTATCATGGAGAAACTGAATTCCATGCAAGCTTCTCAGGAGGCTTTCAATTCAGAGGTTAGGTCTCACATGCTCATGATGAGCATGTTCAAATCCGAAACCCAAGAGAAGCTGGGGCAATTGATAAAGGATGTTGATTTCACTTGTGGAGAAGTACAAAGGGACGTTGCTGCTCAGCAACGTATGCAAAATGAAGCGGGTCATTTTCTGGAATGCATTCGGAAGACTCAGCTGGAGATGGATCACAAGCTCTGTTGGCTGCACTCCAGATCTCAAGATGCCTACAAGCACTACTCAAGGTCTTGGGAACCCAAACCACCATCCAGAAAGGGGGAGAAATTTGGATGATGCTACTGGAGTATCTGGTTCTGTTGATGGGTTGGCTGGGTTGGTGCTGATGCTTGCTGGTTGCTGTCTGCTGCTTGCTGCTGCTGATGTTTCGAATCTTATTGTTTGCTTGCTGTTTGGTGCTGTTATTCTTGTTGTGGATATGATGGTTGCTTTTTGTTATGGTCTGTTCTGGGTGTTTTCTCCTGAATATTTTTTTTATATAAGGGGAGTGTTAAGTAAGGGGGAGATAATATCTGTCTTTCCTTCTTAATGTCTGTCTGTCCTTCTTTCTTGCTGTCTGTCTTTCTTGAACAGTGTAAATGATTGTGGTATCTGTATATCTGTTTGTAAATGAATGAAATTCTGGATTAGTCCAAATCATTATGTCTCTGGTTAACAGTGTGGTTTTAAATTTCTTAAATGAAAATCATCATTAACTAAGGTTGATATTAAAATCTGGTGTAAGGTTGTTGTCAGGCATTTGCCAAGGGGGAGATTGTAAGTGTGAAAACTCACACTCCTGTTATGGCAAATGATTGACAAATTATGTTTCTAATGAAGCTTCAAGATGTGCAGATTAAACAATGAAAATTCAGTAAATTCAGTAAAGAAGAAGAAGTTGGTGCCACCACACTGCTACCACACCGCTGCCACCCCGCTGGCAGCACATAAGGGAATTCGTGTGTCGAAAGCAAGGATCGTGCACCTGCCGCGTACTCTCCCGCTAGCAGCTCGCTAGCAGCGCGCGTTTAACAGATTCAACTCACTCTGAGCGGGACATGAGTTCGCTACCAGCCGTCTACTTCGATCGCTTCACGACGCTACCAGCGCTCGACGCGATCTGTGTTTTATTCTTTAAATAGACGGGTTGTAATTTTTAATGTGACTTTTCCTTTGGATCATTTGTTTTTCGAATCTTGAGGTGTTTGAGATTCGATCAAATCTTCTTTAGAAAGTCGGCGATCGAGTGAGGGGGAGATCTGAGATAGATCGCCTGGAATTGAAGACAGTGGATTCTTCTTCAATTCGGAACTTCATCTGATCGTGTGATCGCCTGGACTGGTGATTGGCCTTGATTGATGCGTAGGTGGATTCCTACTGCATTGGATCGTCTCAGTGGATTTTGAGAGGATTGCTGCGATCTGGATTGATCGTGTCCTGCAGCTTGTGGATTCAAGCTGTGTTGCAGTTCGTGGATTCGAACTGTGGATCACTGGTAAGTGATTGTTTACGATCTGGACTGATCGTGTTCTGCAGCTTGTGGATTCAAGCTGTGTTGCAGTTCGTGGATTCGAACTGTGGATTGCTGTTGAGTGAATCAAATTGTAAAGGTTAAGTATGTACTCCTTTGTAATTGTCTTTTCATTCAATAGTGGATTTTGAAGGGTTAGTCGCCTCATATAGACTCGAGGTTTTTTCCTGGATCTGGATCCAGGTTTCCTCGTATAATTCCTTGTGTACTGTTTCCGCATTGTTCAATTCTGAATTGTTATAGATCGTGGACCTTAAGAGTAGTCCTCTACTCTTTCAGCCTATAGTAGCAGAGTTTGATGACATATTCCCAGACGATCTACCGGGACTACCACCACCTAGAGAGGTTGAGTTCAGTATACGACTCTTACCTGGCACGGCACCTGTATCCAAACCACCATACAGGATGTCCCAACCTGAAAATCATGAGATGAAGAAACAGTTGGATGAATTGGAAGCAAAGGGTTTTATTAGGCCCAGTGTATCACCATGGGGTGCACCAGTCCTGTTTGTCCAGAAGAAGGACGGGATGATGAGGATGTGTATAGATTACCGCCAGTTGAATCAAGTCACTATCAAGAATAAGTATCCATTGCCTCGGATTGATGACTTGTTCGACCAGTTGAGGGGAGCATCTTGGTTTTCTAAGATCGACCTGAGATCTGGATCCCACCAGTTGAGAGTAGCCCCAGAGGATGTAGAGAAGACGGCTTTCCGTACTCGATATGGGCACTACGAGTTTCGGGTTATGCCTTTTGGACTGACTAATGCCCCAGCTGTTTTCATGAACCTGATGAATCGGGTGTTTCACACACACTTGGACAGCTTTGTAGTTGTGTTCATCGATGATATCCTAGTGTATTCTCGAAGTAGAGAGGATCATGTAAGGCACCTCCGAACTGTATTGCAGACATTGAGAGAGCACAGATTGTATGCCAAGTTCAGCAAGTGTCAGTTCTGGTTGAGAGAGGTGAGTTTCTTGGGACACGTGATTTCTGGAAATGGTATAGCAGTGGATCCCACTAAAGTGCAGGCTGTTGCAGAATGGCCTAGACCTTCATCTGTGACAGAGATTCGGAGCTTCTTGGGGATGGCTGGATATTACAGGAGATTCATAGAGAATTTCTCACGAGTAGTCGCACCTCTATCCAATCTCACTAAAAAGGCAGTGAAGTTTGAATGGAGTGAGAAGTGTGAGAACAGTTTTCAGGAGTTGAAAGGTAAACTGTCTTCAGCTCCAGTCTTGATTGTGCCATCAGTGAGTGAGGGATTTTCGATCTATTGTGATGCTTCTCGAGTAGGGTTGGGCTGTGTTCTGATGCAGCAGAGACATGTGGTAGCCTATGCTTCAAGGTTGATACGCACTCATGAGAAGAATTACCCTACGCACGATCTAGAGTTGGCAGCGATCGTGTTTGCACTTAAGTTGTGGAGGCACTATTTGATGGGAGCCAAATTCGAGATATTCTCAGATCACAAGAGCTTAAGATATATATTTTCCCAGAGAGAGTTGAATATGAGGCAAAGGAGATGGATGGATCTTCTAAAAGATTATGATTTCACACTACATTATCACCCGGGCAAGGCTAATGTGGTAGCAGATGCACTGAGTCGTAGAGTTGTTTCTCAAGATGAGGTAGCCACACTAGCTGCTTTCATGGCTAGTCAGTGCACTCTTGTTGATACTGTTGTAGAATGGCCTGGGGAGTTCAGCACTCATGGGCATGGATTGATTATGGCACGAGTTCAAGCAGAGCCAGAGTTGATTCAGAGCATTCGGGAAGGTCAGTTGGTAGATCCCGATTTATTACGCATCAAGGGGTTAGTAGAGAAGGGTGATGAGGCCACGAAAGATTTTGATGTTCGGGATGGATTGGTGAGATTTCAAGGGCGGACTTGTGTTCCAAATAATGCTGAAGTCAAGGGATTGATCCTAGACGAGAGTCACAGGTCCAAATATGCAATTCACCCTGGGAGCACCAAGATGTACAAGAACCTAAGATCAGTATATTGGTGGTCAGGAATGAAGAAAGACATTGCGGAGTATGTAGCCAAGTGCCTCATTTGTCAACAGGTAAAGGCAGAGCATAGGAGACCTCCAGGTTTGATGCGACCTTTGCCGGTTCCTGAGTGGAAATGGGAACATATATCGATGGATTTTGTGAGTGGGCTACCGCCTACAGCTAAGAATCACAACGGCGTATGGGTGATTGTGGATAGGCTAACAAAATCAGCTCACTTTTTGCCTTACCAGACCACACAGACTTTGGCATCATTGGTAGAGCTGTATACTCGAGAGATAGTCCGGTTGCATGGGGTTCCAGTGTCCATTGTATCGGATAGGGATTCTCGGTTTACCTCGCATTTTTGGCAGTGTTTCCAGGAGGCCATGGGAACTAAGTTAAGTTTCAGTACTAGTTTCCACCCACAGACCGACGGCCAGTCTGAGAGAACTATTCAGACTCTAGAGGACATGTTGAGATGTTGTGTCCTGGATTGGGGTGGCAATTGGAGTAAGTATTTACACTTAGCCGAATTTGCTTACAATAATAGCTATCAGGCTAGTATACAGATGGCACCCTACGAAGCACTTTATGGCAGGATTTGTAGATCTCCTGTGTGTTGGGTGGAGGTAGGAGAGAAACAGTACTTTGGGCCTGAGATTATACAAGATAGTATGGAAAAGGTGAAACTGATTAGACAGCGGTTGTTGACTGCACAGAGTCGTCAGAAAAGTTATTCAGACACCCGACGACGTGAGCTGAAATTTGAAGTGGGAGACCAAGTGTTCTTGAAGATATCGCCTTCCAAAGGAATCCTGAGATTCGGGAAGAAAGGGAAGTTGTCTCCACGTTTTATTGGGCCATTTGAGATTGTGAAGGTGATTAACCCGGTAGCTTATAAGCTAGCTTTGCCAAACCATTTAGCAGGAGTCCATGATGTATTCCACGTATCCATGTTGCGGCAGTACATAGCGGATCCTAGTCACGTGATAAATCCTGAACCTTTAGTGATCCGAGAAGATCTGACATACGAAGAGAGGCCAGTTCAGATTCTAGACCGTCGTGAGCAGATTCTTCGCACCAAGGTTGTTCCCTTAGTGAAAGTGCTATGGCAGAATCATACTGTGGAAGAATGCACTTGGGAAGGTGAGGAAGAGATGAAGAAGAAGTATCCGGAATTGTTTGCTCTTTCTTGAGGTAAATTTCGAGGACGAAATTTCTTGTAGGAGGGGAGGATGTAAGACCCTGAATTTTGTGAATATTTATTTATTTATTTAGTTATTTATTCTGATGTATAAACTGTGTTTATCAGGTTATTTTGTGGTTTGAGGGCTTAGCCCATACTCATATGTACAGTCGTTATATAGCCATTTTTCCGAAAAATAGTATTATTATCATTGGTATTCTTAAGGTGTAGTTATGTGATTTTAAACGCGAATAGATGCTGAACAGGTAGTGTCTTCCGTAGGCGAGCATGCATAGGATCAAGAAATGGGAGAGTATTCGAGCGAGCATGTAATAGGTAAGTAGACGAAAATGGAAAGTAGGGTTCGGGTTTATGAGAATGCGCTTAGCATAATTTCGGCAATATTTTCGTTAACTCTGGACATAAGGAGCATTGGCGATTTCGGCTGGAGGGCGACTAGGGCTTTCGTTCGGGAAGAACCATCTATCGCAAGTGCTGGAAGAAGGATTTCGGAGCTGATTTTACTTGGGTTATTTCCCTCTGCTCGAGAAGTTTAGTTCGATAGTTTTTTTTCATTCGCGCGCGTGGCCGAGAAGTGATCGGCCGGAGGTTTTCTCGTTCGGGAATAAGCACAGGTGAGTAGCACTGTTTTATCACTGGGTTTGTGTTTTGGGTTTTTCTCAAGCTTATTCGGATGCATGTTTTGAATATTTAGTAAGAGTATGAGGTTTTCTGTTTTGCTGGTTTTTCGGAAAGTTGCATGAAACGAGTCTCCGGATTGAAGTTTTAATTGAAAATGAAAGTGTTTAGATTAATTTCAAATATGGTTGGGAAGTGTTCTGGGAGTATTAGGAGTGTATTGGAGCATTTACAGACCTAAACCAACCGGCCAGACTTGTAGATCTTGGAATAACAGAGAATGAAAAATCACAGGGGGTATCCGCCCACCTCGCGCTCACCGGCGTTCACCTCGGAGGTAGGCGCCCTGTTAAAAATGACTTACCGCCGATCTCGCGCTCATCTCGCGCGAAGTAGAAAACAAGGCGCTCATCTCGCGCGAATCCCGCGCCCACCTCACGCCCACCTCACGCCCATCTCGCGCTCACCTAGCGTCGGGTGAGCGGCAGGTCGTTTTTACCCATTTTCTTCACCGCCGACCGGCGCTCACCTCGCGCCCACCTCAATAGGTGAGCGGCAGACCTATTTTGCTTACCGAAATGGAATTTCTGACTTGACCAAGAGTAATTGCACTTCTTAGGGGTTAAACCACTTCACTATTCACTTGGTTAGGAACCTGGAAAACCATTTTGCCTATGAAATTAATAGAGGAAAATGTTGTGAACATCTTATGAGTTTCAAGTTAGGTTTAGGTTACTTATGAGTATTGTGCCGGACACCGAACTAGTAAGAGTTACCAGTTACTTTTCCTTGTTCTATACACTGTTTTGATTGAGAAGTTCTTGTATTTCTGGTTTCACTTGTTGGAAACTTTATACGTATTGAATGATTTTCTTTGGTATGAATGGATTGAGTTTTACTTTCATATGACTTGTGTTATGGAAATGAGAAAGTACTGAATGTACTTGGGGTACTGCGTGGTCCAGAGGGACAGGTGATGAATTGTGATGAGAAATTTACATGATGTGGAAATGAATGTTTTGTTTTGATATTGAAATCGAGATTATACGATGTTTACTGTTTTGGTCTAGCTTGTCCTGGATCCAGATGTTTAAGCTTAGTAATGTGATGTTATTGTTGGTTGTTGGAATTGCATGGCCTTGTGTGTTGCCACGACCGGTGTAGAGCAGCCAGAAACCCTGAGTAGGCCTGGTTGTCAATGCAGAAACCCGGGGAGTAGGCCTGCATTGGATGACGAAACCCTGAGTAGACCGTCATTTCAGAGTATCCGAAACCCTGAGTAGGCTGGAACTGTGTACATGGAGGTGTGGAGTGTCTACTTGGCATGTTTAATTTATCAACCAAACGATAGTCATGACATTGACCAACCGATGCGTTATTGTATTTAACTGAGATGTGATTTGTTTGAATTGAACTTGGGAAATTGATGTTGGCTGTTTAAACGTATTGTAGTGTTGTCGATGCATAGTTTTAAAATGTGATTCAACTATTTCTGCATGCATGTGCTACTCGCTGAGATATTCGTATCTCACTATGTTGTTGTTCTATTTTTTCAGATACTCGTGGTGAGGCGATTACTGGGGTAGATCCTGCTGAGGCATATAGGGAGGAAGACTACTATTACCTTCCTTAGACTTGTAGGTTATCTGTTCCGAATTTGAGAACTTGAATTAATTGAGATGTATTAAAGTAATTGGGAATGAACCATATGATTTCAGTTCAGTTTAAATGTTGAAATTTTGCATAAATGGGAATGTGCACTCTGTTAGGTTATAGATGTATGGTTATCCAGCGATCATAAATTGATTAGCGATCCTTGCCTAACCTCCGTGAGACGTGTTATATCTTTAATGAACAACACGGATCCGGGGCGTTACATTAAATCTTCTACAACAAAATTTAGGAGTTTAAACAAAAGATTCTCATTTCTGTTGGAATAGCTGCACTTGGCTATCCAATAATGAGTGGACGACCACTTTAGTTCTACCCCTCACCAACCCTACATCAAACCCATAGATTAGCTTCTATAAATTTAAAACCAAGAGGTGCATGTGTAACCAAATAGCCGCACCAGCTAACCAGGATTGATTGGGCGCCAACTTCCAAATCTGCTGGTCTCAACAGTATTTTAATTCAATTCTTTTATAATTCAGTTTTATGAAATCTTTTACTTCAAGAAGGTGAATGGAGTGGGCGCCAAGTGAATAGTACCCTGCGCCACACTAAATCCTCATTGCATTAGAATTTTTCTGCAACCAGCAACATGAAATCAATTCCAAATGGTTTCATTCGATTTTTCTTCTATATTTCCTTTCCAACACACTCCAAAATATCAATTAAAACAGCAAACACACACCTGAATTAAATTGAATTGAATTTGCTACTGATCTGAGTATAAGCGCCAAGAATTTTTGAAACAAAGGTGCAGCAGAAAATGTTTACTCAATCTATGTTAACTTTCCAAAATTTTGTCTAAACCATCCAACTTGGAATCTAATGGTACCACTCACTAGAAGGATTTCGAGCTAATCAGATCCCTAATTGTGGTTTAATAATAATCACAAAAGGATAAAAACAAGCTGGGCGCCAACCCAGTTAGGTTAGCAACACTTGGCGCCCTACCATAAATAAAGGAGATCAGTTACAGTAGTAGCAATTCCACCTTAACCGATCCATTCTTCTTTCGTTAATCCATCTCCAGCATGTTTCTCAAAATCTAAATAATCTATAGGAACATTCTTGAATCTAATTCATGCAAGACATCTTTCCATAGAGACTTAGCCACCACTCATCATTCTAACAGAAAATTCCAGCAACTCAAACATACATTCAATTTGTTTATTCAATTTAACTCAATCAAAACTAAAATTGGAAATGCTACTTACACCTTGCATTTGAATCACTTCTAGTCTAATATTAAACCTCTACTCAGACCTTAAACACACATTCAGATTTAATTTAACCATTACAGAGATAACACTTACCATGGTCGTGTCATGCCTATCCTTCAACCGAAAACTCAACTTCAGCAAAAACAATTCCAAATCTGACATGAACTACCTTGCATTTGATCTACCATTTCATAATCAACATAACCTTAATCAGCTAACTACCCTCCTGATATGCTCTGGGATTTATTGAACTAAATACCATGTACGATCAGATATAGGCAACAAAAACAGTAAAAACAGGGTCGGATGCATGCTTATCCTAACTCCAAAATTCTCCACTTTAAACCATTTAAATCAAAACGAATGTGTGCTACTCACATGATAGAAGCAAGGCTGCGTTAGGAACCTCTTCAAATCACTAATAAGTTCTGATCTCCTGCTTCCAGCAATGAACGAAAGGACGGCTCTCAAATCTGAGCACAGCTGCCAAGAGCTCCTCAGTTCTTATGAACACACTCCAAGCTTAGCTCCCAAACCCTAGCTTCTAGTCTGCTCTCCTCCCTGGGATTTCCTCTTTGGCTGTCAGTTCCTCAAAACAAAAACCAGCGAATTCTTTCACTTGTATTTATAGTTTTCGCTCAACAGTGACCTAAATCACTTTCCCTTGTTGTGCCACACTACCACAAGTCTCCTACATCAGCAATTGTTATATTTTTACACACTAAATTTCCACATCAGCAACCAATTTAAATCTCACACTAACACTACATACGTTTTTTTCTCCTTACCTTAATAAATAAATAGTTCTCCAAGATGATTCACACGGATCTTCATTTAAGCCCATATGGTATCCTTTTTTGCAAAATCCACCAATTAGTTTTTATTTAAGATACTAAACTAATAATTTTTTTTTCATAAAAATTAGGGATTTTACACTATGTGTGAGCGTACTTCCCTTGCAAGTTAGTTTGCTCTGGAAGGTCCTATGTCTAGAGGGACACCCCGGTGAGCCGCTAGTGATTTCCTGTACATGTGGATAAGTGGTCACCTCCATGTATTGATTCCGGTGCTGCATGCTGGTGGTACATGCCAACTCTGTTGAGTTCGTGCGCAATAAGTTGATGACTATGACTCTTGTCTAAAGCTGCGCTGCATGGGGCTTGAGTATCATTAGTAACACTACCCCTAAGCTGCATGGTGGTATAGCATTTAGTTGGGTGTCATCTCAAATACTTATCATCTTTGTGAGTCTTGCAATGACATGTGTTTTATCGCCTTTGTTGGTTTTACCTCGATAACATCTAATTGTTGGTATTTATGCATGATTATTTGTCTTATCGCTTTATTTGGAATTGTCATCGATAACTTGAGTTCATCGCTTAATCATGGATTAATCGCATACCTCATGACTATTTGCTTACATTAGACTGTTTCTAATTGCATGCACCTGCTACTTGCTGAGATGTAAATCTCACTCTGTTTTCCCCTATTTTTCAAGTTGCTTGGAGAGATCGCGAAGATGGGGTTTTTAATTCGATGGGTAGAATTGCAATTGGTATTAATGTCACATGTTGATTAGACAAATGTTATTGTAAATTGAATAGATTAAATGGAACAACGAATTGTTTTATTTTCCACCATAACTCTGATGTAATTAATTAGTTTTAAAATTTATTGTGAATCTTAGTTCGTATCTGACCCCAGCTTCGTGGTAACAGTTCGGGTTTGGTTGTTGAGCCGGACTTTGGTTGTTACAGTAGCGAACCGGGTTCGGGATGGGTGCCGTTTTGCACTGACTCGGGTTTGAGGCGTTACATTCCCAAATAGGTCCCAAAATCAAATAAACTGTAATAAAAAATCTGTATACCATTCATAGATCTAATTCGGAGATGCTTTTTCTTCCGTTACATTGAGTCTATACATGGATAGAACTATGAATATAGCTAAAACATTACGCTAAATTATTATCAAACTTATCATTTTATATCAACCCCTAAAATATATGTTTGTAAAAAACTTCAACAAAATTTTTCGGTAAAACAAAGAGAATCGAAGTCGGAAACACACAAGACCTAATGGTGCATTCACAATAAGGAGACAAAAAAAGTTATATTTCTAGGGGTATGTAACGCCTCAGATCCGTGTTGTTCAATAAAGATATAACACGTCTCACGGAGGGTTAGGTATGGGCCCACATTTCATAGATCAATTCCATTTATTAACATAGGACAAACATCAGAGTGCGAAATTATAGATTCATTTATTAAGCGTGGGAAATCTAATCAACATGAAGGTTAATAGTTCTAAACCAATCTGAATATCAACTAAGATTGTTCTATTAAAATTTTCACAGTTCAAAACCAGAAATGAAACCTACTAATCTCTAAGGAAGGTAGTAATCCTCTACCCTATAGTAATCAGCTGGCTCTACCCCAACATATGGGTCCTCATCGAGAGTATCTGAAAAACAAAACAAAACAAATATAATGAGATACGAATATCCCAGCAAGTAGTACATGCATGAAGAAAGCAATTTATATCAGTTCTAAAATATGCCACGAATAATATTCGATCACGAGTAAGCAATAAGAATTGTCATAAATTCAGAAATCACAAGTTCTCAATAATCGAGTAGTACAAATGTTCAAACAGCAATGATAACCCATACACAAGTGGCCAATGCCATGAAGTTCACTTATATTGTGTAATTCACATGTTGGAGTGACATCCAAGCTTCCTAGAACACAGTCCGGTCAACATAGACGCGGAACTTTGAAATGACTCCCTACCAAGGAACTTTGTCATTCAATGCCGGCCTACTCCGGGTTTTGGCATTGAAAACCCGGCCTACCAAGGATCACGGGCTGTTCTACCCTGGTGATGGAAACACTCATGGCCATGCAATTACCATAATAAAGCCAACTCATTACATTACTAAGCTTGGTCTAGGATCTGGGACAAGCTAGACCAAAACAAAATAACTCAACACATAAACCAACCTTTGGTAACAAAATATATCAACTCTGGTATCACAATTTCTAAAACAAATCAATTTTATCATGGGTCACTCAAGACCAGGACAATATCTCATGGAACTTCAAATGTAATTTTAAACCAAAGAACAATATTCAAACCATTTTGTATAAGCATTTACTCATGTAAAACCATTTTTATAAATTCTGTCTAGCACAATATAATTTGATAAAACTACATTTAAATAATACCACCATATGAAATTCAGTAGTAAAACATGGATTACCAAAATACTGGAGATCAGCAAGAGTTATGTTCCATTACTTCTATTTGGTTGGATGATAGTTTTCTAAGTTCTTCTCTTATTATTATTTGCTAAAGCTCCTTGGTTCCTCTACTGGAAATTTGCTATCCTTTAGTAGTAATTAGATGAAAGAATTGAAATACACAAATCCATGAACTGAGGCATACCAAATAGCAACTATCCAAATAACAAATACCTTAAACCTAACCTTTAATCACCATAAATTCGTCCAATAATTGATAGTATAATTTTAGTAAGATATAATCACTTGAAACTATTTCTAGCATCTTAATTCAACTCCTAGATAGGTTTTTGAACAATGAGATTGGAGAAAACCACTAAAAATCACTTAGCCGCACTTGATCTTGATTTTGGGTAGGTGCGCTGACCTACTGACAGTGGGGGACAGTAGGCGGCACTCAGCAGATCCAAAAAAACAACTGCTGCTGAGTACCGTTGAGCTCTTGTCAGTCGGTGGCACTCAGCGCATACTCCCCTGTTTCTTCGACATTCAATTTAATCACTGTTAACTTCGATATCACTAATCCATACTCAAAATACCTCCCACAACCATTTAGAACCAATTCGAATTTAATTCCACTAAGATTATTCTCTGAATCCAATAGTTAACTCGTAAAAACAGTTTCAGTCGTCAATAACAAATTACAGCATATAATCTCAATTCAGCTCATGCATTCGGCTTCAAAACCCAAAGGAAATCTAATGCTACTTACTTGTTTAGCTAAACAATTCCTCTAGCTTTGAAATCTCTGATCAAACACTTCTGAAATGAGCAATTCCATAGTTGATTGCTTTTGATCTACACGAACATCCAGATTTGTTTAGAGTTGAGCTCGATCTCCCTTTAATAACTCAAATTCAACCTAAATTGCCACAATTCACTTACCTGATCTTCTCTTGATATCAGCAACCAAGATTTGATCGCACCTCTATATTTTTGCAGTCACTGAGCATCTCCAATCAACGAGAATCCTCCTCCGATGAATTCCAGACACTATCACTTAGACGAACACTTCAGAATTTATCTCCTCTCCACTGCTCAGCTCACAGCAATTTGCCTCTGATGAACAAACGAACCATCGCTTGAAATGTATGGCATATTTATAGGCTCAATTGGCGCTCAAACCACTCCTTGATTCGCCAAGTGCTCACCCACAGTATCCTCTCTACACCAATACTTCTTATCCCTTGATTTAATACCATGCCACTCCAGCAATAATGGTCTAACATCCAAACCAACCTGAATTAATTTTTATAATGTAATTATCTTTTCAATTAAGTTGTAACCATCACATACCTTAAGTTACCATTCTGCTCACTTAATTTCCTGAAATACCAAAATTGCCTTTGCTCTTCAGTTATCTGAAAATTCACCAATAAGACTTAATTAAAATTATTAATTAATCCTCACAATTAATATTAGCAAAAATTTGGGATTTTACAGGGTACTCGTAAACCACACGGATTCATACCAAGTGTTTACAGTCAGAGCACTAAATTAGCATACGAAGTAACTATAGGATATTACTGATGCCATACCAGAAATCCAAAACTCGGACATCGCAGATGCTTATTGAGAATAACAACACCATACAGCCCATATCATTCAATGAACACACAACTCGATCAGTGGAAACTAACAAACTAATAAACAAGAGTTCCAAAAGAAAAAAGATAGAACCTCCTTTTGCCAATATCCTTCCCATTATCAATGGCATTTCTCTAACGTACACATTAGGAGAAAAACGCATGTAAAGAACTACCCATCACCACCGATCTCCTAAAGATAAAAAAAAAAATTTCCTATTAGTAAGCCATCGAGCTGGCGCTAAAACGCTTATGACAGCTGGCTGCACAATCAGGAGCTGACCAATCTATTTTGAAACTTTGAAATTAAAAATTCTTACCAACACGCATTGCAGAAATCTTAATCTTGAATCCCACTAAAATATGTGGAGAAATCTAAACAATCAACTAAAAAGGATTGCTAGAAGGGCATTACATTCACGTAATCCTCATTTTCATTCAGCTTGAGACTTTTGGCGTTTAGCTTTCTGAAGAATGGGATCTTTAATCTGACCACAATGTTCAGAAATAGTAGTGTCATTTGCCAAGCTTGATTCAGTAAGTAATGGTTTGATCATTCGGGATGGAAAGCCACTATGCGTGGGAGTATCCAACTACAGAAAATGACTATTACCATTGGCGACGAGACAGCGGTTGGAATATAAATATTGAAAATAATGAAAATAAAGCTTATGGTGACATGACCTGCTATTTTAAAAAATAAAAATAAAAATCCAAATTCAATGAAACAAGACCACTAACCAAAATGGTGAAAATAAGAATTCAAGCAAAGAGGGGAAGATTCATTCCTACTGTACAAGAAATCAAGTGAGATGGAAAATTTTACAAAATTCTAGGAGGAGCCTTGCTCGTAGAGCTATTATTGTACTGCTAGCCTTTGTAGATGATCCAAGAAGACCTCAAAGCTCACATCATTCATAAAGATGACATCCCCTCCCGGCACTAGGAGTGCATCTGAGTTGTAAGTGGTTGAAGGATTCAATTACGTTTTAAACATTTTAAAGAGAAAGGGGAATAAAACAGTAACTATAGATTTACACATATTCAACATACCACATGAGTTGGTTTAAAGTAAATAAGCAATCTAATTAACCAATTCAAGCATTATCTTAGAACTAACTGAACAATAAGCTCCTGATGAAAGTTCATGAGCAAAGGATTATCTTGGGTTCTGCACATGACATAAAAATAAAAACAATAAGTGCCTAGACACATGAAATGGTCAAGAATATGTATGTTGGCATTTTTTTAGTACCTGTCCTATATACGAAGACATCATGCTTCTCATCTCTTCCATCTGTTGCTGCACTTGTTGCTTTACTTTTTGCTTTATTTGCTGCACCTGTTGCTCCACTTTTTGCTTTATTTGTTGCGCCATCTCTGCATCTCTACTATGTAGTTGCTCCTCCAAGCTTTTCACTTTTTCTTGTAGCACGTTTACTTTGACTGGCGGACTAGAAGGGCCACAGTTGCTTGAAGATGAGTGTAACACCCCGGTTCTGGGTCCAATTTCCAAAACCCAAGGTGTTATAGTAAGTAACAAAAGCAACTAAAATATGGAATAATTTAAAACTTTTTCTAACTTTATAAGCAATGTAAATGCAGAAAATTGAATTCAAATTCTCTTTATTCATCAATAATTATGATATACAAGGATTTCAATTACATGAGCAATCCTATATCTATATGGACTACCTAGCTACAACTAGCACACAACTTGATGTCCTCACCAAGAGTACCTGAAAAATGGGAGAAACCGGAGTGATAATAAATCTCAACAAGTAGCAAGGTGCATGCACGAAATCAGTCAATGTTTATATAAAATAAGTCATGAGGTGTACAATTAAACCAACAACATCAACAAGAAAATCGATAATATAGAGAAATCACGGCACACAACATACTACGTCTGTGACATCACAGGACTAATGGAATTGTAAACAGAGTCCTACAAACATGTGCCAATATGCTACCTCACCGACTTACAGTGGACCAGCCTCCTTGTAGTCTGGCTATTCAACACCAATGGAAGAACCCACCACCAATCAATAATCAATAACCAGCCGCCTTGTAGACTGGCTATTCCAAATGGGTTAGCATGTATGGCCCAACCAATCCAGGAGTGTGTAACGTAGCGACTGACCAATCTAGGAGCAGTACCATCCTCGAGATGATGGAATGCCTATGACGCAAATTTAGAAACTCCAGAAAACAATTTCATTTACTAGCTACTTTAATGGATCCATGTAAAAGCTAAGCCTGCTAGACACAGCTCACAATCAAAAACTCTAAATAACTTAATAACATATCAATTAATAATGTAATTGCGAAACCCACACGATTATGGAAAACCAAACCAGGGAATGGACATACTTCTCAATAACACCCACCAAATACAGAACCTCATTTGTATAACAATAACCAAATCCGCCCTGCAGAACCAATAAACCAGGCACTTGCCTTGTCACAACTATGACCCAAAATCCAACACAAGATGTACCAAGTCATATGTCAAAACTCCAGGTTTCAACGGCAAAATAATCCAAGTATATACATAAATCATTTGGAGCTCAAAGCATGCTCAGATAGTTCAAATACAGGTGTAGGAACTTCTAAAATCAAGTTTTGTTTAAAAGTCAATAAATCAATACATTACCAATGTTCCTAACTCTTGATTAAAACTTCTCTATTTTTACTATCTATTAATGTCTAACTTTCCCTCATTTAGAACCCAAGGTGGCAAAACTTATTAACTCTGTTATTTAGTACTTCCAGAAGGTATTTTAGGTCTATATTGAAGTTTAAGAAAAGGTTAGGTTACCCAAAATCATATCTAAATAGGTTGTGACTTTTTTTACTTAAAATATCTCCAAAAGTTTCATATTTACAATCATCATCCCAAATTACTATTCTTTAATTCAAATTTAATTCCGCCACTTCTTACATCTCAAATTAACTTAGTTATAGGTGTTACAACTTTAGAATTTACAGAAAAATATTAAAAATTAAATTTTGGCACAAATCCCAAAATCTGGAATTTCTGACATTGGTCGCTCGAAGAGGCGCTCGAGCGACTGTTCTAGAGGTTATAATTTTAGGTTTTGTTTTAGATACATAGGCAGGTTGCCCGTGGTTGCGCTCGAATGGTGTATCAAGAGACTTTTTTTCATGTTCTGGTTTAAGGTATAAAGATAGGGCGCTCGAGTGACTGTTCTAGCGTTCTGCCCAAAACTCAGTTTTTCTGGGTTTTTCATAATTTTTGAAACTTCTCAAATTCCTATGGTTTTATATTGTTTCTAAACATCTAAATTTCATTCCAAATTACTTCTAAAACAATCTTAATCAAATCTTGATGATTAAAATTTATCTAAGATTTCTTTCTAAATTAAACCACCCATGAGCAACACTTTTCTTGATTCTTAAAGAGAGATTTAAATCACCAAATCAAAACTTTATAATCATCCGACTTTTCCAATGAAATCCAACTTAAAACCAATATGATCAAACATCAAAATCACAAAAAAACATGCAGTTCCTCCAGTTTCAAGTGTTTGCTACTTGCCTTTTTGATGAACCCAGATTTTTCAGAACTTCTTCTGTGCCCGCTTTTGGAGCTCGACCGCACCCCTCTAAACTTCTCCAATTTAGATCTCCACTGTCCAATTTGAAGTCCTCCATGAGTAGATCCAAACCCTAAAATTTCAGCCCATTCCAACGGTTGGATCTTCCTATCTCTTTGTTCAAAGTTGGCTAGTCGACATCTCTGTAACTCCTTTTTCTTTCTAAATCTGATTTTCCACCAACTTCTGGGTTAATTCGCACCACCTTAGACTCCTCCAAATCCGATCATCACCATTTATAGTAAGGTATCCCATGTATAGATCATAACCTTAAAATTTCATGATGATCCAACGGCTGAATCTCTGGGGATTGTCATTCAAAGTTTGCTGGTTGGACCTCTGTAGCACATCCATTTTTCTTTTCTTCCCTCTCTTATCTCTCCTCTCTTCTTCCCTTTATTTTTCTCCCAAGCCCAAGCACGAATTTCTTCTCTTTTCCCTCTTATTTTGGCTTACTTTCCAAACCTTAAACCTTCCCTAGGCATTCCCTTTTATAAGTTCTCTTAATTAGAAGTCTCACTAGGTTTAGGAGTCCTTTTAAATAGGATTCCCACTCTCAATTCCAAACCTTCCTATCTTAACCCTCATTCTAATTCCTCTTTTAAGTATCTTATATAAAAGAAGGATTTATTTTAATTTATTTTCGTGCTAATTTAATTTCTTATTTTAAAATATTACTAAAACACCCCAAAGCTCCTCTTATCCTCAAATTTAAGGCTCCTTATCAACCATAATCACCAATATGCCCTTTTGTCCTACTTTGAAGCCATAATTTGCTATTTAAATCCAAACCTAACCCAAATTAAGTCTAGTTAAATATTTCAAGTCTAATAATTATTTACTTACTCAATATCTTAATTTGGCTAATTGGAAAATGACTAAAATACCCTTTCCTTGAAATTCCATATTTAAGCTTTGGATCTTTTTTCAAAAATTCTCCTCTTTATTCCTCACATTAATCTTAACCATATAATGCACTTGGATTAATACCTATCGTCTCCATCATTCATATTTAAGTCACTCTCCCAATTTATCTAAATCAACCATGCTCTTTCCTATTTAAATGAGGTCACTGTTTAAATTACTAATTACTCAAAATTATTGATTATTTATTTAGTTACTAATATCTCTTTAGATCATAATATTATTCTTCTAATACCTAAATTAAATCTTAACTTCTCATTGTTTAGGCTTATTTAATTTACTTTATTTTAGGAAAATCCAGGGTTTTACAATGAGCCCCATATTTTAGTGGGAGTAGGGCCCAACACATATCCTCTAATTCGGTCATGTCTTTCAAGACCCATAACCTACGAGAACACATCATTCCGACCAATAGTGTCTTGTGAACCCTCTTCCATCAACTCACGCATATGTCTCTGAAGAAAAATTTATAGCAATTCATTGTTATTGTTCTATATGACCAATTTAATATTTAAAAATATAGAAATAATTACAAGAACATTTTCGATTTGAATTTAAAATGTAATTACTTACAATTTTTTTCCTCAGCATCCTCATTTACTGGTGTATTGTCCTTACGAGTGTATGTTTTTATAAACATTTAAACTCAGGTAGGCGAGGCTTTGGTTGAGCTTCACTCCATCTAAAAACATTATGGGTGATTAAAATATAGTTAAATATTCTATTGAGAAGAAAAAATAGTTATCCAAAATGTGGATTTCTATTTCTGAGTTTGATATAAAAATTACTTTACCAATGAGAAGCTATATACCTCACGTTATCGTACATTCGCAAACGTGGTTGAGCCAGTCGTATGTCACAACGTTTGCTTTAATCGATTATTCTTATTTCTTTCATAGTGTTCCTACAATACACCAATTGACTATTATAAATGGTAGAAACTAATATGACATAAGTTATAATTTGTATAAACATACACTTTGTAAATGAACTCATACATGTCCAAATTATATATTTTAAATTCTTAAATGATTTCATACCTTCCCAGCCGATGAATTCCAGAAGTGGATGAGAGCAAGCCATTGTTCTTCTAAAACATCATGTGGCTTTGCAGCATACCTCTCTACGTCTGTCTCAAATGATTTCATACTATGTTGCCTACAAAGATGATGAAAGTTGGTTAGACCTAAGGTAAAAATAAAATTGTAATAAGTGTACAACGGTTATACTAAGCATCAGCATCTTACTTTATATAACTTGCAACCTTATCGTTATTGAATGTGACATAACGATGTGCTTGTATCCATTCGATGTGGCTCAACATAAATGGTTCGACACCTCCAATCACACTTTCATCACAATTCCTTACAGGCCAATTTAATCTTGTTTCAACTTCCTGAAAGTATCTTGAACAAAATGTAAGGCATTCTTCTACAATATAGCCTTCAGCAATTGACCCCTCTGGTTGGGCTCTGTTACGCATATATGACTTTAGAGTAAAAAGATACCTACATTGTAAACAATTTTTCTTTGTCTAAGTAAAAGCAAAAGTATAATCTAACTAGAAAATTGATTGATATAAATTAAAGACACACCTTTCTATAGGATAAATCCATCTATAATGGATAGGCCCCCCCTCCTAGCATTGCCTCCAATGCCAAATGAATGGGTAAGTGCACCATAACATCAAAGAATGCAGGAGGAAAGATCCTCTCCAAGTTACAAAGAGTTAGCTCCACGCACTTGTCCAGCTGTCTTAATTCATCAACTTGGAATGTTTTGAAACATATTCCATGAAAGAAGTTACTTAATTCTATTAGTACAAATGTAACAATTTTGGCAACACCCTTCAGATAGCAATCGGCAAAAATTGTTGCATTATAACATGGCAGTCATAGCTTTTGAGTCCATATATTGTACACTCTTTCAATTTTACACACCATGCTATATTAGATGAATAATCATCAGGGACTTTCAAACTCTTCAACACTTTACAAAATACATCTCTCTCAGCCCTATTCATTGAGAATCATGTAGTAGGTACGGATGCTTTGCTGCTATCACCGTGCAAATTTGGATGAAGTGCATGTCTTACATGCATGTCTACCAAGTCAAGACATGCCTTTAAACCATCATTTGATTTTCCTTCAATATTCAATAAAGTCCTAAGCACATTATCACAAATATTCTTTTCAATGTGCATCACATCCAAATTTTGTCTCAATAGATTATGCTTCCAATATGGCAATTCAAAAAATATGCATTTTTTTTCTTCCAATTGTAAGGCATAGTTGTAATCTTGGTGCTTTTTTGCTATTTCCCCACCTTCTTGCCAAAAGTATGCACAGTGTCCTGTAATTCATCCAATATATCAAACCCATCCAATGGAATTGGAACTTCTCTAGTCTCTTGTGTACCATCGAAAGACTTTTTTTTCCAAAATCTATGATCAGGTGATAAGAAACGACGATGTCTCATGTAACGCTGATTTCTCCCATTATTCAAATAACGGCTACAAGTGTCCTTATGACAAGAAGGACATGCAAACCTTCCTTTAGTACTCCATCCTAACAACATTTCATAACATGGAAAGTCACTGATGGTCCCCAATAGGCCTGAATGTAATTTAAATGTTTCTTTCCTTGCAGTATCATACGTGTCCAATCTAAAATCCCATATTTCTTTTAATTCATCTATTAAAGACCTCATATAGACATCAATGTCATTACCAGGGCTAGATGGGCCTACTATAGGTAATGAAAGTATCATGTTAGGTTGCTTCATGCACAACCATGGTGGCCAAAATCATAGGCCATGTGCTATGGGTGATATTCATTGTCTTAAAAGGATTGAAACCATCACTTGCTAACCAAAGTCTGACATTTCTACTGTCCGCAGCAAATGTTGTGTATGCATGTCATAACTGCGAGGCCACACATCTGACTCGAGGCACATGCGGGTGCGGTGCCTCTTTTTAAAGGGAGAATGTCGGGGTTTGGAGTCGCCACTACTTGATGGGGTGCAGGCAAACACCTGGGTGCCTAGGGTTTGTCTATTAGGTGGTCTGTGATTTGCGATTCAGGGTAGGGTCTCGATTACGGTCTAGGGAAGTCCATAGACACCCCGGTCCACCCCGTCAAGTTACGGGTCCCACGAGTTTTCCTGGTTGGAGTCAACTGTGTCTATCTCACCCAATTCCTATTCAGATATGCATTCTTTTCTTCAAGTCTATGTGGAGACCACCTAAATGGTGTGTCCCCTTTACTTGATTTTATTTTGTTTATTTAAGTGACCTCTGTCTGATTGGGTGGGCCTCGTTGGAAGGCCCGCAAATTCCTTAGTGGGCTTAGCCCACATATCCCTTTGATGGGCCTTGATCTAACCCTAGAAGGCCCTTTAGGGTTTGGTTAAATTTGATTGATTTTATTTTGGGTTTAGCATAGAATTAATTTAAGACTTATTCTGGTGGACCTGGATTGTTTGTGAGCCCATTGGGTGGGCCTCACAAGTGTTCTATTTTGATTTGTTCATCTTTGGTTAGATCTGTTTCCAATTGGGCTAGGAATGGGCTTGGGGCCCATGTCCTAGGCTTAGGCTTGAAGGCCCAAGTATATGTGGGTATTGGGATTTGGATCCCTTCTCCTTGGTAAGTGGGCCTTCTTTAAAGAGGGAAGCAGGGCTCGATAGGCCCAAGCCCATGTCACGGCCAAACCACACCTAATCTAACCAGCATGCTATTAATTGGGCTTTCTATTGGGCCTCCATGGGGTATGGCCCTTTTAATTAAGTTATTTGTTTGTTATTTAATAAAAGTATACCTAGTTAGACTGGGTTGTAAAACCCCGAATTTTCCTTAAATAATAAATTAAATTAGTAAATAATATTACCCAGAGTTATGATTGATAGAAACATTTTAATATTGTAGGGGGTGATCAACTTAGCGGAGATCCAGAATTAGACGCAGATCTGACCGTCCGATCGTGAGATATCGAGGTATGTATTCTGATTGGGCAAGGTGTATAGAAGAGTTGCATGGGAGATGCATAGGATCAGGGGGTATAAATATGTATAAAGAATTAACCTAATTCATATACATGTATTGTAGCGCGTATTGAAGAGCCGCAAGCGACGACTGTTCGAGCGACCAAGGGAAGAAGAAGGAGAAGAAGAAGGAAGGGCTGGGCGTGCGTTCATCGTCCAGACGATTTCTCTGTGCAGGAGATTCGCCATTGTGCAGAATAGAGAAGGAGGAATCAGCGTATAGAGGTAGGTGACACCGTTTTGGTTTTAAATTCGGATTTATCTCTGTTTAATCGCAAACGCATGTTTCTATGATATGTAAAGTTGTATTTAGTTAGCTAAGCATGTTATAAATACATTAGAATGAGTTTAGACGAGAAAAATCGTGATTTAGAACTGTTTCTGCTCGATTTGGTGAGACCGCCGACCTCGACTGTGCGAGGCGCTCATCGGCGATCTTAGGCGCTGGTTAAAGATTTGAGGACGCCGTGGACCGCGGGACGACGGACCGTGGGCGCTCGAATTTGCACTACCGCCGACTGATGACCGCCCGGAGCGATCCTGAGCGATCCCAGGCGCTCTCAGCAGAATTTCCAATTTTTCATAATTTCGAACCTAATTCAATTCTAAACTATTTTTAGACAATTTTAATGATTAATTAAGGTACTTTAAGACCAAAATAAACTACCTAAATCCCTGTTTTACAGAAAAACAAATTAGGGAGATATTTAGGACATTAGTTGCCAAGTTTTGAAGGTATATGAGAAATGTTATTTTGGAAAAGCCTAACTACCATTTGATTATCTAAACACTTCTAAATGGCATTATAAATTATAAGACATTATAAAGAGAATTTAGAATCCGAATGACTGAATAATGAAGTAAATGCACAGATATAACCATTATATGCCGCTAGGCACCAACCCTTATAGAATTATGATACTTTAGGGAATCTTGGAGTCTAGTGGGCATAGCTGGTTATGGATCCATAGTCGTAGCTAGATAGCTGAGGGATATGTCATTTGGGTTGAGTTACTCCTATATGCGACGTGCTTCCTTTGCAAGTTAGTTTGTCTGGGAAGGTCCTATGTCTGGAGGGACACCCCGGTGAGCCGCTGGTGATTCCCTGTACATGTGGATAAGCGACCATCTCCATGTATTGATTCTGGTGCTGCATGCTGGTGGTACATGCCAACTCTGATGGGTACGTGTGCAATAAGTCGGTGACTACGGCTCTTGTCTAAGCTGCGCTGCATGGGGCTTGAGTATCATTAGTAGCATCGCTCCTAAGTCGCACGGTGGTATAGCAATTGGTTGAGAATCATCTCAAAAGATTTATCTATCTTTGTGGGTCCTACAATAACACTGAAAACACAACACTTGATATGATTATTATTCTTATTGTGCACGTGCGGGATGCATGTGATTGGGATATTGGTTGGATGTGACTGCTTAGTACATCCTGGCAATGTATGGATTATGCTACTGATTTGGCTATTGAGTTCTTATATTAAAACTTGCTGAAAATTATATATAGAACTGTGTATCAAACTGTTTTGTGTTCATGAATGGTATAAATGATTATGCGAGCCTGATTTATCGATGTTGCTTAATCGTGCATGAAATGTTACTTTGCTTATATTAACTGTTTAGTCATGCATGTGTTACCTACTGAGATATTCGTATCTCACCCTACTTCTATTCCATTTTTTTCAGCTGATACGCGAGAGGGGGATCTCTTAGACTTCCAGGGAGAGATAGCCGAGTATTCGCCGGAGGATTATTATTATCCAGATCTTGTCTGAGGTGGATTGATGTTATAGACTTAGCATTTTTAATTGGTTTATTATCATTTATTGGATTTGATGTATGAGAGAGACAAGAGAGAGTTAGTAACCAGTTCATTCTACCAGACTTTGATACTATTGACTGATGGTCAAGCTTTATGCTTGTTTGAGGATTTTGATCTACACTTCCGCACATACTTGTTTCCGCAACTCTGATAGAATAATAAATTGACAGGATTTTGCTTTCTTTGGTCTAGTATGTTATTGATGTTGTAATTGATATGGGCCAGTAACACCTCGGATTTGGTTGTTGAACTAAATTTGGGTTGTTACAGTAGCGAACCGGGTTCGGGTCGGGTGTCGGTTTGAACTGACCCGGGTTTGGGGTGTTACATGGGTGGGCCCCATTGGAAGGCCCACGGGTGCACAAGTTGGGCCCAAGGCCCATGTTGGGTCTCGGGTTGACCTAGAAACCCTGTTGGATTGATTGGTTTATTTGAAAATAGGTTCAAAAATGAGGGGATGGCCTCATTTGGCCTCTTTTGTGACCTTTTTTTTGGAACCAAGGAGAGGGGGACTAAGGCAAGAGGCCTTGTCTCCCCCCTTGAGCTGGAGCTCAAAAGCTTAGAACAAGGACCTTAGGTGTCCCTATTCTTGTGCTAAAAGTGATCTCTTGGCTCTCCATGGGGAGAACCAAAGAGATAGCCCGGTAGGCCTTTGCACTAGTCTCATAGCCACACCATTTATGCACACAACAAAGAGTCAATCCATGCATGGAGATAAGTTAAGCTAGGCCTGAAACAATACTAAAATAGTGACATAAGAATGTGGGTGGTTGTGCACATTAACCTACGCAAGAAAGAAATGAAGCTAGGGAGAAAAGCCCAAGCATGCTTTTTAGGTGAAGCCATGCAAGTGCACATGCTTGATGTATGGGAAGATAGAGGGGGAGCATGCAAAGCAACACAAAACAGTAATTAAAAGTAAAGGAGATTATGGTATTGGAGGTAAGGAGCATGTTGTAGGAGCATACGAAATCCAATAGCATCATGCAAGCATACTTCATGATAAGAAAGGAAAATGAAGATAACGAAGTGTAACGCTTCGGATCCGTGTTGTTCAATAAAGATATAACACGTCTTACAGAGTGTTAGGTAAGAATCTTAATAAATTGTGATCATTGGATAATCACCTAAACTAAACCATATCAGAGTGCACAAACATTTATTACCTAAGAATTCAATATTCAACTTAATTAAAATCAAATGGTTCATCCTCAAACTACTTTATTACACTTCCAACATTTAAATAATTCAAAAGAATCCAATTCAAAATAACCTACAAGTCTAAGGAATGTAATAGTAATCTTCCTCCCTATATGACTCAGTCGGATCTACCCTAGTAGTCGCCTCACCTCGAGTATCTGAAAACAAAACAAAAACAAAAGAGTGAGATACGAATATCTCAGCGAGTAGCATATGCATGCAGAAATAGTTAACAACAGTTCAAATTATGCATCGATAAACAACCAGTACGATCAAAGCAACAAAGACAATTTCCAAGTTTAAATCCAAAAACCAATAAATGTTTCCAATCACATTTCAATAACAACAACGACAACACTTTGAATGGTCAATGTCATGACTATTGTTAAGTTGATTAATTAACATGCCAAGTAGACACTCCACACCTCCATGTACATAGTTCCGACCTACTCAGGGTTTCGGAAAGTCTAAAATGACGGCCTACTCAAGGTTTCATCATCCAATGCCGGCCTATTCCCTAGGTTTCGGCATTGACAACCAGGCCTAGTCAGGGTTTCTGGCTGCTCTACACTGGTCGTGGCAACACACAAGGCCATGCAATTACAACAACCAACAATATCATCACATTACTAAGCTTAAGCATGGATCCAGGACAAGCTAAACCAAAACAGAAAACCATCGTATAATCTCAACTCTGACATCACAATAAATCAATACGTTCAACATCATGTATAACACAACACAACTGACCACATGTCCCTCTGGACAGAACAATACCTCATGTACTTTTAGAATTTATTCAAAACTCATAACACATGACCATTGGTAATAAAACCCATTTACTCACACCAAGAGAAATCTTTACAATACATTTTAGAACTTTCAATCAAGTAAAACCAGGTTAAATAAATTCTCAATCAAGTACAGTGTATAAACAAAGGGAAACTAAATCATGTACTCCTAGTGTTTGGAATAATAACATCACCTGCTGATAGCCCTAAAAATTCACCTTGGAAACTCCTAAGGATTACCAGAAATTCCACTTAATAATCTCAAATTGTTTGAATAGGTAATAGTATTTCTAAGATCCTAAACAAGTCATTGGCTAAGTGATTGAACCCTCAAATTATTAAAATCTAGCTTGGTTTGGTCAAAACCACATTTTGGCAAAGGATTAGGGTTTGCGCTGACCTCTGGTGCTAGGCGCGAGGTCGGTGGCAACTCAATTATATAATAACACGTCGCGCTAACTCAAAATAACCAGGTGAGAGCTAGGCGATAAGGGAAATTCCTCTCGTGCTTATCTAAACCGCTCGGCGCGAGATAGGCGCGAGGTCGGTGGTAACAAGTTTTTCTTCTCGCGCCGACCAAACCAGTTGGATCTAGGTAGGAACCAACTCGGCGGATACTACCTATGATTTTCAACTCTCTATTAATGCGAAAACTCCATGACTGACTGAATTTTTTATGTCTGTAACAATTTTCCTAACCTTCTACTATCCCCAAAAGACGTTTAAACCAGTTTCGAAATTATTCTAAACACATTAAAAATTTATCTCTAGAAATCCTTCCAAAATCCTCACGTTCGACACTATATTTTCCAGAACTTATGCAATACGACTAAACTCATGATCAAAGCCAAAAACCCAGGTTAAAACATGCTACTCACCTCTTGCATGCTCAAATCCCTGCAACAGCAACTATTTGAATAGTAAAACCCACGGTCGATCGCCAACCAGTCGCTCGTCTATTTGAAATCGACCCCCAGTTGCTCCTCTGTTCGTGAGAGGTTTTTCTTCTCGAAACCTTGATTCCGAACACTCTGATTGACAGTAAACTCACAGTATCCTTCTCTCCCAAAAACCTAGATCAATAGCCGCATTCGCCTTCAACACAAGGCACATGAGTATTTCGAAAACCTACGAATCAAATTTTCCTTAAGTATTTATACTTACCATACATACTTGCCGCTCGACGAGTTTTGAAAACCGTTGATTCAATGTGTGCTCGCCCACTGAGATTCACTACATACACACAGCTTACTATGTTTATTCGTCCAAATAAATAATAAAAATCATGTAAAAATATCGGGGTTTTACACCAAGCATGATGATAGCCTAAAAAAAAGACCATTAAAAGAAGGGATTTGGGGGAATTACATGGGTACATTGGATTAAAAGGGAGAGAGGAGAACATGCTCTCCTTATTATTAAAGATAAACATCAAAGAGGGGAAAGGAGAAACATGCCTTGAGATGCAAACCCTAAACCACACTTAAAGTGACCTCTCAACCTCTCATTTATGGGCCTAGTCACCTCTCCTTACCATGAGAATTCGACCACTTGAAGAGAAGAAGGAGAAGAGAGGAAAAGAGAGATCAAGCATTCTAGAACTACGTGCTCACATTCCTTTTACTTTCATATATGTTAAATAAAATGACCAAGGAATCTTACCTTGGGGGTTTAGAGGCCTTCTAGAGTGGTGTTGAAACTTCTTTGGAGGTTGGACAGCACGTTGACCTCCCTTTCTTCACACCACCAAGCTCCTCCAAGCTTCCTTCAAGGTTTAAAGGGAAGAAAGGAGAGGTAGGAAGGGGTTTGGGTATGTTAGAGTGGGGTTTTTGGGGGTTAGGAGGTGGTTGAGAGGGTAGGGTAGAGGGTTTCGTATGGGGTAGAGGAGAGGGGCTTATGGGAGAGAAGGGTTAGAGGTTAGGGAGAAGAGGGTTGGAGAGTGTTGGAGATGGGGGTTTTTGGTGCCTTTTTATAGGCAAAAGTTTGTAAAAAAGATGATTTTGCCCTTTGATTTGATTGATTGATTTGATGGGATTCTCTCTCTTAAATGAGAGAATCCAAATTTTGGGATTTCTTATCTATTTTAATTAGTAAAATCATGATATTTTTAAGGAAATTAATATTATTTTCAAGATATTTTTATTTTCTGTCCTTTTCTTTGCCATGTGGCAGATGTGACTTGCACATTCGTTACGTGGGCAGTTTTCTACAATTTTGCCCTAGGGTTTGAACTACTCACAGATTCTTCACCTGGACCCCGATTCTTGCAAACTCAGTTGCATTGGAACTGGGTCGGCATTTTCTATCCACTGGGACAGGGTGAAGTAGCCAATTCATCTTTTAGGCAGATGGTCAAAACCGCTCCCTGGATTTTAATCTGCTCATATCTTCCTGATTCGGACCCCGGTTCTGATAGGCTTGATTGCGTCGGAACCGCGTCGGGATTTCCTATTTTTCGGGATAGGGATGATAGTTAATCTGGGTTTGAGCAGAAAGTCAATTTTTGCTCCCTAAGGGTTGACCTGCCCATAACTTCTCCATCTGGACTCCAATTCTGGAAAACTCAATTGCGTTGGAACCATGTTGAAAATTTCTATCCATGAGATAGGGTATGGTAGCTAGCTTGAATTTGATTAGAAAGTCAATTTCTGCTCCTTGGGGTTTTGAGCTGTCTTTTAGGGTTTCTTCCGACACTTCCGGGAGGTGCAAAAATGAGGTGCTTATAGCTGCCCCTCTTTGCTGGAGTCGCCTTGTGGATGAAAAGCAAAAAGTAAAAGAACCTTGTTTTTGCACCTTCCATTTCTGCCAACATGGTCGACGAACTTAGTCCTTTGAAATTTTAAGTGAAATGGAAGCGTCCAAATGATATGGTGTCACTTCCTAGCTTTGGAGTTTCCTTACCCTTTGTCTCTCGGGTTTTCTGGAGCAACTCCTTGGCCCTTAGTTTATGTTTGAAAAAGATGAGATTGGACTTTGAGCTCGCCATCTTGTTTCGGCGTTGATGCCAGACACTTGACAACATTCTTTTTTCTTTGGGGAAAACATGATCTGATCTTTGCTCTTGCTCTTTGGGGAGAAAGTCTTCTTTTCGCTGGGGGTGTTCTCCTGCCCGCTCATTTTATGATGAGGTATGGGCCTCCTTGTTTGGAGTAACTCCATTGGGAATTGGTGGGGCCCTCTACGTCTTTTCTTCTTTTGAGACGGGGCTTTTGCCGAGTCAGGGATCATCCTTAGGAAAACACTGGGGCTTTTCCAGCCAAACATGAGGACTCCTTTGGACATGCATGGGGACTCCTTGGGGGTAAAATGCTCCACTAGGGATTGGTGGGAGCTCTCACGTAATGCCCCAGATCCGAGTTACGTAGAGAAACCATAACTCATCTCCGGAGGTTAATTTATAACACAGGATCACAATATCAGAGTGAAGGAAAAACATGAATGAATCAATAATTATATAATTAGAGTGCGTTACAAACCCAAACTAAAATAAGAAATACAATAATCCAACTCTAAACTCACATAACCGAGAAATTACCCACGATATCGTCCTTTCCAGGAGTAGTTGAAAACAAAACAAAACAATACGAAATGAGATACGAATATCCCAGTAAGCAGTACATGCATGCACAAATACATTTTTCATAGTTATAAAACATGAATCGAATAATATACAGGTAATGATGGCGATAACACGATTGATCCGACTAATCCCACAATAATATAACAGATAAAGATGATATAGCTAATGAAATTGAACATGTAAGTCAGTTTGTAATATCAATGTCAAATAATCTGACTATTCACGAAATCCAATGTAACCATAAACCTCGTCTTGATGAAAACCATTTATCTCAAAACAATCCAATAGATATTTCTCAAATCAAAACATCTTTGATGAAATAATAATTTTCAAAAAGCTGAGTGTTTATCATGGGCCACTCAGAACCAATTGGAGTGTTTATCATGGGTCACCCTGGATCAATTAGAAATACAATTACCGATAAAACCAAATCATCAAGGCCAATGTCATGAAGTTCACTTATATTGGGTAATTCACATGCCAGAGCAACATCCAAGCCTCCTGGTACAGAGTCCGACCAAAATAGCTCGGTACTTTGAAATGATTGCCTACCCAAGGACTTTGTCATCCAATGCCGGCCTACTCTGGGTTTTGGCATTGAGAACCAGACCTACCAAGGATCACGGGCTGCTCTACCCTGGTCATGGCAACACTCATGGCCATGAAATTATAGCTATAAAGTCAACACATCACATTACTAAGCTTAGACTCTGGATCTAGGACAAGCTAGACCTCAAAAAAAATAATCTCAACAAATAAACCAACCTCTGGTAGCAAATAGACCAACCTCTGGTCGCAAGTATACCAACCTTTGGTTGCAAATAAACCAACCTCTGGTCGCAACAATTTCCAAACAAACCATCTTTATCATGGGTCACTTAGGACCAAAACAATATTTTATGGAACTCCAAATGTATATTCAAATCCAAAGAAAATATTCAAACCAATCTGTGCAAACAATTAACTCAAGTAAAACCCCTTTTATAAATTCTATTCAACAAACTAACCTTTGATAAAACCCAGTTTAAACAATTTCACGATCTGAAATTCAGTAGTAAAATATGGATCACAAAAGTACTTTAAATCAATAAAGGTTCTGCTCAATTATTTCTATTAGTTCAGATAAGATTTTCTAAGTTCTTTCCTTAGTATTTATTGCTAAGGTTTCATAGTTCACCTATTTGAAGTTACTGTAGAGTTTCTAAGTTTTAAACAATTTCAGAATTTAATTAATCTTTAGTTAAGCTCTAGGAATAATGAATAATATTTCCATTGATCTAACTACACATTTGGCTTACTCAAATTATCAATTAATAATCTTCATGTAACATCACTAATACCTAATTAGATCCCTTAGACTAGTATTTAATTAGAACCCTTAGAAAATTCAGAATTCAACATTGTCAATAAGATCAGTTGGTGTTGCTCATTTTGAATATTAAACAGTATATTCTTCTAGAAGAATCATCTCATTTTATAATTCTAATTTCAGCTTGGTTATTTCCCCAGTTCCATTGATCATCTTTATTTCATTCTTCTAAAGTGATTCCTAGATAAATTTGACCAGCAAACTACTTATTCACCTCAATTCTTCTAAAGAAATTCTCTAATTAACTCTAATTATAATCTGCAGCTTAATTGAAATTTCTATGATTTATGCTTGCCACATTTCATTTCTATAAGAACACTTAAACCTTACCTAACATAATGTAGAACCCCAGTTTTGTGTAGAAAAAAAATAATAAAATGAAATAATAATAATAGAATAAAATAAACAAATGATAACAGTAGATAAAATAAAAGTATATGCACATATGGATGTATGTACAAGTTAAATCAACTTTATTATTGCTAGAAATTTGTGGTCATTAGGGTTAAAGAAAATGAGGTGGAAATATTTATACGTAGGTCATATTCGGATCGGAAATAAATAAAAAATGGGTCAATGGTTAAAATCCGGGAAAACCCTACACTAAGGAGGGGTAGAAAGGGGATTCCCAGGGTAAATGGTGAATTAGGTTAAACCCTCGCGGTGTATAAATAGGTAACTGATATAAATTTTCGGGGTTTTGGGGGAATGTTGTTGCTCTGAAATTAGGGCGGCTACTGTGGCGATTAGGGTTTCGCTGGGAGGAGATGAGAACCGCAAGAGTTTCTAGGAGTTTATTGGAGTCGGATTTCTGCGGGTCATCTCTCTCGCGAGCAGAGGAATTGTTCGGCTACCATTTCAACTTCGCACTCACCCGGAAATCGCGATCGGCCGAATGGGGAAGAAGCTGTTTTTCTGGGATTAAGCGCATACGGTGAGTAGCACTGTTTTACAACTGGGTTTTGTGTTTTGTGTTTTCTCGAGCTTATTCTGATGCATGGTTTGTATATTAAGTGATAGTATGATGTTTTTCTGGTTCCTGGTTCGGGAAGTTACATGAACAGAGTCTTCGGATTGAGTTTTATAATTGAAAATGAAAGTGTTTAGATTAATTCCAAATATGGTTGGGAAGTCTTCTGGGAGTGTTAGGAGTGTACTGGAGTAGTTACAGACCTTCACAAACCGGCCAGTCATGTATATCTCAAAATAACAGAGAAATGAAAACCACAGGGGGTATCCGCTCACCTCGCGCTCACCGGCGTTCACCTCGGAGGTAGGCGCCCGTTAAAAATGACCTACCGCCGATCCCGCGCCCACCTCGCGCTCATCTCGCGCGAAGTAGAAAACAAGGCGCCCATCTCGCGCGAATCTCGCGCCCACCTCACGCCCATCTCGCGCCCATCTCGCGCTCACCTAGCGTCGGGTGAGCGGCAGGTCGATTTTGCCCTTTTTCTTCACCGCCGACCGGCGCTCACCTCGCGCCCACCTCGATAGGTGAGCGGCAGACCTATTTTGCTTCCCGAAATGGAATTTCTGATTTGACCAAGAGTATTTGCACTTCTTAGGGGTTAAACCACTTCACTATTCACTTGGTTAGGAACCTGGGAAACCATTTTGCCTATGAAATTAATAGAGGAAAAATTTGTGAACCTCTTAAGAGTTTTTAAGTTGGGTTTAGGTTACTTATGAGTATTGTGCCGGACACCAAACTAGTAAGAGTTACCAGTTACTTTTCCTTGTTCTATACACTGTTTTGATTGAGAAGTTCTTGTATTTCTGGTTTCACTTGTTGGAAACTGTATACGTATTGAAAGGTTTTCCTTGGTATGAATGGATTGAGTTTTACTTTCATATGACTTGTGTTACGGAAATGAGAAATTACTGAATGTACTTGAGGTACTGCTTGGTTCAGAGGGACAGGTGATGAATTGTGATGAGTAATTACATGATGTGGAAATGAATGGTTTGTTTTGATATTGAAATCGAGATTATACGATGTTTACTGTTTTGGTGTAGCTTGTCCTGGATCCAGAGTCTAAGCTTAGTAATGTGATGTTATTGTTGGTTGTTGAAATTGCATGGCCTTGTGTGTTGCCACGACCGGTGTAGAGCAGCCAGAAACCCTGAGTAGGCCTGGTTGTCAATGCAGAAACCCGGGGAGTAGGCCTGCATTGGATGACGAAACCCTGAGTAGGCCGTCATTTCAGAGTATCCGAAACCCTGAGTAGGCCGGAACTGTGTACATGGAGGTGTGGAGTGTCTACTTGGCATGTTTAATTTATCAACTAAACGTTAGTCATGACATTGACCAATGTTGGTATTTGATTTTGTTTGACGTGATATGTTTTATTCGCTGGTTGTTGGTATTTATGGTTCATGGAATATTGTTTACCGATTATTGGGTATTGTTCTTCCCGCCGGTGTAGAGCAGCCAGAAACCCTGAGTAGGCCTGGTTGTCAATGCAGAAACCCGGGGAGTAGGCCTGCATTGGATGACGTAGTCATTTCAATATCCGAAACCCTGAGTAGGCCGGATATACATTTGGAGGCGTGGGCATGGTTATGAGAAGACTTTGTGTTATATGACATTGGTGTATCTGGAATTACATCTTGAGATACGAAATTATGGTTATTTGCTATGTTGTTGTTAGTTAATCTTTATTTTATCGCATTCTTCGGGATTGGAAACGGATTGTTATTGTTTGACTTACCTGATGGTTTTCCCACACTGATATGAATTGGATTATTGAAGTTTAGTCGGCTTATTCGGAATATGCGTATTATCGTCATTGTACATGGTTATAATCGTGGCATGTTTTAGAACTGAAATAAATGTATTTGTGCATGCATGTGTTGCTCACTGGGATATTCGTATCTCATTCCGTATTGTTTTGTTTTGTTTTCAGCTGCTCCTGGAGAGGACGATACTTGCGGGTAGTTACTTGGTTATGTGAGTTTTATTTTAGTTTGGGGAATATTTTAGCGCACTCTGTTATATAGTTATTGTTGTATTCATGTTTTTCCTTCACTCTGATATTGCGATCTTGTGTTTTATAATAACCTCTGGAGACGAGTTACGGGTTTTTCATGTGACTCGGATCCGGGGCGTTACAGATGGTATCAGAGAATATCAGAGTTTTGAAAGGAAACATGACATAGGAATAGGAAAACTCTAAGATGGACTTGGGGGTTGTGTGCTCGTTAGATAGCATTCCTTAAATAGGAAATATAGGCTGAGAGTGCTATTTCTTTAGATCTAGTAGTAAATCAATATGGTAAATGGTAAGATACTGGATCTTCTATGTTTATATATAGGGTGTGTTATGATTTGTTATTTGTGATATAATGCATTACTATTATGATTATTATTATTAACATTATAAATTATGCATGATTAAGGAAAAGTTATTGAATTTTCATTCTGAAGGAATTGAGGATTCTGAGAAGTAGTTAGTTTTGAGATAAACATTAAAATGAATACGTGGAAGTTATGAGATGATTTTAATTGCTGAATTCATATATTTGAAGCTTGAAATTGGTGATGGTTGATTAAGCATGCGAGCTATTGTATGCTTAATTGGATGATGAGCCAGATGTATATAGCCATACTTTAGTAGTGTGAGGCATCGGCCAATGCTGAACATTTACTTGGGTATCAAGCTTTATACAAATGGGGTATGTATTGTACTATTTATATGTATAAGAAATTTGTTGTGTGATATATTGTTTAATTTAAACTAGAAGGGAATTTGCATGATTTCTTTCCTATTCTTCATATAGGTGCACATATATGAAAGGGTGGGTGACAGCAAGTTATGTTGTTTTCTTCTGAGCTATTTTATTTTACTAGTAGGTATGAATATGGGGAATAAGAAGTTTTAAGTGGTTATATTCATAAGGATTATTGAGAATGCATGGGTAAGTTTGGAAAATTATTAAATGCGTAGCGGAAGTGTGGTAAATTTAGAAGGCAAGGATGAGATCTCATTCGGAAAATTTCTCCACCAGGATAGAATGTAAGTAAGCATGAGGGTGCACTTGAGTTTGGTGGTATGACCTTATTGGGTTGAAGTTTAAGAGATTTCCAGATTACAATAGTTGAGGAGGATATCTCATTTTCCACAGTATCTGGTTATAATATAAGAGGATGAATGGATCTATGGAGAGATTATATTTTTACATTTATTATTATCCAGGTTGAAACATCCTAGTCATTTTTATATGTATCATTATTAGGTTATAAAAGTGCCATGGGATAAGATCACTATAGTTATGGTTGGTTAGTGGAATATTGTGGGTACAAGTAGAAATTAGCCATGGGGATGGTGGGATTTTAGCTTTAATGCCGGTGAAGTCAAAATTAACCTAGCATAGTTGGGAGAGATTGTTACCAAATTCAGCTTGAGGCACACCAGAGAATTAGGGAAAGAAGATAAGCCTACTAGCGGCTTGATTTCAAGAATGGTTTATTAAGATTTGGAGGCAGGGTATGTGCGCCAGGTGATGGAAAAAAAAAATAATACTAATAAAATAAATAAATATATAATATGGAGTGAATGAGTGCTATTTATTTCAGAAATTTTATGGATGTGCTTTAACATAAAAGCAAGTAAATAGATGCTGAAATAAGATTTTAAATGACATGGTTAAACCTAAAGGGAGTTTTAGAATATATTAGAGGAGGTATAATTATTTCTTAGTGCATTGGTATTGCAAGGGTATAAGTTATAGGAATTTCTTCTTATGTGAAAAATTATGTCTGGAGTTAATTGAAAATGTATTGAGGAATAAATGTAGAAATCTAAGTTAAATAAGAGAGGTGGAATTTAGGGTCTCCATTTAAGTGAATGGAAAGTTTTTGAAGGAAGAAATATGTTTTATTTTAGAAGTAAGGACATAAGGTAAGTTTTTTTTTTAAAAAGGAAAAATCTGTTGGTTGATCTTAAAATGAGCTAAACCATTCTGAATAGGGTTAAATTCGAAATTGTTAAGGATCCCGACGAAATTTTGCAGGAAGGATATCTCCATTAGCTACTCTCATTGGCCTGTCAGTGAGTTCTGTTAAAATTATTGAATACTAGATTGAAGAATGAAACACGCATAGTGGTGGATTGAGTTTGGCATGGGTTGTGTGAAGTTGTTTCGGTTTAGTATCCACGGGAGAGATAAATATCAGATTCAAATTGATGCGCATTAGAGAATTAATAAAGAAAGGGGGAGAGATTGCTGGAGATCTTGGTTTCAAGAATACTCTATTGAGGTTAGAGGCAAGGCCTAAGTGCGGGATAATGCGAAGATTAGTAAATTAATATTTGGAGATCAATTAGTTTAGATATTGAGTTTGTCATGAGTAAGTGTTACAAATCAAAGTGAGGTGTGAGTCAATGTTTTGTGGTAGAATAATGCAATGAGGTGTGAGTTAATGTTTTGTGGTAGAATAATGCAAGGGAGTGATATAAACAAGTGCAATCAGCAGAGGAGTGAAGGAGATGCCTAGGATATGCTCAGTTTTGGTTATCATTTCATGATTTGAAATTTCGAGGACGAAATTTTTTGAAGGAGGGAAGAATGTAGAACCCCAGTTTTGTGTAGAAAAAAAATAATAATAAATAATAAAATAATAAAATGAAATAATAATAATAGAATAAAAATAAACAAATGATAACAGTAGATAAAATAAAAGTATATGCACATATGGATGTATGTACAAGTTAAATCAACTTTATTATTGCTAGAAATTTGTGGTCATTAGGGTTAAAGAAAATGAGGTGGAAATATTTATACGTAGGTCATATTCGGATCGGAAATAAATAAAAAATGGGTCAATGGATAAAATCCGGGAAAACCCTACACTAAGGAGGGGTAGAAAGGGGATTCCCAGGGTAAATGGTGAATTAGGTTAAACCCTCGCGGTGTATAAATAGGTAACTGATATAAATTTTCGGGGTTTTGGGGGAATGTTGTTGCTCTGAAATTAGGGCGGCTACTGTGGCGATTAGGGTTTCGCTGGGAGGAGATGAGAACCGCAAGAGTTTCTAGGAGTTTATTGGAGTCGGATTTCTGCGGGTCATCTCTCTCGCGAGCAGAGGAATTGTTCGGCTACCATTTCAACTTCGCACGCACCCGGAAATCGCGATCGGCCGAATGGGGAAGAAGCTGTTTTTCTGGGATTAAGCGCATACGGTGAGTAGCACTGTTTTACAACTGGGTTTTGTGTTTTGTGTTTTCTCGAGCTTATTCTGATGCATGGTTTGTATATTAAGTGATAGTATGATGTTTTTCTGGTTCCTGGTTCGGGAAGTTACATGAACAGAGTCTTCGGATTGAGTTTTATAATTGAAAATGAAAGTGTTTAGATTAATTCCAAATATGGTTGGGAAGTCTTCTGGGAGTGTTAGGAGTGTACTGGAGTAGTTACAGACCTTCACAAACCGGCCAGTCATGTATATCTCAAAATAACAGAGAAATGAAAACCACAGGGGGTATCCGCTCACCTCGCGCTCACCGGCGTTCACCTCGGAGGTAGGCGCCCGTTAAAAATGACCTACCACCGATCCCGCGCCCACCTCGCGCTCATCTCGCGCGAAGTAGAAAACAAGGCGCCCATCTCGCGCGAATCTCGCGCCCACCTCACGCCCATCTCGCGCCCATCTCGCGCTCACCTAGCGTCGGGTGAGCGGCAGGTCGATTTTGCCCTTTTTCTTCACCGCCGACCGGCGCTCACCTCGCGCCCACCTCGATAGGTGAGCGGCAGACCTATTTTGCTTCCCGAAATGGAATTTCTGATTTGACCAAGAGTATTTGCACTTCTTAGGGGTTAAACCACTTCACTATTCACTTGGTTAGGAACCTGGGAAACCATTTTGCCTATGAAATTAATAGAGGAAAAATTTGTGAACCTCTTAAGAGTTTTTAAGTTGGGTTTAGGTTACTTATGAGTATTGTGCCGGACACCAAACTAGTAAGAGTTACCAGTTACTTTTCCTTGTTCTATACACTGTTTTGATTGAGAAGTTCTTGTATTTCTGGTTTCACTTGTTGGAAACTGTATACGTATTGAAAGGTTTTCTTTGGTATGAATGGATTGAGTTTTACTTTCATATGACTTGTGTTACGGAAATGAGAAATTACTGAATGTACTTGAGGTACTGCTTGGTCCAGAGGGACAGGTGATGAATTGTGATGAGTAATTACATGATGTGGAAATGAATGGTTTGTTTTGATATTGAAATCGAGATTATACGATGTTTACTGTTTTGGTCTAGCTTGTCCTGGATCCAGAGTCTAAGCTTAGTAATGTGATGTTATTGTTGGTTGTTGAAATTGCATGGCCTTGTGTGTTGCCACGACCGGTGTAGAGCAGCCAGAAACCCTGAGTAGGCCTGGTTGTCAATGCAGAAACCCGGGGAGTAGGCCTGCATTGGATGACGAAACCCTGAGTAGGCCGTCATTTCAGAGTATCCGAAACCCTGAGTAGGCCGGAACTGTGTACATGGAGGTGTGGAGTGTCTACTTGGCATGTTTAATTTATCAACTAAACGTTAGTCATGACATTGACCAATGTTGGTATTTGATTTTGTTTGACGTGATATGTTTTATTCGCTGGTTGTTGGTATTTATGGTTCATGGAATATTGTTTACCGATTATTGGGTATTGTTCTTCCCGCCGGTGTAGAGCAGCCAGAAACCCTGAGTAGGCCTGGTTGTCAATGCAGAAACCCGGGGAGTAGGCCTGCATTGGATGACGTAGTCATTTCAATATCCGAAACCCTGAGTAGGCCGGATATACATTTGGAGGCGTGGGCATGGTTATGAGAAGACTTTGTGTTATATGACATTGGTGTATCTGGAATTACATCTTGAGATACGAAATTATGGTTATTCGCTATGTTGTTGTTAGTTAATCTTTATTTTATCGCATTCTTCGGGATTGGAAACGGATTGTTATTGTTTGACTTACCTGATGGTTTTCCCACACTGATATGAATTGGATTATTGAAGTTTAGTCGGCTTATTCGGAATATGCGTATTATCGTCATTGTACATGGTTATAATCGTGGCATGTTTTAGAACTGAAATAAATGTATTTGTGCATGCATGTGCTGCTCACTGGGATATTCGTATCTCATTCCGTATTGTTTTGTTTTGTTTTCAGCTGCTCCTGGAGAGGACGATACTTGCGGGTAGTTACTTGGTCATGTGAGTTTTATTTTAGTTTGGGGAATATTTTAGCGCACTCTGTTATATAGTTATTGTTGTATTCATGTTTTTCCTTCACTCTGATATTGCGATCCTGTGTTTTATAATAACCTCTGGAGACGAGTTACGGGTTTTTCATGTGACTCGGATCCGGGGCATTACACATAAGCTCCCACTTCCATTTGTTGAAATCCCAAATTTGATTTGATTTCGGTTATTTCCCATTCATGAAAGTCCTCTAACAACTTTTAATTAACCCCTTAAGTAGGCCCCAACAGTGGAAATTTAAGCAAATACCAGAGCGCTGGAGATAAGCTGGATGCCAACTTCTGGAGAGGTAGGGGCCCCTAGGCCTTACTCAGTGCACCCAAATAATGCACTAAGGCTGATAAAATTTAATAAGGTTTGACTTATTGTTTCAATTCTAAATCATTTCCAGCACCTTCCTCACTCTTAAACTAATCCATTTTAATAATTTGCCTTCCATAAGATTCTAATATTAAATAGAACTTAGATGAACCTATTGGTATAGGTTTTAGAAGCTAAAATTATATTTATAAACAAATATTACATTAGCCGCACTTGGTATACATTTTTATAGGGTGCGCTGACCTACTGTCAGTAGGCCGCGCTGAGCTCCCCTCAACGCACCCTAAAATTTTGTATCGATTGAGTACCACTGACCTCTTGTCAGTAGGCCATACTTAGCCCACCCAAAACCAATTTTTATGGAACATAGTTTTCTCATCGAAATTCAACTCTAACAAAAACTGAACCAAATTCTAACCTCAATAATACTTAAATCCTTCTTCTTCCTCTGTTAAAAACCTAATCCAAGAGATTTGGATTTAATACAAATGAAAATCAAGCTTCGATTTAGAAATTAACTAATAAATGTTCACAGACGATAAAAAATATACATGCAACAAATTGAAACATATTCTAATCAGAATTTCCGGTTGCAAATCCGAGAAAAAGTGTGCTACTTACCTCTAAACTCCGAATTACAGTTGCTGGAACTTAATTGCACAATTTAATCTCTAAATTTTCTCTCCAATTCCAAACGATCAACACTGCTCTGTAGAAGTTTCAATTTCCAAATCAGATCTATACATATCTGAATATCTCCTTCAATTAGAATTTGGAATCCACAAATTTGATTTGAATTTAGCTAACCTTTTCTGATTTTCGAATCCACTTGGCTTAGATTTTTGCAGCACTTCAGATCCTAGACGAATCAAGTGCTGCCGCAAGTGATTTGATCTCAACTTCAAACAAAGATCAACGACCAAATTTAGATCTCTCTCTGATTACCTCAAAACTCTGATTAACCTCCTCAAAACCTAGCCTCTTTCCTCATTGAGCTTTCTGATCTCAGATTCAGCTGCTCAATTGCCAAAACCAATTCACGGACTGAATTCCTCTCCTATTTATAGTTGCCACCTTCGGGCAACTTAATTCACAATCCCCTACTATGACACTCCATAAAGAATCCTACACCAGCACCTTAACTTAATTAATTTCTCATATTTGCCACATCGACAAAACATCACAGACCATCCCATAAAAATTAAATACTTTTTCTTACCTTCTTAAATAAACTTTTTCCAATCCGGTTCACCTGAGGATCCGATTGAACCCTTTCGATCTCCAACTCTGCAAAATTTTCCAATTTGGCATTAATTAATAACTAAAATAATAAATTTAATTTCATTAACATTTGGGATTTTACATTCTCCCCTCCTTCAAAAACTTCGAAATTTCACATCTTGCTACCACCCACATGTTTCCACTTTATGATGTAGCAATCCAAATCCAGATGAGTTTCCTTCATCTTATCCTCTTTTTCCCAAGCACTTACTTATGCCGATCCAATATCTGAACCGACTTCTCTTCAGAATGCCAAAATCATAAAGCACTAATCAATACTATTTCCTATGGCATTCTCACACAATCCAACAAACTCGAAAAGCACTTTGATAAATAGAGATCCTCACTTACAAAAGGTACAACCAATTATGGGGCTACAAACAATCTTAGTGTTAATTATTGGAAATTATTCTCACATCATTCATCCTATAAATCATCCTATAAAATTTCACAGCTCTCATTCTTAGAATCAATAAATTCACAATCCAGAAGGAAAATTCTTCATAACCTCTCTTTATTATCTCTTTTAAAACAACATACATCTCAACTCTTTAATTATGGTACTTCAAGCTTAATCCCCTAGAGTAGTGCCTCCAAAACTTCAATGTAACAGCACTGTTACCAAAACCCAATCCCGGTGGAGGATTCCTTCTCATGAAATCTCACCCTCGCCTTCTAAAATCACCACGCTTCCATTGTTCATTTACAATTTCCCAAATTATCAATGCATTTTCAATAATCCTTATGAATGTAACCACTTATAGTTTCTTATTCCCCATATTCATACCTACTAGTAAAACACAAAAATAACTCAAAAGAGAATATCTTGACTTACCACCACAATCCTTTCCATATATGTGCACCTATATGAAGGAAAGGGAAGAAATCATGTAGACCCCCTTCTGGCTTAAATTAATCAATTATAGAACACAAACATTTTTCTCATATACATATAAATATTATAATTACATACCCCATTTGTATAAAGCTTAATACCTAAGTATATGTTCAACATTGGCCGATGCCTTACACTACTCAAGTATAGCTATACACATCTAGTTCATCATCCAATTAAGCATACCATAGCTTGCATGCTTAATCAATCATATCCAATTTCTTGCTTCAGATATATGCATTCAGCAATTAAAATTATCTCATAAACCCCAAGTATTCATTTTACTGATTATCTCAAAACCAACTACTTCTCATAATCCTAAATTTTCTTCTGAATGTAACTTCAATAACTTTTCTCTATCATGCAGAATTAATAGTAATAATATTAATGCATTATATCACCTATAACAGACCATAACATGCCAGATAGATATAGCATAAAAGATCAAGTAACTTACCTTTAACAATATTGATTACTGATAGATCTGAAGAAATAACACTCTCGGCCTATATTTCCTATTTAAGGAGTGCTATCTAGCGAACACACAACCCCCATGGCCATCCTAAGGTTTCCTATTCCTATGTCATGTTTCCTTTCAAAACTCTGGTATTCTCTGATACCAAGTTTTAATGAAATTAAAATTTATTATTTTAGTAATTAATTAATGCCAAATTGGAAAATTTTGCAGAGTTGGAGATCCAAAGGGTTCGATCGGATCCTCGGGTGAACCGGATTGGAAAAATTTTATTTAAGAAGGTAAGAAAAAGTATTTAATTTGTAACGCCCCGGTTCCGGGTCAAATTTTTTCAGACCCGAGGTGTTATGATAAGTAACAAAAGCAACTAAAATCCAGATCAAATTAAATCCTTTATTAATTTCATCATCAGAGTTATATGCGGAAACTTGAAGTAATATCCAATAACAATAAACTTTAAACAATTACAATGTTTTTAATCTCAGGAAACTAATCCACAACTAAACTGACTACCCCTTTACATACTAGCCCAAGCTCATTGTCCTCGCCAAAAGTACCTGAAAAATTGGGGAAAACTGGAGTGAGAATAAATCACAACAAGTAGCAAGGTGCATGCATGAAATCAGTCTATGTTTATATAAAATAAGTCATGAGGTATGCAATTAAACCAAACAACAACAAGAACCAGAAAACAATAATATAGAACTCACGACAAACAGCATACCACCTTGTAACATCACACAATGGAAAATAATCACAAACACCAGGAAGTATCTAGCTGAGTACACGGACTGCGGATAAAAGGCACCAGCCACAAAACAACAAGCTTCCCGCCAAGTACACGGACTAAGGAAGTAAATCAAATACCAAGTAACCAGCTTCTCACCGAGTACACGGATTGAGGAAGTAAACCAAATACCAAGTAACCAGCTTCCCACCGAGTACACGGATTGAAGAAGTATCCCGCCGAGTACACGGATTGAGGATATAAATAAAAGTAACGAGTTTCCCACCAAGTACACAGATTGAGGAAGTATCTCGTCGAGTACACGGACTGAGGATAAATAAAAGTAACCAGTTTCCCACCGAGTACACGGATTGAGGAAGTATCTTGCCGAGTACACGGACTGAGGATAAATAAAAGTAACCAGCTTCCCACCGAGTACATGGATTGAGGAAGTATCCGGCCGAGTACACGAACTGAGGATATAAATACCAATAACCAAATCCGCCTTGCGGAAACAATAAACCAGCCACTTGCCTTGTCACAACTGTGATCCACAAACCTTCACAAGTGGAGCCAAATACATGCCTCAAGATCATGGTTTCAATGGGAAAAATAATCCAGGTATATGTAAAATCATGTGGAACCCAAAACATGTCCAAATAGCCCAAATACATATGTAGGAACTCTTAGAATCAAGTTTGGTTAAGAATAGAATCATTTGGAACAAAGGTATTAAGTTTAAAAGCCTCTTTGGTAAAATCTACCCAAATTTATTATAAAAATGAATTTTAAACATCCGCCAGTGCAAACAATCTCCAAACACCATAAACTTGATGGTACAAGGGTTAAATTTGGATAAAAGCAATTCCGTAGTGAAAAACTAGGTTGGAAGACAAATTTTGAAAATCTGACAGACAGGACGCTCGAGCGGCAATAGGGCGCTCGAATGGCCTTACACTTCGGTCATTTCAGGGTTGGTCGCTCGATGGGTCACTCAAGCGACTGTTTGGGCGATAGTTAAATCTGGGAAAATTGCTCTCGCGGTTTGACAAATACATAGGGTGCTCGAGCGACTGTTTGGGCGGCCCAATAAGATGCAAATTTTTGAAAATTTACAAAATTCAATAAAATTCCACAATTCAATATCCAATGCATCAAATCCATTCTAAAACAATTTGTAGACATGTTAGAACAATTTAAACAAAATTAACTTTGTTTATAAATCAAATCGAATCAAACCACTCATATAACCACACTTTAATAGTTTTTGGGAGAACCCCAAACAAACACATAACACTTACGAAAATCCTTGTCTAAACGAACATGGTTTGTTTATAAATCATCTCATAATATATCTAAATAATAAAACATGAAAATCATGCAATTCCTCCAGTTTTTTAAGTGTTTGCTACTTGCCTCATTACATGAACTATTTGTCCAGAATTCTGCTCACTTAGCCATTTTCTGAGCTTGATTGCACCACCTTAAACTCCTCCAAATCCAATCTCCACCATTCAGATTGAAGTCCCTCATGAGTAGATCAAAACCGGTTGGATCTTACTAGCTTGTCGTTCGAAGTTGGCTAGTCGGCCATCTCTGCAACACTTTTTTCTTTATAGAATCTCCTCATTTTCTCTTTTCTCTTCTCTCTTCTTTCCCTTATTTTTCTCCAAGCCCATGCACGACTTCCCCTCTTCTTTCTCCTTATTTTTGACTTGCTAAAAACTCTAAACCTTCCCTAGACCTTCCCTTTTATAAGCTCACTTAATTAGAAGTCCTAATAGGTTTCGGAGACCATCTAAATAAATTCTTACTTTTTCTCCACCTTCTAATTCTCTACTAGTACTATACCAATTAAATCCCTCACTATATAAACTTTTCTTTCTAGCTAATTTTCGTGCATATTTAATTTCTTATTTTAAAATATTACTAAAACACCCCAAATCTCCTCTTATCCTCAAATTTAAGGCTCCTTATCAACCATAATCACCAATATACCCTTTTTCCTACTTTTAAGCCATAATTTGCTATTTAAATTCAAACCTAACCCAAATTAAGTTTAATTAAATATTTCAAGTCCAATAATTATTTACTTACTCAATATATTAATTTGGCTAATTGGAAAATGACTAAAATACACTTTCCTTGTGATTCCATATTTAACTTTTAAATCTTTTTCCAAAAATTCTCCTCTTTATTCCTCACATCAATCTTAATCATATAATACACTTGGATTAATACCTTTCTTCTCTAATCCTTTATATTTAATTTACTCTCCCAATTTATCTAAATCATCCTTTTTTTCCTAATTAATTTGAAGTTGCTATTTAATTTCCTAATTACTCAAAATTATTATTTATTCATTTCATTACTAATATCTTGTGGATTATATTGTTATTAATCCAATACCTAAATTATATCTTAACTTCTCTATATATTTAGGCTTATTTAATTTATTTTATTTTTAGGAAAATCCAAGGTTTTACATAATTTTTATGGGATGGTCTGTGATGTTTTGTCGATGTGGCAACTATGAGAAATTAATTAAGTTAAGGTGCTGGTGTAGGATTCTTTATGGAGTGTCATAGTAGGGGATTGGGAATTAAGTTGCCCGAAGGTGGCAAATATAAATAGGAGAGGAATTTAGTCTGTGAGTTGGTTTTCGCAATTGAGCAGCTGAATCTGAGATAAAAAAGCTCAGTGAAGAAAGAGGCTAGGGTTTGAGGAGGTTAATCAGATTTTTGAGGTAATCAGAGAGAGACCTGAATCTAGTCGTTGATCTCTGTTTGAAGTTGAGATGAAATCACCTGCGGCAACACTTGATTCTTCTAGGAGCTGAGGTGCTGCAAAAATCTGAGCCAAGTGGATTCGAAAATCATAAAAAGGTTAGCTAAATTCAGATCAAAATTGTTGATTCCTAATTCTAATTGAAGGAGATATTCAGATCTGAATAGATCTGATCTGGAAATTGAAACTTCTGCAGAGCAGTGTTGACCGTTTGGAATTGGAGGGCAAATTTAGAGATCAAATTGTGCAATTAAGCTCCAGCAACTGTAATTCGGAGTTTAGCGGTAAGTAGCACACTTTTTCTCGGATTTGCAACCGAAAATTTTGATTAGAATATGTTTCAATCTGTTGCATGTAAATTTTATCGTCTGTGAACATTAATTAGTTAATTTCTGAATCGAAGCTTGATTTTCGTTTGTATTAAATCCAAATCTCTTGGATTAGGTTTTTAACAGAGGAAGAAGAAGGATTTAAGTATTATTGAGGTTAGAATTTGGTTCAATTCTTGTTAGAGTTGAATTTCGATGAGAAAACTATGTTCCGTAAAAATTGGTTTTGGGTGGGCTAAGTACAGCCTATTGACAAGAGGTTAGTGGTGCTCAGTCGATAAAAAAATTTTGGGTGCGTTGAGGGGCGCTCAGCGCGGCCTACTGACAATAGCTTAGCGCACCCTATAAAAATGTATACCAAGTGCGGCTAATGTAATATTTGTTTATAAATATAATTTTAGCTTCTAAAATCTATACCAAGAGGTTCATCTAAGTTTTATTTAATATCTAAAGTTATTAGAATCTTATGGAAGGCAAATTATTAAAACGGATTAGTTTAAGAGTTAGGAAGGTGCTGGAAATGATTTAGAATTGAAACAATAAGTCAAACCTTATTAAATTTTATCAGCCTTAGTGCATTATTTGGGTGCGCTGAGTAAGGCCTAGGGGCGCCTACCTCTCCGGAAGTTGGCGTCTAGCTTATCTCCAGCGCTCTAGTATTTGCTTAAATTTCCACTATTGGGGCCTACTTAAGGGGTTAATTAAAATTTGTTAGAGGACTTTTCATGAATGGGAAATAACTGAAATGAAATCAAATTTGGGGTTCCAACAAATGGAAGTGGGAGCTTACGGTTTAAGTGTTCTTATAGAAATGAAATGTGGCAAGCATAAATCAAAGAAATTTCAATTAAAGTGCAGATTATAATTGGAGTTAATTAGAGAATTTCTTTAGAAGAATTGAGCTGAATAAGTAGTTTGTTGGTCAAATTTATCTAGGAATCACTTTAGAAGAATGAAATAAAGATGATCAATGGAACTGGGGAAATAACCAAGCTGAAATTAGAATTATAAAATGAGATAATTCTTCTTGGAGAATATACTGTTTAAGATTCAAAATGAGCAACACCAACTGATCTTATTGACAATGTTGAATTCTGAATTTTCTAAGGGTTCTAATTAAATATTAGTCTAAGGGATCTAATTAGGTATTAGTGATGTTACATGAAGATTATTAATTGATAATTTGAGTAAGCCAAATGTGTAGTTAGATCAATGGAAATATTATTCATTATTCCTAGAGCTTAACTAAAGATTAATTAAATTCTGAAATTGTTTAAAACTTAGAAACTCTACAGCAACTTCAAGTAGGTGAACTATGAAACTTTAGCAATAAATACTAAGGAAAGAACTTAGAAAATCTTCTCTGAACTAGTAGACATAATTGAGTAGAACCTTTATTGATTTAAAGTACTTTTGTGATCCATATTTTACTACTGAATTTCAGATCGTGATATTGTTTATACTGGGTTTTATCAAAGGTTAGTTTGCTAAACAGAATTTATAAAAGGGGTTTTACTTGAGTTAATTGCTTGCACAAATTGGTTTGAATATTTTCTTTGGATTTGAATATACATTTGGAGTTCCATAAAATATTGTTTTGGTCTTGAGTGACCCATGATAAAGATGGATTGTTTGGAAATTGTTGCGACCGGAGGTTGTTCTATTTGCTACTAGAGGTTGGTATACTTGCGACTAGAAGTTGGTCTATTTGCTACCAGAGGTTGGTTCATTTGTTGAGCTTATTTTGTTTAAGGTCTAGCTTGTCCTGGATCCAGAGTCTAAGCTTAGTATTGTGATGTATTGACTTTATTGCCGTAATTGCATGGCCATGAGTGTTGCCATGACCAGGGTAGAGCAGCCCGTGATCCTTGGTAGGCCGGGTTGTCAATGCTGAAACTTGGAGTAGGCTGGCATTGGATGACAAAGTCCCTGGGTAGGCAATCATTTCAGAGTATCGAGCCTATGTTTGTCGGACTGTGTACTAGGAGGCTTGGATGTCGCTTTGGCATGCGAATTACCCAATATAAGCGAACTTCATGACATTGGCCTCTATGATTTGGTTTTATCAGTAATTGTATTTCCAATTGGTCCGGGGTGACCCATGATAAACACTCCAATTAGTTCTGAGTGGCCCATGATAAACACTCAACTTTTTGAAAATTATGATTTCATCAAAGATGTTTTGATTTGAGAAATATCTATTGGATTGTTTTGAGATAAATGGTTTTCATCAAGACGAGGTTTATGGTTTGAAAGAGTAGGAGGCTACTCTACAGGTCCAATATCTACAACAATTAAGAATTTAACAATGCGGAAACATACACACAGAAATTATAAGAGGAAACCTGAATCCAAATCCAGGAAAAACCTTGAGTCTATATGAGGCGACTAACCCTTAGAATCTCCACTATTGAATGAAAGTCAATTACAAAGGAAGACACACTTAACCTTTAAAATTGAACTCACTCAACAGCAATCCACAGTTCGAATCCACGAACTGTAGCACAACTTGAATCCACAAGCTGCAATTCACGATCTATCCAGATCCACAGCTCGAATCCACGAACTGCAACACAACTTGAATCCACAAGCTGCAAGTGACGATCAATCTAGATCCACAGCTCGAATCCACGAACTGCAACACAACTTGAATCCACAAGCTGCAATTCACGATTAATCCATATCGTGACAATCACCTCAGAGTCCACTGAGATGATCCAATGCAATAGGAATCCACCTATGCATCAAACAAGGTCGATCACCAATCCAGGAGATCTTACGATCAAGTGAAGTTCCGAACTGAAGAAGAATCCTCAAACTTCAATTCCAGGTGAACTCTCTCAGATCTCCCCCTCACTCGATCACCCTCGATCACCGACTCTCTAAAGATCAATTGATTGAATCTCGAACACCTCAAGATCCAAATCGGATTAATCAAAATAAAACGTCTTACTCAAAACAAATACAGCTCGTCTATTTAAAGAAGAAAACTCAGATCGCATCGAGCGCTGGTGGCGTCGCCTTGCGATCGGGGTAGACGGCTGGAAGCGAACTCAATCCCGCTCAAATCCAAATAGACTCAGTTAAGGGCGCGCTGCCAGCGCGCTGCTAGCGGGAGGGAACGCGGCATGTGCACAGCTGATTTGTAGATTCTTCAATCTTGCTCTGCGCTACCAGCGGCGTGTCGGTGTCGCCTTACGACGCAGGTGCGCGTGCTTTACTTTCAAAGTGCTATCTCACTTATGCGCTGCCAGCGGAGTGGCAGCGGCGTTGTTCCTCGCAAGTGCCTTTTCAAGAAATGTTTTATTTAGAAACTCTTTCATTTCCTTGAGCTACCAACGGCGTGGTAGTTGTGTGGCAGCCTCACCTTCCTCTTTACTAAATTCACAGAATTTTTATTTTGATTCTGCACATCTTGAAGATTATTAGAGGATATAATTTGTCAAACATTTGCCATATAAGGAGTGTGAGTTTTCACACTTACATGGTTACATTGGATATCGTGAATAATAAGATTATTTGACATCGATATTACAAAATAACTTACATGTTCAATTTCATTAGCTATATCATCTTTATCTGTTATATTATTATAGGATTAGTTGGATTAATCGTGTTATCGCCATCGTTACCTGTGTATTATTCGATTCATATTTTATAACTATGAAAAATGTATTTGTGCACGCATATACTGCTTACTGGGATATTCGTATCTCATTCCGTATTGTTTTGTTATGTTTTCAGCTGCTCCTAGAGAGGATGATATCGTGGGTAATTGCTCGGTTATGTGAGTTTAGAGTTGGATTATTGTATTTCTTATTTTAGTTTGGGTTTTTAGCGCACTCTAATTATATAGTTATTGATTCATTCATGTTTTTCCTTCACTCTGATATTGTGATCTTGTGTTATAAATTAACCTCCAGAGATGAGTTATGGTTTCTCTACGTAACTCGGATCTGGGGCGTTACACCTCACGCTGTCATTCTTTCTGTACAGCCTGCTTCTTCAGATTGGGTATAGGCTTATCATGTTTTTTTTGGGGGCTCTCATTGAGTATGGGAAGTCCACTGGGGATTGGTGGGGGCCCTCAAGTCTTATTGTCACTTTTCCCTGTAAAGCTTACCTCTTCAAATTGGGCAGGGGCTTGGGGTGACGGTTGGGCTCCCGTTGGAATGGGAAAAACTCCACTGGGAATTTGTGGGAGCCCTTTTTATCTGCCCGGTTCCACTATCATGGCACTCTTCCTTCGATATGGAGCTCCTTCTGGGATTGGTGAGAGAACGTCATATTTCCTTTTCGAGCTTTTCTACTTGCCCAGTGTATTTTGTTGTTCATTGTCGGCAGATTCCTTGTCATCCTCCATTTTTAGATACCACTCTCTGTTATTAGATAAACTCCACTGGGGATTGGGGAAAGGGTATCTATTTCTTTTGAGGGGTCTGCCTTTTCTTCCACCCTTGGCCGTCTCTTTCCTCGCCTTGATTGTACTTGCAAAGAAGGAGAGGAAACAAGATTTTAGCGAAGACCCGCTGGGGAAGTGTATGCAAAAGCATTTTTTTTCTTTTCTTTTCTTTTTCAAGCCTTCTGCCCATCGCAGCTAGAAGTGGCTCCCATCAAGGTTGTGAGATTACTAACTAAGGTTAGTAGCTGAAAGAGTAGAGGACTACTCTTAAGGTCCACGATCTATAACAATTCAGAATTGAACAATGTGGAAACAGTACACAAAGAATTATACGAGGAAACCTGGATCCAGATCCAGGAAAAACCTCGAGTCTATATGAGGCGACTAACCCTTCAAAATCCACTATTGAATGAGAAGACAATTACAAAGGAGTACATACTTAACCTTTACAAATTGACTCACTCAACAGCAATCCACAGTTCGAATCCACGAACTGCTACACAGCTTGAATCCACAAGCTGCAAAACACGATCAGTCCAGATCGCAAACAATCACTCACCAGTGATCCACAGTTCGAATCCACGAACTGCAACACAGCTTGAATCCACAAGCTGCAGGACACGATCAATCCAGATCGCAGCAATCCTCTCAGAATCCACTGAGACGATCCAATGCAGTAGGAATCCACCTACGCATCAAACAAGGCCGATCACCAGTCCAGGCGATCACACGATCAGATGAAGTTCTGAATTGAAGAAGAATCCACTGTCTTCAATTCCAGGCGATCTATCTCAGATCTCCCCCTCACTCGATCGCCGACTCTCTAAAGAAGATTTGATCGAATCTCAAACACCTCAAGATTCGAAATAAAAAATGATCCAAAGAAAAAGTCACTATCGAAAATTACAACACGTCTATTTAAAGAATAAAAACATAGATCGCGTCGAGCGCTGGTGGCGTCGTGAAGCGATCGATGTAGACGGCTGGTGGCGAACTCAAGTCCCACTCAAAGTAAGTTGAACCAGTTAAAAGCGCGCTGCTAGCGAGCTGCTAGCGGGAGAGTATGCGGCAGGTGCACAAACCTTTCTTTCAAAATACGAATTCCCTTATGCGCTGCCAGCGGGGGTGGCAGCGGCGTGGTAGCAGTGTGGTGGCACCAACTTCTTCTTCTTTACTAAATTCACTGAATTTTCATTGTTTAATCTGCACATCTTGAAGCTTCATTAGAGAACAAAATTTGTCAATCATTTGCCATAACAGGAGTGTGAGTTTTCACACTTACAATCTCCCCCTTGGCAAATGCCTGACAACAACCTTACACCAGTGTTTAATATCAACCTCAGTTAATGATGATTTCCATTTAAGAATTTTAAAACCACACTGTTAACGAGAGACACAATGATTTGGACGAATCCAGAATTTCATTCATTTACAAAAAGATATACAGATAACAGAATCATATACAATGTTCAAGAAAGAAAGACAGACATTTTCTCCCCCTTACTTATCACTCCCCTTATACACCCATATTCAGGAGAAAACACCCAGAACAGACCATAACGAAAAAAAACATCATATCCACAGCAAAAAGAATAACAGACAGCAGCAAACAGCAAACATCAGCAACCAGCAAGCATCAGCATCAACCCAGCCAAACCATCAACAGAAACAGAAACTCCAGTAGCATCATCCAAATTTCTCCCCCTTTCTGGAAGGTGGTTTGGGTTCCCAAGACCTTGAGTAGTGCTTGTATGCATCTTGGGATCTGGAGTGCAGCCAACTGAGCTTGTGATCCATATCCAGCTGAGTCTTCCGAATGCATTCCAAAAAATGATCCGCTTCATTTTGCATACATTGCTGAGCAGCAACGTCCCTTTGTACTTCTCCACATGTAAAATCGACATCCTTTATCAATTGCCCCAGCTTCTCTTGAGTCTCTGATTTGAACATGCTCATCATGAGCATGTGAGACCTAACCTCTGAATAGAAAGCCTCCCGAGAAGCTTGCATTGAATTCAGTTTCTCTATGATAGCCACAGCATCAGAGCTGGACAGAGAGGACTGAGAAGAGGAGGGATCAGAAGACATCACCCGAAACGGACTTGCACGTTTACTTCGGGTCAGAGTGGAGGAAGCAATGGGAGGACGGGGATGAATGATCAATTCAGTTGGATCAGGGAGTACCCCCTGATGAACACACATGTAAGAGATGAAAATTCCAAAAGGAAGAGCTGCAGTCTTGGATTTTAAATTCCGAGACTGAAGAATCTGATGGAAGATAATGGAAGGAATACAGATACTTTCTCTGTTCCAGATGGCATGAAGAAGTCTTGCCCGATGGTGAGAGATCTCTGAGTGATGATCAGAAGGAACAAGAGAAGCACATACAAACAGGTTCAAGATCCGGAGAAGATCTTGAAGAGAGCCATGAGGCAAATAGTTAGGCTTATTCTTAATAAAAGTGGGAGCACCCTGAACGATTAGAGAGGGAATGATGGACTCCATAGGAGGATCAGTGTGTGACTCAAGAAAGTTAAAAGAAGGAGAGTCAACAAGAGGCAGTTCAAGAAGAGAGGAAATAAGCTCTTTCGAGAAGTCGAAAGAAATTCCCCTGACATAGGCTTTTACAGAGCCTTGATTGGCAAGATGGAGATGATGAAGATTAGAGTAAAATTCACGGACCAGGTCCGGATAAGCAAAACCACCAAGTAACGCAAATTTTTTCCAACCATTGTCCGAAAACAATGAGTAGAAAGGGGATTCAGAAAAAGACTCAAGCTTGATGGCCCTTTCCAGAAGAAGAGGCATGTGCTTGAAGAAAGCATTGAAATTAGATAAACCATTCCCCACAAACAGTTCAGAAGAATGAGAAGGGGAAGGAGGTCTCACTGGAGGAGAAGGAATAACAGGAGAAGACCTCACAGGAGGAGGCTTCACAGAAGGAGACCTCACAGGAGGAGACGATGTTGAAGGAGAATCAGTTCTCGACTTTCTCTTGAGAGGCATGGTAAAAAGAAATGGAAGAGAAAGAGAAAACAGACAGCACCAACCAACAAAACGAGAAAGCCCTAATGGCTGAAAAATCTACTAAACCCTAGCTTAGAATAATGAGAGAAAACTATAGAACTAGGAAGCAGAAAATGGAGAAGCAGGACGAAGATAGTAAAAATTTTTTTACCTGAACAGTAGGCAGGAAGGAAGAAGGTGACAGCGACAGCAGCACCGGGACACGACGCGAGAGGCGAGGGAAAAGCGAAGAGGGTGAAAAAGAACAGGGGTAAAAAAAAAAAAAAAAAACGCAAACAAAATACGCTGCCAGCGAGAAACTGGCGGCGTAGAAGGTGCACATGCACACACAAAGAAAACTACAGATTCAATGCAGAAATTTATAAAAGAGGTTTGATCAATTTTTCATGACATCCTCCTACTTCCAAACACAAAGCTGAGATTTTAGCATAACCAAAAATCATCCAGATAAACAACTTATTCAATCTAAGAAGTACTTATCACAAAACTGATCTTGAAGTACCTATCAAAGTTAATTCAGATGTGGTACATTTCATATCAAAGAGCAAAATTTCCTTTATGGTTTCTCATACTATAAATTTTCTTCAAGATATTAAGCACATATGCATACTAATGAGTCAATGCTTATGAGAAATGAGCAACATTTTTGACTTTTACACTTCATACATATAGAAGGCTATTTCAGTGTAAACAATCTTGAAAAGTATAGACATATCCCAACTTCATTTTGGTGGCTTTTGCACATCAGAGATAGGTAGCCTTTTCTGATCTCTTTTTATTTTTAAAGAAGGCATTGACCCTTAAAAAACCTGAGTTTACAGTTCATTCCAAGAATATACCTTCTTTATCTTTTTCTTTTTGAGATTTACAGTGGCTTTCACTCTAATCTCTATGGCAGCCATTTCCAAAACTTTTCTTTTCATAAAGGTGATAGCCTATAGATCCCAAGCTTTACCACACAATAAGCTTCAATACGTAAAGGTGTTTCAGACAAAGTTGCTGGTTAGAAATAAGACAACTCTGTCAATATGCATACACTCAATCTTCCTGAAAACAGATCTTAGTAATAAGAACACACAAATTCATTTTGAACAGATATGTGAGACATTTTACATCAAAATTAACTCAAAACAGAACCTGATTTTCAGTTTTGAGAGCATACTCCTAGGGATTTCCTAAGAGTTTCAAATCTGTTCTTATCTAAAGGTTTAGTAAAAATGTCAGCCAACTGTTTTTCAGTAGATATATATTCAATCATAACAGTTTTGTCTTCAATCAACTCTCTTATAAAGTGATGCCTGATATCTATATGTTTGGTCCTTGAGTGTTGAACAGGATTCTTAGAGATATTTATGGCACTTTGATTATCACAGAAAAGAATCATTTGATCTTGATCTAACCCATAATCTGATAACATTTGTTTCATCCAGATAAGTTGAGTACAACTGCTTCCTGCAGCAATATACTCAGCTTCAGCAGTACTCAGAGAAACACAGTTTTGTTTCTTGCTTAACCAGGCAATGAGATTATTTCCCATGTAAAAGCAACCACCAGAGGTGCTTTTTCTGTCATCCATACACCCAGCCCAATCAGCATCAGTGTATCCAGTTAGATGTGGGTTTGTCTCTTTGGAAAACCAGATTCCCAGATCAATAGTCCCATTAACATATTTTATAATCCTTTTTACAGCATTCAAATGAGATTCTTTAGGATTAGCCTGATATCTAGCACAAACTCCAACACTAAAGCTTATATCAGGTCTACTTGCTGTTAAGTACAGTAGACTCCCAATCATCCCCCTGTACAGGGTAGGGTCTACAACCTTTCCAGATTCATCTTTTCCAAGTTTTAAACTAGTACTCATAGGAGTCCTAGCATGTTTAGCATGAGTTAAGCTGAATCTCTTAACAAGATTTCTTGAATATTTTGCTTGAGAGAAAAAAATTCCTTGTTGAGATTGATAAATCTGAAGACCTAAGAAAAAGTTCAGTTCACCCATCATACTCATTTCAAATTCACTTTTCATTAAATCAGCAAAGGAGTGAGCATGATTTTCAGAAGTGGACCCAAACACTATGTCATCAACATAGATTTGAGCAATCAAAATATGTTTGGACTCTCTTTGAATAAAGAGAGTTTTATCTACATTTCCTCTCATAAAACCAGATTCAAGTAGAAAGAAGGTAAGTCTCTCATACCAGGCTCTAGGAGCTTGTTTGAGACCATATAAGGCTTTGTTCAGTTTATAGACATATTTAGGATGATTTGTGTCCTCAAATCCTTTAGGTTGCTCTACATAGACTTCTTCATTCAGATATCCATTCAAGAATGCACTCTTAACATCCATTTGAAACAGTTTAAACTTCAAGTAACATGCAATAGACAACAGTAATCTGATTGATTCTAACCTAGCTACAGGAGCAAAGGTTTCATCAAAATCTATTCCTTCTACTTGAGTATACCCCTGAGCAACAAGCCTAGCCTTATTTCTGGTTACTATCCCATTCTCATCAGATTTGTTCTTAAAAATCCACTTGGTTCCTATCACATTCAGATCAGAGGGTCTTTCAACCAATTCCCAAACATTATTTCTAGTAAATTGATTCAGTTCTTCATGCATAGCATTCAACCAAGAATCATCTAACAATGCATATTTATAAGATTTTGGCTCAAATTGAGAGAGATAAGAAGAAAATCTTACCTCATTATGTACCTGATGTCTTGTTCTGACACCATCTGAAATATTTCCAACAATTTGCTCAGTTGGGTGGTCTTTGAGAGTTCTAGCCAGAGGAATCACTTCAATGCTTGAGGAAGCATCTCTGATTTCATCCTCTTCATCTACAGCCTGCAAAAATTCACTGTCAATACCTTCATCATCAATTAGCACATTTATAGATTCCATTACAACAGATTTTTTCAAATTAAAAACTCTGTAAGCTCTACTAGAAGAAGAATATCCTAGAAAAATTCCTTCATCACTTCTAGAATCAAATTTTCCTAGATTTTCTCTGTCCCTTAAGATATAACATTTACTTCCAAATACTCTGAAATATTTCAAGTTTGGCTGTTTTCCTTTCCAAAGTTCATAGGGAGTTTGTTTCCACCCAGATCTGATATAAACTCTGTTACTAATGTAATAGGCAGTGTTTATAGCTTCAGCCCAGAATTTTGTTGAAATTTTCTTGGCTATCATCATGGTTCTAGCCATTTCTTGTAAAACTCTGTTCTTCCTTTCCACAACTCCATTTTGTTGTGGGGTCTTAGGAGAAGAAAATTCATGTTTGATTCCTTGTTCTTCACAGAAATTGGAAAACATTTGATTCTCAAATTCTGTCCCATGGTCAGATCTGATTCTAACAATCTTTCCTATTTGCAAGTTCTTTTCAACTTGAATTTGACAGCACAGATGTTTAAAACAGTTGAAACATTCAGATTTTTCTCTTAGAAAGTCTACCCAAGTATATCTGCTGTAGTCATCTACAGCAACAAATATATACTTCTTTCCTCCCAAACTCTCAGTCTTTGTAGGTCCCATTAAATCCATATGAATCAGTTCTAATGGTCTTGATGTTCCTACAATGTTGGTTTTCTTGTGTGTGGCTTTGATTTGTTTTCCTTGGTTGCAAGGACCACACATTCCTTTCTTTTTATTTTTTCCAAACTTGGGAATTCCTCTAACCAGCTCAGACTTAGAGATTTTTGACAAATCTCTATAGTTAATGTGGCCAAGTCTTCTATGCCACAAATCAATTTCATTGCTTATGGAGGATTTTAAAGAGCACTCATTGTTTCCAATAATCCCATAGCAATTATCACTTGTTCTTTCACCTACAAGAACAGTTCTACCAGATTTATCCAATATTTTGCATTCTTTTCTGGTAAAATTAACAAATAATCTGGAATCACATAATTGGCTAATACTGATAAGATTTGCCTTTAAACCAGATACAAATAGAACATTCTTTAAGCAAACTCCATTTGGACCTGTAACAGTTCCTTTACCTTTAACTTGGGAAGTGCTTCCATCACCAAATGTAACACTTCCACCAAAATATTCTTCAAAGGTACTGAACATATCCTTATGACCACACATGTGTCTTGAACAACCACTGTCCAAGTACCACATGTTGACATCATGAGCTTTTAAAGCTACATGAACCACATTAGCAACTAATGAATCTTTTCTTACCCAAATCTGTTTTTCAGGAGTCTTCTGAACAGTAACTTCATCAACTACTTGAGTTTTTGAAGGAAGCTTCTTTGACAGATTTGAGACTTCCTGATTTAATGTTTCAGTCAATTTTAACAGAGAGTCAAATCTGTTGTATAAGTCTAGGGACTGACTTTGGTTTACCTTTCTCTTATTATCAAAATATCCATCAGGAAAACCATACAGTGCATAACACTTTGGTCTTATATGACCCTTTTTATTGCAGTGATGGCATACAGGTATGAACCTATGTTCTGAAAAATCAACATTTCTAGACTTGCCAGCATTTCTAAACTGAACAGATTTAAATTTCTCAGAAGTTGAAGATTTACCTGTTGGTCTTACTTCTCCAGTAGAAATTTTCTGTGAAGATTCCAAATTTTGATTACTTACACTCATTCTCTTTTCAGCAGAGTTTGAGCTTTCAGGAACTTCCTTTGAAATTGATTCCTCATTAATTTGAGGATTTCCTGCAAAAACATTTGAAACATCAGATTTACTTAAATTTGAAACTTTCTCAAGTTCACTCACTTTACCTTGAAGTACAGTGATCTGAGCTTCCTTTTCTTTTAGTTTTTCAGTTTTTTCAGTTAAAGAAGTTACCAGAAAATCTTCTTTGGCATGTCTTTCAAGTAACTTCTAGTTTATTGAATCTATTTCTGCAAGAGCTTTATTTTTCTCTGTTTCTGATTCCTTCAATTTTTTACTCAGTTTCTTGACTTTCTTCTAAGCTCTATTGAATTCCTTATAGAGCTGATTGTAGGCTTCTTGTAGTTCTTCTTCATCATCTGATAAAGTCTCTTTATTATCTCCTGCAATTCCAGAGATTGAACTACCAGAAGAGGATGAATAAAAAGAATTGAAAGCAGTAAAATTTGCAGAGATATCCTCATCAGATTGTGAAGAATTATCAGAGTTACTGTCATCCCAAGTAACTTGATAATTATTCTTTTTCATTTTATCCTTTGAGGGACAATCAGATGCAACATGTCCAAATCCTCTACATTTGTAACATTGGACTTCATCATTCTGAGAAAATTTCTTCTCCTTTCTTGGATCAGACATTTTCTTATCAGATCTCCTATTTGATCTGTCCATGGATGATGAAGAATTGGATTGTCTCTTTTTAAACATTTTCTTAAACTTTTTGGCTAAGAGAACAAGTTCATCCATATCAACATCAGAGTTATCTGATTCTTCAGTATTCACAGATTTTACAGATTTTAGAGCTATTCCTTTATTTCTTTTTGGAATATTCAGATCTAGCTCATAAGTCTGTAAAGATCCTACCAGATCTTCAATTCTCATGTTATCTACATCTTTTGCCTCTTGTATTGCAGTAACTTTAGGTCTGAATCTTTCAGGCAAAGATCTTAATATTTTTCTAATAACCTTTGATGTAGAAATTTTTTCTCCAAGATTAAAACTAGAATTAACAATATCAGAGAGTTTAGCATAAAACTCATCAAAAGACTCATCATCTTTCATATATAGAGTTTCGAAAGATGTAGTAAGTCTCTGAAGTCTGGAAAGCTTGACAGCTGAGGTTCCTTCATGAGTGACCTCAAGAATGTCCCAAGCTTCCTTAGCAACTTCACATGAGGAAATTCTCCTGAATTCCTCAACACTAACAGCACAAAATAAGGCATTCATTGCCTTGTTATTCCATCCACATTGATCAGATTCAGTTTTAGTCCACTGATCATGAGGTTTAGGGATCACAACACCTACTTCTGTTGTGATCACAGGTGGATGATAACCATTACAAACCGAGAGCCAGACACGCTCATCGATTGATTTCAGGTAAGCTCTCATTCTTGCTTTCCAGTAAGAATAATTGTTACCTTCAAATAAAGGAGGTCTAGAGGCAGATCCTCCTTCTTTTCCAAAATCCATGCTATAGATCTAGATCACACTATGTATAGCAATTCAAAGTGAATAGGCTCTGATACCACTTGAAAGAGTAGAGGACTACTCTTAAGGTCCACGATCTATAACAATTCAGAATTGAACAATGCGGAAACAGTACACAAAGAATTATACGAGGAAACCTGGATCCAGATCCAGGAAAAACCACGAGTCTATATGAGGCGACTAACCCTTCAAAATCCACTATTGAATGAGAAGACAATTACAAAGGAGTACATACTTAACCTTTACAAATTGACTCACTCAACAGCAATCCACAGTTCGAATCCACGAACTGCTTCACAGCTTGAATCCACAAGCTGCAAAACACGATCAGTCCAGATCGCAAACAATCACTCACCAGTGATCCACAGTTCGAATCCACGAACTGCAACACAGCTTGAATCCACAAGCTGCAGGACACGATCAATCCAGATCGCAGCAATCCTCTCAGAATCCACTGAGACGATCCAATGCAGTATGAATCCACCTACGCATCAAACAAGGCCGATCACCAGTCCAGGCGATCACACGATCAGATGAAGTTCTGAATTGAAGAAGAATCCACTGTCTTCAATTCCAGGCGATCTATCTCAGATCTCCCCCTCACTCGATCGCCGACTCTCTAAAGAAGATTTGATCGAATCTCAAACATCTCAAGATTCGAAATCAAAAATGATCCAAAGAAAAAGTCACTATCAAAAATTACAACACGTCTATTTAAAGAATAAAAACACAGATCGCGTTGAGCGCTGGTGGCGTCGTGAAGCGATCGATGTAGACGGCTGGTGGCGAACTCAAGTCCCGCTCAGAGTAAGTTGAACCAGTTAAAAGCGCGCTGCTAGCGAGTTGCTAGCGGGAGAGTATGCGGCAGGTGCACGAACCTTTCTTTCAAAATACGAATTCCCTTATGCGCTGCCAGCGGGGTGGCAGCGGCGTGGTAGCAGTGTGGTGGCACCAACTTCTTCTTCTTTACTAAATTCACTGAATTTTCATTGTTTAATCTGCACATCTTGAAGCTTCATTAGAGAACAAAATTTGTCAATCATTTGCCATAACAGGAGTGTGAGTTTTCACACTTACAGTAGCACAACGTGGAACCCAAGAATAGTTAAGCAGAATAATTATAGAAAAACAGGTGTGTCAGTGTGTGTCTATGTCTACAATGTCAAAAGCTGGTCCTAAGTCAGACAGGACTTGTCGTGCTTGGCCTTTTTAATAGCATTGTTATCACAGGCTGCTGTGAACTTCTGACTTAGACACAACTTGCCGGTCTGGGCCTTATGGTTTTATTTGTGTAAAACCCCAGATTTTTAGTAATTATTTCTGGAGAAACTAATTAGAAAATTTTAATAATTAAATGTGGTGGATTTTCAGGTGAAAGCCATGCAAGGGCAATTTGGGAATTTCATAAATTTGGACTTATGTAAATTAAGGGTAAGTGAGATTATATTATAGTTTATAGTAAATAAATACTACTTAGAAATTTTATTAGAAAAAAATAAGTGGGTTGATCTTTTGTTTGGGTGGCTAACCAATTGATCAAGGGTTGATAAGCTGTTGGTATAGGAGTTTTGGTGGTGGAGCACTGCAGTGGAACATGAAGAAGGTGAAGCGTTTTGTGAATGTAAGAATAATGGTCTCTCCGTGCGCTCGGAGCAGTTACGATTGTTCATTTTTGGACAAGTCTAAACAGCAGTAAATGTTTAGATCTGGGAGCTTGAGAAGGGGTTTTGGATCATCAGAGGTGAGTTGCATCGATTTAGAAGAAAAGAAGAGAAGTTCTGTTCGTCAGAGGAAATTATGTCTATTCTGTTAGAGTGGAAGTCATCCAAAGCCCAGATTTGAATCAGGTAAGCTATTTTTGTAGCAGAATTAGGTTAGCTTGGTTCAAATTCATCCAAATATTTGCAGAAAATATGGATCAGACATTAAGTTTGAATTCTGAAAACTCTGTGTAATTTTCTGTTTGTTGAAGGGATTCTGGTTGTAGAGAGCATTGGCTTTTCATTGCTGGTTTTGCTGAAGTTGGACTCCAACAAACAAGAGGCAAGTAGCACTTTCAAAATAGCATGATTTTGTGTGTTTCAGGATCCTTTAAAGAAGTAGAATCTATTAAATGAAATTACTTGTTCCGAATCTGATTTTTGGGTGTTGGATCTCTAATATATGTTAATCTATTTATATTAAATTCTAAATTGTTTACTTGAGTAAATTAGATCCTAAATGTTGTGTTAGAAGGGTTCTAGGGGATTTGAATTGGTTCAGTCATGGATATACTGTGTTTGCTGCAAGTTGGAAGAACAATCAAAAAAAAAGTTGGATGCGCCTAGGTGCGCCTACCTTCCCATGTAGGCACTACTCAACGCATACCCCCAAAATATAGGTAATGTGCGGCTATCTCGGTTTTTAAGCACTATTGTATTCTCAGCTTCCAAAACCTATTCAAATAGCTTCATTTAAGTTCTAATTAGCATCTAGAATTATTAGATTTATTTGTAGCTCAACTTACTATGGTGGAATTAGAGTTTTATTAGGAGTCATACTACTAAAAGTATGATATAATTTTCTGCAGCACATAGTGAAGATCCTTTAAAGCTTTTAACTATGTTAAGTTTATTTATAACTTTACCTGAGATACTCAGAAATCTAAGTGGAGGATTTCAGATTTGTTAGAAACCTATAAGACAAAAATTCTTCACTATAAATTAAGGAAATCATGAGTGGAAGCCTATAGGAGAAGGAGGTTAACAAAAGTAAACATAGTGATTCAAAGTGGAATTCCGGATGGACTTTTGGTCTGATTTTCGAACTCTTATTGAAACACTTTATTTCTCTATTTCCTTGTATTATCTGAAATGTTGTTATAAATTGAAAACATTTGAATTTGGTTCTTACCATGTTGCTGGTTATCACCTTGAGGAGATGGTATAGTTTCTTTTATCAGTTGTGCTGAATGATGAATATTTTACTGTTGGATGGCTATAGTGTTTAGTTGAAACTGAATTTGGTATTCTTAACTCTAAATTGGTTTCACTTACTATAAGAATGATTTTATATTAAACTTGCACAGTATATTATAAGTTTTTGACAAAGTATTAAGGGCGAGACTTAGTGTGGATCCACAGTCAAGTTGTAAATGAATTTTGTATACTTTGTTTGGAATTAAGTCTGGAGTTCCTTCATGTGTTTCCTGCATGATGGAGAGGCCTTCCATGAGGGAAGCGCTGCAGTAACTCCATTTCCATCATGAGGGTGAGGTCACTTGAGTATTTTCCACCATGAGGCCGATGCATTGGATGGTTCGAGCTGTTGTAGCTATTAGATTGGATTTTTTGGAACTCTAGCGTTTAGCCACACAAAATAGACAAACTTCACGAGTCCCAATATATAATGTTTTCCGAATCTGATTTGGACAAGAATTGTGATTAATGATGTATTTTCGAGATTAGATGTATTAACTGAGGTTAACCATAAATTTAACTGATTATAACTTATGCATGTTTTAGAACTGTTATAACTGTATTTTGTGCATGCATTGCTACTTGTTGAGATAGTTGTAGCTCACAATTTTGTTTTGATTTCAGATCTCGGTGAGGGTGTTGATATTCCGGTGGACTATCCGGAGTATCATGAGGATTATTTTGCTGAGTAGAGACATGATGTAGTTGTTTAGACTTTATTTTGATATTGTGAGTTGTAATTCCTAGCTACTATTGTATTTTGTTTCTGGATGGTGATTGGGATTAGTAGTGAACCCTTATTATTGTAATTGAATTTCTTGATAGTATTTCAATGTTTCTTATACTTTACTTGATCATGTGAATTATAGTTAACACCACTGGTGTGAGTTACGGTTATTCTACGTAACCCGGATTCGGGGCGTTACAATTTACCTTTCTCAGCTCGTTGCTTAGCCTTGTTTCCGTTCTCTCTATCCTGCTTGATCTAGACTTGACCATTTTCTTCTTTTCTTTTCTTTTGTTGCGACTGACCTTTTTGCACACAGTGCCCTTTTTTCGGGTTTTCGCTGTGTCTGGTCTTTCTGGAAACCCTGAATTCCGTCATCACCAATCAACGCAGATTCAATCGTTTGCCCAGATCATTCTCCTGGGGATCTGAGAGGTCTTGGAGGTAGGACGAAATGTAGGCTTAGTTCATGTCTATGAAGAACGGGTGAGGTGGCTCGAAAGGCTTGACTATCTGGGTTTACATAGTGTTCTAACTTTTATTGTTGTTAGGGCTTACATCCTGGCTTATTTTTGTCTCTATTTTTGTTAGGTAAACATTTCTACATTTTCTTTGTTTTTTCTCTTTTTTCTTCTCTTTTTTCTATCGCATTTTCTTTTCTTTTTCAGGATTTTCTTGGCCCGGAATTCCTGTTTTGATGTGTAGAACACATGCATTAGGTTGAAAGAATATTTAAGGCTCAAAATTGTTTGACTAGCGGTGATGAATTTGGGGTGATTGAAGGATTCATGATCTAAGGGAGAGTCAAAGATTGCCTTTCTTCATTTCCCAATCAGAATGATCTTAGGCTTAGTACAATCTGACTACGTCTGCATTTATTGGCTCAGGAAAAATGGCTCCGTCTATCTCTCATAGGATCAATGCACCTCTGGACAAAACCTTGTGAACTACGCATAGTCCTTTGTAGTTCGGCTTGAATTTTCCTCTATTGTCTTCTTAGTGGGGAAGGATTATCTTCAACACCAGATCTCCTACCTTGAAGTGTCGCGGCTTCACTTTCTTATTGTAGGCTCGTGCCACTCTTTGCTGGTAGAGTTGGCCATGACATAAAGCCTTGATTCTTTTCTCATCCAATAGTTGTAGTTACACTCAATGTCACTGATTTCGACTTCTTTTAGGATTCTGAGTGATGGAATCTATACTTCCACAACGAGGACTGCTTCCATTTTGTACACCAAGGAAAAGGGAATTGCCCCAGTCGATGTTCTGATCGACGTCTGGTGTGCATGCAGTGCATAGGGCAACTTCTCGTGCCAGTCCCTGTATGTGACTACCATTTTTTCAATGATTTTTTTTCAAATTTTTATTGGCAGCCTCTACCGCTCCATTCATCTTGGGCTGTTATGCCGTTGAGTTCAGATGTCTAATCTTTATATCTTTACACATCTTTTCCATGTCCTTATTGTTTAGATTCTTTGCACTGTTTGTGATGATCACCTCAGGCACGCCATAGCGGCAAACGATATTGTTTCTGATGAATCTCAGTACATGGGGCTCCTTCACATCCACAAACGACATGGCCTCTACCCACTTGGTAAAATAATCAATCACGACCAAGATGAATCGATGTCCATTTGAAGCTTTTGGGTGAATCTCGTCGACCATGTCTATAAAACCCCGAATTTTCCTTAAACAATATAATAAATTAATAAATAATATCTTTGGGAGTTATAATTGATGGAAATAACTTATTGACGTAGGTGAGCGTGATATCAGTAGAGATCAAGCGTTGGACGCAGATCCGACCGTCTGATATAGAGATATCAAGGTATGATTAATATTTAAACTTGATGTGATATGATTGGGCGATGTACATGGAGTTTTATGTAAGTGAGTTGTGTGGAATAGGAGGTATATAACTACGTTAAATTAACCAAGTGGAATACGGAGGGTATTCTAATCGTATTGTATTCGCTCAGCCGCAAGAGAGAGACTGAGAGTGACTGTGCGACCGGAAGAGAAGAAGAAGAAGGAGGAGGAAGAGAAGACTCGTGTCTTGTGCTTTTCATCGTCCAGAGCATTGCCGGGTATCAGTGAAGAAGAGTAAATGCTGCGAGTTATAGGAGAACGCACGATCAAGGTAGGTGACACCGTTTTCTATTTGTTTTTGGTATTCACGATTGATTAATCTCCATTACATGTTTTTATATGATATACTCAAGTATTTAGCTTGATAACAATATTATATGTATGTTAGAATAATCTTGAACATGAAAAATCAAGTTTTTAAACTGTTTCTGATCGTTTTTGAGTGACCGCCGACCTTACTGTACTCGGCGATCCTCAGCGCTCTTAGGGGCTAGTGCAAAATTTGAGGCCGCTCGAGACCGCTTGATGACTTATCATCGACGACCTAAATTGAACTACCGCCTACCTTAGACCGCCTGAGCGATCCTAGGCGATCCTAGGCGCTCTATGCAGAATTTCGTATTTTCAAACCCTAATTCAATTCCAAACTATTTTTAGTCAATTTTAATCATTAATTAAGATGTTTTAAGACCAAAACAATTTATCAAATTTCCTGTTTTACGGAAAAATAAATTAGGGAGATATTTAGGAAACTAGTTGCCAAACTTTGTATGAAACTGTGAAATCTAGTATTTGGAAAACTTGACCTATTATTTGATTACCAGAACATCTCTAAATTACACTATAAACCAGATAATTACATAATGAGAATTCAGATCATAAGTTCAACTCAGTTAACCCGAATATTGAAGGAAATGTCAGAGTTACCCTTTATATGCTGCTAGGCACCAACCCTTATAGAATTATTATACTTTAGGGATTTGTGGAGTCTAGTGGGCATAGCTGGTTATGGATCCATAGTTGTGGCTAGATAGCTAAGGGATATTTCATTTGGGTTGAGTTTCTCCCTTGTGCAAGCGCGCTTCCTTTGCAAGTTGGTTTGTTTGGGAAGGTCCTATGTCTGAAGGGACACCTCGGTAAGCCGCTGGTGATTCCCTGTACATGTGGATAAGCGACCATCTCCATGTATTGATTCTGATGCTACATGCTAGTGGTACATGCCAACTCTGATAAGTACGTGTGCGATAAGTCAGTGATTACGGCTCTTGTCTAAGCTGCGGAACATGGGGCTTGAGTATCATTAGTAGCATTGCTCCTAAGCCACAGGGTGGTATAGTGTTTGGTCGAGAGTCATCTCAAAAGGTTTATCTATCTTTGTGAGTCCTACAATGACACTAAAATCACAAACACATGTTGTTACTGTTGCATACATGCTGGAGGCATGTAATTGGTATATTGGTTGGATGTGACTGTTTAGTGCATCCTAGTAATGTATGGATTATGCTATTGATTTATGATATTGGATTCCTATCATAGAACTTGCTGAAATTTATATTTAGGACTGTTTATTATACTGTTTTGTATTCATGATCGATACGATTGGTTATACAAGCTTGTTTAGTCGAGATTGCTTAATCGTGCATGAACTGTTATTTTTACTTATATGAACTGTTTAAACATGCATGTGTTATCTACTGGGATATTCGTATCTCACCCTACCTTTATCTTATTTTTCAGTTGATATGCGAGAGGGGGATCTTATTAGTGATTTCCAGGGAGAGCTAGCTGATTATTCGCCGGAGGAGTACTATTATCTGGATTTGGTCTGAGGCTGTGGATTGATATGGATTTAGTTATTTGATCAGATTATTATTCATATGTTGTTTTGATGTATTAGAGAGATGAGAGAGTAGTGATCCTTTTATTTTACCAGACTTTAATATTGATTTTGATGGTTAATTATATCTTAGTTTCTTGAGGATATTAGACTGTACTTCCGCACACACATGTTCTGCACTCTGATAGTTAATTAATGAATAGATCATTTATTTCTTAGTCTGGTATATTCTTGATGTTTATTTGATATGGGCCAATAATATCTCGAATTTGGTTGATGAACTAAATTCGGGTTGTTACAGTAGCGAATAGGGTTCGGGTTGGATGTTGGTTTTGCAAGTGACCCGGGTTTGGGGCGTTACAGAGATGATATCAGAGAAAATGGTCCTAACCGTAGATAGCCAGCCTTAGGGGAATGGGATTGTGAGTACGCTAGATAGAACCCCTAGAGTTATTGAATTCTAACAAGTTAAATTTGTATTTTGCAGATGGCTAGTAGAAGGTGACGTGCTCGAGCTGATACTGTAGAGAGAGCTGAGGTTGAGAAGCAGCAGCAGGATGTTCCATTACCTCCACCACCTCGAGGGGGTGACGTGTGGGTAGTTGTTAGTAGCTTGGTAGAGCTTCTTGCCAAGGAAAGGGACGAGAGATTGAGCCAGCACGGAAATGATGGAAGTGGTGGAAATGGTCACGGGGATGCGCCTACACGAGAGAGAGATACAGACGGCCAGGGATCTAGAGCAGTTCAGGAAGTTGGATCCACCTATTTTCAGTGGACGTTCAAATCCGATGGAGGCCGCGAGATGGCTGATGCGAGTTGAGTGGATTTTCGAGGCCATGGGATGTCTGATGGACAGGAGAGTGAGACAGGCAGCTTTTCTGTTTGAGGGTGAAGCAGTTCACTGGTGGACAGCTAGGAAGAGGCTGGACCCACAGGCTACTTATATGACTTGGGACAGATTCCGAGAGGTATTCTATGACTAGTATTTTCTGAGAAGGTCCGGCTCAAGAAAGAGTGGGAATTCATGGAGATTACCCAGGGGAGCTAAACAGTGGTGTAACGCCTCGAATCCGGGTTACGTAATGGAACCCTAACTCATACCCGAGGGTTAGATAACAAAACCGCAGGATCTATATCAGAGTGTAAGAAAACATTACATTTCATTTATTATCATCAAACACAATATCAGAGTTTGCTAAAATATCCCAATCACCAAACCACAATGAATTGAAAGAATTACAACTCAAAAGTTACTCACTATCTCAAATGAAAATAATAACTAAGATATATCTCAATAGTCACTCGACAAAGTAATCCTCTCCCCTATACTCGGGGTAATCCGCGTCTGGCTCAACCCCACGTATATCGTCCTCACCAGGATCTGAAAACAAAACAAATCAAAATGGAATGAGATACGAATATCCTAGCAAGTAGCACATGCATGCCTAAAAAATTTATTTTAGTTCTAAAACGTGCTTCAATAGTAAACCATACATCAGTAACGATAACCAACATTTAAGAGTAATCTGAATAATCTAAATACGACATATATACTGATAAAGAGCAATCTTCACAATCAATGCATAATAGCGATTCATAAGTGAAATCATAAAAACAAGTCCACGGTGGACTCATGAAATAAGATTGCCCTTAACTAGGTAATGCCGAAGTTCACTATGCCACCTCCCGGCTTAGGTGCGAAGCCGAGTACATGATCATCGTCTTATTACGGGAGAACCCATCCAGTACAATGATGAGTTGGCATGTACTAATCCAGTCATAGTCCGAGTACACGATAAAATGAGGGATAGCCGCAGCCAGCCGAGTACACGATCAAGCCTCACCGAGTACATGGTGGAAACGCGTGCGTGAACAACTCATTACGACTAGCAAAGAAAACAATCTATTCCACTACCTAGCTCTTAACTTGACGAATGTGGATCCACACTGAGCTATGCCATCTAGACTCGAGCTAAAGCCAAAAACAGAAATCTCAATAATATCAATTCGTTCCAAACCCAAAACATGCTATCTCGAGCACACAGCCATCTTTGAGTACACAGAGGAACCAACCCCAAGTACATGGGCATCCCCGAGTACACGGAGGTAAGGTAACCGTCCAGCCATCTAAATTCACTAGAACATCCTCCAAGTGTATGAAAGTTCCCAAAAATCAGATTTGTCCATAACAAATTAGTTTAGAAGGTCCTTTCCAACATAGTGCTTAAAATCCTCTTTTATAGTCAAAATTTGGTAAAATTGTCAAAACACGGTTAAACTGGCAAATTTGAACATGGATATCAAAATTTAGTAATAATACTAAATTCAGACCTGACACATTTATTTTAAACTCAAACAGAAACTTTTTCCCATAAAATTTACTTTAACTCAATTTTATATAATCTAATATTCTCAACTCTTGTGTTAACTCTCTTACTTCATATAAACCCTCTTTAATATTTCCATTTCAACATTTATTATTGTACTCCAATCCCTTTTATCATTCATAAATTATCCTTAGAGGATCTTTCCTAATATGTTTTACACAAAGAACAATCTAGAGACTAGACATAAGTTCAGATTTCTTTATAACCTTCAATTCATTACTCACTACACTTCTGATTTCCATACTTAATATTTAAGTATAACCCTAGGTTCAGCACCTATATCTCACTCCAATTTCCCCTTCTTCATCTCCCATTTATCTTGTAGATAATACCTCCATACAAGTGTTGCAAACCCCTAACCTCAAAACTTATAAAACACTCCTCTTATTACCTAGATAGGTTGCTGATTGTTACATTAGTACCTGAATAATTTCCCCGACCAACCTCTCTTATTTTCTAGTACTCCCTTAATTACTTCTAGTTAGCTTCCCAAATATTTTTCCCATTGCTGGAACTAAGAATTTGGGTTCGAATCACCCTAATCATGAGCTGGGCGCCAGTCAGCAATGGTCAACAATCCTAGGCGCTCTCTCAATTTTTCCAGATTCAAGTACAGCTTTGGAGATTTGATTAGGACTGATCTATTATTTAGTACTCCAACTATTTCTGGTAAAATTTTACCTCCCTAACCATGTCTTTATCATACAATTGGATTTAATTGAATCACTATAACACAGCCACTTACCCTAGCCACCATTATCCTTCTTTTAGCATAGATTCCGTAACAGAAATTTCGGTTTGTCTAACACTGGGCTACTGTCTTTCTTTCACACTTCCCTCATCACAATTTTAACCCTCTAGAGTATACCTTGTTTAATCTATTTAATTAACCAATACCTAACCACCTAGCTTGGCTACCTAATCCCATATTCAAACCATTTCAGCAAATTGGTTATGCCCTCCATGTTTTCCTGCACCCTTATCTACTCCAAATAGAGTCAATTTTACTCTTCCTTAACTCTCATAACCAATTCCTAGAAGAACCTCTAATATAGGATAGAAGTTAAGTTTTTAGAGATCAAAAACCTGCTGGGTGCTGACCTCTAAAGGAAGTAGGCGATCCTCAGCAATGCTGGGCGCCCTCTCTATATGCCCAAATTTTGAATATGGCTAATGGCCACAGTAACAAATTTATCAGAGGCTTTGCATTCGACTTGTTTCCAGGTTGATTCTAACACTATGTGCATACTTAAGACATTAATACAATTTACTTTGATCGACCATCAATACACGTACAGTTACTATTTCATGCTATTTTCCAAATTTCAAAACTGAATTCCAGCAATCGATATCTTAGTTCTAAACATGAATCAAAGATTAATTTGCCTACGAATCTTCTTCACCATGACAGTGCTTGCATTATTAGCTATCAATAAAATCTGGAAATCCTGTTGAACGACCAGCAATATGACTTGAAATTGAGGACAAAACTCAACAAAACAGAGATATGACGCATGCTCATTCTATCAAACAATTTCCAATTAAAAACATGCAAATCGATTAAGGTTGTTCTACTCACCTTCAGATGCAAATTCAAGTTGCTGAATGCTCAATTCTATTGATTTGAATTCTGCAGTAGGATTCCAACTCAACGCCCACTCCTCCTCTGAAATAACTCTCAATTGTTCAGACTTTTCAGATCTGAAACCTGATTTGAATCATCATTAAAACTAAAACGAAAACCTCAGATTCGATGTTAACTTACATCCAACTTGATCTGAATTTGCAGAATTCAGATTGCTCTTGACAAATTGAAGTTCTGCAGCAGCTCTCTTCTATACCGATAAGCAAAGCTCACGACCAGATCATTTCTCTCGATGAACACCTCAGAAACCAGATTTAAATCTCCTCAAACCCTAGCTTCTGATCTCTCTTCTCTCTGAGATCTCAAATTTTGCTCAATCAAAACTCAGCCAAACGAACAACTAACAGATTTTGCTCACTTTTATACTTGCCGCCCATCCACCAATTAAATCATGATCCACTGTTATGCCTTACCACCAAATTCCCTATACCAGCAGCTTAATTAGAGTTAATATCACTTATCTTTGACACCTCATCCGAGCAAAACCAACTAATTAAAATTCTGGAAATTTCTCATACCTTATTACTTAAATAGCCCAACCGACTCAAGCAACTTTTCCGATTTAAATCAATAATCACCTTTCTCTGCAAAATTCACTAATTAACATTACTTTAATCACTAAAATATAAATTTTAAAATTTTCCAGAAAATTAGGGATTTTACAAGTGGCCCAGTATGAGGCTAGATTTTCAGCCTTATCTCGTTTTGCACCACATATGACACAGGATGGGAGGAGGCTGACTTCACATTTCGAGCGGGGCTAAAGCCCGAGATTAAGAGCATGTTGAAGGTACTCCTATGCATAGAGCTGAAGGACGTTGTACGTCAAGCCACCAGGGTTGAGAGTGATATAAAGACCAGAGTGAGCCAGAGCAGGGCAAGGGATCAGTCTAGAGAGGAGGTCAGAGGCAGGTAGTACCTGCTCAGCAGACGCAGCCAGCTAGGGTGTATGCAGTGGAGGCACATGAGGAGGAGCGTGAGCCTGAGCACGTGGAGGAGATTGAGGCTGACCACCTGAGCTGATCGGAGGTATTATTTTCATTTGTGGTAGATCAGCATGTGTTTTGTTTGATTTTGGTGCTTCACATTCATTTATATTGCATGTTTGTGCACAAAGGATTGGATTGTTACCGACGGATTTAGATATTGCATTGTCTGTGCACACACCTTTGGGAGAGTCTACTAGAGTGGAATATATGTATAGAGACTGTATGATTAGATTGGGGAGACTGGAGTTGTCTGGTGATTTGATTGCCTTAGATATTGGAGGATTCGATGTAATATTGGGGATGGACTGGTTATGTAGACATCATGTGACTTTGGATTGCTATGTGGGGACTGTGATAGTTAGAGGGCTAGATCAAACCACTCATTGTTTCAAATGTGAGGGGTTGAAGTCGCGGATTGGTCTGGTAGCATCTATGGTAGCAGAGGAGTCTAGGAGTGACACCCTTGTCATCTCCGATGTACCTGTAGTTCAGGAGTTTGTGGATGTGTTTCCAGAGGAGTTACCTGGATTACCACCTACTAGAGGAGTATAGTTCAGGATCCAGTTGATGCCTGGTACGGCTCCAGTTTCGAAGCCACCTTATCAGCTTTCAAAACCAGAAACAAGAGGAACTGAAGAAGCAGCTAGATGAGCTTCAAGAGAAGGGATTCATCAGGCCGAGTGTGTCGCCATGGGGCGCACCAGTTCTGTTTGTGCAAAAGAAGGATGGCAGTATGCAGATGTGTATTGACTATAGGCATCTAAATTAGGTTAATATGAAGAACAAGTATCCGCTGCCAAGGATTGATGACCTATTTGACCAGTTAGGAGGTGCATCTTGGTTCTCCAAGATAGATTTGAGGTTGAGCTACCATCAGTTGAGAGTGGCAGAGGAGGACATAGAGAAGATGGCTTTCTGAACACGCTATGGGCATTATGAGTTCTTGGTTATGCCTTTTGGGCTAATCAATGCCCCAGCTGTCTTCATGGACCTCATGAATAGGATTTTTCATTCATACTTGGACAATTTTGTAGTGGTATTCATTGATGACATCCTGGTATATTCTAAGACCCGAGAGGCACATGTTGGGCATTTGAAGGCAGTATTGCACACCTTGAGAGACCACGGGTTGTATAGGAAATTCAGCAAGTGTCAGTTTTGGCTGAGGCAGATTTCCTTCTTAGGTCATGTTATCTCAGATGAGGGTATATTTGTGGACCCTGAGAAGGTTAAGGCAGTGGCAGAATGGCCTAGACACACTACAGCGACAGAGGTCAGGAGTTTCCTTGTTATGGCAGGGTACTATAGGAGATTCATCGCAGGATTTTCTCATATAACTGCACATTTGTCTAACCTAACCAAGAGGGCAGTGAAATTCCAGTGGGATGAGAAGTGTGAGCAGAGTTTCCAAGAGTTGAAGCAGAGGTTGACTACTGCCCCAGTTTTGATTGTGCCATCTATGGACGAGATATTTGCAATATATTGTGATGCTTCTAGGATTGGCTTGGGATGTGTTTTGATGCAGCAGGGCAGAGTTGTAGCGTATGCTTCAAGATTATTGAGGCCGCATGAGAAGAACTACCCTACTCATGATCTAGAGTTGGCAGCCATAGTTTTTGCACTGAAGCTATGTAGACATTATCTTTATGGGGTAGAGTTTGAAATATTCTCTGATCATAAGAGCTTGAGATATCTGTTTTCACAGAGAGACTTGAATATGAGGCAGTGTCGGTGGATGGATCTGCTTAAGGATTTCAAGTTTACATTGCAATACCACCCTGGTAAAGCAAACATAGTGGCCAATGCTTTGAGCAGAAAAAGTGCAGTTGAGGATCAGGTAGCCACTTTAGCAGCTTTTATGATGAGCTAGTGTAGATTAGTGGATTTAGTCAGAGATTGGCAGGAAGAGTTTAGCATGCCACAGGATGGAGTGCCAGTTTCCATAGTGTCTGACAGAGATGCACGATTCACGTCACGCTTTTGGCTTGCATTTCAGGCAGCCTTGGGCACTAAGATTAGTTTCAACACCAGCTATCATCCTCAGACAGATGGACAGCCTGAGCGTACCATTTAGACGTTGGAAGATATGTTGAGATGTTGCATTATGGATTGGGGAGGCAGTTGGAATTAGCACCTACCATTAGTGGAGTTTGCCTATAATAATAGCTATCAGGTGAGTATTCAGATGGCACCATTTAAGGTGCTTTATGGTAGAGCGTGTAGATCCCCAGTGTGCTGGGTGGAAGTTGCTGAAAGACAACTTATTGGGCCGCAGATTGTACAGGACAGCATTGAGAAGATAAATCAGATTAGGCAGAACATGCTTACAGCCCAGAGTCGTCAGAAGAGCTATGCAGATACTAGAAGGGGAGATTTGCATTTCGAGGTTGGTGATTCGGTATTTCTGAAGATATCTCCATCTCGTGGGATTAAGAGATTTGGAAAGAAAGGCAAGTTGGCTCAAAGATATATAGGTCCATTTGAGATTAAGAGTACAGTGGGACCAGTGGCATACAAATTGGCTTTGCCTGCACAGCTGGAAGGAGTTCATGACATATTCCATGTTTCTATGTTGAGGAAATACGTGCATGACCCTACTCATATCATTCAGCATGAACCACTGGTAGTGCGAGGGGACTTGACATATGAGGAACATCCAGTTGAGATTTTAGACAGGAAGGAGCAAGTTCTTCGTACTAAAGTGATTCCACTTGTGAAAGTGCTTTGGTAGAACCACACAATTAAGGAGGCCATTTGGGAGTTGGATTCAGAGATGTAGAGGAAGTATCCTCACATATTTCTAGAATCGCAAGGTAAATTTCGAAGACGAAAATTTTCTTTTAGGAAGGGAGGATGTAAAACCCAGAATTTTCCTTAAACAATATAATAAATTAATAAATAATATCTTTGGGAGTTATAATTGATAGAAATAATTTATTGACGTAGGTGAGCGTGATATCAGTGGAGATCAAACGTTGGACGCAAATCCGACCGTCTGATCTAGAGATATCAAGGTATGATTAATATTTAAACTTGATGTGATATGATTGGGCGATGTGCATGGAGTTTTATGTAAGTGAGTTGCGTGGAATAGGAGGTATATAACTACGTTAAATTAACCTAGTGGAATACAGAGGGTATTCTAATCATATTGTATTTGCTCAGCCGCAAGAGAGAGACCGAGAGCAACTGTGCGACCGGAAGAGAAGAAGAAGAAAGAGGAGGAAGAGAGGACTCATGTATTGTGCTCTTCATCGTCTAAAGCATTGCCAGGTATCAGTGAAGAAGAGTAACCGCTGCGGGTTATAGGAGAATGCACGATCAAGGTAGGTGACACCGTTTTCTATTTGTTTTTGATATTCACGATTGATTAATCTCCATTACATGTTTTTATATGATATACTCATGTATTTAGCTTGATAACAATATTATATGTATGTTAGAATAATCTTGAACGTGAAAAATCAAGTTTTTAAACTGTTTCTGATCGTTTTTGAGTGACCGCGGACCTTACTGTACTTGGCGATCCTCAGCGCTCTTAGGCGCTAGTGCAAAATTCGAGACCCCTCGAGACCGCTTGATGACTTACCGTCGGTGACCTAAATTGAACTACCGCCTACCTCAGACCGCCTGAGCGATCCTAGGCTGTAATGCCCCAAACCTGGGTTAGTGCAAACCGGCACTCGACCCGAACCTGGTTCGCTACTGTAACAACCCGAATTTAGTTCAACAACCAAATCCGAGGTGTTACTGGCCCATATCAAATACTTCATCAATAATATACCATACCAAAGAATTAAAAATCCATTCACTTTATTATACTATCAGAGTGCGGAAACAAGTATGTGCGGAAGTGTAGTCTAAAATCCTCAAATAAACATTTAAGTTGATCATCAATCATTAATATCAAAGTCTGGTAAAATAAAATGGTTACTATCTATCTCATCTCTCTAGTATATCAAATCCAAATAAAAATATAGTCTATCAAATATGACTAAGTCTAAATCAATCATCCACCTCAAACCAGATCCGGATAAAAGTAATCCTCCGGTGTATACTCAACTACCTCTCCCTGGAAATCACTATGATCCCTCTCTCGCATGTCAGCTGAAAAATGAAATAAAAGTAGGGTGAGATACGAATATCCCAGTAGGTAACACATGCATGATTAAACAGTTAATATAAGTAAAGTAACAGTTCATGCACGATTAAGCAATATCGACTAATCTGGCTCGTATAATCCTTCGTATCATTCATGAATACAAAACAATATGATAAACAGTTCTAGAGATGAATTTCATCAAGTTTTATTATAAGAATCCAATATCAAAATCAATAACATCATTCATGCTTTGCTAAGATGCACTAACAGTCACATCCGATCAATATCTCAATCACATGTCTCCCACATGTATACAATAATAATAACAAGTGTTGTGATTTCAATGTCATTTGTAGGAAAGATAGATAAACCTTTTGAGATGATTCTCAACCAATTGCTATACCACCTTGCGGCTTAGGAGCAATGCTACTAATGATACTCAAGTCCCATGCAGCGCAGCTTATACAAGAGCCGTAATCACTGACTTATTGCACACGTACCCATCAGAGTTGGCATGTACCACCAGCATGCATCACCAGAATTAATACATGGAGGTGGTCGCTTACCCACATGTACAGGGAATCACCAGCGGCTCACCGGGGTGTCCCTCCAAACATAGGACCTTCCCAGACAAACTAACTTACAAAGGAAGTGCGTCGCATATAGGAGTAACTCAACCCAAATGACATATCTCTCAGCTATCTAGCAACAGCTATGGATCCATAACCAGCTATGCCCACTAGACTCCAAAATTCCCTAAAATATAATATTTCTATAAGGGTTGGTGCCTAGCAGTATATAAAGGTTAAATTTGTCAATTTACTTCAATATTCAGTCATCTGAATTCTCTTTATAAAGTTTTCTGATTTATAGTGTCATTTAGAGTTGTTTTGATAATCAAATAGTAGTTAGGTTTTCCAAAAATTAGATTTCTCCATTACTTTCAAAGTTTGGCAACTAATGTCCTAAATATCTCCCTATTTTGTTTTTCTGTAAAACAAGAAATTAGATAATTTATTTTGGTCTTAAAACAGCTTAATTAATCATTAAAATTGTCTAAAAATAGTTTAGAATTGAATCAGGTTCGAAATTACAAAAATCTGCAAATTCTGCATAGAGCGCCTAGGATCGCTCAGAATTGCCCTGGCGGTCTATGGTCGGCGGTAGTTCAATTTCGAATGCCGACGGTACGTTGTTGCGCGATCTAAAAATTTATAACTAGCGCCTAAGAGCGCCGATGATCGCCGAGTACAGTCGAGGTCGGCGGTCATACAAAAGCGAACAGAAACAGTTCTAAATCGTGATTTTTCTCGTCTAAACTCATTCTAACACATTTATAACATGAATAACTAACTAAATACATCATTACATATCATAAAAACATTCTTTGACGATTAAACGAACGTAAACACAAATCAATCGAACAAAACAGTGTCACCTACATCTTTCATGCATGGTTTCTCTTCATCTTCTCCAAACAAGGGTTCTCATAGGCACGAGGTAATCCCTGGACAATGAAGAACACAACCCAGCACCTTTCCTTCTTCTTCTTCTTCTTCTCCTCCTTCAGCTTGGTTTGTGTTTGTCGCTTGCGGCTATTCAATACGAGTGAGAATACAAACGTGTATGATTTAGGTTATTTAATTGTTATATATACTTCTTGATCCCATGTATCTCACATGCAAACTCTCCTATACACTCTGCCCAATTAGAACACATACCTCGATATCTCATGATCGGACGGTCAAATCTGCGTCTAATTCTGGATCTCCACTAATTAGATCATCCTCTACAATAATAAAATATTTCCATCAATTATAACTCCCAATAATATTATTTATTAATTTAATTTATAATTTTAGGAAAATTCGGGGTTTTACATAGGCGATCCTGGGCACTCTGAGCAGAAAATGTAGAATTTCATATTTTCAAACCTTGATTCAATTCCAAACTATTTTTAGTCAATTTTAATCATTAATTAAGATGTTTTAAGACCAAAACAATTTATCAAATTTCCTGTTTTATAAAAAAATAAATTAGAAAGATATTTAGGACACTAGTTGCCAAACTTTGTATGAAACTGTGAAATCTAGTATTTGGAAAACTTGACCTATTATTTGATTACCAGAACATCTCTAAATTACACTATAAACCAGATAATTACATAATGAGAATTTAGATCATAAGTTCAACTAAGTTAACCCAAATATTGAAGGAAATGTCAGATTTACCCTTTATATGCTGCTTAGCACCAACCCTTATAGAATTATTATACTTTAGGGATTTGTGGAGTCTAGTGGGCATAGCTGATTATGGATACATAGTTGTGGCTAGATAACTAAGGGATATTTCATTTGGGTTGAGTTTCTCCCTTGTGCGAGCGCACTTCCTTTGCAAGTTGGTTTGTTTGGGAAGGTCCTATGTCTGGAGGGACACCTCGGTGAGCCGCTGGTGATTCCCTGTACATGTGGATAAGCGACTATCTCTATGTATTGATTCTGGTGCTACATGCTGGTGGTACATGCCAACTCTGATGAGTACGTGTGCGATAAGTCAGTGACTACGGCTCTTGTCTAAGCTGCGTTGCATGGGGCTTGAGTATCATTAGTAGTACTGCTCCTAAGCCGCACGGTGGTATAGCGTTTGGTCGAGATTCATCTCAAAAGGTGTATCTATCTTTGTGAATCCTACAATGACACTAAAATCACAAACACATGTTATTACTGTTGCATACATGCTGGAGGCATGTAATTGGTATATTGGTTGGATGTGACTGCTTAGTGCATCCTAGTAATGTATGGATTATGCTATTGATTTATGTAAAACCCCGTTTACTTTCAGGTTTTATGGAAAAAAAATATAATAATATAATAGATAAAAATTATAGAGTTATTTCAATAATAACTATCTACTAAATAGGGTGTGGATGTAGGAGTTTTCGGTGGTCGCGCGTGCACTACATCAGAATAAAAGGTTTCGTCAAGCAACCAAGCGTATTGCGGAAGGTATAAATAGTTTAGGAAAATTAGGTTTTTGTTTTGCCCTGAATACGCGTATTTCATATTGAAAGGTTGCGGCTGCGTTTTCGTTTAGGGCTCTTCGAGAGAAGGAGAAGGAGAAGTGCTGTGGGAGAGTCGAGATGGAGAATATTTACTGCCAGTAAGTTTCACGGATCAGAAGTCGGAAGAGTCTTTCCCTCGCGACCAGAACCTCTGTTCAACTGGAGCACTGGAGCAAGCTGACGGCCAAAAGGGTTTGGGGTTTTCTGGGTTGCTCGCTTCCAGGACTTGGGAGCATCAAAAGGTGAGTGGCACTGTTTTACAACCGAGTTTTTGGTTTAGTCGTGTATTTGGTTTGGAATGAATGCATTGTTTATTGATTGAAGTATTCTCGGTGTTTTCTGGGCAAAAACAGTTCCGGAGGGTTTTTGTACAGTGGAATTGGGGATAACGGAGAAGCATGTTAGATTAAATCCAAATTAGGTCTGGAAGTGTTCTGGGGGTATTAGGAGACTAGAGAAGTAGTTACAGACCGAAACAAAACTGCCAGACATACGGATCTCGAAATAACAGAGACTTAAAAATCGCAGTGGGTATCCGCCCACTCGCGCCCACCTCGGGAAGTAGGCGCCTAAGAAATTTGACCCGGCGCCGAGCTCGCGCCCACTTGGCGCTCAGCTTGAGCCCACTTAATTTAGATGCGCCTATCTCGCGCCCTTCTCGCGCCTATCTCGCGCCGAGCTCGCGCCCACTTACCATCGAGTGAGCGCATACCCTAGTTTTTACTTAAAACGAACCGCTCACTCGGCGCTCACTGGCGCTCACCTCAGGAAGTGAGGGCATAGTCCACTGTTCTTGCAAAAGTTCGAATTTGAGCAAACCAATGGGGATTTTGATGCTAGAAGGTCTCCAATCACTTAGCGAAGTACGTGTTTAGGGCATTGGAGATAAAATTACTTATGAGAACAGTGAAGATAGATCCTGGAATTTAGTAAGAGTTTCTGAGGTAGATGTAGAGCAATATTTAGGTGATGTTTGGGATACCCAATACTGGGGCTCTTATTTTAGTCCTATTGGGTTATACACTGTACTGTACTTGATTGAAATTTATTAAACCCTGTTTTCTTGATGGCGAGTTCTGAATTATATTGCAAAGATTATTTACTTGTTTACTTGTGAGTAATTATTGTTCTGGGTGGAACACTTGTGTGAGTTGAAGTTCTGGCTGGAACAACTTGTGATGTATGTACTAAATGCGGAGTTTTATCGGTTATTTATCGGCTTTGGGTTTAGCTTCCCATGGATCCTTGTTAAGCTTAGTAATGTGATGGTATGTGTTTATTGGTGTAATTGCATGGCCTTGTGTGTTGCCACGACCAGTGTAGAGCAGTCAGATACCCTGAGTAGGCCTGGTTGTCAGTGCCGATACCCGGAGTAGGCCGGCATTGGATGACGATACCCTGAGTAGGCCGTCATTTCAAAGTGTTCGATACCCTGAGTAGGCTGGAACTGTGTACATGGAGGTGTGGAGTGTCCACTTGGCATGTAGATTAACCAATGTACCTATATGCATGACATTGACCTCGTTTGTATTGTTATCGGAGTATGGTGGTTTATATTGTTGATTATTATCTGTAACCCCCCAGACCCATAACCAGCAAGATATTGTCCGCTCTGGGCCCATGGGCCCTCACAGATTTGTTCTCAAGGACAACACGAGAAAACTTCCCAGGGGTCACCCATCCTAGCAGTGCTCCCACCTGAGCACGCTTAACGTTAGGGTTCCTAGGGGATTTAGTCTCATATTATTCCTTAAAAGGCCTCTTGCTAATTTGGGGGTCTTAAGACTACTTATAGCATCCCCGAGCGTTGTGGGATTCCCAACCTGTAACGCCCCGGATCCGTGTTGTTCAATAAAGATATAACACGTCTCACGGAGGTTAGGCAAGGATCGTTTATCAATTATGATCGCTGGATAATCATCTAGCTATAACCTGACAGAGTGCACAATTTCATTTATCCAAAATCGTAACATTTAAAACTGAACTAGAATCATATGGTTCAACCCCAATTAACTTTAACACATCTCAATTATTCAAAGTTCTCAAATTCAGAACGAGATAACCTACAAGTCTAAGGAAGGTAATAGTAATCCTCCTCCCTATAAGCCTCAGCAGGATCTACCCCAGTAATCGCCTCACCACGAGTATCTGAAAAACAAACAAAACAAAACAACGGAGTGAGATACGAATATCTCAGCGAGTAGCACATGCATGCAGAAATAGTTGACCACAATTTAAACTATGCATTGACAAATACTCAATATGGTTAAACAACCAACATCAATTCCCAAATTGAAATAAAGACTTGTTCTAATCAAACAAATCACATCTCAGTTAAGTACGGCAACACATCGATAGGTCAATGTCATGACTATCGTTTAGTTGATAAATTAAACATGCCAAGTAGACACTCCACACCTCCATGTACACAGTTCCGGCCTACTCAGGGTTTCGGAACTCTGAAATGACGGCCTACTCAGGGTTTCGTCATCCAATGCAGGCCTACTCCCCGGGTTTCTGCATTGACAACCAGGCCTACTCAGGGTTTCTGGCTGCTCTACACCGGTCGTAGCAACACACAAGGCCATGCAATTCCAACAACCAACAATAACATCACATTACTAAGCTTAAACATCTGGATCCAGGACAAGCTAGACCGAAACAGTAAAACATCGTATAATCTCAATTCTAATATCAAAGTAAAACCATTCATTCCACATCATGTAAAACCCATCACAGTTCATCACCTGTCCCTCTGGACCAAGCAGTACCTCAAGTACTTTCAGCATTTTCTCATTTCCGTAACACATGCCATTTAGAAACAAAACTCAATTCATTCATACCAAGGAAATCTTTACAATACATTTAAAGTTTCCAAACAAGTGAAACCAGAATAGAATAACTCCTCAATCAAAACAGTGTATAAAACAGAGTAAATGTAACTGGTAACTCTTAGTGGTTTGGTATCCGGCACAACACTCATAAATAACCTAAACTCAACTTGGAAGCTTTTAAAAAGGTTCACTAAATTTTCCTCTAATAATTTCATAGGCAAAGTAGATTCCAAAGTTCCCAAACAAGTGAATAGTGAAGTGGTTTAACCCTTAAAACACCCAATTACTCTTGGGTAAATCAAGATTTCCATTTCAATAAGTATAATAGGGTATGCGCTCACTTCCTGAAGTGGGCGCCAGGTGAACGTTGGTCGGCGGTAAGAAAAACAAGGTAAAATGTACCTTGCGCTCACTCGACGCTAAGTGAGCGCGAGATAGGCGCGAGCTGAGCGCCAGTTTCGCGCGAGCTGAGTGCCAGGTTTTCGAGTGCACGCGAGCTGAGCGCCGGGTTCGCGTGAGTTCGGCGGTAGGAATGATTTTAACTAGGTGCCTACCTCCTAGGTGAACGCAAGTGGGCGCCAGGTTCACGGATACCCCCTGCGATTTTCAGTTCTCTGTAAATTCGAGATCTATAACTCTGGCTGGTTTGTTTCGGTCTGTTATTGCTCCAATACCCTCCTAGTACTCCCAGAAGACTTCCCAATCACTTTTGGATTTAATCTAAATACATTTAATTTCAAGATAAATTTCGGTCTCCGACTCTGTTTCATGTCATTCCAGAAAACTCGAAAAAAAACTCAGAGATCATTTAAAATACAACCATTGTAACGCCCCGGATCCGAGTCACATGAAAAACCCGTAACTCGTCTCTAGAGGTTATTATAAAACTCAGGATCGCAATATCAGAGTGAAGGAAAAACATGAATACAACAAAAACTATATAACAGAGTGCACTAAAATAATCCCAAACGAAAATAAACTCACATGACCAAGTAACTACCCGCAAGTATCGTCCTCTCTAGGAGCAGCTGAAAACAAAACAAAACAATACAGAATGAGATACGAATATCCCAGTGAGCAGCACATGCATGCGCAAATACATTTATTTCAGTTCTAAAACATGCCACGGTTATAAACCATATACAATGATGATAACGCACATATTCTGAATAATCCGACTAAACTTCAATAATCCAATTCATATCAGTGCGGAAAACCATCAAGTAAATCAAGCAATAACAATCCGTTTTCAATCCCGAAACCATCGATAAAATAATGATTAACTGACAACAACATAGCAATTAATCATGATTTCGTATCTCAAGATATAATTCCAGATATACCAATGTCATATAACACAAAGTCTTCTCATAACCATGCCCACGCCTCCAAATGTATATCCGGCCTACTCAGGGTTTCGGATATTGAAATGACTACGTCATCCAATGCAGGCCTACTCCCCGGGTTTCTGCATTGACAACCAGGCCTACTCAGGGTTTCTGGCTGCTCTACACCGGCGGGAAGAACAATACCCAATAATCGGTAAACAATATTCCATGAACCATAAATACCAACAACCAGCGAATAAAACATATCACGTCAAACAAAATCAAATACCAACATTGGTCAATGTCATGACTATTGTTTAGTTGATAAATTAAACATGCCAAGTAAACACTCCACACCTCCATGTACACAGTTCCGGCCTACTCAGGGTTTCGGATACTCTGAAATGACGGCCTACTCAGGGTTTCGTCATCCAATGCAGGCCTACTCCCCGGGTTTCTGCATTGACAACCAGGCCTACTCAGGGTTTCTGGCTGCTCTACACCAGTCGTGGCAACACACAAGGCCATGCAATTCCAACAACCAACAATAACATCACATTACTAAGCTTAGACTCTGGATCCAGGACAAGCTAGACCAAAACAGTAAACATCGTATAATCTCGATTTCAATATCAAAACAAACCATTCATTTCCACATCATGTAATTTCTCATCACAATTCATCACCTGTCCCTCTGGACCACGCAGTACCCCAAGTACCTTCAGTACTTTCTCATTTCCATAACACAAGTCATATGAAAGTAAAACTCAATCCATTCATACCAAAGAAAACCATTCAATACGTATAAAGTTTCCAACAAGTGAAACCAGAAATACAAGAACTTCTCAATCAAAGCAGTGTATAGAATAAGGAAAAGTAACTGGTAACTCTTACTAGTTCGGTGTCCGGCACAATACTCATAAGTAACCTAAACCCAACTTGAAACTCATAAGATGTTCACAAAATTTTCCTCTATTAATTTCATAGGCAAAATGGTTTCCCAGGTTCCTAACCAAGTGAATAGTGAAGTGGTTTAACCCCTAAGAAGTGCAAATACTCTTGGTCAAATCAGAAATTCCATTTCGGTAAGCAAAATAGGTCTGCCGCTCACCTATCGAGGTGGGCGCGAGATGAGCGCCGGTCGGCGGTGAAGAAAATGGGCAAAAACGACCTGCCGCTCACCCGACGCTAGGTGAGCGCGAGATGGGCGTGAGATGGGCGTGAGGTGGGCGTGAGGTGGGCGCGAGATCGGCGCCTTGTTTTCTACTTCGCGCGAGATGAGCGCGAGGTGGGCGCGAGAACGGCGGTAGGTCATTTTTAACGGGGCGCCTACCTCCGAGGTGAACGCCGGTGAGCGCGAGGTGGGCGGATACCCCCTGTGATTTTTGTTTCTCTGTTATTCCAAGATCTACAAGTCTGGCCGGTTGGTTTAGGTCTGTAATTGCTCCAATACACTCCTAATACTCCCAGAACACTTCCCAACCATATTTGAAATTAATCTAAACAATTTCATTTTCAATTAAAACTTCAATCCGGAGACTCTGTTCATGCAACTTTCCGAAAACCAGGAAAACAGAAAACCTCATACTATCACTAAATATTCAAAACATGCATCCGAATAAGCTCGAGAAAACCCAAAACACAAACCCAGTTATAAAACAGTGCTACTCACAAGTATACGCTTAATCCGAGAAACAAAAGCTTATTCCACAACCGGCCGAGCATGACTTCCGGCTGCGCGCGTGGATGCGAAGGTCGCCGAACTGATCCCCTGTTCGCGAGAGGAATAACCCACTGAAATCCGACTCCAATAAACTCCTAGCAGCTCTTGCGGTTCTCATCTCTTCCCAGCGAAACCCTAATCGCCATTTCAGCCGCAATCGCCAAATCGCCCAGTTACAAAAATATGATGCGAGCATTCGAAAACCAAAACCCTAATTTCCCCTTTAGTATATATATACCTTCCACACGCTCCCATACGCATTGCCGCACGACAACCTTTTAAAAGCCTTGATCCTGTGCATGCTCGCCCACTGAAAACCCTACATTTTCCCGCATCCACTTAAGGTTATTCTCTTTGACAACTAATGACCACAAATCTCCAGCAATAAATAAATTTTGATTAAGCCTGCCCATAAATCCATGTGTTCATACTTTTGCATATATTTTATTTTATCTACTATTTTATATTGTTTATTATTATTATATTATTTTTTTTTACTCAAAACTGGGGTCTTACAACCATGCATCAGAATAATCTCGCGAAAACATAAAACACAAAACCCCAGTTGTAAATCAGTGCTACTCACCTCGAATGCGCTTATTCCAGAAGCCGATCACTACTCCGGCCACGCACGCGAATGAAAAATCTCTCCAAACAAATCTTCTCCAGCAGAGAGAAATAACCCACTGAACTTCAACTCCAAAATCCTTCCCTTAGCCCTTGCGATGCTTGTTCTTCACGAGCAGAGCCCTAATCGCCACTCCAGCTGAAATCGCTCAGTTCTCCTGATATTCAGAGTAACGAAAATATTTCCGTAAGTATGGTACGCGTATTATCATAAACCCCAAAACCCTACTTCCCTTTTTAGTATACTTACCTTGATACATACGCCGCTCGATCCCTCTCCCATTTCCTTGATCCCATGCACGCTGGCCCACTGAAAAATCCTACATGTTCCGGCCACTTAGGTTAACAAGTGCCCAAGCTATATATATATATATATATATATATATATATATATATATATTAATACTAATAATAATATAATTTTCCAGAAAAATGGCTATATAACGCCTGTACATGCGAGTATGGGCTAAGCCCTCAAACCACAAAAATCACCTGATAAACACAGTTTATATATCAAAATAAATAACTAAATAAATAAATAACTCACCAAAAATCAGGGTCTTACACAACCATATGTACATCCTCGCCTGGTAGCTTGCCCAGTGAGATTACCCATTCACCCGCCCACTCAGGCAGCCAGGATGTCACATAACATTTAAAATTAGATGTTTTGTGGGATTAATTTAATTAATTGATCGAAAATCTCATAAATGGGGAAAAAGGGATCAAACCGAAATTTTGGGTGAACCAGTCAGATAATTTTATTAAAATCGATGAGGAGCATGGCTAAGAATTTCTATGGGTAAATTTTATGGTGATTCAGGGGTGGGGCATGTGTAGAATCAAGGTATCGTAGTGGTGCTAGTGTAGGAAGTTGCTGGAATGACAAGTATAGAATCTGGTTTTAAAACACGCTCCTGGCGGCAGCTACATAAGGATGCTCGTTTGAGTTTTGGCAGTTTGTTTCGTTGGTTGTGCAAATGAGAGATTTGGAAAATCAAAGAGGAGAGGAAGGGTAGAATTAGAGTCTGGAAAGAGAGATCTGAAAAATTCTACAGTGATCAGAGAGGTGCTGATCTAATCCTTATCTCAGCTTGAAGAAGAGCTGGAATAAATCTGCGGCAGCAACATGAAATTGTCAAGAGTAGTTCAAATCTGCGAATTCAGTTTTGTTCGAGTAAGTTATCATCGAATTATAGTATTTTAGCTTATAATCTATTACTATTTCGAATTTGGTCTCAGATCTGGGCAGATCTGAGTAGTTTCAGTCGTTGCTGCAGGAAATATAGAAAATAAGAGGGAGAGAGAGAAGAAATCTAAAGTCAATTCGTAGATTTGTTTATTGTGGAAGGTCAAAACTGATCTACAAAGGTAAGTAGCGTCAAATAATTTGTTTTAGACGATTCAATTTGGAATTTGATTCAGTTTTTGAACCTGAGATCAATCGAACCTCTATTTTACTGGTTTTGGCGCCCAGATTTAATCATTGACGAAATTTTGATTCCATTCAATTCCACAATATGATTGCTGTATAATTAGATGAATATTGATTTGCTGAGAATGAATTGGTGAAGTAAATTTCGTTCATATATGAAGTTAAATTTTGGTGGTTGCAGAAATCTGGTTTGAAAAGTTGGTATTGGCGGCTAAGTTAGTTGGATTTGTTTCGGTTCTTCAATTAAATCCAAATCAGTGTCAAGATATCTTTCAAAGGGTTAGAATTGTGTTGAAGATGGATTGGGAGTCAAATAATAGGTCAGTCATTTGTGGAGTTAATTTGCAGCAATGGAGTTTGTAACTATGTGCTGGCGCCAACCTCTCCAGAGGTCAGCGCCAACTCTCTTCTTTTTGTTTTAAAGAATTTTATTGCTGTCTTAATTTGGGGCTAATGTAGGGATTACTTATGGAAGTTAATGGGGAGCAAATTGGCTTGCCTTGAATAGACTAGAGGTGCTGGAAATGGAATACATGATCAATGTTGCTGAACTTAGTGGGAAGAAGGGCATGGACAGCTAATGCTGTAGGAGGTGTTGGAGGGTTTTGATTAAATCCAAATGAGGTTACTTATGTTATTTAGAGGGTTAGGAAGGTGATGGAAATGGTTGGGAAGAATGATATTAGGTCAGTCCTAGGTGAATTTCGCCAGCAGCAACTCACATTGGGAAATTTTGAGGGAGTGCCTAGGATTGCTGAGGATTGCTGAGGAGTCTCCCAACAGCCTATTTTTCTATATTTTTGTAATTGCTTCTAATTTTCATTGGCGAAATCATTTAGAGAAGTTATTTAGAAGTTATTAAAGAACTTTTAAAGGATGTGATACATCGGTCATAGGATCATAAGTGGGGTATTAATTAAGGAAATCAGAATATGGTAAGTAATGGTGTTGTGTTCTTAGGGGAATAAATTCACCTAAGTGAACTATAGTAAATTCATTTATTGTGTAGTTTATACCTAGACTTAAGTAGAGGGAATCTAAGGGAATAAGAGTGAAGAAGGTGGTGCTGAAATCAAAGTATAAAGAAGGGTTTTTAGCTTATAAGAATTGGAAAATAGGTGATATAGGATATAAGGTTCTAAGGCATTGGAAATCTAAAGTAAAAATCTATATGAAACTTTCTGGTAAGGTTCAGATTTTAATTGGGAATCTTTTGAAGAAAAGTAAAGAAAAACTAAAATAGTTGAGTTAAGTTAGAAGTGGAAATCAGCAAAACAATTTGAAATGAATTAGACTTGTTAAGGGGTTGCATAGAAGATTTATATTAAATAGAGGAAATTAGGTATAGCCTCTATAATAAAGCTACTGTTTGGGCATAAAATAAGTAATACAAGACTGGATTCAATAATGGAGTTAAATTCTGATCTTTAACATTCGAATTACCGGTTTAGCCGAAATAGACAATTTTACTAAATTTAGAACTAAAAGGATATTACCTATAAGGTAAGCTACTGTTAGAGAACAAAAAGCAGTAATTCAAGTATGAACCTAATATGAGTATGTAAACTCTGGTTTTAACACCCGAAAATGTTGGTTTAACTTAGAAACATCACTTTTACATAAATGTCTCTCAAAGGGATTTTATGGAAATAAATGAAAGGAGCTTGAAAAACTTACTATTGGAATAAAGATGTGTCTATAAATTCTGATTTTGTGAATACGGTTGAACCTTGATTTATTAGCACTGAATTTCTCTGCGGATTTGACAGGATTGTCATGGTTATGGAATCTTTGCACCAAATCGGTTTTATGCAGATTTTCCGGAAAGAGGATTTTAAATTGATTAAGAATGATTGGTTTTTGGTTTGGAAATCGGTTTTCCTCCATATACTTACATAGATGGATTGTGATGCCCATGTACTTGGGTAGTTGTGATACCTCCGTGTACTCGAGGATGCCCCATGTACTTGGGATGTTGATACCTCTGTGTACTCAGAGATGCCCCGTGTACTCGGGATGATATGATCGAGATTGAGATGAGTTGTGCTTGCTAGATTTCACGATTAGTTTTGGTTTTAGAGTCTAGTGGGCATAGCTCTATATGGATCCATGTTAGGAGCTAGTTAGTGGAAAGGATTGTTCTTTGCTAGTTGTAATACTTTGTTCACGCACGCGTTTCCACTGTGTACTCAGTGAGGCCTGATCGTGTACTCGGCTGGCTGCGGCTATCCCTCATTTTATCGTGTACTCGGACTGTGACTGGATTAGTACATGCCAACCCATCACTGTACTGGGTGGGTTCTCTCGCAATAAGACGATTATCATGTACTCGGCATATCGCACCTAAGCCGGGAGGTGGCATAGTGAACATTGGCATTACCTAGTTAAAGACAGTCTTATTTCATGAGTCCTGCAGTGACTTATCAGCTGTTGATTTGATGTTACATATATATTTGTTGAACTGGATTATTTCTGTATTTTATACTGATTGATTGGATTACTGTTGAATTACTCGGATATTCGGAACTGAGGTGTTATCGCTACTGTTGCATGATTTACAACTGTATCATATTTTAGAACTGATGAACTGTATTTGAGCATGCATGTGCTGCTTACTGGGATATTCATATCTCATTCTTTTCCGTTTTGTTTTGTTTTCAGATTCTGGTAAGGACGGTACCAGCGGGTATATGCTTGGTTCATGTGAGGTAGTATCGGATATAGTGTCTTATTGTTGAGTTTGGGTTATAGTGCACTCTGATTATCCAGTTATTGTTTTATTCATGTTTTTCCTTCGCTCTGATTTGCTATCCTGGGTTATATAATAACCTTCGGAGATAAGTTACGGTTTTCTCTACGTAACTTGGATCCGGGGCGTTACATTATCGAAGCATGTCTTATAACTGTGATAACTATTTCTGCATGCATGTGTCACTCACTGAGATATTCGTATCTCATTCCCTCGTTGTTGTTTTATTTTCCAGATATTCGTGGTGAGGTGCCTACGGGGGTAGATTCGGCTGATACATATAGGGAGGAGGATTATTACTACCGTCCTTAGTCCAGCAGGTTATTTGGCCTTAAACTTGTTAAGTTGAATTTGTGAGAATTGTAATAAGGTAGTAACTTGGACCCATTTGACGTATTGGATGATGTCTTAACTTGCCTGGATAGGAACTTTTAATTGTGCACTCTGATGTGATATAAAAATGTGGGTGATTATCCAGCGATCACCATTATTTGAGATCCTTAACTAACCCTCTAGGAGATGTGTTATATCTTTAATGAAGAACACGGATCCGGGGCGTTACAATTTATGATATTGGATTCCTACCATAGAACTTGCTGAAATTTATATTTAAAACTGTTTATTATACTGTTTTGTATTCATGATCGATACGATTGGTTATACGAGCTTGTTTAGTCGAGATTGCTTAATCGTGCATGAACTGTTATTTTTACTTATATGAACTGTTTAAACATGCATGTGTTATCTACTGGGATATTGGTATCTCACCCTACCTTTATCTCATTTTTCGGCTGATACGCGAGAGGAGGATCTTAGTAGTGATCTCCAGGGAGAGCTAGCTGATTATTCGCCGGAGGAGTACTATTATCCGGATTTGGTCTGAGGTTGTGGATTGATATGGATTTAGTTATTTGATCAGATTATTATTCATATGTTGGTTTGATGTATTAGAGAGATGAGAGAGTAGTGACCCTTTTATTTTACCAGACTTTAATATTGATTTTGATGGTTAATTATATCTTAGTTTCTTGAGGATATTAGACTATACTTCCGCACACACATGTTCCGCATTCTGATAGTTAATTAATGAATAGATCATTTATTTCTTAGTCTGGTATATTCTTGATGTTTATTTGATATGGGCCAGTAACATCTTGGATTTGGTTGATGAATTGAATTCGGGTTGTTACAGTAGCGAACCAGGTTCGGGTTGGATGTTGGTTTTGCAAATTACCCAGGTTCGGGGCGTTACAATGTCAATCCTCTAGATGGCAAACAGCCAAGGAGAAGTCATGAAGTGCAGTGTGTTGGGCGGTGTGTGGATGTTGTCTGCATAAATCTGGCATAAAGTGCACTTCTAGACATGGACGTAGCAGTCCGACTCCATTTTTTTCTAGTTGTAGCCCATCCTTAGGATTTTTCTTGCTAACATATGCTCATTCATGTGCGCACCACACATACCTCCATAGACTTCATTGATCAATTCTTTTGCCTCGTTCTCCTTGACACATAGCAGCAGTGAGTCACTGTATGATTTTTTGTACATTCTATGTAACGCCCCGGTTCCGAGTCCAATTGCTAAAACCCGAGGTATTATGGTAAGTAACAAAAGCAACTAAAATATTGAATAATTTAAAACTTTTTCTAACTTTATAATCATAGTAAATGTGGAAACTTGAATTCAAATTCTTTTTATTAATCAACAATTATGATATACAAGGATTTCAATTGCATGAGCAATCCTACATCTATATAGACTACCCAACTACAACTAGCCCACAACTTGACGTCCTCACCAAGAGTACCTAAAAAATAGGAGAAACCGGAGTGAGAATAAATCTCAACAAGTAGCAAGGTGTATGCATGAAATCAGTCCATGTTTATATAAAATAAGTCATGAGGTGTAAGATTAAACCAACGATAACATCAAAAAGAAAAACGATAATGTAGAGAAATCACGGCACACAACATACAACATCTGTGACATCACAGGACTAATGGAATCGTAAATAGAGCCCTACAGACATGTGCCAATATGCTACCTCACCGACTTACGGTGGACCAGCCGCCCTACAGTCTGGCTATTCAACACCAACGGAAGAACCCACCACCAACCAATAATCAATAACCGGCCGCCCCGCAAACTGGCTATTCCAGATGGGTTAGCATGTACGGCCCAACCAATCCAGGAGTGGGTAACATAGTGACCGACCAATCCAGGAACGGTACCATCATCAAGATGATGGATGCCTATGACACAGAATAACAAACTCCAGAAAACAATTTCATTTACTAGCTACGCTAATGGATCCATGTAAGAGCTAAGCCTGCTAGACACAATTCACAACCAAAAACTCATAATAACTTAATAATATATCAATTAATAATGTAATTGCGAAACCCACACGATTGTGGAAAACCAAACCAGGGAATGGACATACTTCTCAATAACACCAACCAAATATAGAACCATATCTATATACCAAATCTGCCCATGTGGGAAAAAATAAATCAGGCACCAGCCTTGTCACAATTGTGACCCAAAATCCAATACAAGATGTTCCAAGTCATATGTCCAAACTCCAGGTCTCAACAGCAGAATAATCCAAGTATATACATAAATCATTTGAAGCTCAAAGCATGCTCAGATAGTTCAAATACAAGTGTAGGAACTTCTAAAATCAAGTTTCGTTTAAAAGGAAATAAATCAAGATATTAACAATGTTCCTAACTCTTGATTAAAACTTCTCTATTCCTATTGTCTATTAACATCCAACTTTCCTTCATCTATAACCCAAGGTGTCAAAGGTATTAACTCTATTATTTAGTCCTTTCAAAAGGTAACTTAGGTCTATATTGAAGTTTAAGAATATGTTAGGTTACCTAAAACTAGATCTAAATAGGTTGTGACATCTTTTTACTTATAATATCTCCAAAAGTTTCATATTTACAATCATCGTCCCAAATTACTATTCTTTAATTCAAATTTAATTCCGCCACTTCCTACATCTCAAATTAACCTAGTTACAGGTGGTACAACTTTAGAATTTACAGAAAAATGATTAAAAATTTAATCTGGACACAATTCCCAAAATCTGGAAATTTTGACATCAGTCGCTCGAAGAGGCGCTCAGCGACTATTCTAGCAACTATAATTACAGGTTTTGTTTTAAACACACAGGCAAGTCGCCCGTGGTAGCGCTTGTAACGCCCCGAACCCGGGTCAGTGCAAACCGGCACCCAACTTGAACCCGGTTCACTACTGTAACAACCCAAGTCTGGTTCAACAACCAAACTCGAGGTGTTTCCACGAAACTGGCGTCATATACAAACTAAGAATAACAGTAAATTTCAAAAATTATTTAATTATATCAGAGTTCTAGTGGAAATTAATACAATTCTTTATTCAATAATATCAATTCAGTTCACAATAGGGTTGTCTAATCAACATGTGACCATAATACCAATTTCAAATCTACCCATCAAATTATGTATAAATAGTTATGAGGTATGCAATTAATCAAAAATAAGGCGATGAATTCAATTTATCCATGGCAATTCCAAATAAAGTGATAAAACAGATAATCATGTATAAATACCAGCAATTGGATGTTATCGGGGTAAAACCAACAAAAGCGATAAAACACGTGCCATTGCAGGACTTACAAAAATGGATAAACTTTTTGAGATGATTCTCGACCAAACGCTATACCACTGTGTGGCTTAGGAGTAATGTTACTAATGATACTCAAGTCCCATGCAGCGCAGCTTAGATAAAAGCCGTAGTCACTGACTTATTGCATACGTACTCATCAGAGTTGGCATGTACCATCAGCATGCAGCACCAGAATCAATACATGGAGATGGTCGCTTATCCACATGTACAGGGAATCACCAGTGGCTCACCGGGGTGTCCCTCCTAACATAGGACCTTCCCAAACAAACCAACTTGCAAAGGAAGTGTGCTCGCACAAAGGAGAAACTCAACCCAAATGAAATATCCCTTAGCTATCTAGCCACAACTATGGATCTATAACCAGCTAGGGCTGCAACTCGGTGCGGTTTGGTTCGGGTTGGTCTCAACCCAGGACCAAACCAAAGTTATTGATGGTCGGTCCAGAACCGAACCGAACCGACCTTAGAACCGAATTACCCAAACCGAAACTGAACCAATTATTTATATAAAACCCGAAACCCAAACCGAACCGAACCAATCTTTGATTCTTACACTCGTCTGCAGAAACTTCTATACGGCTCTTCTTCTTCTTCCTACGCGAATCGACGCGCTTACAATTCGATGATCAAGGGCTTGTGCTCGCTGGATTTGCCTCGAGAAGCGGAGACGTTGCTGCGAGAGATGGACACTACAGGATTGAAACCCTCCGTTTTTGAATTCAGATGTGTTGTGCATGGGTAGGGCAGATCAGGGATGTTCACAGAGATGCAAAGAGTTCTTTGCCAAATGGAGGATGCAGGGTTCCCGTTAGATAAAGTTTGTTCGAATATGATTCTCTCGTCCTATGGTGCTCACAAGGAGTTATCTGCTATGGTTTCATTGCTTCAAAAAATGAAGGACTTGGAAATTCCCTTTTCTATCCGAACGTACAACTTTGTGTTGAATTCGTGCCCTAATTTCATGTCTCTGCTTCAAGACGTCGAATCTCTTCCCCTTTCGATTGAAGACCTAATTCAAATGTTGCATAGAGATGAAACGCTGATCGTTCAAGAACTAAATGCATCCTCTTTTCTACGTGAGACCTTGGAATGGGGTCCCGCAGAAGGAAAGCTTGATTTGCACGGAATGCACTTGGGTTCTGCTTATTTGATAATGTTACAATGGTCAATGGGTACACGAATTGAGATCAAGGTTTCGCGAGGAGAAATTGGTAGTCCCAACAGAAATTATGGTGGTCTACGGGTCGGGAAAGCACAATAATGTTAGAGGGGAGTCGCCGGTAAAAGCTCTGGTTAAACAGATGATTGTTTGAATGAAAATCCCAATGAGAATTGACTGGAAGATCAGTGGATTTTTTTTGGACGAGGAAAGCTGTGAATGACTGGTTTCATTGATCTGATCTCGTGCTCGTAACTGAGCCTTTAAGGGTAAAGTTTTTTATATATATATATAAGTATTTTCGGTTCGGTTTTCGGTTCGGTTCGGTTTAACCGATCATACAACCCAAAACCGAACCGATTTAATTCAGTTTAGAGATTTTGAAACCAAAACCGAAACAAACATATAAAAAACCGAACCAAACCGAACCGAAGTCCGTTTGGGTCAGTTCGGGTTCAGTTTTACCCGGACCGAGTTGCAGCCCTATAACCAGCTATGCCCACTAGACTCCAAAAATCCCTAAAGTCTAATAATTCTATAAGGTTGGTGCCTAGCGGCATATAAAGGTAAATCTGAAATTTCCTTCAATATTCAGGTTAACTGAGTTGGACTTATGATCTGAATTCTCATTATGTAATTATTTGGTTGATAGTATAATTTAAAGATGTTTGGTAACTGGTATTTCAAATGATAGGTCAAATTTTCCAAAGACTAAATTTCACAGTTTCGTACAAAGTTTGGCAACTAGTGTCCTAAATATCTCCCTAATTTAATTTTGTGTAAAACAGGAAATTTAATAAATTATTTTGGTCTTAAAACATCTCAATTAATGATTAAAATTAACTAAAAATAGTTTGGAATTGAATCAGGGTTTGAAAATACGAAATTCTGCATTTTCTGCACAGAGCGCCCAGGATCGCTCAGGCAGTCTAAGGTAGGCGGTAGTTTAATTTCGGTCGCCGACGATAAGTCATCAAGCGGTCTCGGGCGGTCTCGAGTTTTGAACTAACGCCTAAGAGCGCTGAGGATTGCTGAGTACAGTAAAGTCGGCGGTCACTCGAAAACGAATAGAAAGTGTTTGAAAATGAGATTTGTCTTATTCTAAGCCTTACAACAATACATATAACGATCATATCTTGCTTTATACATATATCTACATCACAAAAATATGCTTTGGAGATTAAACACACGAGAATACAAAAACGCATGATAAAACTGTGTCACCTACCTCTGTTCACGTGGTTTCCCCTTCTCCTCTTGAAGAACGACGAACTCTAACACCAAGCAACGTTCAGAAGACCAAACTCAACGTACTCTCTCTCCATTTTTCTTCTTCTTCTTCTCCTTCCAGTCACCAGCGGTCGCTGTGTGTCTTGCGGCTGCTGAATACGAAGAGAATACAATAGGTATTCCAAGCATATAGCATTAGGGTATTAAACAAGTATTTATACCTCCTGATCCCATGTGGCTCATTTACAAATTTTCTATGCACACTGCCCAATCAGAACATACCAAACTTAAAATATGAATCATACCTTGATAACTCATGATCGGACGGTCGGATCTGCGTCCAACACTTGATCTCCATTGATATTACGCCCACCTACGTCAATAAATTATTTCCATCAATTGTAACTCCCAAAGATATTATTTATTAATTTATTCTATTATTTAAGGAAAATTTGGGGTCTTACAGCACTCAAACGGTGTATCAAGCGACTTGTTTCCAATGTTCTGGTTTAAGATATACAGATAGGGCGCACGAGCGACTGTTCTAGCGCTCTGCTCAAAACTCAGTTTTTCTGGGTTTTTCATAATTTTCGAAACTTCTCAAATTCCTATGGCTTTATATTGTTTCTAAGTATTTAAATTTCATTCTGAATTGCTTCTAAGACAATCCTAAACAAATCTTGATGATTAAAATTCATTTAAGATTTCTTTCTAAATTAAACCACCCATGAGCAACACTTTTCTTGATTCTTAAAGAGAGATTCAAATCACCAAATCAAAACTTTATAATCATCTAACTTTTCTAATGAAATCCAACTTAAAAACCAATACGATCAATCATCCAAAACACAAAAAAAAACATGCAGTTCCTCCAATTTCAAGTGTTTGCTATTTGCCTTTTTGATGAACCTAGATTTTTTAGAACTTCTTCTGTGCCTGTTTTTGGAGCTCAATCGCACCCCTATAAACTTCTCTAATTTAGATCTTCACCGTTCAATTTGAAGTCCTCCATGAGTAAAACAACACCCTAAACGTTCAGCCCATTCCAACGGTTGGATCTTCCTATTTCATCATTCGAAGTTGGCTAATAGACCATCTCTACAACTCCTTTTTCTTTCAAAATCTGATTTTCCACCAACTTCTGGGTTAATTCGCACTACCTTAGACTCAACTAAATCCAATCTCCACCGTTCAGATTAAAGTATCTTATGTATAGAGTATAACCTCCAAATTTCATGACAATCCAACGACTAGATCTTTGGGGATTGTCGTTCAAAATCTATTGGTCGGACCTCTGCAACACCTCCCTTTTTCTTTTCTTCCCTCTCTTTTCTCTCCTCTCTTCTTTCCTCTATTTTTCTCCCAAGCCCAAGCACGAATTTCCTCTCTTTCATCCTTATTTTTGACTTGCTAAAAACCTTAAACCTTTCCTAGACCTCCCCTTTTATAAGCTTTCTTAATTAGAAGTCCCGCTAGGTTTAGGAGACCTTCTAAATATGATTCCCACTCTTAATTGGAAACCTTCCTATCTTAACCCTCCTTCTAATTTCTCTTTTAAGTATCTCATATAAAATAAGGTCTTAATTTAAGTTATTTTCGTGCTAATTCAATTTCTTATTTTAAAATATTACTAAAACACCCCAAAGCTCATCTTATCCTCAAATTTAAGGCTCCTTATCAACCATAATCACCAATATACCATTTTTCCTACTTTTAAGCCATAATTTGCTATTTAAATCCAAACCTAACCCAAATTAAGTCTAGTTAAATATTTCAAGTCTAATAATTATTTTCTTACTCAATATATTAATTTGGCTAATTGGAAAATGACTAAAATACCATTTCCTTGAAATTCCATATTTAACCTTCGGATCTTTTTCCGAAAATTCTCCTCTTTATTTCTCATCTTAATCTTAACCATATAATGCACTTAGATTAATACCTATCTTCTCCAATCCTTTATATTTAAGTCATCCTCCCAATTTATCTAAATCAACCTTGCTCTTTCCTATTTAAATGAAGCCACTATTTAAATTCCTAATTACTCAAAATTATTGTTTATTTATTTAGTTACTAATATCTTTTTGGATCATAATATTATTCCTCCAATTCCTAAATTAAATCTTAATTTCTCAATATTTAGGCTTATTTAATTTACTTTATTTTAGGAAAATCCTGGGTTTTACATTCTAGCTCCGCTATGGAAGTATTGCCTACCAGCCTTTGGATTGTTCGTTTCTCTGCAGCCGTGGCACCTTCTAGCAGGGTCCTATCTTTCAGGTACCTTTCAATGTCTGCATACCATGGTTCCTCTTTAGGTACGCTCTTCTCAATGCTGAAACAATAGATAGGCCAATACCGTACTTCTATCTCCAGAGGTTGCACAAATGTGTTATCAGTGATGGTGGCCATGGATGCTAGTGTTGCCAAAGCTTCTACGAGCTGATTCCTGTCTCGTGGCATGTAGTTGAATGTCACGTTCTCAAATTGCTCTTCTAGCTTCTTGATCAATTATTGATATGGTACCAACTTCAAATCTCTGGTCTTCCAGTCTCCCATCACTTGGTAAATGATAAGACTAAAATTGCCAAATACTTTTAGCTCCTGTATACGCATTTCGATTGCTGCTCGCAAGCCTAACATACATGCTTCATATTCTGCCATGTTGTTAGTGCAATCAAATAAAAGTTTTGTTGCTATCGGGTGATGGACACCCTCTGGGGAAATCAGCATTGCTCCAATTCCCTTCCCATTGACTGCTCCGTCAAAGAACATCTGCCATTTGGTTTCCTCTGCCAACTCTATACACATCACATCTTCATCGAGGAAGTGAGTCAGAAGCGGTTGGTAGTCTGGTATGGGATGTTCTACTAAATGATCTGCTATTGCTTGTCATTTTGTCGCCTTCCTAGTTGTGTAGACAATGTCGTATTCTGATAAAAGGACCTGCCATTTGACTACCCTTCTAGTGGAAATCGACTTCTCAAAGATGTACTTCAGTGGATCGAGATTTGAGATTAGTTGGATTGTGTGGCTGAGTAGGTAATGCCGAAGCTTCTGAGCTGCCCAGACTAAGGCACAACATGTCTTTTCAAGCACTGTGTACCTCACTTTGAAGTTAGTGAACTTCTTGGTTAGATAGTAGATTGCTTGTTCTTTCCTTCTTTGTTCATCATGTTGTCCTAGCACACATCCTATAGCCGTCTCTGAGACTGTCAAATACATGATTAGGGTTCACCCTGGAACTAGCGGAACCAACCTCAGCGGACTCATCAGATATGCCTTGATCTTGTTGAATGCCACTTGACAGTCTTCATTCTAAACCACCGGGTTATCCTTCTTCAACAGCTTGAATATTGGTTTGAACATGAGAGTCATCTGTGCAATGAACCGACTGATGTATTGTAGTCTGCCAAGGAACCCTCTCATTTCCTTTTCTGTCGATGGAGGAGGCATATCCAGAATTGCCTTTGCTTTGACGGGGTCAACTTCAATTCCCCTCATGCCGACAATGAATCCTAACAGTTTCGCTGAAGTGATTCCAAACACACACTTGTTTGGATTGAGCCTGAGCTTGTGCTTTTTGAGTCGGTCAAATACTTTCCCAAGGTTCACCAAGTGATTCTCCTCTTCTTTTGACTTTACGATCATATTATCCACATACACTTCCATCTCCTTGTGCATCATGTCGTGGAATAACAGAGTCATTGCCTGCAAATATGTAGTGCCTGTATTCTTCAGTCCAAATGGCATGTAAAACCCCAAATTTTTGCATGATTATTATTTATGGAAATTAATAAGTCTGTATGGGTGAAATTGCAGAAATTGTCAAGCAAGGGTATATTTGGAATTTTAGACTTTGAGAGTGAAGCCAGACGAATTAAGGTGAGTAATGTGTCAATTTTAATTAGAATTAATATGCTTCTAGAATTCAGTCGTTAAATAAAAAGGTTAGATATATGTGTTTGATTATGTAGAGCGTATTTTCATTAGATCAAACGGCTAGGGGCTACACATATATGGATATGCATAGGCGAGCAGGCAGCGAATCACAAGTGAAGTATAAATACTTTAAGTATTTCGTTCGTAGGTTTTCTTTATGCATACTTTGTTTTCGAAGGAAGAGTTCGGTTGGAGTTCTAGGGTGTTTAGGAGAGGAGCAGACTTCTGGGGTTGCTGTGATCAGTGAGTATTCAATCAAGAACCATCTCACGATCAGAGAAGGTTGTGGACGAAGATTGCTGTTCCAGTTCCATGAGTTGCAGTGCAAGGAATTGAGCATTCAAGAGGTGAGTAGCATTAGTTTAGTCTATGTTTTGGATTCGTGTTTTCTTAGTTTTGTCAAACTACATGTTTGGGGAAAGATGTCAGTTTCGAACGAGTTTTGGGTGAGTTTGGAGTCGTGACATAAAGTTTCTTTAGATTAAATTCGAATCATGTTTAAACGTGTTTTGGGGATAGTAGAAGCATAGAAAAGTTGTTAAAGAGGTCTAAAATTTGGTCAGTCATGGAGTTTTGAGATTAATAGAAAGTCGCACATCGTGAGTTGGATCCGCCGAATTGCCGCCAACCCCTTGTTCTCAGCGGCAACTCAGCGCGAGACACTGTTTTGTTTTTGCCGAGTTGGCGCCAACTTGGCGCCAAGTGTTTGAAGTCAGCGCGAGTAGTGTTTTGGTATTCGCCGAGTTGGTGCCGACCTTGCGCCAAGCGCCAGAGGTCAGCGCACCCACTAAATTTCTCAGAAAGGTGCGTCCGACCAATCCAAGTCAAATTTTGATACTATAAGGCTTCAACCTCTTAACCAAGGACTAGATTAGGATAATAGAAGTATCTTATCTACTCAAAACATCCGGAGATCCTTAAGTCAAATTTATTGGTAATTTTATGAGTTCCGATTGTGAAATTGTTTAACCTGGGTTTACTTGATTTTAAAGTGTTGAATTGTATTCGTAGAGTTTTCTTGGTGTGAGTAAAATGGTTTTACTACCAATGTATTTGGGTTGACATATTGCTGAGATGTTATGAGTATTGTTCTGGTTGGAATGACTTGTGATAAAATGTATTGGGATATACATGATGGTGATCAGTGGTGTTTTATTGTTTTGTAAATATTGAGTTTTACGAAATTGTTATTTTGGTTTTGGTTTAGCTTCCCTTGGATCCATGCTTAAGCTTAGTAATGTGATGGTATTGTTTGTTGGTGTAATTGTATGGCCTTGTGTGTTGCCACGACCGGTGTAGAGCAGCCAGATACCCTGAATAGTCTTGTTGTCAATGCCGATACCTGGAGTAGGTCGGCATTGGATGACGAAACCCTGAGTAGGCCATCATTTCAGAGTTTTCGATACCCTGAGTAGGCCGGAACTATGTACATGGAGGTGTGGATGTCTCCTTGGCATGTTAATTAACCAATTTAAACAATAGTCATGACATTGACCATTCGATATGTTATCGGTATTGTTATTGAAGTGATTGGAAACTATTATTGGTTTTTGGATTTCAACTTGTAAGTTGTCTTGACTGATTTAATCATGCTGGTTATTTATCGATTCATATTTATAACTGTTAATAACTATTTCTGCATGCATTTGCTACTCGCTGAGATATTCGTATCTCACTCCTTTGTTTTTGTTTTTTTTTTTTTTTTAGATACTCATGGTGAGGCAACTACTGGGGTAGATCCGACTGGGACTTATAGGGAGCAGGACTATTACTACGATTTTTAGATTAGTAGGTTTATATTTTTATATTGGTAAGTTTATATTTTTAGATTGGAACTTTGATTCTTTTGATTTATTTAATTTGGAGGTGTAATAAAGTAGGTTGAGGTTGAATCGTTTGATTATGAATAAAATTATTTTTGGACTTCTTAGTTAAGAATTAATTGTACACTCTGATATGGTATTAATTGCGTGATTATCCAGCGATCACATTTATTTTGGATCCTTACCTAACACTTTGTAAGACGTGTTATATCTTTAATGAACAACACGGATTCGGGGCGTTACATGGCATCACATGGTAACAGTAGTGCCCTAGTGTGTGATAAATGAGGTTTTCTCCATGTCCTTAGGTGCCATCCGTATTTGGTTGTAACCAGAGAAATTGTCCATGAATGAGAACATCGAATGTGTCGCTATATTGTCAACTAGTACATCAATATGCGGCAATGGGGAGTCATCCTTTGGGCTTGCTCTATTCAAATCTCTGTAGTCAACACACATCCTGACCTTTCCATCTTTCTTGGGAACTAGCACGATGTTCGCTAACCACTTTGGATAGTCTATTACTTGCAAGATTCCGGCATCCAATTGTTTGGTGACCTCTTCCTTAATCTTCAGGGCCCATTCTGACTTTGTGCGTCTGAGCTTTTGTTTCACAGGTGTGGCTTCAGACTTTGTTTGTAATCGGTGCACAACGAAGTCCGTGTTTAATTCGTGTATATCCTCATATGACCATACAAACACATCAGAATAAGACTTTAAAAATTCAACCATATGCTTTCTCAATAATTGTGATAGCTTTTTACCAATTTGGAGTATTTTTGGTTGTGCTATTTCACCTATGTCAATAGGTTTAGTTTCCTCCATGTTTGCCTAGAGACCCTTTCCATGCCTTTCCAAAGCAAATTTTATTTCAGGCAGAGTCTCCCACGATTCATCGTCGTTCTCATGCTTGGAAGACTTATAGGAGACGATGTCTGAATCTTCTTGCTGTAGTGGGCAAGTGCCTGTAACGCTCTGGATCCGCTTCAGCAACCAAAATCCGGAGTGTCACTAAAATTGGGTCTCAGAACTAACTAAAATTTATGCGGAATTTAAAACTTAATTCTATCAAAGTACAATTGACAACATATTATAAATATTACAATTAATACCAATTTTTTATTACAATGACATGATCTTTAATTAGGAATAATCCTAAAATATGATTATTTATTCTACCCTTGTGCACACTACCCCAATCTTGACGATCTCTCCATGCATACCTAAAAAATATATGAAAATGGGAATGAGATTTATATCTCAACAAGTAGCAAGGTGCATGCAATTAAACAGTCTAATTTAAAAAATAGTTATGAGGCATTTCGATAAAACAAGGCAAAGGCAATTTAACCCAATTCATGTAAATATTCCCAGATAAAAAATAAGATATAAACAAACAGCACATGTGACATCACAAGACTTATAGAGCAAGATAAGTCTTTGAACAGACACTTTTCATTGCTATGCCACAACGCGTCTTATGGGCGAAGCTACTAAGACCCTCAAACCCGTATATCACTGAGACAAGAGGTGTAGTGTCACAACCTGAAACCAAATCTGCCCCTTCAAGGCACAAACTGTCCCAGACCGTGGCAAGTGGGTCATTATACTTAACAAAATGCGAAGGAATTAAAAATTTTCCTAAGAAGTGCAAGTGCAAACAATTCATACTTATGCATACCAAAAGTGTGTTCATATATACATTTGAAAGGAAATAAGACATGAGAGTTGGTTACAAAATATTAGGTGACTAATCACTCCTCTCAAAGTATAGGTTTTACCATCCAAAACTATACATGCAAGACTGGAATAAACCTAAGGCCTATAGTAGTCTTTCTCTCGGTACCCGATGGCCTTTTCCTTGCCTCTATCCCCAGCCCGATCCTTCACACCGGACGTCGATGGATCTGAAAAATAAGATAAGAAGCAATTGTGAGACGAATGTCTCAGTAACCAACACATGCATGATTTGGTGAAAACACAGTTTATGTAAATATCTTTCGATAAAAACATGGCATGCGGGTAGTTCTAATACTACAAAATCTACGGCATCTTGGTGTCATACAATTTGTGCATGCATGTGCCTCGGTGTATAGATAATCCAGTTAATAGCAACCATGTACTCAATATTATCGCTTGTTATCTTGGATGTTTATATATACTACACATGGCCTCATCTAGCTTCACCGATTCCACGTGGTGGCTAGGCATCTATGCCGATTCCCCTTGACGCACAGGCATCCATTACCAATTCCCCGTAGCAAATGGGCATCGGCCACCGATGTTGCTGGTGCCGGGATGATATCACAATAGAGCAGTAACAGTAACAAGAACAACTGGCCATGGCATATATATACAAACAATCCTATTTAAGTCTATGGATCCATACCTTAAGGGTTCATTATGCTGATGTATTCATTTATCAAGTTCACAACAGGTATAGCAACAAGGAACAGAATAATAACATATCAAATATCCCAAGCTTGAGTGGAGGATACTAATTCTCTATCTCCAAGGTAGGATGGACAACGGTCCACTATCCCAACTGAGATGAACCGCTCATAATCCACCAAGACTTACTGGTCAATTGTCCATATCAATACCTCATGCACACTTGCATGGAAAATGCTCAAAGGTAGCCCATGGCCTTACTTGAGTCAATCTTGGGCCAAGCCCTCTTTTCAATAACAGTAATCATGGATTCTGAGCCACTGCCCCTCCATTCAATGTCAATAACCATGGGCCACTGCCCTTTTTATCTCATATTACAAATAATGGGCCAAAGCCCTTGAGGTGGTACAAATGTAATACGGGCCAATGCCCTTCACACTATGTGTAAAATACCAGGCTGAAGCCCATCAGGTCATGGGTGGTGTACTCACATTGATGGTCAAGGGTAAAGGTTTGGTTTTCAGGAATTCTCTACCTTTCGTGACTCAATTTGAGCAACCTATGCCCCAACTCCTTTGATACTTGAACAACTTGGTTTTGGTTCTTGATTTCTACTTTTAAGGGTTATTTGGAAAGTGTTTGAAGTGCTGGAATCAAGTTATCCTATTTCTATAGTAATCTGGGACGGAAACTCTTTCTAAGACCTACTTTGGCAAAACGTACCCAAAATCCTTGTTATTTGGAATTTTGAGATACTTCCAATTGGAACACCTCCTAGACACCTAACTCTCACTTAAACATAGGTTGGATTTAAATAAAAACAAAGGGTAGTTCAATCCGGGCTAAAAATTCCAGAATATGGGAAATCTGGTAAGGGTGCACGATAGGTTGCTCGAGCCTGCTTCGAGCAGCCAAAAATTAGCTCTCAGGTTCCTCTATTAAGGCAAGTCGCTAGAACAGTCGCTCGAGTGTCGCTCGAGCGGCCATTCCTTAAGGCTTTTCCTAAAACTACTGTTGGACACCGCGCTTGAGCGCTGATTTAGGCGACTGGTGTTTCTCAGTAACTCACGAAATCCGAAATTTTGGGGATTTTGGTTTTTTTCAAATCTCACTCATTCCTGATGTTTTTGGTCTCTAATTTACTCCTAGCATGTGTAGTTATCTACTACCAAATAAACCCCTCAAAGAAATCCCTCCCATTTGGCCTAATACTCGTTTTCACATCTCAACCCTAACATTCACCAAAAACATACGATTTTTGGCCGAAATTGGAAAATAAGGGGAAGGGTGGTGTTGCTTACCTCTTGCAAACACTTGAGCAAGCTTTCTAGCTTCTAATGCAACTCACAAATAGCTCCTTAAGCTCCTTGGTTTGACTTCCTCCACAAATCTCCACTAAGAACACCCATACGAAAATGGTTCCTTTGGGTTCTTTTTCTTTTCTTGGAAATAGACTCTTCCAATGGGTTTGAAATAGATGGGGGACGAAATGGGGTGAAGATGAAAAGGAAATGGGAGAGGAAATGAGAGAGTGGGAGAAGAGGATAGGAAGAAAGCGTTAGGGAAAGGGATTGGTCATGAATGGCTTCCCTTGGTGTTTTTCTCCACTTAAGTGGCATTCCAGAAGACACTACTTTTTACAGTTTTGCCACTCTCCTTCTACATTGCATACAACACCAACACTTAGCAAATTTGTCTCACCATAGGAAATCTCATTTAACCAAATAGAGGTTGCTTACCTTCATGGGTCACTGACAAGCCGGTGCTTGGCCACTTTAACTGGCTTCAGGCTTGGGCTCCTCCAACTTCACCTACACATCACACTCACTGGTTAGGGTGTGCTAGGGCTATTAGAACGGGGTTTCACACGTAGTCCCCGAATTATTGCGCACGAAACTTAAAAAGTTTGGCATGAACCACCAGCATGCAGCACCTGAATCAATACATGGAGATGGCCGCTTATCCGCATATACAGGACTCAACAGCGAGGCTCAAAATGACCCTATAGACATGCAAACCCCCCGATGCAACTAACTTGCAAAGAAAGCGCAAGCAAAAATAGGAGTAATCAACCCAAAATAAATACCCCTCAACTATCTAGCTTAGCCTATGGATCCATATAAAGCTATGCCCGCTAGACACCAATCACACAATAAAACAATTTATTCTAATTACTGTAGACACCCCAAATTGCATTACAAAATGAGAAAATAATTGAAAATATTAATTGGGATTTGAAACAGGCCAATAAAATGTAAAATTTGGTCAAACTGGTCATCCCCGTATTTTATTTACGGTATAGTCATGCCCGCAGTTGATATACGGGCACGGCGTGCCCGTATTAATATTACGGGCAGGGCGCGACCGTAATATATATACAGGCATAGGGGTTTTTTGGGCAAATTTATCCTCTTTGATTTTTGAGCCTTATCTGCACCCAAATATCTCTCTTGGATAAGTGAATTTTCTTATTTATCTGTTCGAATTATCTCATTTATCCTTGTTGGCCATGGATAGGCATTATCCCTATTTTTAACTCTATCTTGAGGATCAAGGTATATCTTTCTGGACCAGCCTTGCCCCTAGGCTTGCCTATAAATAGAGGGTAGATCCTTAAGTAAAGGGCCAAAAAATTTTGAAGACTCAAGAGCTCCAAGAGAAGAGAGGAATCCCTGCTGCTTTGCTTGCTCAATCTAGGTAAGTCCCTTTTCCCTTTTATTTACTTTTATTTTCTGTCTTCAATTCTAGAGATAATAGGATCTCCTCTATTGCTGTAGAATAAGGCCATCTTTTATCTTGTATTCTTAAACTTGTCTCTAAGTACCTCAAGAGTCTCTCTAGCCGTAAAACGTGAAGAGAGAGCTAGGGGAAAGGGGAACAGGTGGATCCCTAGAATAGAACCCCATATTCTGTTTTTCTCCTTTTTTCATAGAATAAGGCCTTTGATTGTGTTTATGTACCCAAAACTATCTCTAAGTACCTCAAGAGTCTCTCTAGCCGTAAAACGTGAAGAGAGAGCTAGGGGAAAAGAGAACGGGTGGATCCGTAGGATAGGCCCCATGTGCTCTAATTTGTGAGATATGACTGTTTTGATATCCTGATCATGTTTTAATGATTTTACTTTGAATCTGGATTAATTTTATGAGTGCATGGTGATTATAACATGAGATCCCCACTTTTTCCTAAAATTTGGATTTTTCACACTTTTGCACCTACAACACTGTTTTCGTGATTTTTGTGATATTAGGCTAAGATCCTGGATCTATCATGATCAATATGGTAAATCTGGATTTAAAAGCCTGAAAGTAAATTCTAGGGTTTCATGATGTGGTTTTTGAATCGTTTTTCATGTTTGAGAGAAGACCCTACGGTCCAAGTTCTCCCCTTTTGATGTTCTTCATCAACGTGGGTATTTTTTGTTTTGCTTTCTTGATTTAAAGTGAAATTTGGGCTATATCTATGTTCTGGATTATTCAGGTTCAATTCTGAAATATTTCATAAAAATCATATTTTTCTAGATTTCTAGAATTTAACTTGAAACCAGATTTTTGAAGTTTTCACTTTATTTTGGTTTTATTTGATTTTGTCTCAATTTTATTTTAATCATGAAACCCTAGGAATGGTATGATCATATTTGAAAGTTCTGGATCAATCAAGCTATTCGTATGAAAAAACCATACATTTTTGTCTTTTTTATGATTTTTCATGATTTTTATAGCAAGCCTTTTTTCTTTTAGAAAACATGAACAATACCTGGCAACCACCTTGTGTGGATGAATAGGGGTGCCTAACACCTTCCCCTGTTCATAACCTAATCCCCTTACCCATCTCTGGTTGTTTTTTTATAGGGTTATTTTTACCCTAAATTTGCCTTTTTGTGCTTATTTGATATTTTGGTGTCCATTCACACCTAAAAAGAATGGTGGTGACTCTTTGTTTTTAATGAATCCCGCGTGATGATAGGGAAGTCATTAAATTGATTTTTTCCCATGTCTCACAATTACGATTGATTATCAAAACATATGCAATATCCGTAAATCATGATCTCAAATCAGTTACCATAACTCAATTTCAAGTAATATACACGTATCAATCTCATTGCCCTGAAATCAATTCCGTTTGAGAAAGCACGGTCAAAGCCGTGAATAATTCTCCAAACCAGATTCCATAAATATTGATGCACCCAAGACATGATTAATTACTTGCAATTTGTGTGGCTTGTTATTTGAATTTTGATATTATTTTAAGGACTTTTGTATGTCTATTTAATTAAGGACTTGTCTAAATTTGGCTATGCTACAACTGTTTACCCCCTTTGGTGTATTTGGAATCTAAACCTTGTTTTTTTTTTTCAATCCCACTCTCCCCCAAAGGAATCTATTTTATTCAAGCCATAAATAAAGCTTTTTTTTTTTTTACTTTTATATATAAATAAGATGGGCATATTTATAAAATAACATTTTGTTAATTATGATTTTAGTTGTCAAACCTATAAAAGAGGGAGATTATTACACACATAAATCCTCAAGGTAGTAAATTGGTATTTTAGAGACCTTACAATGGAAATGGGGGTTGTTGAAACCACAAGGTGGTAAATTCTAAATATCCTTGGATTTAATATATTTCCTCCTCAAATGCAAGGATAATGTGCATTTGAAGTGCATTTAATTATACCTAGTATTTTTTTCTCCTAAATAGAAAAGCATAAACAAAATTTTATTCAAATTGAGAATAAGGCTTATAAAACGACTCGGTGGTAGACCAATATTTTTATGGAGGATTTCATTAAAATCACTAGGTAGATTAGTTTTCCACATACAAGAGCACTAGTCTAAAACAAAATTTGTAAGCTTATGTGCTCCATGGTTATACTCGCAGTAAATCCCCTTAAGGAATGACATCCTCTATAATGTTTTCATGCATTGATCCTTACTCTTAAAGGAAGATACTGCCATGTGGAGAATTTTTAACCGTAATTTTTTTTTCAGGTGGACCCCATGTGAAACATTTACAACAAGGAAAAAAATACATAACACAATTTATGCCAACAACAGAAACCAATGCAGAAAAATATTGTAGCAGATTTCTTTCCCCTCTTGGAATGTAGAGTCTTCTTACTAAAATTTTTTAGTAGAACTCCTCTCTTTTATTATTCCAGGAATTTGCAACAGGGTATACTTTAATTAGTTTCAACTTTAATTAATAAATGATCTTAGCTAAGGGTGCTAAACGGGCCAGCCCGGGCCCATTTAGCGCAGGCCGTGGCACGCGTGGCCCGTTTAGCAAATACCCCCGGCGCGGTGAGGTATTAAAAAATGATTTATTTAAAAAAAATCAATAAAAATTCTGAAAAAATACAAAAAATACAAAAAATTCTAAAAAATATTTTTATTATTCACAAAATTGTCTTACACATATTGGGATAGATTTTGCTCAAAAAATATAAATTAATTAATTATCACAAGTACAAGTACAACTTTGCAAATAATACATAATCACTTGCACAAATAATACTGAATCACTATAGTATGAGCACATATCCCACTAGGTTGGCACCCACTCATCTATCTTTCATTTGCAGTTTAAAAGAAGGAGAAAAAGAGAAAGTAAGTTCCTAAACTTTGATTACAAAAAATATAATAAAACTTAGACTAATCTGGATGACTAAATTCATCAAGATTCAAATCATCGAAGTCTCCAGCAAGTTGATCATCTTCATGTTCTTGATCTATCAGTTCCGCCCTTAATAAATTTGTAAGACAGACACACACTTGTACCATCTCCGGTGTTATTCTGCTCCTGTAGTTGTTCACAGTTCATCCACCTGCGCTAAAAGCTGATTTCGATGCAACTGTGGACACTGAAACTGTTAGTAGATCACATGCCATGGCAGCAAGCACAGGATAACTAACCAAATTTGTCTTCCACCATGTTAAAATGTTAAAAGAATTATGCTCTTCCATAGTATTGAAAAGTATTATGGGGCTTTCTAAATAAATCCTTAACTCAGATGATCCCCCACTATCAAATGCTGGTTGTTTTCCCCTTCTTCTCCCACTTAAAAAATTCCAAGGGGAATTATCTGGTAGTGCTTCTTGGGTCTGAGTCTAACCTTGTTTGCTACAGCTAGTATCATATTCACAAAAAAGTCTTTCTAATAGGGTTCTTATTTTACGTATATCTATTTGAAAAGAAGAATTCATATTCTCATTTATTCCATCTATTAAGTCTTCCACTCCTAATTTAATCCTAGGGTCCATTGTAGTAGCTAAACAATATAACTTAGGCATATCTTGCCAATATTTTAAAATTTTAGCTTCCATTGCAGGGCAAATATCCTTAGCAACAAGCATGTTTCTATATTGTTTAAAGCAAATACTTATTTGATATGAAAATTTTAAAATATTCACAGATGTTGGGTAATAAACCGCTGATAAATATCTTGTTGCATCATAAAAAACTTTTAAAAAATCTCTTAAAATTTTTGCTATTTGACAATCAAGTTCTATTAGTTTACTTTGAGGCACTTTTGTTTTTTTAAATAGTGTAAGTTCTTGTTTTAATTCTAGTGCAGCTTCTAGCATTAAATATGTTGAGTTCCACCTATGTTCAACATCTAGGGTAATTTTTTTAGGTTGCTTTCCTAAACTTTCACAATAATTTTTAAATTTTCTAGCCATTGTGCTAGATTGTTTTGAATATCTTACTACATCTCTAATATTTGTTAAATGATATTGGACAATTTTTAAGCCATCCTGCACAACTAAATTTAGGATGTGACAAACACACATAACATGAAATAAACATCCATCTATATTTAAGTTTAAGTGTTGTTTTAATATATCTACTGCAACATTATTAGCACTTGCATTATCAAGTGCTAGAGCCATTATTTTATTTTATATTTTCTTATATTTTTTGCTATAGTATTTGCTATAGTTAGTCCAGAATGGCTAGAATCTAGTGCTTCAAAAGTTAATATTCTTTTTTCCATACTCCAATTCTCATCTATATAATGTGCAGTTATAGCTAAATAACTTATTTGTTGTCTACTTGTCCAAATATCTGAGGTTAAAGCTACCTTAAAATTATTGTTTGAAAAAGTTTCTATTAATCTGGTTTTCATTTTTTTGTATAATTTTATAAAGTGTGGTGTGAGAAGGATTTAAATTGTGGTGCTAAATATTTGATTATTAGACGGTTAAATCTTTTAGATTCTATTAATCTAAAGGGTAATTCTTCTTGTATTACCCGCTTTACTATTTCAAGCCTAGTTTCTTCTTGATTAAAAACAAAATTCTCAAAATTAACACTACTGCTGGAAATTTGGGCTTGCCTAGGGTCTATTTGGCCATGTTTTGGAAGACATTTCTGCAAATTCCATTGCAAGTGGCTTGTACCACTTTTTCCTTTACAACTAAATTTTTTTTTGCAGTGGTTACAAACTGTCATCTCTTCACTCCCTATATTTTCAATTGTAAAATTGAGCCAAACATCGAAGGTTCTACTCCTCTTGCTGCTCCTAGTTGGTAGGGAAGATGATCCCATCTCTTGAGAAGGCAACTGAGTTTCATGATCGTGGATGGGAAGGTCACCATATGGGGATTGTGTCACATCATCAGAAAAAGTTGGGTTAGAATAGGGCCTAAGAAATTCCCTTTCCTCAGTGTTAAAGAACATAGGATGCCTGGGGTCCATTGCCAAATTTTGGAAAAAAATTTCTTAATAAATAATATAATAATAAATTTTTGATGATACACTAATTTATAAGAAAGGTAGAAGGAGAAACTTACTTATATATATAATATTTATACTAATTTTAAAATTGGAAAATTAAATAGAAGAATACCTCTTTAGAATGAAGCTTGAACTTTGCAGTTGAAGCCTTCAACCTCCAGAGTCCAATTTCCCACTTCTGATGCTTGAACAATTTAAGCAAAGCAACTATTTCTTGATAGGCTGGAGAGATTGTAGAAGAAGAGAGTAAGAGATTGTAGAAGAAGTGTGGTTTGGAGTGGGAAAGAGTAAGCCTATTTATAGAAAACCAAAAGTGGCTTTTTACCACCTCTACCCTCCAATGTGATTGTTATTTGATAGTTGGAAGGGTAGAAAAGGTCTTTTAATAGTCAAATACAGCCATACCCCCCCCCCCCCACTATGGCTGTTATATAGTTGTTGCGGGGTAAAAGGGGCAAAAAAAGTGGTTAAAACCACTTTTTTGAAGGGAATTGAGAGCTAGCCAACGGCTAGGCCGACCTGCCGTGCCCAAGCGAGCCAACGCGCGGATCGGCCCACCGGGCCACATGCCTTGGCGGGCCGCGGCCCATGCACCATTGGCCCAGCACAGCTCAATAAGCATCCCTAATCTTAGCTATGTCCGTTACAAGATGCTCTTTTGGTTAAGCCATATTTGTCTCAATCTAAAAAGCTCTTTCGGTCAAAGTAGAAACGGCTCTTTAGGTTAAACCGTCTGTCCGTTAGAAATGGGTTTGTGAGATTCTTCTACAAATAGGCCTATCAATCGGTGTCAAAAAAGGCCAAAAGTTGGTCAGATTCCTCCATGGATTCAGTAAAATGAAATTTTGGTAAGCCATGGAAGGAGGTGAAGAGATAGCATCACATAGCATTCATTAATGGCGACAATTCAACTAATCTTATCGGATTTCATATGTTCGTTCATGTGGGTATGGTCGGGAGCTCTTTGTATATAAGGTTCTAGGGTTGGGGTTTGGATCCAAAAGTGAAGTAGGAAAGTGTGCTCTCACCATCTTGAGCTTGTTCTTCTTTGTGTGGTTGGGGAAGATTACATGAGGTGGTTCTTACAACCCTCTTACGGTGTTGTCTCATGCAATCTCTGGAAATTTCCCTGGTTTTCTGCTTGCTATTGGTGCAAGGATTCCCGCTCAGGTTATTTTCCCTTGGATATAATTATTGATTTAAGATGGGGTTTGGTTGATGCTTTTCTTTCGTTTGTTGATAACTATGTGAATTTGACTTGTTTAAAAGTCGAGTTGTGTTGGGAAATTTAGCTATGATTTCGGTTTAGCTTTGCTTGTTGGATTTGGGTTGCTTTGGTTGATGCTTGACATCAATGAAATTTGCTCCTTTTATTTTGTTTTTTACTTTTTGTTTTTTGTTTCTATGAGTTTATATTTATTCTTGCTTGTATTTGTTAACCTTTTTTGTTTCCCCATTTTGTTCTCTTGTTCGTTATTGAAAGCTGTTTTCATTTGCTTTTAAGGTGTATATCTTTGTCGTTCCTAGATGAAAATGAGTTTTCTTTCTCTTTTTCTTTCCTTCTGTCTATTTCTTACTTTGTTTTTCTGTTTTATTTTTGTAGGACAGTCTCATATTTAGTGAAGTTGGTTTGGTTTACTTAAGTTGTGTGGGATTCATTTTAACTACTACTCTTCGTGACTAGGCTTCAGTTATGTGAATGCCAATTTGTTTATGTTTATTTGTGTGGATTTTGCTTGATGTCTTTTTAACTGTCATTCAACATGATTTGTCTTCTTTAATCTTCAAATTTTGATCATTGTAGTGTCTCACTTATGTTATTTTTTGACAAATTAGCTTCTTACGTGATTTGGTTTTATTAATTTTTTTTCCTTGGTATTGTAGGCTGATAAATTTCACTAAACTGAAATAGAAATTTGAGGGTCCCTTACTATAATAACAATTTAAGTACTAAGGAATAGGGTTGATTCAAAAGATGCCACACCTTTTTACAGAACAAAACTTAGCAAGTTGATGAGCCTAATATTATAGGCTTTACTTTATTACAAATTTTATACTTAAATTGCACAAGGGAAAGAACAGGAACGTTCTGCATAAGATTTAATGCAGCCCAAGGCAAGTTAAATGTTCCCTTTGTAAGATTTTTACCATGTTCATGGCATGGTACAACACTTTGATCTTAATCCATCTTTGTTTGCCAATTGTAGCCTTCCCTTAATGGTCACTAGTCACTTCTGCTTCAAATTGCTTCAACTTTGGTGCCACCAAAAGACCCTCATCACAAAAGAAAATGAAGCCTTATTCTTCATTTTACTCATAGGCTCCATTTGTTTTGATGTAAAATCTACTGCGGAAAATGTTTTTGGGTATGTATGCTAATCGTGTTGGTCCAGCATAGCATGAGCACGTTTAGCCCGTGCTTGGCAAGCCACTGGCCAAGAAAAGCACGGCCCACCTTCTACCAAGCACAGAATGACCCACTTGGGAGATAGGCTATGTAGTGCTGAGCTTGCACAGCTAATGCTCGTCATGTCGTGCTGAGCAACGCCCCAAATTCAAGTCATTTTTTTGACTCGGAATCAAGGCATTAATTAGTGGTACATAATAATCAGCTCAAAAGATGAAGATTAAAAGAACTAAGAGTTATCAGAGTGCTAGGAAGCTTAAATTATTCATTAGAATTTGATTCTTACTATTACATCAAATATTCAAATAAAAGACAAACTACAACTTAACTAACTCCCAAAACTCTACTAGATCACTAACTAACATTTTAGGAAAATAAAAACACCTACATCAATATGCTACTCTTGAATTCTGAATATTCTAGACTTCAAGCCCACTATCAGACTAACCGAAGGCATCCTCTCCAAGATCACCTGAAAACAAAACATTTAAAGGCAAGAAAGAGATATAAAATCTCAGTAAGTAGCAACATGCATGAAAGAAAACAATTGTAAAACAATATCACAAGTATCACTAAAACAAGAAGACAAAGCCATAAAAATAAAATCTACAATTTTCCCTAAATTAATACCAATAGTTTTTCCGAAAACAATTCATCATGTTAATTATGTCATTTTAATATTTCTTTCCAAAACCGTTTTTGTCAAAACATGCTAAACCAATCAATCAATCTCTTTATTTTTAAAAGGAATCAAACCATTTATAATTAGCAATTAAAGCTCACGTTCAGGTAGTAACCTACCTCTACCGCAGGATGTAAACACATAGTATCCACACCTCCTCCGTAGGAGAATGCACATCTTTAGACCACAAGCACCCCTCCGTAGGAAATAGCATAACTCAAACGCTGAATGTGAACACATAGCACCTACATCTCCCCCGTAGGAGATAGATTTCTTATCCTCAAGTTTTAACTCACATAACTATCTCCCTTGTAGGATGTAATCACATAGTAGTCACATCTCCCTAAATGAGGAAGCTCCCATGTAGGATGCAATCCCATCGGAACTACATCTCCCCCACAGGAGATAACACACGCACACATCTCCCCTGTAGGTTGCAATCACATCATGATTGTATCTTCCCCATAGGAGGTCTCTCTCCTACAGGATGAAATCCAATATGGACTACATCTCCCTCACAGGAGGTAACACATCTCATCTGCAAGTGGTAACACACATCTCCCTGTAGGATGCAATCACATCATGATTATATCTCCTTCACAGGAAGTAACACACGCACACATCTCCCTTGTAGAATGCAATCACATCATGATTACATCTATTCCACAGGAGGTTTCTCCCTTGTAGGATGTAATCTAATCTAGACTACATCTCCTCCACAGGAGGTAACACATCTCACCCGCAGGTGGTAATACACACATCTCCCCTGTGAGATGCAATTACATCGTGATTACATCTCGCCATAGGAGGTAACCCATCTCTCCTGCAGGAGGTAATCAAATCTCATCCATAGATGGTAAACAAATCTCACATTACCATCATGGCATATAAATCATTCCATGATACATGGAAGACCATAAATCCACAATCTGAAACTCATATATAAAATAGTTTGTCCATATTCCATTAATAATCCAAAACCTCTCGCCAATACTCATTATATTTCAAAACATAGGCTCAACGTATCCAAATCTATTATAAAAGCATTTTGATCAATTCCAGGAATTGAATTACGTCTAAAAAATTGTTTTATAGGTGTACGAATCAACCAAATCGATTTTAAACAAATTCCGGAACAAAACTCTCTTTTAAGTCAAAACAAGACATATTTTAGTAGAACGTACCCAAAACTTTGTATAACTTCTATAAAAATAATTGGCCACTGAAAATAACTCAAACACCCAAATCTTATTTGTACATGTGTTCGATTTGTCTAAAAATCATTTTATAATAAAAATTTAGGTATATTTTTCCATAGTCATAAAATCTAGGTTGGACGCTCAACAGGACACTCAATCCTTTGTGTCTAGCGGTCTACCAAAACAAAATAGATAAAACGAGTGCTCAACAGGGTGCTCAAGTGACCTGTTAGGAGCCTATGCAAAATCACAAATTCTGGGCTTTCTTTAATTCGCAAAATTTCATTTTAAATCCGAATAACATCAAACCAACTCTTTAAATCACTTCTAAATCATATATTTTCAACCTCTAAACATGTTAGATCATTCCAAATACATCTAAACATAGATTTACAATAAATCTAGATCAAGACTTAAGGAAACTCAATACTTTTAGCTTGCTTGTTAGTTTTCATAAACCCCATCTAAAATCAATCAAACCCACAAAATCTATTATATAAAATACATGGTTTAGTATTTCACATCATCATATATTAATTCCAGATCAAATCCAAACGTTTAAACCTAAAATCACGTAACAATTAAACAAAACGGGGTGTTACTACTTGCCTCAAAATGCAAAATCCTTCTCTTCAAGGTATAGCCAAAATCTGTTATTATTGCACCCATCTAAAGACCTCAAAACATCATCTCTACCGTTCAGATTGAAGTTCCACCAGCCATGAACAAAACCTTTAAATTTGATGCCAATCTAACAGTTGACTCTTTCTAGATCGCACTTTGATGAATGCTGGTCAGAAATTTTTGCAACACTTTCTCTCTCTATATTCTCCAAACGTGAAAGCCCTCCTTTCTCCTCCTTTTCCTCTATATGATTTGATGATTTGATTAGAAGAAACCCTAACTCCTCTCTAATGGCCACCTTTTATAGGCTCACCTAAAATAGAAGTCATGTTTGGTTTAGCAAACTTTCTAACTAATTCCATTAGGATTCCTAATCTCACTTAAAAGCTTTCCTAATCTTTCACAACTCATCCTTCTAATTCTTCCCTCTTAATACTAGATAAGAGAAACTTCTATTTTTCATAATTTTCGTGCTAATTATTTCCCCTATTTTTAAATTTTACAAAAACTCCTCTTTTCCTCAACTTAAGGCTCCTAATTAACTATAATTACCAATATGCCATTTTCCCACTTATTAAGTTATATATATCATTATTAACCAGCAATTTAAACCTAACATAGGTCTAACATAATTTCTTAAGTCTATTAATAATTTATTTACTCTATTTAATTTTTTACCAATAACTAGTAGGAATTGACCAAAATATCCTTCTCTTGATAATTTCAAGTCTACCCATTGGATTTCTTCTAAAATTTTCAAATTTATTATCTATAGTATTCTTGGCTATAATATACACTTGGATTAATACCCATCTTTCCCAACCTTCATATTTAGCTTACTTTCTCAATTATTCTAAAGTAATTCTTCACTTTTTCTATTACTATTAATTAAAGTCAAATCTATAATTAATCTTCCAATTAATTTAAATTACTATTCCAATTCCTAATAACTTATAATTACTATTATTTATTTAATTACTAATATACACATGTAACGCCCCGGATCCGAGTTACGTAGAAAAACCATAACTCATCTCCAGAGGTTAATATATAACACAAGATCGAAATTTCAGAGTGAAGGAAAAACATGAATACAACAATAACTACATAACAAAGTGCGCTAAAATAATCCCAAATTGAAATAAACTCACATGACCAACAAACTACCAGCAAATATCGTCCTCTCCAGGAGCAACTAAAAACAAAACAACAATACGGAATGAGATACGAATATCCCAGTGAGCAGCACATGCATGCACAAAACCATTTAGTTCAGTTTTAAAACATGCCACGGTTACAAAACATATACAGTGACGATAACACATATAATTCGAATAATCCAACAACATTCCAACAATCCAATTGATATAACGCAGAAATCCATCATATAAACACAATTAATAACATCGGTATCAAATCATGAATATAGCCATAAAATCATGTATAACCAGATAACCATACATCAATGAAATCATAATTTCAAATCACTCAAGGTTTCGAAATACTTGAGTGCTTATCATGGGCCACTCTGCACCAATAGGGTATTTTATCATGGGCTACTCCGCATTAATAGAGTATTTTATCATGGGCTACTCCACACTAATAGAGATAAACCAGCATATAAAACATATCAGGTCAAATAAAATCAAATCCCAATGTTGGTCAATGTCATGTAAAACTGACATGTAGATCAACATGTTCAAGTGCATGATATGGGTCACTCAGGACCAGCTTACTCTCTTACAGAGTCCTCAAAGTAAATTCTCAAATAATTTCCCAGAACAGAATAAGAGATAATTCTAAACTGGTCACTGATATAAAACAATATTCAAGTAAATCATTCCTGAAGTGCACCATGCATTCAAAGAAGAACTAGCATAATAGTGTAGATGAATTTCACCAAAACAAATATGGTTTCAAAACTGACCTTTTAGAAGTAAACACATTATACAGAAACAATTACAGCATCCAAACTTCGATCAAACATAAATCAGTAAAACTACTCCTAGATTCTTAATTTCGCTATCATAATCCAAATCAATCAAAACGAATGTCATAAAATCCTCAATACATATTTTGGATGAGTGGAATAGTCTTAGGATCCCCTATACGGTCACCATACCAAAAAGCAATCAATTCTGAGACAAAAAGTTTTGAGACCTCAAAATATTCAAAGTCTGGTTAAAAACATTGACTTTTGGTATATAATTTTTCTAGACAAATCTACAAGGATTTTCGGGTTCAAATTCTGATTGTAGTCTAATGAAGGGTAAACACATCTCCTAGAATTTTATGGGCTTCTGAATCACTCTTCTGGGTATCAAACCCAAAATGGGATTTTTGATAAAAATTGGGAACACTGGAAATTTAGGCATGAACTGGAAAGTTGACTTTTTATTGGCTGGGAATTAGACCTTGGAAGTATTTTATTGGTTCAAAATGGGGGTAAAACCTTATTTACATGTAAAGACTTAAGTAAATGGAGCAATAAATACACTGGACATTTACTTAAATGTCTTTCATGTAACAAGCATGCTGTTTTCAACAATTAAAACTCATTTGATTCATCTACACCTAGGTTTATACAATTTCATAAACTAATGAGCATCCTAAAATTTCAATAACACTAAGTTAGTTCCCATAGGTTAGCTTTTATGAGGTAAAACCATAAAATTCTGGGTATATACAATTAGCCGCACATTATGTGAAAATTGGGTAGGTGCACTAAGTTGGGAAGGTTGGCGCCAGGTCAGCACGAGGTCAGTGCATCCAAAAAGTGAGTGTGAACTGAGTTGGGAAGGTTGGCGCTAGGTCGACGCATCCAACTTCTCCTATGCGCCAAGCTGCCGCCAAGTATAATTAGTGGGCGGCTACCCAGCGGATGCTCCACTAAATTTCCCGATACATGTTTTGTTCACTGCTATTTCAATCTAACCAAGACTGACCTAAAATCAAAACTCTACAACCATTCTCTCATGCTCATAACACCTGCAACAACCATTTAGAATCAAATCGAATTTAATCCTACCAAGATCATGCTCAGTATTCAAAAATCTATTCGTAATATCAATTTCAGTCGATGATAACACATATAGCATATAATCTCGATTAAATTCATGCATTCGGTTTCAATACACGAAATAAAAGCAATGCTACTCACATGATAGGAGGAACCCCATGATTGATACCTTGAAATCCTCTTCAGACCTCGCACCGCAGCAGCTCCAAAATCATTTCAATGAGCGATCGGTGTTCCAAATCTCGATTCCTGATCGCACCCAGGTTGGACCGATCCCAGCAACCTCCGGCTGAAAGATTTCTTACTTCTGAGTAGCTTTCAAACAGATCCAGCACCCCAATCCACCTTGCCCTAGTTTCTTGATCGAGATGAGCAACAGCCACAACCTCCTCCTCCGAACAAAACGAGCTAAACCTAAACTCCCCAAAATTGCTACTACTTATAGTGGTCGCTTGCACCCTAAAACCACCTCATGATCCACTCCTTCGCCAGACCACCAAGCTTCCAACCTACTCAGCCCTATAACTCATGATTCACTAATTGCCACTCCACCTAATTACCTGCCTTAGCACCTCATTTAACTTATAATAAACTTTAATACATATTACCATTAATTATCTAAATTATTTTCATAATCGCCACTTAACTTAGTTTACAACCTTTTTCACCTAGCTTAGTAAAATCTCCAAAATACCCTTGCTTGCTATAATACCAAACCACCAACCCCCCTAACGAAACTAAATTAACAAATTTGCCCTTTTTAATAAGTTCTCCTATATTATTTTCTTTTAAGTATTTTTTTCTATAAATAATTCCCCTTTTCTCTATTTATAATATTTTCCATTAATTAAACTAATTAACAACAAAATCTAATATTTTTTTAATGTGATTAAAAATTTGGGATTTTACATTATATATGACATCCTAGTTGTCTGAGTGGGCGGGTGTAACGCCCCGGATCCGAGTCACGAAATAACACCGTAACTCATCCCCGGAGGTTAATTTAAAACACAGGATCGCAATATCAGAGTGAAGGAAAAACATGAATACAACAATAACTATATAACAGAGTGCACTAAAATATTCCCAAACTAAAATAAAACTCACCTGTCCAAGTAACTACCCGCAAGTATCGAGCTCTCCAAGAGTATCTGAAAACAAAAACGAAAGCAACGGGATGAGATACAAATATCCCAGTGAGCAGCACATGCATGCACAAATACATTTAGTTCAGTTCTAAAACATGCCATGATTACAAACCAAATACAACGATGATAACACGTATAACCCAACAAAACTTCAACAATCCCATTTACATCCGTGAGGAAAACCATCGTATAAACCAAGCAGTAAAGACGATATCAATCATGCATATAGCCGTAAAGTCACGTATAACCGAGTAGCAACATATCGAAGAAAACATAGTTAAACAACTTAGGTTTTTGAAATACTAGAGTGTTTATCATGGACCACTCCGCACCAATAGACCAGCGAATAAAACATATCACATCAAACAAAAACAAATACCAACATTGGTCAATGTCATGTAGTTGCTTGAATTGGTTAATCGACATGCCAGAGCGACATCCACAGTTCCGGCCTACTCAGGGTATCGGACACTCTGAAATGACGGCCTACTCAGGGTATCATCATCCAATGCCGGCCTACTCCGGGTATCGGCACTGACAACCAGGCCTACTCAGGGTTTCTGGCTACTCAACACCAGTCGTGGCAACACTCCATGGCCATGACATTACACCAATAAAACAAAATACATCACATTACTAAGCTTAGACTCTGGATCCAGGACAAGCTAAACCAAAACTGATAAATAACCGTTTAAAACTCTGCATTAGTACACATCACCCGTGGTCCCAACCAGAACATCAACTCACACAAGTGTTCCAACCAGAACATCAACTCACACAAGTAATCAAGTAAATAATATTTACAACTTAATTCAAAACTTGCCATCAAAACGGGGTTTAATAAATCAAATCAAGTACCAAACAGTGCATGCTTCAAGAGGACTAAAATAAAGCCCTAGATATCCCGAACATCCTCGACTTATTTCCCAACATCTACTTCATAAGCCTTTACTAAACCTAGGATCTATCTTCAATGTTCTCACAAGCAAAATTTTTTTATCTCTAATGTCGTAAACAATTATTTGGGTAAGTGGTCGAAGACCCTCTAGCATCCAAAACCCCTTGGTTTTACGAAATTATAGGATTCGGCAAGAAAAACAACTGGGAGCTCACTTCCCTAAGTGGGCGCCAGGTAGGCGCCAAGTGGGCGGTGACTCATTTCATGAAAATGAGGCTGGCGCTCACCCGTCCACGAGTGAGCGCGATCCAGGCGCCAGACGGGCACGAGAAGAGCGCGAGAAGGGCGCTGGAAATTGAGGTAGGCGCGAGCTGAGCGCGGAGTGGGCGCTAGCTCGGCGCCGGGTCACATTTCTGGGCGCTTACTTCCCGAAGTGGGCGCCAAGTGGGCGCCAAGTGGGCGGTGACCCACTGCGACTTTCAGTTCTCTATTAATCCCAGAACTCCAACTCTGGCTGAATTTTTCCTATCTGTAACTACTTATCTAGCCTCCCAACACTCCCAGGACACATTCAAACCTATTTTGGATTTAATTTAACATGTTTCCCAGTTATCCCCAATTCCGCTGTACAAAACCCTTCGGACTGTCTTTTCCCAGAAAACACCGAGAATAATTCATTCAATAAACATGCATTCATTCAAACCAAAGACACGAATAAACCAAAACCTCAGTTGTAAAACAGTGCCACTCACCTTTCTATGCTTCCAAGTCTTGGAAACCAGCAACCCAGAAAAACCCCAAACTCTTCGGCCGTCGGCTTGCTCTGGTCGAACAGATGCTATGGTCGAACGGAGGTTCTCTGAAGGAAGAAAACCCTTCCGAACTCCTTATTAGCAAATACCTACTGGCGGTAAGTCTTCCTCAGCTCGACTCTCCCGCAAAAACTTCCTCAACTCCTTCTCTCGAAGAACCCTAAACAGACACCGCAGCCGGAAACCCCTCAGTAGACTATACGCGCATTTAGGGCAAAAACCCAAAACCTAATTTCTTAAAGTATTTATACCCTCCGGAATTACACTTGCCGCTCGACGAACTTTAACTCTGATCTGGTGCGTGCTCATCCACCGCAACATCCTACCTAGGCAACCCCTACTCTTTAATTTTCGCCACTCCACCAAGACCTTATATTAGCACCTTCCAATTTATAATAAATTTCAAACACACTATTATCAATTTATTTAAACCAATATTTGATGCCTATTTAACTTAATTTTAAACCTTCATAATTTAGGCTTGGTAAATTCCAAGACTACCCCCACTTGTTCCAACATCGAACCGCCAAAATCCAAATCCATGGAAGTCTAATAACCAAATTTTCTCATTTTAATAATTCGTCCTATTTAACATTTTGAAATTAACTCTAATTAATTTCCTTTTCTCTGTTTCTAAAGTTCTCCCTTAATTAAATAAGTTCTAAAAGCATAAAATCCTAAATTTTAATGTTATTAAAATTCGGGATTTTACAGCAGGTGAATGGGTAATCTCACTGGGCGAGCTACCACGCAAGGATGTGCATATGGTTGGGATCCCACAACGCTTGGGGATGCTATAAGTAGTCTTGAGATCCCTTACAACGCAAGAGGCCTTTTAAGGCATAACATGGGACTAAATCCCCTTGGAACCCTCAAGTTAAGCGTGCTCAGGTGAGAGCAGTGCTAGGATGGGTGACCACTGGGAAGTTTTATCATGTTATCCATTGAGAACAAATCCGTGAGGGCCCATTGGGCCCAGAGCAGACAATATCTTAATGGGTATGGGTCTGGGACGTTACAACATACTAGGAACATAATGCTTGTGCGCAGGGTCACACGGCGGGGCGCACGTGATGTGTGTGCCTTCGGATGGGTCATTCGGGAAGGTTGGAGTCACCACTGCCTGATAGGGTGCAAATAGACACCTGGGTGCCTATGTTTTTCTATTACGCTGGTCCGCGGCTAGAGATTCTAAACAAGGTCTCAGTTACAGTCCGGGGAAGTCCATAGACACCTCGATCCGCCCCATTGGATGACAGGTCCCATGGGTTCCCTGGTTTGAGTCAACTTGGTCTCTCTATTCACCCAATTCCTATTCCAACATGCACTTTTATTGAGTCTTTTGGGGACCGCCAAAGCGATGTGGGTCCCCCTTTTGGTTGATTTTACCTTTTAGCTTAAAATGAGATGAGTCTGGTTAGGCGGGCCCCATTGGAAGGCCCGCGGATTCATTGATGGGCTGAGTAAAGCCCACATGTCCCTTGGTGGGCCTCCATCTAGCCTGAGAGGCCCTTTGGGCTTTGGTTCAGTTGAATTGATTTTATTTAAAGTTCAAGTTGGAGATTAAGTTCAATTCCATGCAAAAGTGAGTCGGATATGTTTGTGGGCCCCTAGGTGGGCCTCACGAGGGCTGCAAAGTGATTTTGATTTATCTTCATTAAATTTCTCCCTTGGTAGGCCAAGATTGGGCTTGGGGCCTGTATCCTGGGTTCAGGCTTGAAAGCTCGAGGCACTCTGGGCTAGGGTTTAGGAACCCTACCCTTGTTGGGTTAATGGGCTTGGTGGGCCCGATAGGCCCTGGCTTGCGGTCACAACCAAACAACAACTTAGTATAAGCCTACACACCCCAAACTGGGCTTTTAGTGGGCATCAAATGGTGTGGCCCGCTCATTTGGCTTAATTCTCTTATTTATATTCAAGTGGATCCGTTGGGTTTGGTGGGCCTCGTTGGAAGGCCTACAAGTGTATCTAGTTGGACCGGGTTGGTCCAAGTCCCATCTTGGGTTTCCGGTTGACCCGGAAACCCTGCTAGCTTGTTTGGTTTAATTGGAACAAATTGCAAAAATGGAAAAGGGGCTTAAAACCCTAAAATCAGAAATTACAAAGTGTATCTGAAATTGATTTTCGGATACACAGAAAACACAGTGTAGCCGAAATTAGATTTCAGCTACACAGGAAATACAGTGTAGCAGAAATCTAATTTCGGCTACACATCAAAGTGTACTGATCTGACTTGAGTTGTCGAATCAGCCCACAGAAAGGCTTTTTTTGGGTTTTTTCAAAGGGGTCAAGGTTCTTGGGTTTCTTGTGGTGTTCCAGCAATGGGACAGGGACCTAAGTGTCCCTGTTTGGTTCTCCCAATTTCTCACAACAGCAAATGAATCATGCCAACAAGGATCAATCAACTAAGCATGGGGTGGGTGCTCTAAACCATGATGGACCTTCATGCAATCCTACGGATTATATGCATGACAAGAGGAGTGTGTGTGCCAATGCGTGCAAAGATTATATTGGTGAACAAGCAAAGAAATAACCTAGCATACCTCTAATGAGAAGATGCATGTGCATGAGGACATATTTAATGCATGTGCAACTATAGAAAAGGGAGCATGCTTACAACCTATGGCAACAACTAGGAGGTGTTGAAGTGAGGGCATGGGGGGACCATACATTCCCACAAGGTCTATGCATATAATCTAAACTAAGCAAACAACCCCTATCATTAATCTCATGCTCAAAGCAAACACAAAGCCATCTAAAAGAAACCTATTTAAAGAAGGGAAAGAGGGGGTTAAAATGGGGTACATGAGAGGCACAAAGTAGAGGAACACATTCCCCCATTCGAATAGAAAAGGAAACATCCAAAACAGCACCTTTAGAATCTTGGAAACCTTACGGACAGACCCCCTCCTCCCTTGAGGGTATCCATGCCATCCCCCCTTACCATGGGGCTGGATTACCTTGATGAGGACACCAATGTAACGCTCCGGATCCGTGTTGTTCAATAAAGATATAAAACGTCTCACGGAGGTTAGGCAAGGATGGTTAATCAATTATGATCACTGGATAACCATCTAACTATAACCTGTCAGAGTGCACAATTTGATTTATCTAAGAATGTAACATTTAGAACTTAACTAGAATCATATGTTTCAACCCCAATAGACTTTAATACACCTCAAATATTCAAATTACTAAAATTCGGAACAAGACAACCCACAAGTCTAAGGAAGGTAATAGTAATCTTCCTCCCTATAAGCCTCAGCCGGATCTACCCCAGTAGTCACCTCACCACGAGTATCTGAAAACAAAACAAAACAACAGAGTGAGATACGAATATCTCAGCGAGTAGCACATGCATGCAGAAATAGTTAACCACAATTCAAAACTATGCATCGATAAACATTCCGTACGATTAAACAACTAACATCAATTTCAAGTTCAAACCAAAACTCATTTCATCAGTCAAATCACATCTCCGTTAAGTACGGCAACACATCGATTGGTCAATGTCATGACTATCGTTTAGTTGATAAATTAAACATGCCAAGTAGACACTCCACACCTCCATGTACACAGTTCCGGCCTACTCAGGGTTTCGGAAACTCTGAAATGACGGCCTACTCAGGGTTTCGTCATCCAATGCAGGCCTACTCCCCGGGTTTGTGCATTGACAACCAGGCCTACTCAGGGTTTCTGGCTGCTCTACACCGGTCGTGGCAACACACAAGGCCATGCAATTTCAACAACCAACAATAACATTACATTACTAAGCTTAAGCATCTGGATCCAGGACAAGCTAAACCAAAACAGTAAATCATCGTATAATCTCAATTCCAATATCAAAGTAAAACCATTCATTCCACATCATGTATAATTCATCACAGTTCATCACCTGTCCCTCTGGACCAAGCAGTATCTCAAGTACTTTCAGTATTTTCTCATTTCCGCAACACATGCCATTTGAATACAAAACACAGTTATTCATACCAAGAAAACCTTACAATACATTCAGAATTTTCCAAACAAGTGAAACCAGAAGTCAATAATTTCTCAATCAAAACAGTGTATAAATTCAAGGGAAAATTACTAGGAACTCCCATTGTTTTGGTATCCAGCACAACATATACAAATAACCTAAACTCAACCTTAGAAGCCTTTGGGAATTTGCCACTAGAATTTCCTCTAGGAATTTAATAAGTAATGCAGGTTACAAGGTTCCCAAACAAGTGATTGGTTAAATGGTATAAACCTCAAGACATCAAAATCCCCCTTGGTTCAGTCAAGAATCAATTTCGACAAGTTAAATTTGGTATGCGCTCACTTCCTGAAGTGAGCGCCAGGTGAGCACCAATCGGCGGATAGGATTTAGGCCGAAATGGGACTATGCGCTCACTCGACGCTAAGTGGGCGCGAGTTGAGCGGGAAAAGGGCGCGAGATGGGCACCGGCTTCGCGCGAGATTCGCGCATACATTTTAGTGAGCGCGAGCTGAGTGCCAAGTGGGCGCCAGCTCGGCGGATAATAGAATTTCAACAGGGCGCCTACTTCCTAAGTGAGCGTGAGTGGGCGCCAACTCGGCGGATACCCACTGCGATTTTAGACTCTCTGTTATTTCGAGATCTCTATCTCTGGCCGATTTGTTTCGGTCTGTAATTGTTCCAATACACTCCCAATGTTCCCAGAATACTTCCCAACCAGTTTTGGATTTTATCTAAACACATTTAATTTCAAGTTGCATTTCAATCTCATGCTCGGACTCTTGGTATTCCAGAAAACCCAGAAAACTCAGAAATCACTCATGCATTAGAATAAACTCACGAATAAACACAAAACCTCAGTTGTAAATCAATGCTACTCACTCTTATACGCTTATCCCAGAATAACACAACCTCGGCCGATCACGTTTTCTGGCTGCGCGCGAGGATGCGAAGGTAGCCGAACTATCCCCTGTTCGCGAGAGTAAATAACCCGAAGCTGTATACCCGACTCCAACTATCTAATCGCAGCTATTTGCAGCTCTCGTTCTTCTCAGCAAAACCCTAATCGCCACACCAGAGCCGCGAATCGCCAAGTTGCCCAACTTCTTCAGCTAACGAAAGTATTGCCAAAAGTATTCATACGAGTATTCTATAAACCAAGACCTAAATTTCCCTTTTTGTATATTTACCTTGTACGCGCCCATACGTATTGCCGCTCTACACACTCTTTAAAGTCCTTGATCCTATGCATGCTCGCCCACTGGAAACCCTACATATTCCCGCATCCATTTAAGTTAACAAGCACACAACTATATTTTAATAATAAAAAAATAATAATAATACCTTACCAAAAATCAGGGTCTTACAACCAATGATGTAAAAAGCATGCTATAAAAGTAAAGCAACACCTCATATGCACGAACTTACTCAAATGTGTCCAAGCATGATCTTATTCACATATGATTGACAAAATGTAGAAGGAAACTTCACCTTGGGGTTCAAAAACCCTGGAGATGTGTGATTGAAGCTCCTTGTAGCAAAGGAGGTGGCTGGAGCTCCCTCCTTCTACACCAACAGCAAGTCTCCCCTTCTTCAAGCTTCTAGGTGGAGGAGTAAATGCAGAAGGGAGGAGTAGGATAAGCTTTAAATGATGTTTGAATGGCTTAGGAGGCGAGGGACAAAGGGGATGATTTCGGATCAAAGAGTGTGGGGGAGAAGAAGTGGAAAAGCCCCAAGAGCAGCCAACCACAACCAAGGGGTGCTGCCCCCCTTTTATAGACTTTTATTTGTATCCAACCTGCATGGTTGGATACACATGCTATTATGTGTATCCGACCATGTAGGTCAGATATACATAGCTTCCTTTGTATCCGAAATGCTATTTCGGATACAAACACAATTATTTTGAAAATTTAATTCTCTTAGAGAATTTGTCGGAGAATCCGACAAGATCTAGGGAAAAGACTTTTTGTATCCGAAAATTTATTTCGAATACAAACAAAAGTGTTCATATCTGACCATATACGTCAGATACAAAAAGTAAAATTTTCAATATTTGCAGATTGCCCCCTCCCCCGGATTTGACCGATTTGACTGATTTGATTCTTGAGATAATTGCAGATTGCCCCTGGATATTTACGGATTAGTCCCTAAGACATTTTTACATCAATTTGATATTCATGGATTCATCTTTGAGATATTTTTCTGCTCTTTTACCACGTGTGCAGTTTCTGGCATTACTGCCCTAGAACTTCAATTGCTCATATCTTCTTCATCCGAACTCCGATTCTGGCAAACTCAGTTGTGTTAGAACCGTATCAGAGTCCTTTATCCATTGGGATAGGGCTAAGTAGCTAATATGGGGTTTAGCAGAAAGTCAATTTCTGCTCCCCCTCAAGTTTGACCGGCTTATAAATCCTTCATTCAGACTCCGATTCTAGCAAACTCAGTTGGAACTGTGTCAAGATTCTCTATCCACTGAGATAGGGCAAGGTAGCCAATTATCACTTGATCAAAAAGTCAACTTTTGCCCCCTTAGGGGTGCAAAAATAAGGTGCTTACAATGCTAATCCTCCAATACTTGGATTAATTCTTTATTCCTTAATTTTTTTTCAAGTTTATCTAACTTATTATCCAATATTTAGATTTATTTATTATACTACTATATTCAAAAATTCGTGGTTTTACACCACATAATGTATTTATTAAAAATTTAAAAAAGGAAATAAATAAATAAATAACACATAAAAATTTTGAAAAAATATATTTATTATTCACACAAATGTCTTACACATATTGGGATACAGTTTTCTCCAAAAATTAAATTATTAATAAAAATGGTAACTTTGCAAATGCAACAATACTTATACGATTACACAAATAATACTGCATCACTATAGTATGAGTGCATCCTATATAATGCCCCAAACCCAGAACCAGCAAGATATTGTTCGCTCTGGGCCTACGGGCCCTCACGGATTTGTTCTCAAGGATAACACGAGAAAACTTCCCAGGGGTCACCCATCCTAGCAGTGCTCCCACCCGAGCACGCTTAACTTTAGGGTTCCCAGGGGATTCAGTCCCATGTTGCTCCTTAAAAGGCCTCTTGCTAATTTGGGGGTCTTAAGACTACTTATAGCATCCCCGAGCGTTGTGGGATTCCCAACCATATGCACATCCTCGCCTGGTAGCTCGCCACTGTGGTAGCTCGCCCAGGTCTCTCACCCCGCGCACATCACAGCTGCCCACTCAGACAGCCAGGATGTCACATACTCCCCTCCATGGGACAACGCGTCCTCGCATTGGGCCGAACCCCCACACCTTCCGGTCGGGGCAGTCTCTGATACCACCATCACCACCTATAGGTTTTGTATCACCTGAATCCTCATCCGTAGCAACCTCAGAACTGGACTTGTCATCATCCAATAAATACTGCAATAACTAGCGGTGTGTGGCATGCATAGACTGCACATGCCCCTGCAGGGCAACATAGCCTCTAGCATCTCCACCTGGGTCTGCTGTATCGCTGTCTGGGCTCTCGACACCTCGTCCACGCTCCTTACTGTGTGAAGCACATGATGGCCCAGTGCCCTCACCACCTCCTGTAGAGTCCTCACCTCACCTGTCAAAGTAGTGACTAGAGTAGAAAGACCCTCAATAGTAGAGGGAGGAGGGTCCGAAGTAGGAGCCAGGGGAGCACCAGAGGAGGATGGAAGGTCAATGGAAGAGAGAAAATGAGAGGAAGACGCGAAGTCAGAAAATTATGGAAAGGAAGAAGAAGAGGGAATGTTAGTAGAAGGGGGTAGAGCAGAAGCAGAGGGAGGATCTGGGAAAGAAGAAGTCGAAGGAACAGAGGGGCGGGGCACGGCAGCAGTGATCGCAGCCCTCCTACCACGGGAGATACCTACGGTAGCTCTGCCAATAGGCTGACTAAGAGGTAAGATAGTAAAACTGGGATACACGGCTGGAGAAGCAGAAATGAGTCTAGATATCAAACAACCGTAGGGTAAAGCGATCGATCACCTACAGTCCTCATAAACCCCAAGCATGACGGAAATGATCAACGAAGGTAGGTCAATGGAATCTCCCCTCCGAATGGCGTAAAGGAGCAGAACACGAGAGCTAGGGAGAGTAGAAAAATGAGAAACAGGCCAAAGATCTGTAAAAACGATCCTTGATAGGATAGCGGCGTCGGCGGAGAATCCCGCGGTATGGAGAGGACCCACCCCAATATACTCTGTCGGCCGGCCAATAAGAAATGTGGCGATGGCAGAATAGTCGGGCATGGTCTCACTGGAGTAGGGATATACCGGGTGATCCGCCCTAAGAACCCGAAGACTGGCAGCTATGAAATCGGGAGAAATCTGAAACCGGGTACCTCGGATATGAACATATAAGGAGGTACGATTAGGAGAGATATCATGGATATTACTATAAAACTCCCGAACTAGCTCCTCGCAAGTGGGAGTGAAGCCACTAAACACGGGTAACCAACCGCGGACTCGGAAAATATCCTCTATGGAAGAATCAAAATCATCAAACCTAACCTCTCTCTCTACTAGAACTGCACGATGCTGCAGATACCTATCATATATCTCCCTCTCCCTGTCTGAAAGAAACCTAATGTCTCTAGGCTCAGCCCTAGCCCTGTTAGAGGGATTCTCGGAAGAGGTCCTAGTCATCTAAGATTTGAAACCAAACGGATTGGAAATAGAAAATAAAAAGAACAATAGAAACCAGAATTAGCAAGCAATAACAGCTAGATTAATGCAAAGAAAGGAAAATTTTTTTATATATAACAATAGGTTGGAGCAGGTGAAAATAACAATTTAAAGATTCGGCAGCGAAACATAAGGATAAAAATAAGTGAAACAAAACAGTTATAAACCTAATATTGGGTGCGTCAATGTGGACCAATTGCCGCTCAATCCGGAGCTAAGCGCATGGTCGGTCATGGTTAGAAAAAAAAAATTTTCTAGGTTTACATGCCGAGTGGGAAAAAGATGAGGTCATCAACAAGTTTAATCCTTAATACAACCTAGAAGTATCTAGGAAATAAGAGCAAACACACACCCACAAAGAAAAAGTGAATAAATAAATCAGCTACTAGCGCTCAAGGGCCGCGCAAACCCTACATTGTACAAATGGAAATTTGGGGGTTTCCATGATTCGTACAGCAAATGCTGAGAGAAAAAAAAAGGGAGAAAAGAAATTTTTTTCTTTTCTTGAAAACGAAACCACGGATAAGTAAATGATCAAGTGAAAGGTCGGATTCGAACCCAGTTCGAGCGAAAAACTGAGTTCGGAGTTGCCCTAACCGCGTGAAAAGAAAACTTTTGTAAAGGTAAACTCGGATGCGCACATACCTTGTTTTGACAAATCGACGGGGATTTGAAGCAAGTCGCCGCCGAGTGAACAGGACTGGGCGGATGAAGAAATGGCCGAGCAAAGTTCGCGTCGGGGGGAAAAAGCAGAAAGGGGAAAAAAAGGGTTTTGGGCGAGTGAAAAAAGGGGCGTGGGTTGAGGGTTTTAAGGTTCGTTTTCTCATGGGGAACCGGTGGGTTGGTTGGGCCGGTCGAGTGTTTTGAAAGGTTGGGTCTTAAAACCCAAGACCTCGAGGGAAAAAAATTTTAGTGAGCGTTAGTTTTGATCCTCCGAAGATGCAATATAATTTTTTCTTTTTAAGTAGGGTTAAGGTGCATAGAGTATTTACTAGGCCTAAGCCACCATTAGGTAAATTTTAAAATTTTATTAACTTAGCAATATAAGGAACCTATAGGGGAGAAAATTTGATATGTTGTCCGGAGTAAACATTAAAGTCTATATAAGAATTTGCCTCTGAACTTTGTGAAACCTCCGGGTTAAAATAAAGGTTGTTGATGCATGAATAGGAAATTGGTGAGGTAAACTATGCAAATTGTATATTAAATAAGTGAGGATGAGTGAAATACTAAATCTATTATTGCTGTGATATCTGATAATTGTTGAGCCATTTGCGTAGGTGACGTGTCAAGGTGTGGTGAAACAGGGTACCATGTGGAACTACACTGAGTGAGAAACCTATGCAATTGGGATATGTATTAGTATAAATAAGAAAGTGTATATATACGTATGGCAGATGTTGTTACAATTATATTCAAGTTAAAAGCTAGTAGAAATTGCAAATTCCCTGCTCGAAACTTGCGTATAGGCGGACGCGTTTATATGGAAAGGTTGAGAATGGAAGATTTGCGGATTTCTTCTACCGTATTTTAAGTTAAAGGAATATTCAGCTTTGGAAAAAAAATATGGAGATTTAAAGTTAGCATGGAGTTAGTGTGTTAAATTTTGAGGACTAAATTTTTGTAGGGGGAAAGAATGTAAAACCACAGTTTTGAGTAGAAAAAAAAATGGAGATTGTATATATATAATAATAATAATAATAATAATAATAATAATGATAATAGAAATAATAGTAGATAAAATAATATATATATACATGAAAATGGACACCGGGATTATTGATAGGTTTAATCAAAATTTAATTATTGCTGGAGATTGGGGTCATTAGTGGCAAAGAAAATAAGGTAGAATATTATTAAGTAATTAATTGCGAACTTAAAAATATTGTAGTAAATAGGGAATTAGCAAATAAGTAATCCGGGTAAACTCAAGTTGAATAAGGGGTAGAAAGGGTATTCCGAGGGTTAATTAGGGTGAATTAGATTAAACCCTTGCGATGTCTATAAATAGGTAACTCATATAAAATTTTCGGAGAGATTGGGGAAAAGTTGCTGCTACGAAAATTAGGGCGGCGGCCGAAGCTTGGGACTCGAGTGGAGTCCATCAAAGATGGTTGGAAACTTGAAGAAGATCTCCAATACCTGTGAGTGGCACTGTTTTAAAACCTGGGTTTGTGTTATTCGTAGTTTTTAATTCGAATGCATATGGTTGTGGAATGAGTTATTCATTGGTTTTTCTATACGAAGATAGTCCGAGGGATTTTTCTGTATAACTAAATGGGGATAAATGAAAAGTGTGTTAGATTAATTCCAAAACAGGTTTGAATGTGTTTTGGGGGTATTAGGAGACTAGAGGAATGGTTACAGACCGAAAAAGTTCAGCCAGAGTTGAAGATTTGGATTTAACAGAGACCTGAAAAACACAGTGGGTATCCGCTCACTTGGTGCTCACTGGCGCCCACTTCGGGTAGTAGGCGCAAGGTTAAAACACACTTGCCGCCGAGTTCGCGCTCACTTGGCGCTCAGCTCGCACGCACTAAAATCCGATGCACCCATCTCGCGCCCATTTCACACCCATTTCACGTCCACTTGGCGCCGAGCTCACGCTCACTTACTATCGAGTAGGCGCATACCCCAAGTTTAGGCAATTTACTATCCGCCCACCTCGCGCCTAGCTCAGGAGGTGAGCGCATAGTCCATTTTCTTTGCCGAATTACATAATTGAGTAAACCAATGTGGATTTTGATGTTAGGAGGTTTCGAGCACTTAACAAATTACTTGTTTAGGACTTTAGAGACAAAATTTCTTAGGAGAACATTAAAATATAGATTTTGGAATTTCTTAAGAGCTTCCAAGGTAAATTTAGGGCAAATTGTAGGTGATGTTCTGGATACCAAACACTGGAGATTTTATTTTAGTTCTTTTGGTTAAATACTGTACTTGATTGAGATTTTATTAAACCCTGTTTTTCTTGATGGCAAGTTTTGAATTATGTTGCAAGGATTATTTCCTTGTTTACTTGTGAAGAATTATTGTTCTGGTTGGAACACTTGCGAGGAATTATTGTTCTGGTTGGAACACTTGTGAGGAATTACTGTTCTGGTTGGAACACTTGTGTGAGTTGATGTTCTGGTTGGAACAACTTCTGATGTGTGTACTGAATGCGGAGTTTTATTTGGTTATTTATCGGTTTTGGTTTAGCTTGTCCTGGATCCAGAGTCTAAGCTTAGTAATGTGATGCCTTTGTTTTATTGGGGTAATGGCATGGCCATGGAGTGTTGCCATGACCGGTGTAGAGCAGCCAGAAACCCTGAGTAGGCCTGGTTGTCAGTGTCGATACCCTGAGTAGGCCGGCATTAGATGACGAAACCCTGAGTAGGCCGTCATTTCAGAGTATCCGAAACCCTAAGTAGGCCGGAACTGTGTACATGGAGGTGTGGAGGTCGCTCTAGCATGTTAATTAACCAATCAAATAATTGCATAACATTGACCATGGTGGGATTTCTTTTGTTATCTGATTTTTGTTATATTATTGGATTGTGGTACCATTGGGGTTTTCTTTCTATCGGTTCCGTCGAAGTCTTGCCTACTTGCTCGTGTGATTATCCGACTCATATTTTACAAACTGTAAATTGTATTTGTGCATGCATGTGCTGCTCGCTGAGATATTCGTATCTCATTCCCTCGTTGTTGTTTGTTTTTCAGATACGTTTGGAGAGCCGGTACTTGCGGGTTATGTACGGGGCCATGTGAGTTATTATTTTGGGGTTATTTTTAGCGCACTCTGTTTCGCAATAATATTAAATTCATGTTTTCCTTACTATGGTAGTGCGATCCTATTAATTATAATAACCTCTGGAGACGAGTTACGGGTTTTCCATGTGACTCGGATCTGGGGCGTTACATCCTAACTAGGTTGGCACCCACTCATCTATCTTTTATTTCTAGTTTCAGAAAAAAAAAATAAACAACGAAAGTTTCTAAACTTAAACTTTTATATTGATCACAATAAGCAAAATAAAACTTAACTAATCTTCAAGATTCAAATCATCAAAAGTCTCCAACAAGTTGATCATTAGTAAACTCTTGATCTCTCAGTTCAGCCTTTAGCCAATTCATTAGGAAGACACATACTTACAGTATATCTAGCGCTAATATGCTCCTATGCTCATCCATCGTCTGTTCACTTGCACTAAAAGTTAATTCCGATGCAATTGTGGACACCTGAACCATTACGTGCCATGGTGAAAGCATAAGAAAATGAGACTAATTTTGCTTCTACCGTGCCAAAATATAAAAAGAATTATACTTTTCTTTAGTATTGAATGTTAGTTTGGGGCCTTTTAAATATATCCTTATCTCTGACGATCCACTTGTAGCGCCCCAGATTTGGGTCCACCCTATTGCAGCACCAACTTGTCCCCAAGACCTACTTATGGGCCCAATAGAACCTGATTAACACAATTAATCCTAGGCAATTACAAAGTAATCATTAGAGTGCAAGACTAAAGAAGCATGGAGTAAAATTTTCCATATAACAAAATAATCACATGTATTATAATCTCCAAAACATGGTATCTGTGTGAACAAAATACAACTAAGGCAACTAAATTCTCACAAGGCCAAGCGGAGTGATCTCTACACTACCCGATGAATCACCATAGATGGACAGGGACATTAAGGCTAACAAGCCAACACCAACACATGGACTAGACTCACAACTCATAACTCACACCAAACCATTCAAATCAGCGAGTAAAACCAGTGTTCAAACCAAGTCCAAGCAGAGTACTTTTACACTGCCCAATGAGTCAAGGCCAAGTGGAGTACTTCTATGTAAAACCCTGGATTTTCCTAAAAATAAAATAAATAATTAAAAGATAAATTATAGAGGAAAATACTAAGGACTATAATAGTAGGAGAATTAAAGAGAGATATAAAGGTTAAAATAGGAATTTAAAAAGGAAGGGTAATTTGGTCATTTCAATTTGTTAAATTCATGAAAGAAAATAAGATAATTAGTTATTAAGTCAACAAATTCAACTAGACAAAATCTTAGCTTAGTTGGATGTAAAATAATGAAATTAAGGCTTAAAGGGTGGAAAAAGGGCCTCATGGTAATTATACTATTTAGGGTCCAAAATATAGGTATTTTGAGTGAATAATAAAAGTCTAATTTTAATTTAAAATTAGGATGAGATTAAGCATGAAAATTAATTAGGAGATCCCTTAAAAGAAAGTTAAATGAGTTAAATTAAAGAGAAGGGTAAAAGAGGGAATACACTTAGTATATTAGAGTAAGCTAAACTTAATTAGAGTTGGTTTATTAGTAAGGCGATAAAAGAGAGGCTTAAAGAGTTTTTTAGGTTTTGAAAATAAGTTATAAGGAGAGAGAAATTCGTGCATAAGTGATAGGAGCCAAAATAGAAGGAGAGAAGAGAAAAAAGAAAGGAGGAAATCAGAAAGAAGAAGAGTTGCAGAGATGGCCGACCAGCTAACTTCGAACAGCAAGCAAGGAATATCCAACCGTTGGAATGGGCTGAAATTTTAGGGTTTTGTTCTGCTCATGGAAGAATTCAAACTGAACGGTAGAGATCTAAATAGGAAAAGTCTAGAGGGGTACAGTTGAGCGCCAAAAACAGGCACAGACAAAGTTTCTAAAATAATTTGGGTTCATCATAAGGCAAGTAGCAAACCCTTGAAACTGGAAGAACTGCATGTTTTATTGTGATTTTGATGTTTGATCATATTGGTTTTGAAGTTGAATTTCATGGGAAAAGCTTATTTTTTTATAAAGAATTGTTTTAATATTTTAACTTTCTTTAGAAATCAAGAAAAGGTTGATCATGGTGAGTTTAAACTTAAAAAGAAACTCAAGATAAGGAGAAAGGTAAGGGGATTAGTTTAGGGTTGTCTCAGAACTAGTTTAGGATGGAAATCAGATGTTTAGAATCAAATCAAGTTAATAGTATGTATAGAAACTTCAAAATTTTCCACAAAGGGAAGAAAACAGTGTTATAGCCGGAGCGTTCGAGACACCGCTCGAGCATTATTTCAAGCGATAGGCCTTTGAAAAATAACAGAACCTGAAAACTTAACTGCTAGAGCAGTCGCCTGAGCAACCCTTCGAGCGACCAAATGCCAGAAATTTTAAAACTTGGGACTCGTGCCCAGATTCAATTTTTAATGATTCTTCTTGGAATCTTAAGGTTATAACACATGTAAATAAGGTAATTTGGGATGTAGGAAATGACGGAATTAAATTCGGATAAAAGGGTAATTATTTGGGACAATGAATGTAATAAGAATCAAAGGAGACTAGTTAAGGTAAACCTATGCACTCAGACCATTTTTATTAGGATTCTAGGTATGAAACCTAGTTTAACAAGTCATAATAGACCTAAATTAAATTCTGGAAAGAATCAATGGCATAACCCAAAGGTTTTTAGAGATTTAAGGTATTAGTTGGTAAATAAGGATTTAAAAGTAAGGAATTTAGGATGAACCATAGTGTAGGATTTGGAGTAAACTTTGTAAGAAATAAAGAATAATCTGAATACTGAATTAGAAAGATAAACTAAGTGTGCCCACACTAACACGACTCAAATCTGAAATTTTTAATTAGAATTTGTGTATACTCTCGTACTTTTCTTATTAAATGATCTGGAACTCTGTTTAAAAGCTGTTTAATAGTTATTTTGAACATCTTTTGGTTGGACACCGTGGTTTTAGAAATTATTGTTGGACATAGCACTTGGGACATGGTTGTGATTATTGGTACGAGGTTTATCACTGAGTATTATATCTTTAAGTTATTCAAGGTTTTGATTGTGAGTTGTGTCTAGTGAGAAATACTTAGTATGAATCCATAGCTTAGCTAGGAAGTGAAATGGAATTGGCTGGTAAGTTATTCTTGTTTGAAACTCCCTAGTATGCGGTCCGTCATACTTGCATGTGCGGGTAATGAAGGTAGCAATCCTCGACCACTACATGTGCGGCCTGGTCTTAGCCGAGGTTGTTATCGGTAAAAGGTTTTTATTTTGTTATTCAGGTTACCATCCGCATACTTCAATGAGACATGAACTTTCACGAGCTTTATATTGGTCATGTTGGTAGGTTACTTGTGACTCACACATTGGAGCTATGATTTGGCCGTGCTTGAGGATCACTCGTGACTTGCACATGCATTGGTATTAGACGTATTGTCGTGGGTCCATTAATCTTTGGTCGGATTGGTATGGCCTCCGCGGAAGCGGTACCCTTGATGGGATTTTATTTTGGACTGAGGATTGTACTCGCCAACCCATTCGTGGGTGGTCCACGTTGATGGTTGACGAAGGAGATGGTAGTGACTGCAGGTGCAGGATCCATCTATCACGTAAGTCGTGATGTAGTGAACTATGGGGGCATGTGAAACTCCGTTCTAATATCCTTAGCACATCCTAACTAGTGAGCTTGATTGTGTAGGTGAAGCTGTAGAAGCTCAAGCCTAAAGCCAGTCAAAGTGGCTAAGCCCCGGCTTGTCAGTGACCCCTGAAGGTGAGCAACTTCTATTTGGTTAGATGAGATTCCCTAAGTGAGAAAATAGTTGAGTGTTGTTTGGTTATGTGCAATATAGGAGTACAGTGGCAAACTTGTAAATTTTAGTGTCTTGGTGGAAAGCCACTTAAGAGAAAAATAGCCCAAAAGAATGCCATTCACGACCAACCCACTTTACCTAAACCCTTTCTTCTCTTCCTCTTCTTCCACACTCATCTTCTTCACCTGCTCTTCCCCATTTTCGTCCCCCATCCATTTCAAAGTCATTGGAGGTTTTAGTTCGTAAGAAAGCAAAAGAAGGAAACCAAAGAAGTGATTTTCGTGTGTGTGTAACTGGTGGAGTTTGTGACAAATCAACCAAGGAGCAAGTAAGGAGCTGTTCGTGGTTTGCAATAGAGGCTAGACAACTTGCTTAAGTGTTTGCAAGAGGTAAGCAACACCACCCCAACCTTATTTTCCCAATTTCGGCCAAAATCGTATGTTTAGATGAATGTTAGGGTTGAAATGTGATGAGTCCTAGGCCAAATGGGAGGGATTTCTTTAAGGGGTTTTGTTGGTAGTAAATATCTACACATGCTAGGAGTAATTTAGAGCTCAAAAACATCAGGAATGAGTGAGATTTGAGAAAGATCAAAATCCCCAAAATTCGGATTTCACAAACTATTAAGAAAACCCAGCCGCCTGAGCAACCGCTCGAGCGCGGCATCGAGCGGTAGTTTAGGTAGTTTTAGGAAGAGCCTTAGGTCATGGCTGCTCGAGCGACTGTTCTAGTGATTACCTTAATAAAGGAACCCGAGAGCAAATATTTGGCCGCTCGAAGCAAGCTCGAGCAACCTATCGGGTGCCATTACCAGAATTTTCATAAATTGCATTTTTAGCCCAGATTGAATTACTCTTTGTTTTTATTCAAATCCAACCTATGTATAAGTTAGAGTTAGGTGTCTAGGAAGTGTTCCAACTTGAAGTACCTCAAAATTCCAACTAATAAGGAGTTTGGGTACGTTTTCCCAAAGAAGGTCTTGGAAAGAGTTTCCGTCCCAAATTACTATAGGAATAGGATAATTTGATTCTGTCACTTCAAGCACCTTCCAAATGACCATTAGAAGCAGAAAACAAAAGCTAAAACCAAATTGCACAAGTATTATAAGAGTTGAGGCATAGGTTGCCAAATTGAGTCATGAAAGGTAGAGAATTTCTGCCGAACAAAACCCTTACCATTGACCATCAATGTGAGTACGCCACCCATGACCTAATGGGCTTCGGCCTAGTACGTAACACATAGTATCAAGAGCTTTGGCCCGTTATCGGAAACGCTAGGAAAAAGGGCTTTGGCCCATATTATATTTGCACCACTTCAAGGGCTTTGGCTCATTATTTGCAATATGAAAGAAAAAAGGCAATGGCCCATGGTTATTGATACTGAAAGAAGGGCAGTGGCCCCAATGACATTGAGATGTATTGAGCAGAGGGCATTGGCCCATTTGTGTAGTATTCTATGTGTGTTGTTCACCTCAATTTTGGGGTAGTGGACTAGATTCTTCACAAAAGTGGATATTGGTAAGTAGTGTGTGCTATTCACCTCAATTGGGGGTAGTGAACTATTGTTCACCTCAATTTGGGGGTAGTGAACTAGCTCTTCCACAGTAGTAAGCCTTGGTGGGTAGAGGGATCGGTTCATCTCGGTTGGGGGTAGTGGACCTTTGTTCACCTTGGCTTGGAGATAGAGAACTTGTATCCTCCACGCAAGCTTGGGATCCATGACATATGACATTATGAGAATTGAATGTGATTGTTATAAAGTGATGAACTGTCACATATTGCACAAGCATACACCAATTGTATGGCACTGATCAGTATTACATTAAGTATGATTTCAAATATCCGCATGACATGATTTCATCAGATATATCAACATGAACTACATTTTCTCGTACATGCATGTATTGCTTACTGAGACATTCGTCTCACAGTTGCTTTCTATCTTATTTTTCAGATCCATCGACGTCCAGTGTGAAGGATCGGGCTGAGGATAGAGGCAAGGAAAAGGCCATCAGGTATAGAGAGGAGGATTTCTATAGGCCTTAGGCTTTTGATTTTGAAATACATGTATAGTTTTGAATTGTAAAACCTTTACATTCGAGAGGAGTGACTAGTCACCTAACATTTTGTAACTAAACTCTTGCATCTTATTTCATTTCAAATAGATATATATGAATACACTTTTGATATGCACAAGTATGAACTATTTGCACTTGTTCTTGTATAGAAAAAAAAGGGGATTTAAAATCCTTCGTGTTTTGTTAAAAATAATGGCCCACTTACCACGGTTTAGGATGAGTTGTGCCTTGGAGGGGCAGACCTGGTTTCGGGTTGTGACAGGGCAAGAATATCTTATTAAGTGGTTTTAGTTCATGAGTCCTATTATGTCACACGTGATTGTTGTGGATTGGTATTTGTTATTGTTGTATCATCGTATTATCATGGTTTTGGTTTTATCGTTCACCTCATGACTATTATTGTAAAATTGTGGACTATTTTACATCATACATATTGCTACTTGTTGAGATTTATTTTTACTCTGGTTTTTCCCCATTTTTCAGGTACTCTTAGCAAGGACGTCAAATTTTAGGCTAGTTGTAGCTGGGTAGTCTATATAGATATAGGATGCTCATAGAAGTTGAAATCCTTGTATATCATATTCGTTGATCAATAAAGAGAACTTGAATTTAAGTTTCCGCATTTACTCTGATTATAAAGTTAGAAAAAGTTTTAAATTATCTAGTTTCTTTAGTTGTTTTGTTTATTTACCATAACACCTCGGGTTTGGGAATGGACCCAGAATCAGGGCATTACATTCTACATTGCCTGGTGAACTAAGGCCAAACAGAGTGACCTCTACACTGCCCGATGAGTCAAGGCCAAGCAGAGTGCCCCTCTACACTGCCTGGTTATAAAATCCAAAATCAATCAAAACGAATACCATAAAATCCTCAAAACACATTTTGGATGAGTGGGATAGTCTTAGGATTCCTAATAAGGTCACCTTACCAAAAATCAATGGATTCTGAGACAAAAAGTTTTTGACCTAAAAAATATTGCAAGTTTGGTTAAAAACGTTGACTTTTCGGTGTATGATTTTTCTAGACAAATATACATCGAGTTTTGGGCTCAAATTCTGGTTGTAGTCTATTGAAGGGTAAAAAAATCTTCTGAAATTTTATGGGTTTCTGAATCACTCATTTGGGTATCAAACTCAAAAAGTGGTCTTTGATAAAAATCGGGAAAACCAGAAGGTTAGGCATAAACTGGAAAGTTGACTTTTTATTGGTTGGGAATTGAGCCTTGGGAGTATTTTTAATGGTTTCAAATGGGGGGTAAACCTTATTTACATGTAAAGACTTAAGTAAATTGAGCAATAAATGCACAAGACATTTACTTAAATGTCTTCCATGTAATAATGGTGCTGTGTAGGAGGCTTAGATTGTTTGGGAAAGGGTTGGGGAAAAACTATCAAAAATAGGATCCACGATTAGCTCTTGGATTAATCACCCAGGGGTGATTAGCTTTGACGTTCGGGCGTTAAGGTAATAGACAAGGCAACGTTCGGGCATTAAGATGAAAATTAGGGTTGACATTCGCATGTTAAACCTAGTTCTAATGGACATTTACCCGTCCAGGCCTTGGATTAATCGCCCAGGCTAATCCTAATTCATGATTAGGATAATAGAGACTGATTTTTAGGGGTTTTGGCTCAGGATTAATCGACAATTGTCAGGATTAATAGTCAGGTCGAGTTTTTGAAATATTTTGGCTGCTTTCAATACAAAACTCATATAAATCATCTCTAACCTTTCTAACATCAAATGAGATAATCATAAAACATCCCAACTTACTCAAAAACACTTTCCAAAATAAGAATCCATCTCAAATCCTCATGAACACAAATCCAACACATAAAACTTCATTCAAAATACCAAACTCAAACCTTAATATGAAATATTATCAATATAAGTTGGAAATCCATGTCAAATCAGTAGAAAAATAAACAAGATTGTTTTACAACAAAAACCCTATAAATTTTAGAGGCGAAACCCAACATGCAAGTGATTTCCCAGTTTATCCAAACCCTAGGAAAGAGAAATACGAAAATCCATAGCAAATCAATGGAAAACTAAACAAGAATGTTATACAATCAAAACCCTACAAATTTTAGAAGCACAAACCAACATGCAAGATCATTTCTTCAAACAAATCAAACCCTAGAGAGAGAATACGAATTTTTACAATACTTTTTGTTTTGAAGGGCTTACTACTTACCTATTAATGGAGATGCACAACTCTTCTTCAAGCTCTCATCTCCTTCTCCTTCTTCTCCTTCCTCTTGAAGCTTTCAAGCAAGCTCTCACAACTTCTACTCTTGCTCTATACGTCCAAGAGAAGAGAAAGGAGGACTCTCAAAACACTAGATATTTTAGTTAGGGCATCCTTTTATATGCCCAACTTTTGTTTATTAAAGTTGCCCCTCAGTAAGCCTTTTATTTATACTAAATCCTTCGGTGTACCTAAGGGTTATTAAGGGGGTACCTAAGTGTTATAAGGAGGGGTACTTTAGTGTTAGGTGGTGGGTACCTTAGTGTTATTCGAGGGGTACCTTGTGTTTCAAGGAAGTTTACCGTAGTTATTTCAAGGAGCATACTTTAGGTATGCTTGGGGGTGTACCTTAGTAATATAAGAGGGGTACCTTTAGATAATACAAGGAATGTACACTAGGTAATATAAGAGGTATACTTTAGTTATATAAGAGGGGGTACCTTAGTTATACAAAGGGGGTATCTTAGTTATACAAGGGGTGCCTTAGGCAAACACAGGGGGTACCTTAGCTAAATCAGAGGGTACCTTAGGCAAACACATAGATACCTTAGGTAAATCAAAGGGGTACTTTAGGTAAAACAAGGGGTACCTTAGGCAATACAAGTGAGGTACCTTAGGCAATACCTGTAATGCCCCAAACCCGGGTCAATGCAAACCGGTACCTGACCCGAATCCAGTTCGCTACTGTAACAACCCGACTCCAGCTCAGCAACTAAATTCGAGATGCTACTGGGCTCATATCAAATAATCATCAATAATTAACCAGACTAAAAAACTAAATAAATCATTTATTAATAAACTATCAGAGTGCAGAAACATCAATGTGCGGAAGTGTAGTCTAACATCCTCATAAAAAGAAGTCAAATAAACCATCCAATCCAAATTATCATTTAATTCTAGTAATAAGCAAAGGTTCTAATTACTCAATCTCTCAGATACAACAAAACCGAATAAATAAAATAAACTATCTACAATCTCATCAATCATCTTTCCTCAACCTCAAATCAAATCAGGATAATAATACTCCTCCGGCGAATAGTCAACAAGATCACCATGGAAATCACCACTATGATCCCCTTCTCATGTATCAGCTGAAAAATAAGATTAAAAAGTAGGATAAGATATGAATATCTCAGTAGGCAACAAATGCATGCTATAAATAGTTTATAAATATTAAAATAGATGTTCATGCACGATTAAGTAGTCTTGAGTAAACAGGCTCGTATAAACATTTATAACAATCATGGAATACAAAATAGTATATAAAACAGTTTAAGTATCAGTGAAAAGTATCATGTATATCAAAGATCATGATTTATAAATCAACAATAGAATTCAATATAAAACCGGGATGTACTAAACAATCACTTCCTACCATAGCATCAAATACATGCGTCCAGCATGTGAACAATATCAAAAATAAGTGTCTGTGATCTCAATATCATTGTAGGACTCACGAAGAAAGATACAGCTTTGAGATGACTCTCAACCATATGCTATTACCACCGTGTGGCTTAAGGGCGATGCTACTAATGATACTCAAACCCGTGAACATCACCTCAGATAAGAGCCGTAGTCATCGACTTATTACACACGAATCAATAGAGTTGGCATGAACCACCAGCATGCAGCACCAAAATCAATACATGAAGATGGTCGTGTATCCACATGTACAGGGAATCACCAGCAGAGCACTGCGGTGTCCCCTCAGACATAGAATCCTCCAAAGCAACCCAACTTGCAAAGGAAGCGCGTTCGCACAAAGGAGTAACTCAACCCAAATGACATATCCCTGAGCTATCTAACCAAAACTATGGATCCATAACCAGTTATGCCCACTAGACACCAAAAATCCCTAAAGACTAAGATTTCTGTAAGTAATAGTGCCTAACGGCATATAAAGGTGAAATCTGTAAATTCTTTCAACATCAGGATAACTGGGTTTGAAATTCTGATCTTGAAATCCTTTAGATAATGATCTGGTTGTCAACATAAATTTACGTGTCTCTTAGTTAATTATCTCAAATTTATAAGTCTAGTTCTCACAAAACTTAGGTTTTCTTATCTCTCACAAAACTCAGCAACTAATACCCTAAATACCTCCCTATTTTTATTTTTTTGTAAAACAGATATTTTGTAATTTATTTTGGTCTTAAAACATCTTAATTATTAGTTAAAATTGGTTAAAAATAGTTTAGAATTGAATCAGGGATTAAATATACGAAAATTTTCATTTTCTAGGCGCTTAGGATCACCTCGGCGGTCTAGGGTTAGCGGTATTTCAAAACAGAGCGCTGACTACCCGTCGGTAAGTAGTCTACGGCGATTAAAAATTTTTCAGCAAGGGCCTAGAAGCGCCGAGGATCGCTGAGCACAATAAGCTCGGCGGTTTTCCAAAAACATCTAAACAGTGTTCCGAAATCCGAATTTTCCAATTCAAAGTGATTTTAGCATACATATAAGTTTGATATCAAGTTAAATACATATTTCTACAACATAAAAACATGCAATAGAGAGTAAACACAACAAGAACACAAAACGATCATGAAAACAGTGCTGTCTACCTTTTACAGTTGTTCCCTCTTCTTCTCTTCTAATCAATACTATTCACAGACGCAAGACACTCTCCAGATGGTGAAGAACACAAGACCAAAGTCCTTCCTTTCTCCTTCTTCGGTCACTCTCAGTCGTTCTCTCTTGCAGCTGAAGGATACGAATACGAGTATTCTATTAGGTTATTTCAACTTATTTATATACCTTCTATCCCATGCAAGTCACGCACAGCAAACTCAATGCACTTCGCCCAATCATATCACACCAAATTTAGAATATTAATCATACCTTGATATCTCACAATCAGACGATCGGATCTGCACCCAACTTTGGATCTCCACTAATTACAATATCACCTACATCAATAAATTATTTCCATTGATTTAAACCATTAATAATATTAATTATTAACTTACTTTTATATTTAGGAAAATTTGGGATCTTACATCCTCCTCTCTTAAAAGAAAATTTTCATCCTCGAAATTTACCTTGCAACTCTGGAAATAGATGAGGATACTTCCTCTACATATCCGACTCCAACTCCCAAGTGGCCTCCTCAACTATGTGGTTCTGCCAAAGCACTTCCACAAGTGGGATTACCTTAATACGTAGGACTTGCTCTCACTTGTCCAAGATCTGAACTGGGTGTTCTTCATATGTCAAGTTCCTTCACTCAACCAGTGGCTCATGTTGAATGATATGAATAGGGTCATGTGTAAAACCCCAAATTTTCCTTAAATAATAAAATAAATTAATAAATAATATTCTTGAGAGTTATAATTGATGGAAATATTTTATTATTGTAGGGGATGATCTAATTAGTGGAGATCCAAAGTAGACGCAGATCTGACCGTCCGATCATGAGATATCGAGGTATGTATTCTGATTGGGTAGTAGGTATAGGGAAGTTATATGTGAGATACATGGGATCAAGTAGTATATATATATCAATTAAAATAACCTAAAACGTATTCGTTGTATTCTCGCTTGTATTCGACAACAGTCGCAAGCAACAAACCAAGCCGAGCGACTGAGGAAGAAGAAGGTGGAGGAAAGGTCTGGTTTTTTTGAGTTCTTCATCGTCCAGGGTCATCTCACGTTTATGAGTGTAGTTTGTTGGAGAAGAAGGTGAAGCATGCATGTTCAAGAGGTAGGTGACACCGTTTTACACTCGTTTTTGGTATTTACGTTCGTTTAATCGCAAGAGCATGTTTTTATATGATCTATTGATGTATTTAGTTTAGTATCAATGTTATATGTATGATATAATGAGGTTAGACGAGAAAAATCACGATTTAGAATTGTTTCTGTTCATTTTTGAATGATTGCCGACCTCGACTATACTCAGCGATTATCGGCGTTAGTTATAAATTTTAGATCGTCGAGGACTGCTGGCAGACTTATTGTCGGCATCCTATTTTGAACTACCGCTGACCACAGACCGCCGAGGCGATCCTAGGCGCTCTGTGTAGAATTTGCAGATTTTCGTAATTTCGAACCAGATTCAATTCCAAACTATTTTTAGACAATTTTAATGATTAATTAAGATGTTTTAAGACCACAATAAATTATCTAATTCCCTGTTTTACAGAAAAATAAATTAGAGAGATATTTAGGACATTAATTGCCAAACTTTGAAAGAAATGGAGAAACTTAGTTTTTGGGAAAACCTAGTTTTTGGGAAAACCTAACTATTATCTAATTACTAGAACATATTTTAAATTACACTATAAGCTAAAAAAACTTAATAAAGAGAATTTAGATCTCAGATGACCGAATATTGAAGTAATTGACAGATTTAACCTTTATATGCCGCTAGGCACCAACCCTTATAGAAATATTGTATTTTAGGGAATTTTGGAGTCTAGTGGGCATAGCTGGTTATGGATCTATAGTTGTTGCTAGATAGCTGAGGGATATGTCATTTGGGTTGAGTTTCTCCCTTGTGCGACGCGCTTCCTTTGCAAGTTAGTTTGTCTGGGAAGTTCCTATATCTGGAAGGACACCCTGATGAGCCGCTAGTGATTTCCTGTACATGTGGATAAGCGACCATCTCGATGTATTGATTCTGGTGCTGCATGCTAGTGGTACATGCCAACTCTGATGGATATGTGTGCAATAAGTCAGTGACTACGGCTCTTGTCTAAACTGCACTGCATGGGACTTGAGTATCATTAGTAGCATTGCTCCTAAGTCGCACGGTGGTATAGCAATTGGTTAAGAATCATCTCAAAAGGTTTATCTATCTTTGTGAGTCCTACAATGACACTGAAATCACGAACACTTGATATTATTATTGTATACATGCTGGAGGCATGTGATTGAGATATTGATCGGATGTGACTGTTTAGTGCATCCTAGCAAAGCATGACTTATATTAATGATTATGATATTGGATTCTTATAAATGAACTTGCTGAAATTCATCTCTAGAACTGTTTATCAGACAGTTTTGTATTCATGAATGATACGCATGATTATACGAACCAGATTAGTCAATAGTTGTAATGCCTCGGATCCCTGTTGTTCAATAAAGATATAACACGTCTCACGGAGGTTAGGCAAGGATCGTTAATCATTTATGATCGCTGGATAATCATCTAACTATAACCTATCAGAGTGCACAATTTGATTTATCCAAGAATGTAACATTTAGAACTTAACTAGAATCATATGGTTCAACCCCAAATAGACTTTAATACACCTCAAATATTCAATTTACTCAAATTCGGAACAAGACAACCTACAAGTCTAAGGAAGGTAATAGTAGTCTTCCTCCCTATAAGCCTCAGGTGGATCTACCCCAGTAGTCGCCTCACCACGAGTATCTGAAAACAAAACAAAACAACAGAGTGAGATACGAATATCTCAGCGAGAAGCACATGCATGCAGAAATAGTTAACCATAGTTCAAAACTATGCATCGATAAACATTCCGTACGATTAAACAACTAACATCAATTTCAAGTTCAAACCAAAACCCGTTTCAATCAATCAAATCACATCTTAGTTAAGCACGGCAACACATCGATTGGTCAATGTCATGACTATCGTTTAGTTGATAAATTAAACATGCCAAGTAGACACTCCACACCTCCATGTACACAGTTCCGGCCTACTCAGGGTTTCAGAAACTTTGAAATGACGGCCTACTCAGGGGTTCGTCATCCAATGCAAGCTTACTCCCCGAGTTTCTGCATTGACAACTAGGCCTACTCAGGGTTTCTGGCTGCTCTACACCGGTCGTGGCAACACACAAGGCCATGCAATTTCAACAACCAACAATAACATTACATTACTAAGCTTAAGCATCTGGATCCAGGACAAGCTAAACCAAAATAGTAAATCATCGTATAATCTCAATTCCAATATAAAAGTAAAACCATTCATTCCACATCATGTATAACTCATCACAGTTCATCACCTGTCCCTCTGGACCAAGTAGTATCTCAAGTACTTTCAGTATTTTCTCATTTCCGCAACACATGCCATTTGAATACAAAACACAGTTATTCATACCAAGAAAACCTTACAATACATTCAGAATTTTCCAAACAAGTGAAACCAGAAGTCAATAATCAAAACAGTGTATAAATTCAAGGGAAAATTACTAGGAACTCCCATTGTTTTGGTATCCAGCACAACATATACAAATAACCTAAACTCAACCTTAGAAGCCTTTAGGAATTTGCCACTAGAATTTCCTTTAGGAATTTAATAAGTAATGCAAGTTCCAAGGTTCCCAAACAAGTGATTGGTTAAGTGGTATAAGCCTCAAGACATCAAAATCCCCCTTAGTTCAGTCAAGAATCAATTTCAGCAAGTTAACTTGGGTATGCACTCACTTCCTGAAGTGAGCGCCAGTCGGCGGATAGGATTTAGGCCGAAATGGGACTATGCGCTCACTCGACGCTAAGTGGGCGCGAGCTGAGCGGGCAAAGGGCGCGAGATGGGCGCCAGCTTCGCGCGAGGTTCGTGCATACATTTTAGTGAGCGCGAGCTGAGTGCCAAGTGGGCGCCAGCTCGGCGGATAATAGATTTTCAATAGGGCGCCTACTTCCTAAGTGAGTGCGAGTGGGCGCCAACTCGGCGGATACCCACTGCGATTTTTGACTCTCTGTTATTTCGAGATCTCTATCTCTGGACGATTTGTTTCGGTCTGTAATTGTTCCAATACACTCCCAATGTTCCCAGAATACTTCTCAACCAGTTTTGGATTTAATCTAAACACATTTAATTTCAAGTTGAATTTCAATCTCATGCTCGGACTCTTGGTATTCCAGAAAACCCAGAAAACTCAGAAATCACTCATGCATCAGAATAAACTCACGAATAAACACAAAACCTCAGTTGTAAACCAATGCTACTCACCCTTATACGCTTATCCCAGAATAAAAGCTTATTCCACAACCGGCCAATCACGATTTCCGACTGCGCGCGAGGGTGTGAAGGTAGCCGAACTATCCCCTGTTCGCGAGAGTAAATAACCCACTGAATCTCTATCTCCGACTCCAACTATCCGATCGCAACTATTTGCAGCTCTCGTTCTTCTCAGCAAAACCCTAATCGCCACACCAGAGCCGCGAATCGCCAAGTCGCCCAACTTCTTCAGCTAACGAAAGTATTGCCAAAAGTATTCATACGAGTATTCTATAAACCAAGACCTAACTTTCCCTTTTTGTATATTTACCTTGTACACACCCATGCGTATTGCCGCTCGACACACTCTTTAAAGTCCTTGATCCTGTGCATGCTCGCCCACTAGAAACCCTACATATTCCCGCATCCATTTAAGTTAACAAGCACACAACTATTTTTTAATAATAATAAAAAAATAATAATAATACCTTACCAAAAATCAGGGTCTTACAATAGTGCTTAATCATGCATGAACTGTTACTTTACTTATATTAACTGTTTAATCATAAATGTGTTACCTACTGGGATATTCGTATCTCACCCTACTTTTATTTTATTTTTCAGCTGATACGCAAGAGGGGGATCATAGTGATTTCCAGGGAGAGGTAGCTGAGTGTACATCGGAGGATTACTTTTATCCGGATCTTGAGGTGGAGGATTGTTTAGACTTAGTTATATTTGATAGATTATTATTCATTTGGATTTGATGTACTAGAGAGATGAGAGAGATAGTAACCATTTTATTTTACCAAACTTTGATATTAATGATTGATGATTAACTTAAATGTTTATTTGAGGATTTTAGACTACACTTCCGCACATAATTGTTTCTGAACTCTGATAATGTAATAAAGTGAATGGATTTTAATTCTTTAGTCTGGTATGTTCTTGATTTATATTTGATATGGGCCAGTAACACCTCGAATTTGGTTGTTGAACTGAATTCGGGTTGTTACAGTAGCGAACCGGGTTCGGATCGGGTGCCGGTTTGCACTGACCCGGGTTCGAGGCATTACAAAGATGGTATCAGAGTAATGGTCCTAAACCTTAGATAGCCAGCTTTAGGGGAATGGGATTGTGAGTTCGCTAGATAGTATCCTTAAATAGGAAATCTAAGTTAAGTGTTCGTTCTAAGGATTTTGTTGCAATTGGTACTGCTGAAGGTATGTTACTTATTCTTCTATTATATAATTAGCTATTATGATATAGTTTGTTATTTGTGATGTAGAATTATCTTATTTGCATTGCATTATTATAGTAAAGTTATTAAGTGCAATTCAGAAGGAAATTGAAGATCTTCAAAAGCAGTTGATTCTGAGATAAACAGTAAGATGAATGTTTGAGGTTGGTAATAGAATATTATTGGTTTGAATGCCTATATCTAAAGTTGGAAAAGTAATGAAAACGTAGTGATTTTTGAAATTAAAGGATGAAACCCAATCTAATCATCTTGAGTTGTTTAGGGACTTGATAGCTTTGAGCTTTGGGAATTTCTGGTGTTATATTGGGTAGACTGGAGTTGTCTGGTGACTTGATTGCCTTAGACATTGGAGGATTCGACGTGATATTGGGGATGAACTAGCTATGTAGACACCATGTGACGTTGGATTGCTATGTGAGGATGGTGATAGTTAGAGGGCTAGATCAAACCACTCATTGTTTCAAATGTGAGGGGTTGAAGTCGCGGATTGGTCTGGTAGCATCTATGATAGCAGAGGAGCTTAGGAGTGATACTCTTGTCATCTCCGATGTACCTGTAGTGCAGGAGTTTGCAGATGTGTTTCCAGAAGATTTACTTGGATTACCACCTGCTAGAGGAGTAGAGTTCAGGATCCAGTTGATGCCTAGTACGGCTCCAGTTTCGAAGCCACCCTATCGCCTTGTGAAACTAGAACAGGAAGAATTGAAGAAGCATCTAGATGAACTTCAGGAGAAGGGATTCATCAGGCCGAGTGTGTCACCATGGGGCGCACCAGTTCTATTTGTGCAGAAGAAGGATGGTAGTATGAGGATGTGTATCGATTATAGGCAACTGAATTAAGTTACTGTGAAGAACAAGTATTCGTTGCCTAGGATTGATGATCTGTTTGATCAGTTAGGAGGAGCATCTTGGTTCTCCAAGATAGACTTGAGGTCGGTTTACCATCAGTTGAGAGTGGCAGAGGAGGACATAGAGAAAACAGCTTTCTGTACATGCTATGGGCATTATGAGTTCTTGGTTATGCCTTTTGGGCTGATCAATGCCTCAGTTGTTTTCATGGACCTCATGAACAGGATATTTCATGCATACTTGGACAGTTTCTTAGTAGTGTTCATTGATGACATCCTGGTATATTCTAAGTCCCGAGAGGCACATGTTGGGCATTTGAAGGCAGTACTGCACACTTTGAGAGACCACGGGCTGTATGGGAAATTCAGCAAGTGTCAGTTTTGGCTGAGGCAGATCTCATTTTTAGGTCATGTTATCTCAGGTGAGGGTATATCTGTGGACCCTGAGAAGGTTAAAGCAGTGGCAGAATGGCTTAGACTCACTACAGTGACAGAGATCAGGAGTTTCCTTGGTATGGCAAGGTACTATAGGAGATTCATCGCAGGATTTTCTCGTATAGCTGCACCTTTGTCTAATCTAACCAAGAAGGTAGTGAAATTCCAGTGGGATGAGATATGTGAGCAGAGTTTCCAGGAATTGAAGCAGAGGTTGACTACTACCCCAGTTTTGGTTGTGCCATCCATGGATGAAGCGTTTGCAGTATATTGTGATGCTTCTAGGATCAGCGTGGGATGTGTTTTGATGCAGCAGGGCAGAGTGGTAGCGTATGCTTCGAGATTGTTGAGGCCGCATGAGAAGAACTACCCTACTCACAATCTAGAGTTAGCAGCCATTGTCTTTGCACTGAAGCTATGGAGACATTATCTTTATGGGGTAGAGTTTGAGATATTTTCTGATCATAAGAGCTTGAGGTATTTGTTTTCACAGAGGGACTTGAATATGAGGCAGCGAAGGTGGATGGATCTGCTTAAGGATTTCAAGTTCACGTTGCAATACCCCCTGGTAAAGCAAACATAGTGGCTGATGCTTTGAGCAGAAAAAGTGCAGTAGAGGATCAGGTAGCTACTTTAGCAGCTTTTATGATGAGCCAGTGCAGATTGGTTGATTCAGTCTGGGATTGGCAGGGAGAGTTTAGCATGCCACAGGATGGAGTGATCAGAGTTGCCCGTGTTCAGATTGAGGCAGATTTGGTTCAGTTGATTCAGGAGAGATAGTTGATTGACCCACAGTTGATACAGACCAGGGAGATGATGAGTAGAGGATCTAAGGCAGCTACAAACTTTTCAAATAGAGATGGGCTATTGAGATATAGAAGCTGTATTTGTGTTCTAGCTGATGAGGAAATTAAGGAGAAGATATTGTCAGAGGGACATAGATCAAAGTATGCACTTCATCCAGGAAGTACGAAGATGTACAAGAATTTGAAGGAAATCTATTGGTGGTTAGGAATGAAAAGAGAGATTGCAAAGTATGTGGCAAAGTGCTTGATATGCCAGCAAGTAAAGGCTGAACATCGGAAACCACCTGGTTTACTTCAGTCACTTCCTATTCCAGAATGGAAGTGGGAGCATGTGACCATGGATTTTGTATCTAGGTTACCATTGTCCGCAAAGAAGGAAAATGCTATTTGGGTTGTTGTGGATAGACTGACTAAGTCAGCGCATTTCTTGCCTATTAGCACTACACAGCCGTTGAAGTCTTTAGCTGAGCTACATGTCAGGAAGATAGTGAGACTACATGGAGTGCCAGTTTCCATAGTGTTTGACAGAGATGCACGATACACGGCATGCTTTTGGCTTGCATTTCAGGCAGCCTTAAGCACTAAGCTTAATTTCAGCACTAGCTATCATCCTTAGATAGATGGACAGTCTGAGCGTACCATTCAGACGTTGGAAGATATGCTGAGATGTTGTGTTATGGATTGGGAAGGTAGTTGGAATTGGCACCTACCATTGGTGGAGTTTGCGTATAATAACAGCTATCAGGCGAGTATTCAGATGGCACCATTTGAGGCACTTTATGGCCGACCATGTAGATCCCCAGTGTGCTGGGTGGAAGTTGGAGAAAGACAACTTATTGGGCCGCAGATTGTACAGGATAACATTGAGAAGGTAAATCAGATTAGGCAGAATATGCTTACACCCAGAGTCGTCAGAAGAGTTATGCAGATACTAGAAAAAGAGACTTGCATTTTGAAGTTGGTGATTTGGTATTTCTGAAGATATCACCATCTCGTGGGATTAAGAGATTTGGAAAGAAAGGCAAGTTGGCTCCACGATATATAGGTCCATTTGAGATTAAGGGTACAGTGGGACCAGTAGCATACAAATTGGCTTTGCCTACGCAGCTGGAAGGAGTTCATGACGTATTCCACGTTTCTATGTTGAGGAAGTACGTGCATGACCCTACTCATATCATTTAGCATGAGCCGATAGTAGTGCAAGGGGACTTGACTTATGAGGAGCATCCAGTTGACATTTTGGACAGGAAGGAGCAGGTTCTTCGTACTAAGGTGATTCCACTTGTGAAAGTACTTTGGCAGAATCACACAACTGAGGAAGCTAATTGGGAATTGGAATTGGAATCGGAAATGCAGAGAAAGTATCCTAACATATTTCCAAAACCACAAGGTAAATTTCAAAGACGAAATTTTTTTTAGGAGGGGAGGAAGTAAAACCCCAAATTTTCCTTAAATAATAAAATGAATTAATAAATAATATTCTTGAGAGTTATAATTGATGGAAATATTTTATTATTGTAGGGGATGATCTAATTAGTGGAGATCCAGAGTTAGATGCAGATCTGACCGTCCGATCATGAGATATCGAGGTATGTATTCTGATTGGGCAGTGAGGATAGGGAAGTTATATGTGAGATACATGGGATCGAGGAGTATATATATATATCAATTAAAATAACCTAAAACGTATTCGTTGTATTCTCGCTTGTATTCGACAACAGCCGCAAGCGACAAACCAAGCCGAGCGACTGAGGAAGAAGAAGGAGGAAAGGTCTGGTTTTTTTGAGCTTTTCATCATCTAGGGCTCATCTCACGTCTGTAAGTGTAGTTTGTTGGAGAAGAAGGTGAAGCACGCACGTTCAAGAGGTAGGTGACACCGTTTCACACTCGTTTTTGGTATTTACGTTCGTTTAATCGCAAGAGCATGTTTTTATATGATCTATTGATGTATTTAGTTTAGTATCAATGTTATATGTATGATAGAATGAGGTTAGACGAGAAAAATCACGATTTAGAACTGTTTCTGTTCGTTTTTGGATGACCGCCGACCTCAACTATACTCGGCGATCATTGGCGCTAGTTATAAATTTTAGATCATCGAGGACCGCTGAGCACAAACCGCCGAGGCGATCCTGAGCGATCCTAGGCGCTCTGTGCAGAATTTGCAGATTTTCGTAATTTCGAACCAGATTTAATTCCAAACTATTTTTAGACAATTTTAATGATTAATTAAGATGTTTTAAGACCACAATAAATTATCTAATTCCCTGTTTTACAGAAAAATAAATTAGAGAGATATTTAGGACAATAGTTGCTGAACTTTGAAAGAAATGGAGAAACCTAGTTTTTGGGAAAACCTAACTATTATCTAATTACTAGAACATCTTTTAAATTACACTATAAGCCAGAAAACTTAATAAAGAGAATTCAGATCTCAGATGACCGAATATTGAAGTAATTGATAGATTTAACCTTTATATGCCGCTAGGCACTAACCCTTATAGAAATATTATATTTTAGGGAATTTTGGAGTCTAGTGAGCATAGCTGGTTATGGATCCATAGTTGTTGCTAGATAGCTGAGGGATATGTCATTTGGGTTGAGTTTCTCCCTTGTGCGACGCGCTTCCTTTGCAAGTTAATTTGTCTAGGAATGTCCTATGTCTAGAGGGACACCCCGGTGAGCCGCTGGTGATTCCCTATACATGTGGATAAGCGACCATCTCCATGTATTGATTCTGGTGCTGCATGCTAGTGGTACATGCCAACTCTGATGGGTACATGTGCAATAAGTCAATGACTACGGCTCTTGTCTAAGCTGCTGTAAAATCCCTAATTTTCTGGAAAAATTTAAAAATTAATATTCTAGTGAATAAATTAATGTTAACTAATTAATTTTGCAGAGAAGCGAGGTTAGTGATTTAAACCGGAAAGGTGGCTTGTGCTGGTCAGGCTATTTAAGTAAAAAAGGTATGAGGAATTTCCAGAAATTTAAATTAGTTGATTTTGCTCGGATGAGGTGGCAAAGATAATTGATTTTAAATTTAATTGAGCTGCTAGTGTAGGAATTTTGGTAGTATGGCAACGCAGCGAATCAGGAATTAAAAATTTGGTTGAGCGGCAAGTATAAATTCAGTGTAAACAGGCTCACTGATTTTTTTGCTGAGTTTTAATCGAGCAAACTTGGAGATCTCTGAGAGAAGAGAGATTAGAAGCTAGGGTGAGGAGATTTAATCTGGTTGTGGAGGTGTTCATCAAGAGAAGTGAGCTGGTCGTGATGCTCTGATTATCGGTATAGAAGTGTGCTGCAGCAGAATTCCAAATTCGTCAAGTGAAGGTGAGTTCTGCAAATTCAGATAAATTTTCAGTAAGTTATCAATGCAAGTAAGATTTTGTTCTCAGTTTATTGAGGATTCAAAGCAGGTGTAAGATTTGCAAGAGTTTCAGCAACTTGAGATCAATTGCAGAGGAGAAGTGATCGTGAGGTGGAATTCATCTATAGAAATTCGAAACTGTAGATTTGAGGTCTTCAACAACTCGAATTTGCATCTGAATGTGAGTAGCACAACTTTTAATCGATTTTCATGGTTTCTAATTCGAAATTGGTTGATAGATTGAGCATGAGATAGATCTCTGTTTTTGCTGGATTTGACGTCAATTTCAAGTCATGGTTGCTAGTAGTTCAACTGGATTTTCAGGTTGGATTGATAGTTAGAAATGTAAATATTGTCATGAGGAAGGAGATTCTTAGGTAAATTTTCTGTATGATTCATGTTAGAACTAAGTTTCCTGTTGCTGAATTTCAGTTTCGAAAATTCAAGAGAATATATGAACAGTTACTGTATGCATAATTATGGTCGATCATATTAAATTGTACAAATGTTTTAGGCATGCTTCTAGTGTTAGAATCGTATTGGAAACGAGTTGAATGCAAGCCCATGATGAGTTTGTGTCTGTGGCTCTTAACTGAAATCTGAATCTGGGCATATAGAGAGGGCACCCATCATTGCTGGGGATCGCCCACCTCCTGTGGAGGTCAGCGTCCAGCAGGTTTTTGGTCTTTAAAATCCTAGTTTCAATTCTAGGTTAGAGATCCTTCTAGGAAGCTGGTTATGAGAATTAAGAGAAGAGTAAATGGATTAAAAGTTTAGAAATCTGTAGAGTGTTCATGAGCGCCAAGGAGGGCTGACCTAGGAGGAGGTTGGCCCCCATCTGTTTTGGTTACAGCCATGTGCGGCTGAGTGTAGGGAGTTGGTAATTCAAGTTTTTTAACTCCTAATTGCTATCCTAGGATACCTAAATAAGATTGGTAGTGAGTTGCTGCTGATTTGGGTTAATAACTTAAAAATCTGTTTTCCATCATTTGGACATTATTCTCATAACTAAATCAAGGTTAGTTATATTCTGAATAGTGAAAACACAGAACCTTTTCAGCATTTATAAAGTGTGCGAACAAAGAAGCTTGGGCAATGAATATTTAGAAAAGAAGTATTAGAGGGAATTGGCAACTAGTAAATGGTTTGAATATGAGAATAAGTAGCTAAACCAGGTGGTTAGGCATTGGTTAACTAAATAGATTAAACTAGTTATACTCTAGAGGGTCAAAAGTGTGAGGAAGAAGTGGGAAAGAAAGGCAGTAGCTTAGTGTTAGACAAACTGAAATTTCAGTTATGGAATCCATGTGAAAAGAAGGATAATGATGGCTAGGGTAAGTGGTTGTGCTATAATGATTCAATTAAATTCAATTATATGATAAAGGCATGTTTGGGGAGTTAGAATATTACCAGAAATAGTTGGAGTACTAAATAATAAATCAGTCCTAATCAAATCTCCACAGCTGTACCTAAATCTGAAAATATTGAGAGAGCGCCTAGGATTGCTGACCATTGCTGACCTGGCGCCCAGCTCAAGCTTAGGGTGATTCAAACCCAAATTCTTAATTCCAGCAAGGGGAAAAACCTTTGGGAATCTAACCAAGAGTAATTAAAGGATTTCTGGAAAATAAGAGAGGTTGGTCTGAGAAATTCTTCAGGTACTAATATAAAAATCAGCAACCTATCTAGGTGAATAAGAGGTGTCTTTTAATAAGTTCTGAGATTTTTCCAGCAAACATAATTTGGGGTTTTTCAACAATTATAAGGAGGTACTATCTATGAGATAAATGGGAGATGAAGAAAGGGAATTGGAGTGAGATATAGGTGCTGAACCTGGGTTTATACTTAATATTAAGTATGGAGTTGAGAATATGAGATTTCATAAAATGGAGTTAGAGTAAATTTCATGGGGAAAAGCTTTCTGTTTGAGTTCAAAATAATTGTGGTAGGTCTGAATTTAAGGTTATTACTAAAGTTTGATATCTACATGCAAATTTGCCGGTTTAACCATGTTTTGACAGTTTTACCAAATTGTGGTTATAAAAGAGGATTTTAAGCATTACTTCAGAAAGGACTTTCTAAACTAAATGGTTAGGGACAAATCTGAGTTTTGGAACTTTTATACACTATGGGAATGTTCTTGTGAACTTGATGGTTGAATGGTTACTTTACCTCCGTGTACTCGGGGATGCCCATGTACTTGCGGTTGTTCCTCTGTGTACTCAGAGATGGTTGTGCTCGAGATAGCATGTTTTGGGTTTGGAACAATGCGATATTAATGAGATTTCTGTTTTTGGCTTTAGCTCGAGTCTAGATGGCATAGCTCGGTGTGGATCCACATTTGTCAATTTAAGAGCTAGGTAGTGGAATAGATTGTTTTCTTTGCTAGTCGTAATGAGTTGTTCACGCACACGTTTCCACCCTGTACTCGGTGAGGCTTGATCGTGTACTCAGCTGGCTACGGCTATCCCTCATTTTATCGTGTACTCGGACTGTGACTGGATTAGTACATGCCAACTCATCACTGTACTGGATGGGTTCTCCTGCAATAAGACGATGATCGTGTACTTAGCTTCGCACCTAAGCCGGGAGGTGGCATAGTGAACTTCGGCATTACCTAGTTAAGGGCAATCTTATTTCATGAGTCCACCGTGGACTTGTTTTTATGATTACACTTATGAATCTTTGTCATGCATTGACTGTTGATATTGCTCTTTATCAGTATACATGATGTATTTGGATTACTCGGTTTACTCTTAAAGATTGGTTATCGTTTCGAATGCATGTTTTACTATTGAAGCATGGTTTAGAACTGATATAAATGCTTTGTGCATGCATGTGCTACTTGCTGAGATATTCGTATCTCATTTCGTTTTGATTTGTTTTGTTTTCAGATCTTGGTGAGGATGATATACCTGGGGTTGAGCCAGACGCGGATTACCCCGAGTATAGGGGAGAGGATTTCTTTGTTGAGTGACTTTTGAGATATATTGTAGTTGCTATTTTCAATTGAGATAGTGAGTAACTTTGGAATTTTAATTCTTTCGATTCATTGTGTTTTGGTGATTGGGATTTTTTAGCGAACTCTGATATTGTGTTTGATGAAATAAATGAAATGTCATGTTTCTTACACTCTGATATAGATCCTACGGTTTTGTTATTTAACCCTCGAGTACGAGTTACGATTCCATTACGTAACCCGGATTCGGGGCGTTACAGCTGCGCTGCATGGGACTTGAGTATCATTAGTAGCATTGCTCCTACGTCGCACGGTGGTATAGCAATTGGTTGAGAATCATATCAAAAGGTTTATCTATCTTTGTGAGTCCTACAATGACACTGAAATCATGAACACTTGATATTATTATTGTATACATGCTGGAGGCATGTGATTGAGATATTGATCGGATGTGACTGTTTAGTGCATCCTAGCAAAGCATGACTTATGTTAATGATTATGATATTGGATTCTTATAAATGAACTTGCTAAAATTCATCTCTAGAACTGTTTATCAAACTGTTTTGTATTCATGAATGATACGCATGATTATACGAGCCAGATTAGTCGATATTGCTTAATCGCGCATGAACGGTTACTTTACTTATATTAACTGTTTAATCATGCATGTGTTCCCTACTGGGATATTCGTATCTCACCCTACTTTTATTTCATTTTTCAACTGATACGCGAGAGGGGATCATAGTGATTTCTAGGGAGAGGTAGCTGAGTATACATCAGAGGATTACCTTTATCCGGATCTTGTTTGTGGTGGAGGATTGTTTAGACTTAGTTATATTTGATTGATTATTATTCATTTGGATTTGATGTACTAGAGAGATGAGAGAGATAGTAACCATTTTATTCTACCAGACTTTGATATTAATGATTGATGATTAACTTAAATGTTTATTTGAGGATTTTAGACTACACTTCCGCACATACTTGTTTCCGAACTCTGATAATGTAATAAAGTGAATGGATTTTAATTCTTTAGTCTGGTATGTTCTTGATGTATATTTGATATGGGCCAGTAACACCTCGGATTTGGTTGTTGAACTGAATTCGGGTTGTTACAGTAGCGAACTGGGTTCGGGTCGGGTGCCGGTTTGCATTGACCCGGGTTCGGGGCGTTACATCATGCACGTACTTCCTCAACATAAAAACATGGAACACGTCATGAACTCCCTTCAGCTGTGAAAGCAATTCCAATTTGTATGCCACTGGTCCCACTGTATCCACAATCTCAAATGGACCTATATATCTCGGAGCCAACTTTCCTTTCTTGCCAAATCTCTTAATCCCACGAGATGGAGACACCTTCAGAAACACCAAATCACCAATCTCGAAATGCAGATCTCTCCTTCTAGTGTCAACGTAGCTCTCTTGACGACTCTGGGCTGTAAGCATAGTCTGCCTAATTTGGTTTATCCTTTCAATACTGTCCTGTACAATCTGCGGCTCAATAAGTTATCTTTCTCCAACTTCCATCCAACACACTGGGGATCTACACGCTCTGCCATATAGTGCCTCAAATGGTGCCATCGGAGTACTTGCCTAATAGCTATTATTATAGGCAAACTCCACCAATGGTAGGTGCTGATTCCAACTGCCTCCCCAATCCATAGCACAACATCTCAGCATATCTTTCAACGTCTAAATGGTACACTCAGATTGTCCATCTGTCTGAAGATGATAGCTGGTGCTGAAACTAAGCTTCGTGCCCATGGCTACCTAAAATGCAGACCAAAAGTGTGACGTGAATCGTGCATCTCTGTCAAACACTATGGAAACTGGCACTCCATGAAGTCTCACTATCTCCCTGACATACAACTCAGCTAGAGACTTCAACTACTGTGTAGTGTTGATAGGTAAGAAATGTGCTGAGTTAGTTAGCCTATCAACGATAACCCAAATAGCATCCTCCTTCTTCGCTGTCAAGGGCAATCCAGACACATAGTCCATAGTCACATGCTCCCACTTCCATTTCGGAATAAGAAGTGACTAAAGTAGCCCAGGTGGCTTACAATGCTCAGCCTTCACTTTCTGACATGTCAAACACTTAGCCACATACTCTGCAATCTCCCTCTTCATTCCTGACCACCAATAGATCTCCTTCAGATTCTTATACACCTTTGTACTCCTTGGGTGTACTGCATACTTCGATTTGTGTCCCTCTATCAATATCTTCTCCTTAATCTCCTCATCAGCCGAAACACAAATACGACCTCTAAACCTCAATAGCCCATCTCTATCTGAAAAATCTGCTGCAACCTCAGACCCTCTACTAATCAACTCTCTGGTCTAATTCAGCTGTGGGTCAATCAACTATCTCTCCCGAATCAACTGTACCAAATCTGGCTCTATTTGAACACGGGAAACTCTAATCACTCCGTCTTGTGGCAAGCTAAACTCTCCCTGCCAATCTCTGACTGAATCCACCAATCTACACTGACTCATCATAAAGGCGGCTAAAGTAGCTACTTGATCATCAACTGCACTCTTCCTGCTCAAGGCATTTGCCACCACATTTGCTTTACCTAGGTGGTATTGCAAAGTAAACTTAAAGTCCTTAAGCAGATCCATCCACCTACACTACCTTATGTTCAAGTCTCTCTGAGAAAATAAGTATCTCAAGCTCTTATTGTCAGCACCTCATTTTTGCACCCCCGGAAGAGCCGGAAATGCAAACCCTAGTTGAAAAGTCAAACCCCGAGGGGACAAAAATTTGACTTTTTAATCAAGTGATAATTGGCCACCTTGCTTTATTTCAATGGATAGAGAATCCCGACATGGTTCCAATGCAACTGGGTTTGCTGGAATCGGAGTCCGGATGAAGGATTTACAGGCCCGTTAAACTTGAGGGGAGCAGAAATTGACTTTGTGCTAAACCCTGAATCAGCTGCTTAGTCATATCCCAGTGGATAGAAGACTCAGATACGATTCTAACGCAATTGAGTTTGCCCAAATCGGAGTCCGGATGAAGAAGATATGAGTAGTTGAAGTTTCCGAGCAGCAATGCTAGAAAACTGCACATGTGGCGAAAGACTGCACACATGGCAAGCAGCTGATAAAAATATCTTGAGGACTAAATCTGTGAATATTAAGATTAATGAAAATATCTCAAGGGTAAATCTACAAATATCCAAAAGAATCAGGAGAGAATCCATAAATATCAAAAGTTGAGTAAATATCCCAGGGACTAATCTGCAAATATCTGAAAATATCTAAATAAAATAATATTTTTCATAAATATCTCAGGGACTAAATATCAAAATATCCAAAAGTATCAAGAATATCTAAAAATGCGCAGGGGCAATCTGCAAATATCTTAAAGTGTCAAATCGGTCAAATCGGTCAAGTCGAGGGGCAAATCTATAAATATACTACTTGTATCTGACCATATATGTCGGATACACACACTTTTCTTCATATCCGACATATATTGCTGGATACAAAAGATTTGCCCGCGAGATTCTTGCGGATTTGTTGACAGATACATGTAGAAAATTCAATTTTCGTAATCATACTGCCTGTATCTGACATTGTTTGTTGGATACAAGTAACTCTTAGTGTATCCAACCTTGGAGGTCGGATACAAGCACTTGCTAGTGTATTCGGGCCTTGGAGGCCGGATACAAGTTGTTGGCTATAGAATGCCAACAGCAGCTTCATTTCGAGGTTGGCTCTTGTTGGCTGTCTTTCCCCTCTTCTCCCCCACTGCCCTTGATCCGAACCTCTTCTCCCTCACCTCTGTTTGCCTCCACAACCACCCCACATCGCCTTAAGCCCATTCCATCACTTGTTTCTCTCTTCCTCTTCTTTCTCACCCAATCCAAAGGAGGAGGATTTGCCGTTGCCGCTGGAGGAAGGTGTTCCACCCCTTTGTTCCTGCTTCAAGAAAGTCTCTACATTGTACAAGGTTTCAAACAACCCCAAGGTATTGCTTATCAACATGTTTTACACTACATATATAAGAATGAGTGCATTTCTTGATGTTTCATGAGTTCGGTTTCTCCCATGTCCCAAATCAGTTTTTTCCAAAGTGTTTGCATGTGCTTTGCTTTGGTTTTCGTGGCATGAGCATCTCCAAGGGTAAGGGAGACCAAGTGTGGTCTTGAGTGAGGAAGAGGAGATCCTTTGGTTGATAGGAAAGTCCATTATGAGTTGCTGTATTTCATGGTTTCTTTTTGTGGTGGTTTCCCCCATTAAAAGAGGATCATGTTCCTCTCCCCCATTATCCAATGTACCCCATGTAATCCCCATGCTCCTTTCTTGTAGTCGTACTTCTCTCTCACTCGCACTATCTTGTCTTTTGTTTGGCCTTTGGGATGGTCATATGCCTTCTTTCTTGCGTGATATGAAGTGCAATAGCATGAATGTATATGCATGTCTTTGTGTCAAAGTGCTGTGAATACATGTGTGCAGGTAACCCCACGATTATGTTCCCATTCCCTTTTTGTTTAACTTGTTGTTTTGGTAACAACATGATCCCCCACCACATGCCTAGCTACTATCCCTCTTTACCAAGCCAAGTATGCTACTGTTGGGTGCACTAGCCTTGCCCCGTTTATTTGCTGTTTTTATACATAGGAGCATGATCCCTTCCCTCCTTTTGTAGTGGCTGTTCTGAACACCCCAGGAAGTCTTTTATGACAGATCAGTGGGCATGCAAGGCATCTTAGAGCTGCTACTGGTAGCAGCAGCAGCAGCATCACCTTTTCCTTGTCTTAGTGAATTTGATTGGTATGCCATGCCTTAATGTATATCACGAACAAGGGATCCCGTAAGCATGTTCCCCACCCCACCTTCCCGTCATTTCCAGCCTCAGTTAGCATGTCTAACCCCTTTGTAGTTGCTGACCTGGGTACTTGCAGCATGTACTTTGTATGTCTTAATGTGCATTGCGTTGTTTTGGATACCTTTTGGAGGCATGCATGGGTTCCCCATCATAGGATGCATGCTAGGTTTGTTTCTTACTTTGCTTAGGTGATTGGATTGTGGCCTCGCGGGTGTGGATACTTATCTCTAAGAAGAGCATATAGGTTGTTTTTTAGCATGCAAATATATCATTGCTGTTAGTTATTTTGCGTGTTTTATCACAATGGTTTTACTCCAGCAATTTGTTGATTTCGGTCTCATGGAGTCCTTTCTTGCTTGGTTTAGTATTCGTCTCATGTGCTCTTCCACTCGATCTCATACCAATAGCATAATTAATACGGTTTAGTTATTGAATTCCGCATAGCATGGTTGTTTCTTTTTTAGCATGAGATACTTGAAGCAGGGATGCTTGATCCCTGTTTAGGTGATGGTTTTAGCACAAGAAGAAGAAGAAGAAGAAGAAGAAGAAGAAGAAGAAGAAGGGAGAGGGAGGGAACTCCCACCCATTCCCTTTGCGTTTGAGTTTGAAAGCCCCAAGGAGAAGGCCAAATTGCCTCATTTGAACCACTGTGGGCCCACACAAGGGGCCACACAATTTTTGGGACATCCTAGAAGACCCAGGAACCTAAGCCCATTGGCAAAAATCCAAAAAAAACCATTTTTTGAGCTGATCCGACAACTCAGGTCGGATCAACATATTGCTATTTGTAGCCGACAACTTAAGTTGGCTACAAGTGTTTTTGGGTGTAGCCGACAACTTAGGTCGGCTACATTACAGAAGCTTCTTTTTTTTTGGGTTTTAATCCCCTTGATCATTTTTGCTATCCGCTTCAGCTAAACCAAATAAGCCAGTAGTGTTTCCGAGTGACCCAGAAACCCAAGATGGGACTTGGACTGCCGGTCCAATTTGATACACCCGTGGGCCTTCCAACGAGGCCCACCAAGTCCAACTAACCCGCTTTGTTTTAAATAAGTGAAAATGAATTAAACCAAGTGGATCGGACAATCTAAGGCCCACCCAAGCCCAATGTGGGGCATGATGATCAGATTTAGGCATGGTTTGGCCGAGACCAATGGCAGGGCCTGTCGGGCCCACTAAGCCCATTGAACCAAACAAAGGTTAGGGTTTCCAAACCCTAACTCAGGAAGTCTTGGGCTTTCAAGCCCAATGTAAAACCTCAAATTTTCCTTAAATAATATAATAAATTAATAAATAATATTATTGAGGGTTTTAATTTATGGTTGTAGGTGATATCATAATTAGTAGAGATCCAGAATTAGAAGCAAATCTGACCATTCGATCATGAGTTATCAAGGTATGATTCATATTTTAAGTTGTTGTGTTCTGATTGGGCAATGTGTATAGGAAAATTTGTAAGTGGGCTACATGGGATCAGAGAGTATATATAATAGTTTAATAACCTAATTCTATACGTTTGGAATACTTGCACGTATTCTACAGCCGCAAGAGACAAGCCGTGAACGACCGTGAGCAACCGATAACGACTAAAAGAAGAAGAAGAAGAAAAAGGGAGAGAGAGAACGTTGAGTTTGGCCTTGTGAAGTTTGCTTGGTGTTAGAGTTCATTGTTGTTTAGAGAAGAGAAGGAGAAACAACGCATGACAGAGGTAGGTGACACCGTTTGATCGTTGTTTTGTATTTATGTGTGATTAATCTCCAAACCATGTTTTTATGATGTAGATATATGTATAATTCATGATATAATCATTATAAGTATTATGGAATTTCTTAGAATAGGAAAAATCACGTTTTTGAACTGTTTCTGTTTGTTTTCGAGGGATCGCCGACCTCGATTGTGCTCAGCGATCCTCAACACTCTTAGGCATTAGTATTAATTTCAACTACTGCTTACCTTAGACTGCCGGGGTGATCCTAGGCGCTCTGTGTAGAAAATGCAGAATTTCGTAATTTCAAACCCTAATTCAATTCCAAACTATTTTTAGACAATTTTAATCATTAATTAAGATGTTTTAAGACCAAAATAAGTTATTCAATTTCCTGTTTTACAGAAAAATAAATTAAGGAGATATTTAGGACATTAGTTGCCAAACTTCGAATGTAATTGAGAAATCTAGTCTTTGGAAAACTTGACTATTATTTTGATTACCAGAACATCTCTAAATTACACTATAAACCAGATAATTACATAAAGAGAATTCAGATCATAAGTTCAACTCAGTTAACCCGAATATTGAAATAAATGTCAGATTTAATCTTTATATGTCACTAGGCACCAACCCTTAATAAAATTATTTACTTTAGGGAAGTTTTGGAGTCTAGTGGGCATAGCTGATTATGGATCCATAGTTGTGGCTAGATAGCTAAGGGATATTTCATTTGGGTTGAGTTTCTCCCTTGTGTGAGCGCGCTTCCTTTGCAAGTTGGTTTGTTTGGTAAGGTCCTATGTCTGGAGGGATACCCCGATGAGCCGCTGGTGATTCCATATACATGTGGATAAGCGACCATCTCCATGTATTGATTCTGGTGCTGCATGCTGGTGGTACATGCCAACTCTGATGGGTACATGTGCAATAAGTTAGTGACTACGGCTCTTGTCTAAGCTGTGCTGAATGGGACTTGAGTATCATTAGTAGCATTGCTCCTAAGCCGCATGGTGGTATAGCGATTGGTCGAGAATCATCTCAAAAGGTTTATCTATCTTTGTGAGTCCTACAATGACACTAAAAATCACAAACACATGTTATTACTGTTGAATACATACTTGAGGCGTGTATTTGGTATATTGGTTGGATGTGACTGTTTAGTGCATCCTAGTAACTTATGGAATATGCCATTGATTTCTGATATTGGATTCTTATAATAAAACATGCTGAAATTCATATTTAGAACTGTTAATTATACTGTTTTGTATTCATGATCGATACAAATGATTATTCGAGCCTGTTTAGTCGAGATTGCTTAATCGTGCATGAACTGTTATTTTACTTATATTAGTTATTTAGACATGCATGTGTTAGCTACTGGGATATTCATATCTCACCCTAACTTTATTTCATTTTTCAGCTGATATGCAAGAGGGGGATCATAGTAGTGATTTCCAGGGAGAGATAGCTGATTATTCACTGGAGGAGTACTATTACCCGGATTTTGTCTGAGGTTGTGGATTGTCATGGATTCAGTATTTTATCAAATTATTATATTCATTGTGGTTGGATGTATTAGAGAGATGAGAGATTAGTGACCTTTTTATTTTACCAGACTTTCATATTGAGATTGATAGTTAATCATATTAGTTTCTTGAGGATTTTAGACTATAATTCCACACATTCTTGTTCTGCACTCTGATAGTTAATTAATTGAATGGATTATTTATTTCATTAGTCTGGTATATTCTTGATTTTTATTTGATATGGGCCAGTAACATCTCGGATTTGGTTGTTGAACTGAATTCGGGTTGTTACAGTAGCGAACCGGGTTCAGGTCGGGTGCCTATTTGCACTGACTCGGGTTCGGGGCGTTACACCCAATCCCAGGTAAAGGGCCCCAAGCCCAAAGCCTGGCTCGCTTTGGTATAACTAATCAAGATAACTCAAAATCATTTGGAATAGATAAAAGACAAATTCTAGAGTAAAAATAACCCTACTTGAAAATCAAATCCAGAGATGGGTAAGGGGATTAGATTATGAACGGGGGAAGGTATTAGGCATCCCCATTCACCCACACAAGGTGGTTGCCAAGTGTTGCTCATGCTAAGGAAATAAGAAAGCTTGCTAAGAATTATTAAAAACCTTGAAAAGGGACAAATGTATGATATCTTCACATGAAAATCCAAATGAATTCCAAATCCTCTTTTATGTCAATATCATTTCTGGAATATCACAAGAAGATGGAAATCAAAGCTAAAGTTGCACAAAACCAAGTTGAGGCAAATCCGGGAAATTTGGTAAAAGCAAGAACCATTTGTCTTGAAATCATTCAAATCCGATTTAAATTGAATCAAACCAAATTCATTTGAAATATTATGATAGATAGAAGACTCATGCAAATTTTCAATCCATTCCAATTAAAATCCTAGGAGTTATGCTTCTTTTAAAGTTGCTGTTGGAGATAAACAAAAGTAACAAGTAAGCAAGTTTGGAGAATTACCTAGAAATATCGGCTCCATAAAAATCCATGAAATTTGGTGTGAATGAAGTCTGTATAGCCATATTTCAAATGAAACTAGCCTCATACAAAAACTCATCCGGATATGCCTCGGGTGACTTCCCGAACAGGCCCCGAGGATCACAGATTGACCCAGAAAAGTTCTGTTGAGCAGTTCTGAGTAAATCTACTACCCACAACACAATTTAAATCAAAAAATTATGAAACCAACTGGATTTAAAAATAGACTCATAAAGGAGTTCCCAAAAACAAAAATCACTTAAATCGGATTTAAAACAAGCAGATGGCACCCATTCGAAGTGATAGGTTCAACAGTTTGACCTGAACTGACCTCTCAACTTCGGCAGAATGGTGTCAAAAATCTGCTCCATAGAAATTAATGAAATTTGGTAGGCATAAACTATACGGCCTCACCTTTCCCATGGTTCTATAATCACTCCAAAATTCATCTGGATGATGAAGTTATGAGTGTCCGAAGTTAGGGTACAGTTGCTGTCAAATTAAGCCTTTTTTGGAGAAAACAATTCAAAACTGTGACAAAGTGTGTGCAATTCGTGCAAGATGAATCCAAATCCTTTAAAAATCATTTAAAGTCATTCCAGAATTGATTGAGGCCATTTATTTTAGATTTATAATAACGAATGTAATAAATCCCCAAATATGAGCCTATCCCGCCAAAATCATGCTATGTATGTGCAAGTGTGAAAAATCATTCAAGAACAATATAACAACATAGCATGCATTCATATTCATCAAAATAAGGTTCTAAAAGCAACCTAGGGTTCTGTTCCATTATGGTTTCCCTTAGTTCTCTCTCCCCGTTAAACACGGTTCTTCAAGATAATCTTGGGGTACTTTGAATATGAAACGGGCTTCACAGATTCAAAAGGCTTATGCAAATAAAGGTTCTAGCACTAGGATCAATCCCTAGTCTCGTTTCTCCTAGATCCCGCCTTCACGTTTTACGGCTAGGGGGAGTCTTGAGATACTTTGAGCCAGGGAAGGGTTTTCATACACACATCAAGGCCTTATTCTACATAAAGGTAGAAGAAGAGATCTAGATCTAGAATGTAAAAACAGAAAAATAAAGAAGAGGTTTGAGGCTTACCTGGGGTTCTGGAAGCAATCCGGCAGCGGTTCCCTTCTTCACTCGGAGCTCTTGGATCTCCAACTTATTGGCCATTTGCTTAAGGAGGAGCCTCCTATTTATAGGCAAAGGCTAGGGTTAGGGTTTGCATGATGCTAGACACAAAATGATGTCTAGAGTCTACTAACTTTAACCCTAAGGCTATTTCCGAGATTTCCACTCCTTTAATGAAGGATATGATGGTAAAAAGTAAAAACTCTCGGAAAACCCTAATTTTGAGCAAAAAGTTTGTATCCGGCACATCAGGTCAGATATACAAGCGCCTATGTGTATCCGGCATATGTTGCCGGATACATTAAGGTCTACTTGTATCCGGCATTATCTGTCGGATACAATAAAGATCCTTTGTATCCGACATTATCTGTAGGATACAATAAAAATGTTTTGTATCCGACATTATCTGTCGGATACAAAAAAAGAAGAAGCTTTTATCCGAATTTTAACACAGGCAATACTTATTTACATGTAATATCGTTTAAGTAAATGTCCTCGTATTTTTTAATCTCCATTTACTTAAGATAGTACATGTAAATAAGCAAACACACCCCCCCCCCCCCATTTGAATCCATTAAAAATAGTTCCAGACCCAAATTCCAAGTGAATAAAAAGTCAACTTTCCAGTTCTAGGCAAAATTCCGATTTTTCAGGTCTGGAAAAAAAGTTCAATATGTTAAAACCAAGGTATTCGTCAAGATTTAAAATCTCAAAAATTCTTTTATGCAATAACAAGGCTAAAAACCTGATTACCGGGAAAAATTATCTTGAAATCTAGCTTTAAAAAATATTTCATTTTCTGGGGTCAAAAGTCAACAAAATTCAACCGGAAAAAGTTTGACTTTGCACAAAAGATTGAATTCGAGCCTTTTCCTTTTCCATTTTGGATTCAAATGGGTTAAGTATCTCAAACCCAATGCAAAGAATTGAAAATTCCAATAAAATATTTCTCTCCTTCAAGATTTATCAAAAATTGTGCAATTTTGGGGTGTCTACACTATGGGACCCGTCGTTCGACCGGATGGACTGGGGTGTCTACGGACTTCCTCAGACCACAACCGAGAACTTACTTAGAATCTCTAGCTGCAGACCAAGCCTTAAATGGACAAACATAAGCACCCAGGTGTCTACCTGCACCCCATCAGGCAGTGACGACTCTAACTTCCTATTTTACCCATCCGGAGGCACGCACGAATCACATGCGCCTTGTAGTGCGGCATTTACGACATACACACACTTATGATCTGAGAAAATCTCGAACTTTACTCCATAAAGATAATACCTCCATAGCTTTAGTGCAAAGACTATGGCTGCCAATTCCAAATCATGAGTAGGGTAGTTCTTCTCATATGGTCTTAACAATCTCGAGGCATACGCTTCAACTCTACCCTGCTGCATCAAAACACATCCCAAGCCAATCCTGGAAGCATCACAATATACTGCAAACGCCTCATCCATGAATGGCACAATCAACACTAGGGCAGTATCCAACCTCTACTTCAACTCTTGGAAGCTCTGTTCACACTTCTCATCGCACTGGAATTTCACTGCCTTCTTGGTCAAGTTAGACAGGGGTGCGGCTATACGATAAAATCCCTCGATGAATCTCCTGTAGTACCCCACCATGCCAAGGAAACTCCTGACTTCTGTCACTGTAGTGAGTCTAGGCCAATCTGCCACTGCCTTAACCTTCTCAGGGTCCACAGATATACCCTCTCCTGAGATAATATGACCGAAGAATGAAATCTGCCTCAGCCAGAACTGACACTTACTAAACTTCCCATACAGCCTGTGGTTCCTCAAAGTATGCAATACCAACTTCAAATGCCTAATATGTTCCTCTCGGGTCTTATAATACACCAAGATGTCATCGATAAACACCACTATGAAACTATCCAGGTATGCATGAAATATCCTATTCATGAGGTCCATGAAGACAGCTTGGGCATTGGTCAGCCCAAAAGGCATAACCAGAAACTCATAATGCCCATAGTGTGTACGGAAAGCCATCTTCTCTACATCCTCCTCTGTTACGCTCAACTAATGGTAGCCCGACCTTAAATCAATCTTGGAAAACCAAGATGCACCTCCTAATTGGTTGAACAAGTCATAAATCCTAGGCAGCGAATACTTGTTCTTCATTGTCACTTGATTTAGCTGCCTATAATCAATACAAATCCACATAGTACCATCCTTCTTTTGCACGAACAGAACTGGTGCACCCCATGGCGACACACTTGGCTTGATAAATCCCTTCTCTAGAAGCTCATCTATCTGCTTCTTCAACTTCTCTTGTTCAGGTTTCGAAAGCCTATAGGGTGGCTTCGAAACTAGAGCTGTACCAGGCATCAACTAGATCCTGAACTCAATGTCTCGAGTAGGTGGTAGTCCAGGTAACTCCTCGGGGAATACATCAACAAACTCCTAAACTACAGGTACATCGGAGATGACAGGAGTGTCACTCCCAAGCTCCTCTGCCACTACAGATGCTACCAAACCAATACGTGACTTCAACCCCTCACATTTGAAAAAATAGGTGGTCTGATTTGGCCCTTTGACTATAATAGTCCCAGCATAACCATCTAGAGTAACGTGATGTCTGAATAGCCAATCAATCCCCAATATTACATCAAACCCTCTAATCTCCAAGGCAATCAAATCACTAGGCAACTCCAATCTCCCCACTCTAATCATGCAGTCTCTATACACAGACTCAACTCTAGTGGACTCTCCCAATGGTGTGTGCATAGCCAATACAGCATCCAAATCAATAGGTGACAATCCAATCCGTCATGCACAAACAGGTGATAAAAAGGAATGTGATGCACCAGAATCAAATAAAACACATGCTGATCTACCACAAATGAAAAGAATACCTCCGATCAGCTCTTGTGCCTCATGATCATCCTCGATCTCCTCTACATGCTCAGGCTTATGCTCCTCCTCATATACCTCTACAGCAAATGCCCTAGCCTGCTACGGCTGCTAAGCAAGTACTGCCTACCTTTGTTGTAAGACCCTGAATTTTGTGAGTTATTTATTTATTTATTTAGTTATTTATTCTGATGTATAAACTGTGTTTATCAGGTTATTTTGTGGTTTGAGGGCTTAGCCCATACTCGTATGTACAGGCGTTATATAGCCATTTTTCCGAAAAATCGTAGTATTATCATTGTTACTATTAAAGTATAGTTATGTGATTATTAACGCGAATGGATGCGGAACATGTAGTATCTCCGGTGGGCGAGCATGCATAGGATCAAGGAAATGGGAGAGTATTCGAGCGGCGTATGTATCAAGTAAGTGTACTAAAAATGGAAAGTAAGGTTGGGGTTATGAGAATACGCTTATCATAATTTCGGAAACATTTTCGTTAAGTCTGGACATCAGGAGAACTAGCGATTTCGGCTGGAGTGGCGACTAGGGTTTCTGTTCGTGAAGAACCAGAAATCGCAAGTGCTGAAAGAAGGAGTTCGGAGTTGAAGTTTAGTGGGTTAACTCTCGCTGCTCGAGAAGTTTGGTTTGGAGAGATTTTCCTTCGCGTGCGTGGCCGGAGTAGAGATCGGCCGAGGTTTTACCATTCTGGAATAAGCGCGTTCAGGTGAGTAGCACTGATTTACAACTGGGGTTTTGTGTTTTATGTTTCTCTCGAGTTTATTCTGATGCATGGTTTATATATTAAGTGATAGTATGAGTTTTCTGTTTTTCTGGTTTTTGGGAAATTACATGAACAGAGTCTTCGGATTGAATTTTATATTTGAAATTGAAAGTGTTTAGATTAATTCCAAATATGGTTGGGAAGTCTTCTGGGAGTATTAGGAGTGTAGTAGAACAATTACAGAGGTTCACAAACCGGCCAGTCATGTAGATCTCGAAATAACAGAGAAATGAAAATCACAGGGGGTATCCGCTCACCTCAGAGGTAGGCGCCCCGTTAAAAACGACCCACCGCCGAGCTCGCGCCCGGCTGCCGCTCAGCTCGTGCTCAGCGGAAAACTATGCGCCCATCTCGCGCGAATCTCGCACCCACCTCACGCCCATCTCGCGCTCAGCTCACGCTCACCTAGCGTCAAGTGAGCGGTAGGTCGATTTTACCCCTTTTCTTCACCGCCGACCGGCGCTCACCTCGCGCCCACCTCAGTAAGTGAGCGGCAGACCTATTTTGCTTATTGAATTGGAGATTTGAATTAACTAAGGGTATTTGGGTTACCTGAGGATTAAACCACTTCACTATTCACTTGTTTAGGAACCCTGTGAATCTATTTTGCCTAGGAAACTATTAGAGGAAAATTGAGTGAATTTCTTAAAAGCTTTCAAGTTGAGTTTAGGTTATTCATGAATATTATGCCGGATACCAAACCACTAAGAGTCACTAATTATACTTCCTCTGTTTTATACACTGTTTTGATTGAGGAGTTATTCTATTCTGGTTTCACTGGTTTGGAAACTTTAAATCTATTGTAAAGATTTCCTTGGTATGAATGAATTGAGTTTTACTTTCATATGACTTGTGTTACGGAAATGAGAAAATACTGAATGTACTGGAGGTACTGCTTGGTCCAGAGGGACAGGTGATGAATTGTGATGAGTTTTACATGATATGAAATGAATGATTTTTCTTTGATATTGGTATTGAGATTATACGATGTTTTACTGTTTTGGTCTAGCTTGTCTTCGATCCAGATGTTTAAGCTTAGTAATGTGATGTTATTGTTGGTTGTTGGAATTGCATGGCCTTGTGTGTTGCCACGACCGGTGTAGAGCAGCCAGAAACCCTGAGTAGGCCTAGTTGTCAATGCAGAAACCTGGGGAGTAGGCCTGCATTGGATGATGAAACCCTGAGTAGGCCGTCATTTCAGAGTATCCGAAACCCTGAGTAGGCCGGAACTGTGTACATGGAGGTGTGGAGTGTCTACTTGGCATGTTTAATTTATCAACTAAACGATAGTCATGACATTGACCAATCGATGTGTTATTGTACTTAACCGAGATGTGATTTGTTTGATTTGAACTTGGGAAATTGATGTTGGTTGTTTAAACGTATTGTAGTGTTGTTGATGCATAGTTTTAAAATGTGATCAACTATTTCTGCATGCATGTGCTACTCGCTGAGATATTCGTATCTCACTCTGTTGTTGTTCTGTTTTTCAGATACTCGTGGTGAGGCGATTATTGGGGTAGATCCTGCTGAGGCATATAGGGAGGAAGACTACTATTACCTTCCTTAGACTTGTAGGTTATCTGTTACGAATTTGAGAACTTTGAATTAATTGAGATGTATTAAAGTAAATTGGGGATGAACCATATGATTCCAGTTCAGTTTAAATGTTACAATTTTGCATAAATGGAAATGTGCACTCTGTCAGGTTATAGATGTATGATTATCTAGCGATCATAAATTGATTAACAATCCTTGCCTAACCTCCGTGAGACGTGTTATATCTTTAATGAACAACACGGATCCGGGGCGTTACAGAGATGGTATCAGAGCCTCAAGCTGGAAAAATTTGAGGTTTAGGTAGTATGACCATAGAAAACCCTGGGGAAATGTTGTGCGTACGTTAGATAGAACCATGAGGATTAGAAGAGAGTTCTTAACTAATGTGGTATTTTGTGCTTACAGGTATACATGGCCGGTAGAGGCAGACGTGCAAGGGCTGTGGATTGTCCAGAGAGGGATGTACCACAGGAGCAGCCACCTGCACCACCACGAGGAGCCCCACCCCCAGTAGAGGACATTTGGGCTGCGGTTGGCTCGCTTGCCCACCTCCTTGCGATGGAGAGGGAGGAAAGGATGAGTCAGACTGGGAATGGAAATGGCCAGCGAAATGGTCATGGAGCTACGGTGGATCAGCAGCGGGTGAGAGAAGAGTTGTCCTTGAGGGACATTGATCAGTTCAGAAAGCTGAGTGCCCCGCCGTTTTATGGAGTTCCAGATCCGTTGGAGGCGGAGAGCTGGGTAGCTAGAGTGGAGCGCATATTTGATACGATGGACTGTCCCGAGGACCGGAGGGTGAGACTGGCTACCTTCACCTTAGAGGGTGAGGCTCAGCATTGGTGGCAGTCATTGCGGAGACAAGCGGTAGATGGGATGCAGATGACTTGGGACCAGTTCAGGCAGGTCTTTTATGAGCAGTATTTTTCTGCAGAGGTGAGATTGCAGAAGGAGAGAGAGTTCATGGATATCTCTCAGGGATCCTTGACCGTAGCACAGTACGAGGCTCGGTTTGCGGTTCTTTCTCGATTTGCACACCATATAGTGCATGATGAGCAGAGGCGCACCCAGCATTTCGAGAGAGGACTGAGGGCAGACATCAGGCGCATGGTCTCGGTGCTGATGTGCACCAGATACTCTGATTTAGTGGGGAGAGCTCTGCGGGTTGAGAGAGAGATTAGAGATTCAGGGACTGAGCAGAGCAGAGTTAGAGCACAGCCGAGCGGCACAGAGACACGGAAGGTCCCGGATAGGGACAAGAGGCCGAGGTTCGACTATGGACAGAGAGATAGGAGAGGCTCAGGAGGTTGTTTCAGTTGCGGCCGATTTCACATCCCAGGTCCGTGCGTGTCACCTCCAGGCGCGTGTTTTAGATGTGGCCAGCATGGGCATCGGGTTGCTGACTGTCCCAATCACATGCATCCCGCACGTGCACAGTAGTAATCATATCAAGTGTTATGTTTTCAGTGTCATTGTAGGACTCACAAAGTTAGATAAACCTTTTGAGATGATTCTCAACCAATTGCTATACCACCGTGCGACTTAGGAGCGATGCTACTAATGATACTCAAGCCCCATGCAGCGCAGCTTAGACAAGAGCCGTAGTCACCGACTTATTGCACACGTACCCATCAAAGTTGGTATGTACCACCAGCATGCAGCACCAGAATCAATACATGGAGGTGGTTGCTTATCCACATGTACAGGGAATCACCAGCGGCTCACCGGGGTGTCCCTCCAGACATAGGACCTTCCCAGACAAACTAACTTGCAAAGGAAGCGCGTCGCATATAGGAGTAACTCAACCCAAATGACATATCCCTCAGCTATCTAGCTACGACTATGGATCCATAACCAGCTATGCCCACTAGACTCCAAAATTCCCTAAAGTATCATATTTCTATAAGGGTTGGTGCCTAGCGGCATATAATGGTTATATCTGTACATTCACTTCATTATTTAGTCATTCGGATTATGAACTCTCTTTATAATGTCTTACGATTTATAATGCCATTTAAAAGTGTTTAGATAGTCAAATGGTAGTTAGGCTTTTCCAAAATCACATTTCTCGTTTACCTTCAAAACTTGGCAACTAATGTCCTAAATATCTCCCTAATTTTTTTTCTGTAAAACAGGGATTTAGGTAGTTTATTTTGGTCTTGAAGCACCTTAATTAATCATTAAAATTGTCTAAAAATAGTTTAGAATTGAATTAGGTTCGAAATTATGAAAAATTGGAAATTCTGCTGAGAGCGCTTGGGATCGCTCAGGATCGCTCCGGGCGGTCATCAGTCGGCGGTAGTGCAATTTCGAGCGCCCACGGTCCGTCGTCCCGCGGTCCACGGCGTCCTCAAATATTTAACCAGCGCCTAAGATCGCCGATGAGCGCCTCGCACAGTCGAGGTCGGCGGTCTCACCAAATCGAACAGAAACAGTTCTAAATCACGATGTTTCTCATCTAAACTCATTCTAATGTATTTATAACATGCTTAGCTAACTAAATACAACTTTACATATCATATAAACATGCGTTTGCGATTAAACAGAGATAAATCCGAATTTAAAACCAAAACGGTGTCACCTACCTCTTGAACGAAGGTTCCTCTTCCTCACTTCTCTCAACCACGCTTCTTTATCACCCAACAACACTCTGGAAGATGAAGAACTCCAAAAACCCAAGCTTTTCTTCTTCCCCTTCTTCTTCTTCTCCTTCGGTCACTTGTCGCTTGCGGCTGATCAATACGAGCGAAAATACACGCGTATAAAATTAGGTTATTAAACTAATACTTATACTCACTTATCCCATGTGTCTCACCTATACCAAATTTCATATACATGCCCAATCAGAATACATACCTTGATATCTCATGATCGGACGGTCAGATCTGCGTCTAATTCTGGATCTCCGCTAAGTTGATCACCCCCTACAATATTAAAATGTTTCTATCAATCATAACTCTGGGTAATATTATTTACTAATTTAATTTATTATTTAAGGGAAATTCGGGGTTTTACATCCTCCCCTCCTTAAAGAAAATTTCATCCTCGAAATTTACCTTGCGGTTCTGGAAATAAGTTGGGATACTTCCTCTGCATTTCTGATTCCAATTCCCAAGTAGCTTCCTCAGTCGTGTGATTTTGCCAAAGTACTTTCACAAGTGGTATCACTTTAGTACGAAGAACCTGTTCCTTCCTGTCCAAAATCTCAACTGAATGCTCCTCGTAAGTCAAGTCCCCTCGCACTACTATCGGCTCATGCTGAATGATATGAGTAGGGTCATGCACGTACTTCCTCAACATAGAAACATGGAATACGTCATGAACTCCTTCCAGTTGTGTAGGTAAAGCCAATCTGTATGCTAATGGTCCCACTGTACCCTTAATCTCAAACGGACCTATATATCTTGGAGCCAATTTGCCTTTCTTTCCAAATCTCTTGATTCCACGAGATGGTGATATCTTCAGAAACACCCAATCACCAACTTCAAAATGCAAATCTCTTCTTCTGGTATCTGCATAACTCTTCTGACGACTCTGGGCTGTAAGCATGTTTCGCCTAATCTGATTCACCTTCTCAATGCTATCTTGTACAATCTGGGGCCCAATGAGTTGTCTTTCACCAACTTCCACCCAGCACACTGGGGATCTACACGGTCTGCCATAAAGTGCCTCGAATGGTGCCATCTGAATACTCACCTGATAGCTGTTATTATAGGCAAACTCCACCAATGGTAGGTGCTGATTCCAACTGCCTCCCCAATCTATAACACAGCATCTCAACATGTCTTCTAAAGTCTGAATGGTACGCTCAGACTGTCCATCTGTCTGAGGATGATAACTAGTGCTGAAATTAAGCTTAGTCCCCAAAGCTGCCTGAAATGCAAGCCAAAAGCGTGCTGTGAATCGTGCATCTCTGTCAGACACTATAGAAACTGGCACTCCATGAAGTCTCACTATCTCCTTGACATATAACTCAACTAAAGACTTCAACGGCTGCGAAGTGCTCATAGGCAAGAAATGCGCGGACTTAGTCAGTCTATCCACTACAACCCAAATAGCATCTTCCTTCTTTGCTGTCAGTGGTAATCCAGATACAAAATCCATAGTTACATGCTCTCACTTCCACTCTGGAATAGGAAGTGACTGAAGTAAACCAGGTGGTTTCCGATGCTCGGCCTTCACTTGCTGGCATATCAAACACTTTGCCACATACTCTGCAATCTCTCTCTTCATTCCTGACCACCAATAGATTTCCTTTAAGTTCTTATACATTTTCGTACTTCCTGGGTGAACTGCATACTTCGATCTATGACCCTCTGTCAATATTTTCTCCTTAATTTCTTCATTAGCTGGAACGCAAATACGACCTCTATATCTCAATAGCCCATCTCTATCTGCAAAATCTACAGCTCCCTCAGATCCTGTACTCATCATCTCCCTAGTCTGGATCAACTGTGGGTCAATCAATTGTTTCTCCCGAATCAACTGAACCAAATCTGGTTCAATCTTAACACGAGCAACTCGAATTACTCCATCCTGTGGCATGCTAAACTCTCCCTGCCAATCTCTGACTGAATCAATCAATCTACACTGGCTCATCATGGAAACTGCTAAAGTAGCTATTTGACCTTCAACTAAACTTTTTCTACTCAAAGCATCCGCCACTACATTTGCCTTACCAGGGTGGTATTGCAAAGTAAACTTGAAATCCTTTAGCAGATCCATCAACCTTCGCTGCCTCATATTCAGGTCTTTCTGTGAAAACAGATATCTCAAGCTCTTATGATCAGAAAAGATCTCAAACTCTACCCCATAAAGGTAATGCCTCCACAGCTTCAGTGCAAAGACTATGGCTGCAAGCTCTAAATCGTGGGTAGGGTAGTTCTTCTCATGCGGCCTCAACAATCTCGAAGCATACGCTATAACTCTACCTTGCTGCATCAGTACACATCCCAAGCCTATCCTAGAAGCATCACAATACACCGCAAATGCCTCATCCATGGATGGCACAATCAAAACTGGTGCAGTAGTCAATCTCTGCTTCAGTTCCTGAAAACTCTGCTCACATTTCTCATCCCATTGGAATTTCACTGCCTTCTTGGTTAGATTAGACAAGGGTGCAGCTATACGTGAAAATCCAGCGATGAATCTCCTGTAGTAACCTGCCATACCAAGGAAACTTCTGACCTCTGTCACTGTAGTAAGCCTCGGCCATTCTGCCACTGCCTTTACCTTCTCAGGGTCCACAGATATACCCTATCCTGAGATAATATGACCTAAGAAGTAAATTTGCCTTAGCCAAAACTGACACTTGCTAAATTTCCCATACAACTTGTGGTCTCTCAAAGTGCACAATACTAACTTCAAATGCCCTTTGTGCGCACGTCGTGCCGGTGCGAGGGCACGCGCGAAAGCGAGGGGAGAATTGGGGGCTAAGAGTCGCCACTGCCTGACGGGGTGCAGGCAGACACCTGGATGCCCTAAGGATTCTATTTTGGTCTGCGGCTTGAGATTCTGGGAAAGGGCTCGGTTACGGTCCGGGGAAGTCCGTAGACACCCCGGTCCGCCCCGTCGGTTTTACGGGTCCCTTGGGTTTCCTGGTTTGGGTTCAACTCATTTCTGAACACTCACATGATTCCTAATCCAGCATGCACTTTTATTTAAGTCTGGTGGGGACCGTTGAAGCAGTATGAGTCCCCTTTTTTATTGATTTTATCTTTCAGCTGTAAGTGAGATGAGTCTGGTTGGGTGGGCCCCGTTGGAAGGCCCACGAATCCTTATTGGGCCCAGGCGGGCCCCAGTCTCAAAAAGTGCGCTTGGGTTAACCCAAAGACCCAACGGGTTTAGTTTGATTAAATTCGGATCGAGTCAGCTGGATCTGGATCAGAGAATTCGGGTTTTGAGGCTTTTCTGGGTTTAACCGCACACTCTGTGCGATTTGGGCGTAACCGCACATACTATGCGGTTACAGCCGAACCGCTCTGCATGTGCGGTTTCGGCCTAGAAAGCCTGAAATGCCAAAAATACGAGGAGGGCTGTGTTCGTATACCTCTCAGGGGGTTTTTACAAACTTCTGTGGGTCTCTAAGCTGAGCCACAGTGGCTCAAATGCTCCATTTTCGGAGTTTAGGCTTTTCCCCTTACCATGGGAGATATCTCATATGAAGGAAATGAGGAAAAGACACACTATTGTCATGTCGAAAAATAACTTTCAAACAAGAAGTACAAGAATCCTAAAACATGCTTGAAATCAACTCATCTTCATGTATGTGAAACAAACATTGATAGGAAACAATACCTTGGGGCTTAAACCCTTGTGTGGGGTGTGAGGACCCCCTTTTTGAGAAGAAAACAGTGGCTGGAAGCACCTCTCCCAGCAGCAGCAGCAAGCTTATTCCTCCTTCTTCAAGTTGGGTAGTGATGGAGAAGTAGGATGAGCTTTGATGGGGTTTGAATGGTTTGGGATGCAAAAGGGGCAAAGAGAGAGGGTTTCGTACCAGGGACGAAGGGGAGAAGCAGTGGGAAATGAGCAAAGAATCGCCAGCCCCTGTCCAGAGTTCGATTTTGCTATTTATAGAAAACAGGGACAAAACCGCACATACAGTGCGGTTTATGTGCAATTTGGTCAAAACCGCACAGTAGGTGCGGTTTGGTCTAAACCGCAGTGTATGTGCGGTTTGGTCTAAACCGCAGTTTGGCAACGTCTTTTCAGCAATCATTGGGGGACAAACTCGCGCAGGCGCAGACTGACAAACCATGCAACCGTACTGTATGTGCGGTTGACTTTTCGGCGCCGCTTGCTCTGATTGGCTTGCGAGGGCGGTGGCCGAAAAAGTCAACCGCACTTCATATGTGGTTGCTTCGCAACCGCATATGCTGTGCGGTTGCGGCAAATCTTTCAGATTTGCCCTTTTTCTCCCCAATTTTGGCTTGAGTTGATGGCTGAGGTGACTCAGCTGCCCACTCGGACGAATCACGCTCCTCCAATTTTTATTATTTCCCATTTATCTTGACATATTTTTGTTAGATCAAAATTTGGATGCTTACACCCTTCATGTGCTTCTCGGGTCTTAGAATATACTAGGATGTCATCAATGAACACCACCACAAAACTGTCCAAGTATGCATGAAAAATCCTGTTCATGAGGTCCATGAAAACAGCTGGGGCATTGGTCAACCCAAAAGGCATAACCAAGAACTCATAATGCCCATAGCGTGTACGAAAAGCTGTCTTCTCTATGTCCTCCTCTGCTACTCTCACCTGATGATATCCTGACCTCAAGTCTATCTTGGAGAACCATGATGCTCCACCTAACTGGTCAAATAGGTCATCAATCCTAGGCAACGGATACTTGTTCTTCACTTTGACTTCATTCAGTTGCCTATAATCAATACACATCCTCATGCTTCCATCCTTCTTCTGGACAAATAGAACTGGAGCGCCCCACGGAGACATACTGGGTCTGATGAAACCTTTTTCCTGGAGCTCATCTAACTGTTTCTTAAGTTCCTCCTGTTCTGGTTTCGCAAGCCTATAGGGTGGTTTCGAAACTAGAGCCGTACCAGGCATCAACTGTATCCTGAACTCTACTCCTCTAGCAGGTGGTAATCCAGGTAAATCCTCTGGAAACACATCCGCAAACTCCTGTACAACAGGTACATCGGAGATGACAAGGGTGTCACTCCTAAGCTCCTCTGCTATCACAGATGCTACCAGACCAATCCGAGACTTCAACCCCTCACATTTGAAACAATGAGTGGTCTGATCTGGCCCTCTAACTATCACTGTACCCGCATAACAATCCAACGTCACATGGTGTCTACATAGCCAATCCATCCCCAATATCACATCAAAACCTCCAATGTCTAAGGCAATCAAATCACCAGACAACTCCAATATACCCAATCTAATCATACAGTCTCTATACATATGCTCCACTCGAGTAGACTCTCCCAAAGGTGTGTGCACAGACAAAACAGTATCCAATTCAGTGGGTGACAACCCAATCCGTTGTGCACAAGCAGGCGATATAAAAGAATGGGAAGCACCAGAATCAAACAGAACACATGCTAATCTACCACAGATGAATAGAATACCTCCAATCAACTCAGGTGCCTCGGGATCACCCTCAATATCCTCCACACGATCGGGCTCACGCTCCTCATGTGCATCCACTGCATATACCCTCGCTGGCTGCTGCTGAGCAGGTACTGTCTGCCTCTGGCCTCCTCTCTGAACTGGTCCTCGGCCCTGGGGCTTCTGCCCAACCGGTGCTCTCTGAGCTGGTTGCTGGAACTGTGGCCTCTGTGGAAAAGCATGCGCGGTCTCTGGCGATGGTAATGCCGGTCGTGGCACAGCTAACGGCTGATAACTAGTAGGAAACCGACAATCCGTGATCCTGTGACCCGGCCTACCACATCGGTAGCAGGTGCCTGGCGCTGCAACACACGGTCCAAGTACATGGTATCTGCCGCAACTAGCACATGCCTTCGGAACTGCTCTATACTGTCCTCCTGCAGGCTCTGCCCTAGTCCAGTCTCTGGGTCTCTTGTTCCCACTAAGGAAACCTCTCTGATCTGCCGGTCTCATAGACGGCCTAGCTCTGCTCTGGCTCGCTCTAGCCTCCAAGTCACTCTCAGCTCTAGTGGCTCTACGTATCACGTCCTTAAGTTCGGTGCACAAGAGTACTGTCAGCATACTCCTGATCTCAGGCTTCAGACCCCGCTCAAAATGTGAAGTCAGCCTCCTCTCATCCTGTGTCATATGAGGTGCAAATCGGGACAAGGCTGCAAATCTAGCCTCGTACTGAGCCACTGTCTGGCCTCCCTGAGTAATCTCCATAAATTCCCGCTCCTTCTTGAGCCGGACTTCCTCAGAAAAATACTGATCATAGAAGACCTCTCGGAATCTGTCCCAAGTCATGTACGTAGCCTGTGGATCCTGCCTCTTCCTGGCTGTCCACCAGTGCACTGCCTCTCCCTCAAACAAGAATGCTGCAAAACGCACTCTCCGGTCCATAGGGCATCCCATAGCCTCAAAAATCCACTCGACTCGCATCAGCCATCTCTCAGCCTCCATAGGATCTGGTCGTCCACTGAAGATAGGTGGATCCAATTTCCTGAATTGCTCAAGATCCTTGGCCGTATGTATGGCCTGCTCATGTATAGGCTCCTCTCCGTGACCATTGCCACCATTCCCACCATTGCCATGCTGGCTCAATCTCTCCTCTCTCTCCTTGGCAAGAAGCTCTGCCAATGTGCCAACAACAGTCCATATATCACCCCCTGGAGGTGGTGGAGGTAGTGGAACATCCTGCGGCTCCTCCTCAATAGGATCAACTCTAGCACGTCTTCCCCTACCAGCCATCTGCAAAATACAATTTCACTTATTAGAATCCAATAATTCTAGGGGTTCTATCTAGCGTACTCACAATCCCATTCCCCTAAAGCTGGCTAATCTAAGGTTAGGACCATTTCTCTGATACCATCTCTGTAACTCCCCGAACCCGGGTCAGTGCAAACCGGCACCCGACCCGAACCCGGTTCGCTACTGTAACAACCCGAATTTAGTTCAACAACCAAATCCGAGGTGTTACTAGCCCATATCAATTACAACATCAATAACATACCAGACCAAAGAAAGTAAATCCAATCCATATATTAAACTATCAGAGTTGCGGAAACAAGTATGTGCGGAAGTGTAGATTAAAATCATCAAACAAGCATGAAGCTTGACCATCAATCAATAGTATCAAAGTCTGGTAGAATGAACTGGTTACTAACTCTCTCTTGTCTCTCTCATACATCAAATCCAATTCAGTGATAATAAACCAATTAAAAATGCTAAGTCTATAACATCAATCCACCTCAGACAAGATCTGGATAATAATAATCCTCCGGCGAATACTCGGCTATCTCTCCCTGGAAGTCTAAAAGATCCCCCTCTCGCGTATCAGCTGAAAAAAATGGAATAGAAGTAGGGTGAGATACGAATATCTCAGTAGGTAACACATGCATGATTAAACAGTTAATATACGGAAAGTAACAGTTCATGCACGATAAAGCAACATCGATAAATCAGGCTCCCATAATCATTTATACTATTCATGAACACAAAACAGTTTGATAAACAGTTCTAGAAATGATTTTCAGCAAGTTTTAATATAAGATCTCAATAGACAAATCAATAGCATAATCCATGCATTGCCAGGATGTACTAAGCAGTCACATCCAACCAATATCCCAATCACATGCATCCCGCACGTGCACAATAGTAATCATATCAAGTGTTATGTTTTCAATGTCATTGTAGGACTCACAAAGTTAGATAAACCTTTTGAGATGATTCTCAACCAATTGCTATACCACCGTGCGACTTAGGAGCGATGCTACTAATGATACTCAAGCCCCATGCAGCGCAGCTTAGACAAGAGCCGTAGTCACCGACTTATTGCACACGTACCCATCAAAGTTGGTATGTACCACCAGCATGCAGCACCAGAATCAATACATGGAGGTGGTTGCTTATCCACATGTACAGGGAATCACCAGCGGCTCACCGGGGTGTCCCTCCAGACATAGGACCTTCCCAGACAAACTAACTTGCAAAGGAAGCGCGTCGCATATAGGAGTAACTCAACCCAAATGACATATCACTCAGCTATCTAGCTACGACTATGGATCCATAACCAGCTATGCCCACTAGACTCCAAAATTCCCTAAAGTATCATATTTCTATAAGGGTTGGTGCCTAGCGGCATATAATGGTTATATCTGTACATTCACTTCATTATTTAGTCATTCGGATTATGAACTCTCTTTATAATGTCTTACGATTTATAATGCCATTTAAAAGTGTTTAGATAGTCAAATGGTAGTTAGGCTTTTCCAAAATCACATTTCTCGTTTACCTTCAAAACTTGGCAACTAATGTCCTAAATATCTCCCTAATTTGTTTTTCTGTAAAACAGGGATTTAGGTAGTTTATTTTGGTCTTGAAGCACCTTAATTAATCATTAAAATTGTCTAAAAATAGTTTAGAATTGAATTAGGTTCGAAATTATGAAAAATTGGAAATTCTGCTGAGAGCGCTTGGGATCGCTCAGGATCGCTCCGGGCGGTCATCAGTCGGCGGTAGTGCAATTTCGAGCGCCCACGGTCCGTCGTCCCGCGGTCCACGGCGTCCTCAAATATTTAACCAGCGCCTAAGATCGCCGATGAGCGCCTCGCACAGTCGAGGTCGGCGGTCTCACCAAATCGAACAGAAACAGTTCTAAATCACGATTTTTCTCGTCTAAACTCATTCTAATGTATTTATAACATGCTTAGCTAACTAAATACAACTTTACATATCATATAAACATGCGTTTGCGATTAAACAGAGATAAATCCGAATTTAAAACCAAAACGGTGTCACCTACCTCTTGAACGAAGGTTCCTCTTCCTCACTTCTCTCAACCACGCTTCTTTATCACCCAGCAACACTCTGGAAGATGAAGAACTCCAAAAACCCAAGCTTTTCTTCTTCCCCTTCTTCTTCTTCTCCTTTGGTCGCTTGTCGCTTGCGGCTGATCAATACGAGCGAAAATACACGCGTATAAAATTAGGTTATTAAACTAATACTTATACTCACTTATCCCATGTGTCTCACCTATACCAAATTTCATATACATGCCCAATCAGAATACATACCTTGATATCTCATGATCGGACGGTCAGATCTGCGTCTAATTCTGGATCTCCGCTAAGTTGATCACCCCCTACAATATTAAAATGTTTCTATCAATCATAACTCTGGGTAATATTATTTACTAATTTAATTTATTATTTAAGGGAAATTCGGGGTTTTACAGTAATGTGATGTTATTGTTGGTTGTTGGAATTGCATGGCCTTGTGTGTTGCCACGACCGGTGTAGAGCAGCCAGAAACCCTGAGTAGGCCTGGTTGTCAATGCAGAAACCCGGGGAGTAGGTGTAAAACCCCGAATTTTACTTAAATAATAAATTAAATTAGTAAATAATATTACTGAGGGTTATGATTGATGGGAATATTTTATTCTTGTAGGGGGTGATCAGTTTAGTGAAGATCCAGAATTAGACGCAGATCTGACCGTCCGATCTTGAGATATCGAGGTACGTATTTTAATTGGGTGAGGTGTATGGGAGAGTTTGCATGGGAGATGCATGGGATCAGGGAGTATATATATATATTAAAATAACCTAATCGTATTCTCGCTCGTATTATTCAGCCGCAATCGACGAGTGTTGAAACGACCGAGGAGAGAAGGAAGAGAAGGAAGGGGGAAGACCAAGGGGACTTGCTCAGAGCCTTGCCTTGCAACTGAGGAGAGGTTTGGGGGTTTTCTGTTCAGAAGAGAAGAGGAGAATCGCGTATACGAGGTAGGTGACACCGTTTTGGTTTTGAAATTTGATTTTCCTTGGTTAATCGCAAATGCATGTTTCTATGATATGTAATGTTGTATTTAGTTAGCTAAGCATGTTAGAAATACACTAGAATGAGTTTAGACGAGAAAAATCGTGATTTAGAACTATTTCGGCTCGATTTCGCACGACCGCCGACCTCGACTGTGCTCGGCGCTCGTCGGCGATCCTCGGCGCTGGTTGAAAAATTAGGGCGCCGTAGACCGCGAGAAGACGGACCGCGGGCGCTCGAAAATACACGACCGCTGACCTGGGACCGCCAGGGCGATCCTAGGCGCTCTCAACAGAAATTCCAATTTTTCGTAATTTCGAACCTAATTCAATTCTAAACTATTTTTAGACAATTTTAATGATTAATTAAGGTGCTTTAAGACCAAAATAAACTACCTAAACCCCTGTTTTACAGAAAAACAAATTAGGGAGAGATTTAGGACAATAGTTGCCAAGTTTTGAAGGTAAATGAGAAACGTGATTTTGGAAAAGCCTAACTACCATTTGACTATCTAAATACCTCTAAATGACATTATAAATCAGAATACTTTCTAAAGAGAATACTGAATTCAGATGAACAAATATTGAAGTAAATGTACAGATATAACCATTATATGCCGCTAGGCACCAACCCTTATAGAGTATGACACTTTCGGGAAGTTTTGGAGTCTAGTGGGCATAGCTGGTTGTGGATCCATAGTCGTAGCTAGATAGCTGAGGGATATGTCATTTGAGTTGAGTTACTCCTATATGCGACGCGCTTCCTTTGCAAGTTAGTTTGTCTGGGAAGGTCCTATGTCTGGAGGGACACCCCGGTGAGCCGCTGGTGATTCCCTGTACATGTGGATAAGCAACCACCTCCATGTATTGATTCTGGTGCTGCATGCTGGTGGTACATGCCAACTTTGATGGGTACGTTTGCAATAAGTCGGTGACTACGGCTCTTGTCTAAGCTGCGCTGCATGGGGCTTGAGTATCATTAGTAGCATCGCTCCTAAGTCGCACGGTGGTATAGCAATTGGTTGAGAATCATCTCAAAAGGTTTATCTAACTTTGTGAGTCCTACAATGACCCTGAAATCATAAAACTTGTTATTATTGTGGTACATGCGGGAGGCATGTGTTTGGGATATTGGTTGGATGTGACTGTTTAGTACATCCTGGCAATGTATGAATTATGTTACTGAATTGACTATGGTATTTTCATATTAAACTTGCTGGAATTTATCTCTAGAACTGTTTAGTATATTGTTTTGTATTTACGAATGATTATACGAGCCTGATTAATCGATGTGACTTATTCGTGCATGAACTGCTACTTTCCGTATATTAACTGTTTAATCATGCATGTGTTACCTACTGGGATATTCGTATCTCACCCTACTGTTATTCCATTTTTTTCAGCTGATACGCGAGAGGGGGGTCTCTTAGACTTCCAGGGAGAGATAGCGGAGTATTCTCCAGAGGATTACTATTATCCCGATCTTATCTGAGGTGGATTGATGTTACAGACTTAGCATTTTAATTGGTTTATTATCATTAATTGGATTTGATGTATGAGAGAGACAAGAGAGAGTTAGTAACCAGTTCATACTACCAGACTTTGATACTATTGATTGATGGTCAAGCTTCATGCTTGTTTGATGATTTTAATCTACACTTCCGCACATACTTGTTTCCGCAACTCTGATGGATTAATATATGGATTGGATTTACTTCCTTTGGTCTGGTATGTTATTGATGTTGTGATTGATATGGGCCAGTAACACCTCGGATTTGGTTGTTGAACTAAATTCGGGTTGTTACAGTAGCGAACCGGGTTCGGGTCAGGTGCCGGTTTGGACTGACCCGGGTTCGGGGCGTTACAGTAGGCCTGCATTGGATGACGAAACCCTGAGTAGGCCGTCATTTCAGAGTATCCGAAACCCTGAGTAGGCCGGAACTGTGTACATAGAGGTGTGGAGTGTCTACTTGGCATGTTTAATTTATCAACTAAACGATAGTCATGACATTGACCAATCGATGTGTTATTGTACTTAACCGAGATGTGATTTGTTTGATTTGAACTTGGGAAATTGATGTTGGTTGTTTAAACGTATTGTAGTGTTGTCGATGCATAGTTTTAAAATGTGATCAACTATTTCTGCATGCATGTGCTACTCGCTGAGATATTCGTATCTCACTCTGTTGTTGTTCTGTTTTTCAGATACTCGTGGTGAGGCGATTACTGGGGTAGATCCTGCTGAGGCATATAGGGAGGAAGACTACTATTACCTTCCTTAGACTTGTAGGTTATCTGTTCCGAATTTGAGAACTTTGAATTAATTGAGATGTATTAAAGTAAATTGGGGATGAACCATATGATTCCAGTTCAGTTTAAATGTTACAATTTTGCATAAATGGAAATGTGCACTCTGTCAGGTTATAGATGTATGATTATCCAGTGATCATAAATTGATTAACGATCCTTGCCTAACCTGCGTGAGACGTGTTATATCTTTAATGAACAACACGGATCCGGGGCGTTACATTTGTCCTCCTCTCTGAGCTACTCCTCGGCCCTGGGGTCTCTATCTCATGGGTGTCTCTGAGCTGGCTGCTAAAACTGTGACCTCTGTGGGGCGGCGGGTGCAGGTGCCAGCAATAGTCCATCTGACCGTGTCACTGCCAACGACTGATAGCTCGAAGGAAACCAACAGTCATTAATTCTGTGGCCTACCCAACCACACCTGTAGTAAGTACTCAGAGCTACAACACACGGACTCGGTACGTGATACCTGCCACATCTGACACATCCCTTCTAAGTTGGCCTGTACTAACCTCCCGAAGACTCTCCTCTAGTCCAATCTCTAGGCCTCTTACCTCCACTAGGTAAGCCTCACTGCTCAACTGGACTCATTTGCTGTCCTGCCCCGCTCTGACTGACTCTGGTCTCAAGGTTGCTCTCAGCTCTGGTGGCTTGACGTACAATATCCTTAAGCTTAGTGCACAAGAATACCATCAGCATACTCCAAATCTCAGACTTCAGACCTCGCTCAAAGTGCAATGCCAATCTCCTCTCATCCTAAGTCATATGGGGTGCAAAACGAGACAAAGCTGCAAATCTGACCTTGTACTACGCCACTGTCTGACTCCCCTAGGTGATATCCATGAATTCCCGCTCCTTCTTAAGTCGGACCTCCTCAGAAAAGTACTGCTCATAAAGCACCTCACGGAATCTGTCCCATGTCATAAAAGTAGCCTGCATTTCCTGCCTCTTCACAACTCTCCACCAATGAGATGCCTCACCCTCAAACAAAAATGCAGCTAACCTCACCTTCCGGTCCTCTAGACATCCCATGGCATCAAATATCCACTCAACCCACATCAGCCATCTCTCTGCCTCCATCGGGTCTAGTCATCCACTGAAAATAGGCGAATCCAACTTCCTGAACTACTCTAAGTCTCGAGCTGTCTGAATCTCTCCCTCATGTCTAGGAGCATTCCTGTGTCCATCGCCGTCATTCCAATTTAGGTTTTGACTCATCCTTTCCTTGGCAAGAAGCTCTGCCAAGGTACCAACAGCAGCCCACACATCTCCTCTAGGTGGAGGTGGTGGCAATGGATCGTCCTACTACTGCTCCCTAGCCTCAACTATCTCATCAGTAGTATCAGCTCGTGCGCGTCTTCCTCTACAGCCATCTGCAAAATACAAATTCCATTTGTTAGAATCCAATACTTCTAGGGGTTCTATCTAGCGTACTCACAATCCCACCCCCCTAAGGCTGGCTATCTAAGGTTAGGACCATTTCTCCGATACCACCTCTATAACGCCCCAAACCCGAGTCAATGCAAACTGGCACCTGACCCGAATCCGGTTCGCTACTGTAACAACCCGAATCCAGCTCAACAACCAAATTCAAGATGCTACTGGGCCCATACCAAATAATCATCAACAATTAACCAGACTGAAGAATTAAATAAATAATTTATTAATAAACTATCAGAGTGTGGAAACATCAATGTGCAAAAGTGTAGTCTAACATCCTCATAAAAAGAAGTCAAATAAACCAACCAATCCAAATTATCATTTAAGTCTGGTAATAATCAAAGGTTCTAATCACTCAATCGCTCAGATACATCAAAACTAAATAAATAAAATAAATTGTCTAAAGTTTCATCAATCATTTTTCCTTAACCTCAAATCAAATCAGGATAATAATACTCCTCCGGCGAATAGTCAACAAGATCACCTTGGAAATCACCACAATGATCCCCCTCTCGTGTATCAGCTGAAAAATAAGATAAAGAAGTAGGATGAGATATGAATATCTTAGTAAGCAACACATGCATGCTATAAATAGTTCATAAATATTAAAATAGATGTTCATGCACGATTAAGCAGTCTTGAGTAAACAGGCTCGTATAAACATTCATAACAATCATGGAATACAAAACAGTATATAAAATAGTTAAGTATCAGTAAACAGTATCATGTATATCAAAGATTATGATTCAAAAATCAACAACAGAATTCAATATAACACCGGGATGTACTAAACAATCACATCCTACCATAGCATCAAATACATGCGTCCAGCATGTGAACAATATCAAAAGTAAGTGTTTGTGATCTCAGTATCATTGTAGGACTCACAAAGAAAAATACATCTTTGAGATGACTCTCAGCCATATGCTATTACCACCGTGCGGCTTAAGGGCGACCCTATTAATGGTACTCCAACCTGTGGACATCACCTTAGATAAGAGTCGTAGTCATCGATTTATTTCATACGACTCAACAGAGTTGGCATGAACCACTAGCATGCAGCACCGAAATCAATACATGGAGATGGTCGCTTATCTACATGTACAGGAAATCACCAGCGGAGCACCGAGGTGTCCCTCCAGACATAGGATCCTCCAGAGCAACCCAACTTGTAAAGGAAGCACGTTCGCACAAAGGAGTAACTCAACCCAAATGACATGTCCCTTAGCTATCTAGCCAAAACTATGGATCCATTACCAGCTATGCCCACTAGACACCAAAAATCCCTAAGGACTAAGATTTCTGTAAGTAATAGTGCCTAGCGGCATATAAAGGTTAAATCTATAAATTCTTTCAACATCGGGATAACTAGGTTTGAAATTCTGATCTTGAAATCCTTTAGATAATGATCTGGTTGTCAATATAAATTTACATGTCTCTTAGTTAATTATCTCAAATTTATAAGTCTAGTTCTCACAAAACTTAGTGTTCGCACCTGATTTCGGTCGCACGACAAAGCACATGCAAAATGATGTGTGCCTCGGGATTGTTTGGAGTCGCCACTGCCTGATGAGGTGCAGGCAGACACCTGGGTGCCTAAGTTCTTCTACTAAGGCTTGATCTGCGGCTTGAGATTCTAAGCAAGTTCTCTGTTACTATCCGGGGAAGTCCGTAGACACCTCAGTCCGCCCCGTCGGTTGACAAGTCCCATAGGATTCCCTGGTTTGAGTCAACTTTGGTCTCTCACTCACCCAATTCCTATTCCAGCCTTCAATTTGGTTAAGTCTGGCGGGACTGCCAAAGTGTTGCGGGTCCCTTTACTTGATTTTATCTTTTTATTATTGAACAAAGTGAGTCTGATTGGGTGGGCCCCGTTGAAGGCCCACGGATCCCCTGGTGGGCCAAGTGTGGTCCACATGTTCCCTTGGTGGGTCTCAGTCTAAACCTTAGAGGCCCTTCAGGCTTTGGTTCAATGAATAAATTTTATTTAAATTTCAAGTTGGAGATTAAATTTGATTTCCATGCAAAAGTGAGTCTGGATTGACTTGCGAGCCTTTGGGTGGGCCCCACGATGGATGCCAAGTTTGTTGAGCTATCTTGCTTAATCCATGCCAAAATGGGCTGGGCTTTGGGCTTGGGGCCTTTTACCTGGGCTTGGGCTTGAAAGCCCAAGACTTCATGAGTTAGGGTTTGGGAACCCTAATCTTTGTTGGGTTCAATGGGCTAGGTGGGCCCGACAGGCCCTACCCGTGGTCTCAGCCAAACCATGCCTAAATCTAAGCATCATACTTCCCAAGTTGGGCTTTGGTGGGCCTCCAATGGTGTGGCCCACTCAATTGATTTATTTACTGATTTAAAGCAAGGTGGGTTAGTCGGGCCTGGTGGTCCCCGTTGGAAGGCCAACCAGAAATCAAATTGGACAGGGTCGGTCCACGGCCCATCCTGGGTTTCCGGGTGACCCGGGAACCCTACTGTTTCAATTGGTTTGATTGAAAATATCACAAAAATGCAACAACAGTCAAGAAAACGTCAAAATGGCATTCCTGCCATGTATCCGATCTTCCTGGTCGAATGCACATAATCTCTAAGATATCCGGCCATGAAGGTCGGCTACACACACAAGGCAGTGTATCCGACCTTCGAGGCCGGCTACACTGCAGCCTCAACTGATCCAACCTGAGTTGTCGGATCAGCTTGTAACTTTGCTTTTTTTGGATTTTTGTTGTGGGCTTGGGATCCTAGGTCTTATAGGGTGTTCCAGTGATTGTGTGGGCCCCTATGTGGGCCCACGGTGGTTCAGGAAGGTGGAAGACCACACTTTTGGTCTCCTATGGGGCTTCTACAACAAAGAAAGGAGAGGCATGAGGGCTATGAGCATTGGGGGAACATGGGTCGAAAGGAATCCCTGTTTTGGTCTTCCCACACTATAAAATCAGTAACCACACAAGCATAGATACGAACCATTAAAGAGCTTAAAGGACCACCTTCTATTGAAGTACATGTGTGTATGTGCATTTGCCATGCTTAACCAAGATGAGTTGAAGATCATGATGCTCATGCGAAAACAGCAAACAGGGGATGTTCATATGATCATAAAACCATGACGTATAGGCTCTAAATGGTGATGAACAATGGGTGGCCTCATGCATACACAAGAACTAAAGAAATCTAGGATACCTCATAAAGAAATCCAGCATGCATCACAAACTAAAGGAATCTAGCACATAAGAAAGTAACCTAACATGCATGATCATACAAGTGCAACTAAAAGAAAATCCTTCACATGCCGGAGCCTCAGAAACACCTAAAGAAGGGTGGAGAATGGGGATTACAATGGGGATACAAAAGATCTTCAAGCATGAGGGAACATGCTCCCTCCTCAAATCAACGATGAAATTATAAAACACTAGCTTAAAATGATCTAGTGTGACATGACACAACCTTTCACCCTCTCGTGAGTTGCACGCGTACCTCCACTTACCCTCTTAGAAACTTTTATGCCATACAAAGGGGAGCAAAACACATACCAACCGCTTAAAAAATTGACTTGAAGGATATGAGAAACCAATCTTAGTAAACATCATGGAATGCATCCAATCTCACATATGTAATATAAAAGACCATGGGGAACAATACCTTGGGGTCTTGTGACCTTCTTGAGGTGTGTTCACCCTTTCTTGAAGCTTGAACACTGCTGGAACACCACCTTCAAGGCACCACCAGCAGCTCTTTTGAGTTGCTTCTTAGGTGAAGATGAAGAAGGCAAAGAGAGAAGAGGGTTTTGGGAGAGATGGAGAAGAAAGGTCTTGGGGGAGATGGGGGATCAAGACAAAATGAGCCCAACCTTCTCTACGTATGGTGCTCGGGGCTTTTTATAGTGTAGATGATGCATGGGGTGACATGATATGCATGCATGCATGGGGAACAACCATCATGGGAGAGAGAGAGAGAGAGAGAGAGAGAGAGTTGCATGCATGGATGATGCATGGGTGGTCATGGGGGGAGAGAGAGAGAGGGATGTATGGATGATGGTGAGGATGCCCATGTGGGAGAGAGAGAGAGAGAGAGAGAGAGAGAGAGAGAGAGATGCATGCATGGATGATGCCCATGCATGCCCATGGGGGACATCAATCATGAGGAAATCTTGATATTTGTGGATTGGTCCCTGATACTTTGGATATTTACAGATTTAGTCCCTGATACTTTTGGACATTTACAGATTTAGTTCTTGATACTTTGGATATTTACAAATTTAGTCCCTGATACTTTTGGATATTTACAGATTGGTCCCTGAGATATTTTCTCAAGTCTGGATATTTATGGATCTAGTCCCTGATACCCTTGGATATCTGCAGCTTTACCCTTGAGATATTTTTCATTGATTTGGGTAATTACAGATTTAATCCCTGGGACCTTTTTGCTCAGCTGCTTGCCACATGTGCAAACTTTTGCCACGTGTGCAGTTTTCTAGCACTGCCGTCCTAGAACTTCAACTGCTTACATCTTCTTCATCCAGACTCCGATTTGGGCAAACTCAGTTGCGTTAGAACCGTATCGGAGTCCTCTATCCACTGGGATAAGATTAAGTAGTTGATTCGGGTCCTCCTCAAGTTTGACCAGCTCATAGATCCTTCATCCGGACTCCGATTCCAGCAAACTCAGTTGCGTTGGAACCGTGTCAGGATTCTCTATCCACTGAGATAAAGCAAGGTGACCAATTATCACTTGATCAAAAGTCAACTTTTCACCCCTTAGGGTTTGACTTTTTGTCTAGGGTTTGCATTTCCGGCACTTCCGAGGGTGCAAAAATGAGGTGCTTACACTTAGGTTTTCTTATCTCTTACAAAACTTGGCAACTAATACCCTAAATACCTCCCTTTTTTTATTTTTCTGTAAAATAGATATTTTGTAATTTATTTTGGTCTTAAAACATCTTAATTATTGGTTAAAAACAGTTTAGAATTGAATCAGAGATTAAATATACGAAAAATTGCATTTTCTTGTTAGAGCACTCAGGATTGCCTCGATGGTCTAGGGTTAGCGGTAGTTCAAAACAGAGCGTCGACTACCTATCGATAAGCGGTCTACGTCGATTAAAAATTTTCAACGAGCACCTAGAAGCGCCAAGGATTGCTGAGCATAGTGAGCTCGGCGGTCTCCCAAAAACATCTAAACAGTGTTCCGAAATCCGATTTTTCCAATTCAAAGTGATTCTAACATACATAGAAGTTTGATATCAAATTAAATACATATTTCTACAACATAAAAACATGCAATAGAGAGTAAACACAACAAGAGCATGAAACGATCATGAAAACAGTGCTGCCTACCTCTTACAGTCATTCCCTCTTCTTCTCTTCTAAGAAATACTATTCACAGACGCAAGACACTCTCCAGATGGTGAAGAACACAAGACCAAAGTCCTTCCTTTCTCCTTCTTCTTTTTCTTCTTCGGTCGCTCTCAGTTGTTCTCTCTTGCAACTGAAGGATACGAATATGATTAGAATACTCTTTGTATTCTATTAGGTTATTTCAACTTATTTGTATACCTTCTATCCCACGCAACTCACGCACAACAAACTCAATGCACATTGCCCAATCATATCACATCAAATTTAGAATATTAATCATACCTCGATACCTCACGATCAGATGGTTAGATCTACACCCAACTCTGGATCTCCACTAATTACGATATCACCTGCATCAATAAATTATTTCCATCGATTAAAACCATTAATAATATTAATTATTAACTTACTTTTATATTTAGGAAAATTCGGGGTCTTACAATACCAAGGGGTAATTTAGGTATATACGTGTGGTACTTAGGCAATACCAAGGGTATACTTGTGAGGTACCTTAGGCGATACAAGTAGGGTACCTTAGACAAATATATGGGGTACCTTAGGGATAAATGAGGGTACTTTAATTAATACTTAGGTGGTACCTTGGGCTATACATTGGTGTACTTTAGATATACTTTGGTGGTACCTTGGGGTAATACTTGGGTATACCTTAGATATACTTAGGTGGTACCTTGGGTAATACTTTGGTGTACTTTGGGTACAGTTAGGAGATATTTTAAGTACACTTGATTCTAATTTTTCAGAATTTGATTTCCAATTCACTAAAACTAATTGGAGAGTATCTTAGACAATTGAAATTTGAGAAATAACATTAACTAAGCTTACCTTAATAACCCTCATAAAGTTCAATTTGATTTCCTTAAATCCTCAAGTATAATCCACATCTACCTCATCTCACTACAAAAAAAGGGCTTTTTGCGTCAAATATTTCACGACAGCTAATAAGGTGGTCGCGAAAGGGATTAAATTGCGACGGGCCCGCGACGTTCGCCGCGGATTGTAGTCGCCTTTTCTATTTGCACGACGGCGCTCTGCTTTTGATATCTTTTAACATTTTTTTCTTTCGCACGCAAGTCATTCTCCCTCTCCCGCGCGCGCATCTTCACGTTTACTTGCAACTAACAGCACAACATCAAGCCCTAATCAGGGCTCTGCGCATGCCATTAGTTACTTTGAAGAAGTATTCCAATCGACCCTGGTTACGCTGTTGGAGAACTCAGTCAACACTCTAATCTGCCAGTAACGATCCTATTAGGCGGCACTGAAGTCTGCCGTTGTGGACCCTTTGTTCTATTGGGAACACAATCACTTTTGTAATCTGCTAGTGTCGACCTTGATTGTGCTGTTGCATATTACGGGTTCTCTACTTCTCTTTCGAGTAGCAATCCAATCCAATCTTCTTCAACCAGGTAAATACCTCTTCATTGTTCTTCTTATTTTTCATTTATTTATCCGATCTGATTGCATTGCTTATTCAAAGCTATAAGGGTTTTTTTCAATCCCACTTGTATCATATGCCTCTCCTCCATCCTCCTGTTATTTAGATCGATTTTCTTTTTCCGTTTTTGTTTTAAACTCTTTTCATGTTTTTCCAACTCCCTGCACATAGCCGATGAAAGATTTGAAGATTTTTCAAGCAATTTCATTGATCGATACCAACCCATAAATATCCAGCAATGAATTCCGAGCAGGCGTGAACATTGAACAAACAAGAGAAGGGATGCGGATTAAATCTCATGTTAAAGATTTTTTGTTTAACTTCCAATTTTAATTTTCTGTTTCACTTCCAATTTTCTGTTTTAATTTTCTGTATAGGTATCTTGTTTAACTTCCAATTTTAATTTTCTGTTTTAGCCCCAATTTGCTGTTTTAATTTTTTGTATAGGTATCTTGAACAGACAGGAGTGAACATTGAACAAACAAGGGAAAGAACTCCCTTTTAATTTTCTGTTTCACTTCCAATTTTGCTGAAACACAGGTTCCTCTATAGGTATCTTGTTATAGGTGTAATGCTGCTAAGCTTAAATACGTTGAATACTTTGTTTCATGTTAAAGATTTTTTCTTTGTTCCAATTGAGGCTGTCAAAGGAACTTAGCAATAGCTTTCCGGAATACTTTGCTAAGATTAAATCTCATTGTTTTTGGGCTTCCAAAACCAGAACCTCCCTTACAAATAGTAACATCTTCATTTTGTTGTATAATTTTAATCTATTCCAGAGTTGTTTTTATCTTAATCAACTCTGGAATATAGTTGATTAAACTATAAGGCCATGTGCAGGGTTTTACTCTTGGTACTACGTCTTGTAGGATTATGGAGTATTATAATCTGGAATTTGCATTTCTTAGCTACTGATTTTCCCCAATTGTTGTTTCCATTTTATTGACAAAGCTGGTAACACAAGTAGCAAGTTTTAATTACGGATCACCTGGTGTTTCTTGTTTGATTATGATCTTGCAATGGATTATAAGAGCCTCACCAGCAGGTTGTTTTTTGGGAATGTGAGAACTTGTACTCACTGATTCATGGTCTTTTCACAGCTAAGAGAATGATAATGGTATAGTATCCATGTGTGATCTGTGCTAATACTGGAGACATCAGAAGTTCAACCCCTCAGAGCTGAAATTTTAGTCTGAACAATAAGAAATTTAAGTAGGTTAATAAGCATTTTTCTTAGCTTGATGATGCTTTGAACTAGGGAAGAGTGATGTAATAACATATCCTTGTCGACAATATGACTGTTGCTGGTTTAAACTGAATTCTAAATTGCTTTCCCATAGTACAATATTTTATAGAAGTCCAGTTTACATGATTTAATCTCCGTCAGAAGATTTCTCTTACCTGAAACTCAATCATGCTCGTTTCACTCACGCCTCCAAATCTGTGAATGGTTCAGGCTGAACCTAAATCTGTGTTGGACTTGAACCCAATCTCGTCTAAGTTTAGGTTGTATTCTATTTTTCCCATTTAGAATAGAAAAGCAATGGCTATTGTTTAAGAAAACAACTTATTCTATGGACTCAAAATTCTACACTTGGCTGAAAACACAAATATTTCTTGTAAATGTAATGAGTTTGTAAATGATAGAAATAGAAAGGATGAGCAATTCTAATTTTTTTTTTATTCTTTTCATATTCATTTTAATAACTGATATGTTTATTTTATGAATGTGACACTGATAGGCCGTGACCTTGACTCAGATTTCTCCATTATTCTACTTTGATATTTCTATGCACCCAATGGTATATGTGTTTTGATCATCCAATGCCCAGTTTTTGGTTATGGCAGACCTTAGACCAATTAATTGCCAATGTGTCAAGGATTTGGACTCTTAAGAGAGAGAAACCCACAGCAATACCATATATGAACTAGAGAGAAACCCACAGCAATGCCATATATGAACTAGAGAGAAACCCACAGCTTAATATATTTACTGACATTCCAAGTAAAAGAGAAACTATAAAGCATGAATATATGAACATGTCTTAGACTAGTATTGAAGACTCAACTCATCTATGACTTTGTAAATGGCTTTGATTCTTGGATTGGAATCCAATTTTAAACATTCTTGTAATCTGATTTTAACTGTCTTGAACATCATCTCCATGATAGGCATAAATATCTTTTATACATAGGAAATTTCAGAAGTTTTGTCCTTGAAATTCTGATTCTCATTTTAACTAAAAATAATTTTATTTAAAATTTTCCTTTATAAGATTATGGTTTTCCAAAACTTTGCTTTAAATGTCAAGAAATTTATGTTGCTTGTTTGACCAACAGTACTTCTAAAAGAAAGTAGCCTTGTTGCCCACTTAGATTACTGGTACTGACAGAGGAACCAACTTTGTCCATGGTTTCACCAGATCTAGGAAGTCAAATTAGACTTTGAGAAAGTACATAGAAGCAAGTGCCCAAAGGGGTACATTTACAAGTTAGAAGGCATAAATATCCCTGGTTGAATAGGTTTAAATACAGGGGATCAACACTTGATAGTAGATTATTATCCCCTGAGCATGAATGCATCCCCATAGTTAAGTGAGTCCAAGCTATTGAGTGTCTAGCTTTAGGAGCCAATCAAGTAAGAGAACCAATTAAAAGGGAAGGGAAAGCAATTAAACATTCAAGAGAACCATATATTTACACCATTTGCGATTCCCTCTCTTTGTGATGGGAGGCATCGTGAAAGCAAAATATGGGCAGAAAAGCAAACACAAACAAGAAACATGAGACATTAATTTACAACTTTTCATCTAAGGCTTTAAAAGTTGACTTCTTTTTTGCTAGAGATATTTTTTGCTCAACTTCAAGGGAGACCACAACTAAGCTTCATTGACAAGCTCATGAAGCTTTCTCTCTAACACTTCCAAGCAGATCTGCCCCATCAAGTGATAGGACCTCAGATCTGATAACTGTTCTATTTGCATTTTATTACAATGATTCAAGTTAAATGTTGTATTTTTAGAATATGAAAATATTTATATTTACTTATTTCTTTGGATTGTTAAATGATTGAAACGTCAACAATATTTTCTTTCCTTTAGTATTGTGTTGCTTAGATAAAACTAGGTTGCCTTATAATCTTTTCTTTGTTAAAAGTTGTTTCACTTTATCTTTTTTTTCTTATTATAAGTTCTAAAAATATGAATGTATACATTTGATAATGGTAATAAAAGTCACTTGAATTGTTAGTTGAAATAAGGAGTGAGGATTATTTGCAACCAAATCAACAAAGAAGTGAGAGCTTTGAGGAACAACATACTCTCCTATGGATAAGTCTTGGATGAGGTATATAACTATTAAATTTTATTTGGTTTAGACTCTTTTATTTTGTATATGTCTTATTGATATACTAATATAATTCTTATTTTCTAGCTTAAATAGGGCAACCAATGAATTCCTTGATGGTGTTCAGGGTTTTCTTCAGTTTGCATTTGATCATAGAACCAATATTGGGGAACAATTGAAGTGTCCGTGTCCCAAATGCAATAATGTGTTATGGCATCATCGAAATACAGTAGAAGACCACATTTTGAGGCTTGGATTTGCTAAAAATTATAGGACATGGTATCATCATGGAGAAGATATTTTACAGTTAGCAGTGTCTACTAACAATTTGGGGAATAATGAGCCTAGTGTGACAAGAGATGATGGTATTAGAGACTTAGTACATGATATTTTTGGGAATCAGAACTTGCATGAATTGCCAAGTGGTTTTGGAAACCAAAACTCAAATGAAGAGTCAAGTGGTGTTGGGAACCAAAACTTGGAAGGGCAAGAACCTGAACACCAGCACAATGAACATACTAATAATTTCTCCAAATTAATGAATGAATATGAGCAAGAATTATACCCAGGGTGTAAGACGCAGACTGTGTTGTCATTTATTTTGATGCTTTTTCATATAAAGTGCTTAAATTCATGGAGTAACAAGTCTATGACCCAGTTGCTTGAGTTGTTGAAAATTTCATTTCCTGAGGAATCAAAATTACCTGGGAGCCATTACCAAGCCAAAAAGATTATTGAAGAGTTGGGTCTGAGATATGAAAAGATTGATGCTTGCCCTAAAGACTGCATGTTGTTCTGGAAAGAGCCTGACAAAAAGAAGGAGAATTGTGATATATGTGGCACTTCAAGGTATAAGAATGTTAAAGATCGATCGGAAGGTGAGAAAAAAATTCCAGCCAAGGTTTTACGTTATTTCCCACTAAAACCAAGGCTCCAAAGGATGTTTATGTCATCAAAAATAGCTTCTGACATGCGATGGCATGATGAGGGACGTACCAAGGATGGTTTGTTAAGGCATCCGGCGGACTCAAAGGCTTGGAAGTCATTTGATATCAATCACCCATCTTTTGCTGTGGAGACCCGTAATGTTAGGTTGGGTTTAGCAAGTGATGGATTCAATCCATTTCGGTCAATGAATACCACATATAGTATATGGCCAGTGGTTTTGATTCCATAAAATTTGCCACCATGGATGTGCATGAAGCAACGCAACATGATATTGTCTTCACTTATACCGGGTCCAAAAAGTCCTGGACAAAGCATTGATGTTTACCTGAAACCTTTAATAGAAGAGCTGAAAGAGTTATGGGAAACTGGAGTGCCAACATTTGATCAGTCAAGGAATGAAACTTTTCAAATGCGTGCAGCTTTGCTTTGTACAATCAGTGATTTTCCAGCATATGCTATGCTATCCGGATGGAGCACAAAAGGAAGGCATGCATGCCCTAATTGCAATGATAACACATGTAGCTTATACTTGAAAAAGGGAAGGAAATTCTGTTACATGGGACATCGGCGTTTTTTGCCAGTTGATCACAAGTATAGATTTGATGGAAAGTCATTTGATGGCACAATTGAAACTAGATCTGCACCTGTTCCATTGTCTAGGATTGATGTGTTAGGGCGACTAGAGAGGATAACATTTGCAGAAACAAATGAGGAAAATGGAAGGAAAAGAGCACGATTGAATGATGGTGAGGATAGCCGTTGTAATTGGAAGAAAAAAAGCATATTCTTTGAATTGGATTACTAGAAACACAATTTGGTAAGACATAATCTTGATGTCATGCATATTGAGAAAAATATATGTGATAATGTTCTTGGCTCTTTGTTGAATTTGGAAAAGAAATCGAAGGATACTTTAAGTGCTCGTCGAGACTTACAAAACTTGGGTTTAAGAAAAGAACTTCATCCAAGAGTAGATTTGGAAAGAAAAAAAGTGTATATGCCAGCTGCATGCTTCACACTAGATAAGAACGAAAGAACATTATTTTGTAAAGTTTTGAATAGCATAAAGGTTCCTGATGGGTACTCTTCCAATATTGCCAAGTGTGTTAATGTCAAAGAATGCAAGATCCTAGGTTTGAAGAGTCATGATTGTCACGTATTAATGCATCAATTTCTTCCATTGGCTATACGCAAATCGTTGCCGAAGAATGTTTGCTCAGTCATAATTGAGTTGTGCAATTTCTTTCGTAAAATATGCTTGAAAGTTCTTCGAGAGGAGGATTTGGAAGAACTTAATGACCATATTGTACACACTCTTTGTCGGTTGGAGATGATATTTCCACCAGCATTCTTTGATATTATGGAGCATTTACCAATTCATTTAGCATCAGAGGCACTATTAGGTGGACCTGTCCAATACCGTTGGATGTATCCCATTGAGAGGTATGTGTAATAACTTAATTGTGGGTTAATATTATGATATAAAATATTGCTTTACTTGAATATCTTTTTGTTTTGGCACATAGGTTCTTGTTCACATTGAAATCATGCGTTAGTAATAAGGCACAGCCGGAAGGATCTATAGCTGAGGCTTATTTAGCAAATGAGTGTGTCACATTTTGTTCAAGATATTTACGTGGTATTGAAACGAGGATCAACCGACCAGCAAGGAATAATGATGAAAGTGTGATAGGAGGAGTTCGGGCTTGCGAATCTAATCCTTTAGAGTTATATCAAGCACATCGGTATTTGTTGTTCAACTCTGATAGTGTCGCAAGCTATATAGAGTAAGGCTTTCTTTTTTTATGGGTACATTTTCAATATCATTATGTTCATATGTTTTACGTATTATAGGTGTCTCAAGCTATCCATGGTAAGGCTTTCTATATAATAAGTTGCTTTCATACTTTTGTTGCATTATAGGCAACATAAGAGAGTTTTGAGGATGTTGCATCGCAACAAAAATGAACATGAAAGGCACAGACTGCATAATGATCAGTTTGTGGATTGGTTTAAGGAACATGTAAGTAAGGATTATTTAAGAAAACTTCATATTTTGAGTTGCATTATTGTATATATCTCAATCTTTTTTCCATTTTCTAGGTTGAAAGACTACATAGAGTTGGAGATGTGGTGCCAGATGAAATTACATGGCTTGCCCAAGGTCCAAACTCAATCGTAAAACGATTTAGTGGCTACATAATAAATGGATATAGATTTCGCACCAAAAATCGAGAGAAAAGAGGAATTTGTCAAAATAGTGGTGTTGCAATGGTTGCAATGACTACGAGCTACTCAAGCGCCAAAGATAAAAGGCCTATTGAAGGAAGTGTAACATATTATGGGTGCCTAACCGATATAGTTGAGTTGTCCTATTCTGATCACCTCAAGTATGTTATGTTCAAGTGCGATTGGGTTGACGATAGGAATCCGAGCACTGGAACAAAAATTGATCAACTTGGATTTACAATCGTAAACCTTAACCGTAAGTTACCAACTCATCATAAAACAAATGAGCCATACGTGTTAGCATCCCAAGTTGTGCAAGTTTTTTACATACAAGATCCTACGGAACCTAATAGGCATGTTGTCTGCAAGACCAAACCAAGAGATTTGTATGATATGAATGAGGATTGTGTTGGTGGTGATGGTATGTTTTGGGAGAGCGAACCTTTTGTGCACAAACACATGGATAATACAGACCTACTTGATGATGACAATATTGATTGTGTAAGGCCAAATGTGCGTGGAAGAACTGTTGATGCACCTCCTGATTTGCTGAATGATTACAATGCCATTGATGATGGAATTGAATCATATTCTAGTGATGAAATGGAAGAGATTGACTAATCGATGTGATTCACCATACAACTAATAGAAGTGTTTATTGGTAACTCCTTATGCACGTAAACATATCTTTATCACACTCGTAAAAATATAGTTTTTTACATGTTTTTGCTTCACATATTATGTAATGCATTCAAATATTGTTTGTCAATTTCTTTAATTTAAACACTTTGCTTTGAATAGATGGACACACAAGAGGGCTCTTCTACACCTGCTCCCCTAAAAAAGAGAGGAAGAGGTCGAACAACATGCCAAGGATTACAGCCTTTGCCTTATGGGCAAAAGTATGTAGTCGACACCACTAGTCATGGTGATTTTGTAGGACCTAATGCTTCAAAGTTACAAAGCCATATTGGTATCGTGGCAAGAGATGGAACCATTTTACCTTTAGATGCCGTTGAATGGTCCGATATCAATGATGATGATAAGAATCGTGCTTTACAGGCAGTGTTGGTAAAATTATTAAAAAAAATATAATTTATAATTTTCATTAGAATTGTCAGTATTTTTACAGAATAATTGAATTTTTAATGTTTTATAGGTGTTATTTGCAATTGATCCAATTTCCCATCACCTTGTGATGAGGTCTCTTCAAAAGAAATGGAGGGACAACAAATGTAGATTAAAGAAACGCTATTATGAAGGATTGATTGAGGAAGGACATGGATATGTTCCTTGCCCACCTAATGTTGTGCCTAGGCAATGGTATGTACTTATTGACTATTGGAGCTCAAATGACAGTAAGGTTAGTACATGATCGTGTTTACTCTTCTGTAGTTATATTTTATTTAACCAATATTATTGTTATATCTATTTGATTCACAAATTTTTAATATAGAAAAAATGCGAGAGAGGCAAGGCAAATCGGAGCAAGCAAATGATGCCGCATACTTCTGGTTCAAAGAGCTTTGTAAGGGTTGTTTCTGAAATGGTAATATCCCAATAGTTCACAATTTTTCTATTTTTGATCTCTATTTCATCATGTTCTTATATTTTCATAGTTTCGTTTAACATATGTAGCAAGCAAACAACCCTAGCAATGTTCCACCTTCTCGAAAGGACATCTTTGTGAAGACACATCGTCATAAAGATGGCACACCAGTTGATGCAATGGCTGTTGTGAAGATAGTAAGTTGTAGATAATACCATAGGTTTAAAATTCTATCAATTGAGTAAGACTAGTAAATTAATTTTTAATTTCTATTAATGATTTTACAGCATGAAATGGAAGAGATCCAAGAGCAAGCACCTGAGAATTATGAAGACTGTATTGGCCCAAACGATATCTATGCTAGAGTGATGGGACGTGAGAGGCATGGACGAGTTCGTTGTTCTGGCATAAGTGTGACCCCCACTCAACTATGGGGGTCGACTTCAAGCAGCTCTAGAGCCTCGTATAGGAATTCAGAAATGGACAGGTTGCAAGAGGAAGTAACTACCTTGAAAGATAAACTAGCTGCCATGGAGAAAATGCTTGAACAGCACTTTACAAGGCAGGTAAGGCATGATAAGTAGTTGTTTGTGCATTTTTCATGTCTCAAAACCCAATTTAAAGCATCACTAATTACAAACATATGCAGGATGTTGGGAGCAACCTTCAATCCAAATCTCCTGAGAACCAACAACAATTATCAAGGGATCAGGATAACTAATGATGCATTCATAAGGTAGGTAATGACTGCTCCTATCCTTCCTAGTCTTGAGTGTATTTTTATTCTTTTTAATGTGAAAATCAGCTTAATGTGTACATATTCAGAGGTTTTGAATGTAGATGTTTATAATTTTTGGAGTTACTTCTGTAGATGTCATGCCATAGGGTGAAATGGACAGAACCAGAAATTCACTGTTGGAATAGATGTTTATAACTTTTGGAGTTACTCCTGTGGGGATTTTGTCCTGTTGGTGTGGAATAGATGCTTTTGGAATGTGTAGATTAGGGATAACGTCATATTTGGTCTTTCAAATTTGAAAGAAAATAGTTTTTGGACCTGCTTTGCTTCTTCTCAATGCTTTACAGCCTTTAATAATTTTCAGTCTGGCTAATGAAAGAGTTAATAATTTATGATTAAAGAAATAAATTAGAAGCTTCTTCTTATTTCGCTCTCCATTTCAATAACCTGGGGAGCAGAAAAGAATATACGATAACAGGGATCAGTTCAGAAAAGTTACATGTTTTGATCATCAGCTTAATTAAAGGGGGAAATAGAAAAGAATATAGGATAACAGGGAAGTTCAGATGAGACATAAATCCATGAAGAAATGCCCAAGCCAAACCACTGGATACATAAGTCATAACTGGAAACCAGAAGATAAATAAAAGTTCAGACCATCAATCAGCCTTTGACCAAGTCAAGCCAAGTTAGCACACAATATTTTGTGCAAAATAAAAATTCCAAACTGAGCTGAGTAAACATGCTGGTTGGGCAGGCAGGTTCAAGTATTGCTACTTCTAGTCATTATTTTGCTTCAGAAAGTAGTGAGTTGAGTTTAAAATTTTATAGAGTTCATATGTGCTTTTATTAGGGGACTCATAAGGGAATGGTGAACAAGTTTGCATCGTTTAGAAAACGTTAGATTAAAAATTAAGTTGATATTTTCCTCTCTTTTTTGCAACCTGGTAAGTTACATGTTTTGATCATCAGCTTAATTAAAGGGGGAAATAGGATCAATCTTCATATAAATTAAACATAGAGTTTCATATTCTGTCTGGGGAGTATGCCAACTGGATTGTTATAACTTAGTCTAAATTTTGTTTTCTGCATTTTTGTCATCTTCTGGCATATTCTATGATTAAATTTTTCTGGGGTTTCTTGTATTTCTTTAATTTTTATTCATATATCAGTAATTTTAGGTGTAAGCAGCATTTCAGCAGATCTAGAGTATTAGAAACTAGTGTTCAATATTCCATGACAGGCTGGAAGCATTTTTTGAATGGTCTATCCGGGACAGGGGATGTTAAAAATTGTAAAGCAGGTCACATTCAACAAACATGGATTGTAATGTTGAACTGTAACCCATGGGTTGGATGTGGTGATGTAAAGGTCTATTGGGATGTGGTGTTACTGTCTTTTTTTTTCTTTTCTCTTGGGCTTCATTCTCTGTAGTTGACCTTGTACATTATTTACCCCATTTTTTTTATAACAGAACTCTTCAAAAAAATTAAAAAAAAATGTTGGACTATAAGCTGGTGTAGTCCCACCAAATCAGGGTGCTAGGACAGGTGGAATAGCAAGTATTTTATGAGAGAAACAGTAAGATTTACTGGTCTTGTTGAGATGCATTGCTGATATGTAACAGTATGCTGCTTATGTCTGTAAGAACAGGGAGAAACAGCCTAAGTTACTGTTTTTTTTCCTTTTTCTATAGCAATATACCTAGGCGATGCATAAGAGAGTATACAACCTTCAGATTTGCTGAGCTTTTCATATGTCAGTAAAATTTACTGGTCTTGTTGAGATGCATTGCGAATATGTACTAGTATGCTGCTTATTTTTGTAAGATCATGGAGAAACAGCCTAAGTTACTATTTTTCTTTTTTCTTGAAAGTGGAAATGATGTTAAATTCTACCTGATTGGTACAAGCCTTCACCTTGCCATTGTTTCTTTTAAAACAAGCTACCCGATATTTGAAAGTGCAGTATTTAAGAAAACGTGGAAATAACTTAGATCAATTATTCAGATAGGTGAAAATATTGCAGAAATATTAACTTAGGCTGTTTCTCCATGTTTAAGCTTGAAAATTTGTATATAGGCTTGCATATATTGTTTGAAAAGGTGCACTAGAATTGGACTCAAGCCCATTCAAATTTGACACTAGCTCAAAGCAGCGTCTCACCTGGTGGTGTACCTTATTTATGTTTGTTGAACAATTTATTGACAAATGATGTGATTTGGACACCCATTTTTTTCTTATATTTTTTTGTAGTGGTGGTGGTTGTTTTTTTTTTTTTTGGGGGGGGTGGGGGCGTTGTGTGTGTGTGGAGGAAAGGGAGGTGTGGGGGGCTTGTGGGGTTGGGTGGGGATGCAGAGAGTTGTTGAGAGGGTCATTAAAGCTAAAAGCAGGTGGGGGAGGAAGGTAAAGGGGTCTTTACTACCTTTTATTTGGAACTCTTTGAAAAAAATTATCCCTGGCATCATAACAATTTATAGATTGAGGGCTGCACTGGACTGGGCCCAGCTAGGCCTTCATAGAAGCTGTAGCGATTGGTCACCTAAAATCTGGCTATTGCCACTGCTAATTATTGTTTTTGGGATTGTCTTATTAAACGGCCGACACTTTCTTTTTACCCCTTTTAAAGCATAACTTTCTCTTAAGAGGCAAATTTGCTGAAGGCCAACCTTGGGTACATCTTTTCTCTAGCCATTCTAAAAAGAATACAAATGGTGTTCATTACCATCCTAAATAACCAAAGGTATTATTATGTGCTTCTTGTTATTTTCATTTTTCTCATGTTTCATGTCTCAAAATTTTTTTGGCAGAAATTTATTTGAAGTTTTATCAAGCAACTAATTAAAGTATATTTTGTCTTTTGTGTTTCTTTTGTAGGCCTTTAGCTTTAGCAATACAAGTGCAGAGGAGCTCTTGGCGAGAGAACAAACAGTGATATTTGTGTAAATGACAATTATAATGTATATGCATGGTTCAAAGACATTGAAATTTGTTTAATTGTGTACTTCGAGTTTATAATTTTGAGAGATTTTAATTTCTTTTAGTTTGAAAACAAGTAATTTGAATGTTTTGTGTCATTTTCCTAATAAAATTATATATTTGGATGTTTTAACCATCTTAAGTTATGCTTCACAATTCTTTTTTTATTGCAAATCAGGTTAGATTGTAATTACCAAAAAAAAAAAGGGATTATTTGGACACAGTAACTTTGTATTTTTAGCGGCAGCCTTATTCCGTCGCAAATTTAATGTCATCAAAAGTGCAAATTTTTAGTGGCAACTTTCGCGACAATTGCCTTCTGTCGCCAAAAGTTTTTCAGTAACTATTAGCGGCGGCCTTACTTCGTCGCGAATTCAAATGTCTTCGTCGAAAATTCAAATGTGAACTTACAGTTACTAAGCTTTCGCGACAACAATGGTTGCCGCTGAAACTCTTAATATTAGTGGCAACCGTCGCTTATGTTGCCACAAATAGTATTCTCGACAGCCTTTTTTGCGACGACCACTGGTTGCCGCAAATTCTTTTTGGCGGCGGCTCATCTATTATTGGTGGCAACATTAGGATGCCACAAAAAATTGCATTTTCTTGTAGTGAGTGGATTGCTTGCACTTTGCTGTAACTTTCTTTGATTAATGACATTCAAAACCCAAAACGTTTGTTACTGATTTTTTTTTATTGTAATATAATATATAGTAAAAGATATATATATACAATAATTTTTTGCACTAAGTGCAATTACAATGTATATATACTATCCAAATACCTAAAATATATATACTAACTGCAAGTACAATGTATATATGTTATGAAGACCCTAAATATCTTTGCGACCATGTTTATAAGTCCCCTACAATGTTCTATCTGATCCGCAGATGTCCGAAACCTGTTCAAGCAGAGTTGGATATGGATACTGAAATTGGCGATGGTTGTCATAGTGATCTTCCAATGCTTTTGCTGTCTTGAAACTTTTATGATCAGGGCACTGCAGAGTGCAAACATCGAAATGGTTTCGAAGAAGAATTGTCCGGATTAGGTCGCGGCACATCCGTCATCTTTTCCGGATTAGAAGCAGTAGGTTTGAGTTTTAGAGGGAGGTTGGTTTGAGTTTGAAATAGGAAGAAGAGTGTTGTTCGATATATATAGGGGATAATCATTTACATACCTCGTGACGATGATAGTCATTTAAAAGTGGTATTTTTAATTCCGTTGATGTTCTTAAGAGAACAAGGGGTTTCACACGTATAACATAGGTAGGGATTTGTGGCTTGTAGGTTCGGGTGAGGAGGTCGAGTACGTCGGCCATGAAAATCAGTAGAAGAAGGTTTGCAACTGATGTTAATGTGAAGAAGAAGAGGATTTGCAGATATATATATAAAAGAAGAAAAAGAAGGAAGGAATAAAACATAATAAATGTGATTGTGTAGGAAGGAATAAAACAGAAATAAATGTGATTGTGTGGCATATTGTGCAACACTTAAAAAGTGTGTGGAATATTGTACATATATGCTTAAACGGCACTTTTTTAAAGTGTATATGAGTATGTCTAAATAATAACTAATATTAAATATAAATGAATATAAATATTAAGCTAGGCCTAATCAGTCTAACTCCTTTGCATAGATTTTACATGGCTTTTTTAACAACTTATTTTAACTTTTTACGTGGATTCTTAAGATTAATTTCTTATGACTTTTATTAGATTTTTATATTTCATTTTAAAAGTTTAGAGGTCTTAATAATTAGGGCCTTGGTATTCTCAAAAAAGTTTTTATAAATGTTTTAATATGGACCTAATTAAAAGTAATGTATTTTAAAAGTTTGTTTTTTTTTATTTTTTTACTGAAAGTCTTACATTAATAGAACATCACTGCATGCTGCCTCGCATCACTTGATCTCTAATAATTAGAAGAATCACTAAATTTTATATTGTTGGACACTGCATGCTGCCTCGCATCACTTGATCTCTAATAATTAGAAGAATCACTAAATTTTATATTGTTGGACAACGTGTCAAAATTTTATCCAAAAATTTGGGTAACTATTGCTTGGAGACGATGACAATGCATGAATATCAATAGAAAACAAAAAATTAAGTAATATGTACTCCAATTTGGGTGCGAAGAAATCGTCTTCTATATTCAATTTGGATATATAATTTTGAGTTTTTTGCTTGGTATTATATTTGGAGCTTTAGGATGTTACAATAACATTCCTTTTTCTTAAAGACATATTCGTTTACTATATTTCACCTTCTTTTTTTTTTTTAATTTTTAAGATATATTCGTGTACTATATTTGAAACAATATTTCAATTAAATATATAATTATCTTTCTATCATTTCATGCATTCACATGTTCATACAAGTACTTTAGTCATAAAGCTTAATTATATCACGCACATCGCGCGGCTTTTCCGCTAGTATAGTATAGATAGATTAAATGAAAAAAATTATTAATTATGAGACATATTAGATATTAAATTCTTGATAGTAAGCTTCTTCACTAATTATACGTAAAATTAATAATATACTGAAAATTTTTATAAAATTATCATTTAGTAGAGGTTTATAAATAAGGATGGTAAGGGTTTGGTTTAAACCAATAAATCGAATCAAACTACTTCTAATTAGTTCTAATTTAGTTGTTATTAATTTACCTATTTTTGAAAAGAACCCGTGTTTATTAAGTTTTTCATAGTATTTATTAAATGTTTAATATGTTAAATATTGTTGATCTAAGAATATTTTAAATTATAATAAAATAAAAAATTTAATTAATTAATTAAAATTAAAATTTAGAAATAAACGTAGATCTAACCCGTTCAATACCTGCTTTGGGTTCAGATTGTCAAATCTCAAACTCTTTAGTAAATGGGATGAACCTGATCCAGCCTATTTAGCCATCAACCAGATTACAACCCTGCCAAACCCAACCTAACCCTACTTATTGCCACCTCTTGTTCAAAATCCTCAAGCAAAACCTCCTTCTGTTGATTACCAACAGCAACTCTCTCAAAACCAACTAAAAACTTCTCCACTTCTCTCGATTTGTCTAAGGTGGCGTTTGGCCCAGCTAGTGCTTATGGGTGAGCACTTACGAAGAAGAGCTTTAACAAAAGGTATTATCCACAGTCATAAGAAGTTGACTATTCAAAACAAGAATGTGTTTGGTAAACCACCACTTAAAAGAGGATTGTGAGATGGTGGTCCTAGGATCCTCTGTGAAGCGGATCCTCTGTGAAACGCAATCCAACGGACCAAATTATTTTGGTCCGATCCTCTCTGTAGGGAGGTACCTTCGACTTATATTGGGGTACCTTAGGCTTAGAAGGGGGTACCTTAGTCTAATTTTGGTGACTGCATATAGCTTACCATGGGGGGTACCTTAGGCTTATATGGGAGTACCTTATACTTACATGAGGGCACCTCGGGCTTACAGTGGGGTGCCTTAAACTTATTTTGGAAGGTACCTACCACGATTTAGGGAGGTAGCTTCGGGTTATGGGTAGCTGAGGTACCTCGTATTTGACAGAAGTACTCCATTGTTAGGCCGAAGGTACATCCATGAAGATGATCGGGTACCCCCATGTTTGTTTGAGGTACCACAGTATTTGACAGAGGTACCCTATTGTTTGCCTGAGGTACCCCCATATTTGATAGCCTTCGTTTAATTTGATCCAACGTTTGGACCGTTGGATTGTGCTTCACAAAGGATCCGTTTCCTGAGATGTGGGATGGTGGCAGTGACTGCAACGGCGAGATATGGTAAAACCCTCTTTTTCATCTCTCTCTCTCTCTCTCTCTCTCTCTCTCTCTCTCTCTCTCTCTCTCTCTCTCTCTGGTTTCAGAAGGTAAGGGCAGCGGGATGGAACAGTTTGCCCTCATCCCTTTCTTCTTATCACTTCTCTCATTCTCTTCTCCCTCCATTAGAGCTCGTCCTCCTCCTGCAACTCTTACAAGCTTTGAAGAGTAGAAACAAACATATCAGTAACAGTATAAGCCCTCCAATGCTTTCTGCGATGATCGCGATCAGTACTTTCCGGCTTGGTTTGTGCTTCGAAGATGGAGGTAATTCGATCAGTGAAGAAGTGATTGAAGGAGGAAAGCTACCATTGCCGCCGCCACTACATGGCTTGTCAATTTGTTCACCGCAGAGACCTAAGTTGTTTGAGAACGATGACACATTGAATCGGACCAATGCTGGGGTTAATGGGATCTCGCCAGAGAGTTGATTATTCTTTTTTTTTTTTTGGTAGTGCAAAGAGTTGATTATTTGAAACGTTGAAGTATCTCAGACTGGTTTGATTGAGAGTCGGGATTTGTGACTTGCCCCTTTGTGCACTCTTTGATTCCTTCCCATTGGCAAAAATCGGTGCCTCAACGCCATGGGAGTGTGTTCGAAGGATCGATGGATGATTTTAGGGTTAGAAGCGCTTTTGCATCGTCTGATCTTGAGTGGGGAATAAAGGAACATGTTAATAAACAGAGAAACCAGAGAAGTTTTCTTTTGTTTGGGATTTCACTTCTCTCATTCTCTTCGTTTTGGTGGTCTAGGTTTTCTTTCGTCGGCCACTAGTTGTGGAGAAGTTTTCACAGCGAAGTTTTCGCGTTGAGCTCGATCAAGATACGAAAAGAGACAAACTTATCGTAATAGAGGAAGAAGAAGCTGCTCTCAAGAGCTTCTCCTTACGGGTCCCCTTCCTCTACTACTTACGGGTAATCACTTACCCATTTCACGTAACCAAACACTTTATTAGCTTAAAAAAGTCTTTAGTAAGCTATAAGAGGATTTAAGCACTTTAATAAGCAATCCCAAACGCAGCCTAAAAGAATTTCCAGATTTTAGATCTCTAACTTTTCTCATACGACTAATTCAAGAGTTTGATTACAAAAAGGATACATCCCATATTCCTACTCGACCAACAAGGAATCCAAGTAGGAATAGAAAGACTGATATCATCTACAATTGAGCCTGTAAATGGGCTCACTAGCCCGTCAATGCTTACAAAATAGGCACGCAACAGTTCTGTCATTTCTATCCCTTGCAAGGAATCCAAGTAAAAATAAAAAGACTGATATCATTGCTTACAAAATAGGCACGCAACAGTTCTGTCCTTTCTATCCCTTCGAAAATGAAAAGTGATTTTTTTTGTTAGAATTGGATTTTAGTGACACTTTTCCGAAATAATTTAGATTCAGTCAACAAATGCTTCTTGATTGAGAATTAGTGTTTTTTAACATAATTGAATATCAGTGTCATTTCACCATGTGTCCAAAAATATCTTCAAAAGATTTTGAAAACCTTTTTAGTTGAAGTTATTTCGGAAAATTTTTTTATGAATAGTAAAATGATATTGATTCCTAATTATTTTAAAAAAGTATCACTAATTCTAAATTAACAAAAATTTGGCGAGTGAATCTAAATTATTTAAAATAAGTATCACTAAAAACCAATTTTGCCCTATTTTTTTTCCTTTTTTCAGAAACTGTTGCAATGATTAGCTACAATTGAGCCCATTTATGAATTCAACTGTAGATGATGTCAATACTGAATAGAAACCAATTAAAATACATGCACAAGCACACATCCTCATTCGATCAATAGAAAAACCTACTTTTAATAAAAAAACATGATAACATGCTTCTCACCTCCATTATACCTACGCATATCCCACCAATCAAATTAAAGATAATTCAATAAAACGTGCTTACCTCATCTTATGATCTAGACATTGAATTGGTCTCAATATCCGGATTCGTCTCTTTCAGAACATTCCTTATTTAGATTTATATCGTGGATTAGAGCAAAAATCCTCAAAAAAATTCAGATTAAATTAATTAATTAATCTAGGTAAAATTTAAGGTATTACACTTTTGAGGTTATTTTTGGGATAAACTTTTTATGAACATTAAAATAACACTCATTCTCAATTATTTTAAAAAATATCACCATTTGTCAATTACCAAGAATTTATTGATTGAATCTAAATTAATTTGAAAAAAAATATCATTTAAAACCAATTTCTTTTTTTTTTATGGAAAATATTTCTATTCAAAGCATTAATGTCGTACAAATGTTCGACCACTAGCATCATTCAAAAGACTGAAATACAAAAAGGGAAGGGGAGTACGAATCCAAGTACATTGGTAGCTATCTATTGCATGATTTGCCAACAAATCAGCTACTTGATTTCCTTCTCTATATGTATGCTGAAATTTGATAGACCAAAAAGATGCACATAATTTCTTAATGCAGCCTACAATCTCATCAATGCACCATGGAACATCAGTTGTATGATTTGCCAACAACTGTATGAGGAAAAGAGAATCCCCTTCAAGAATAATGTGCCTGTAACCCAGCTCATATGCTAGCCGAAGACCTTCAAGGGCTGCTAAAGCCTCAGCTTGCAAGGCTGAAGATACTATGACTTTGTAGGAAAAGCCTCCAAGAAATTTTCCTAACCAGTCCCTACATACTCCACCTACTCCTATTCCAATGTTGATCTTCTATAAGCTCCGTCAAAATTTATTTTAACAAAGTGTATCTTAGGTGGGTCCATGCAACCTCCAAAGGAGGTGAGCATCCATTAGAAGAGTTAGCTTGAGAGTTTGAAGCTGAGAGTAACAACTGAGAATCATATTGTAGACACCTGATTTTTGCACCCCTAAAATGAAGAAAAATAAAAAGTCAAACTAAAAAGTCAAACCCTGAGGGGGTCAAAATTTGACTTTTTCATCTAAGCATATTTGGCCATCAAACTTCATCTCATTGAAAAGAGCATTTTGACATGGTTCTAACGCAATTGAGTTTGCTGGAATCGGAGTCCGGATAAAGAAGTTATGAGCCGGTCAAACTTTTAGGGAGCGAAAAGTTGACTTTTTGCTCGACCCCAAGTCAGCTGTCCAAAGTGATCCCAATGGATAGGTGGTTTCGATCTGATTCCAACGATACCAAATTTGCTGAAATCAGACACCAGACGAAGAAGTTATGGGCAGTGGAAGTTTTAAGAAAACTGCCCGTTTGGCAAAATAGCAGCAAAAAAGCAAAATGAATTAATAAAATAAATAAATAAACATTTAATAAAACATATCTTAATATTTTAACATTTAATAAAAAGTATATGAATATTTTAATAATATAATAATAAAGAATCTTAGATTTTTTAATAAAATATTGAGAAAATTGGATAAAAATATTTAATTAAATCAAATTTAATAAAAGATTTCAAACCCGGCATTTAAAAAATGTGCGCAACCACACTTGAAGTGCGGTTTGGTCTGAACCGCACTTCAAATGCGGTTTTGATCTTCTAGAAGGTGGACGCGTGTCCTGTATGGCGACAGCTGGCAGATTCGCACGTTTTTAATGCCAACCGCACTTAAAGTGTGATTTTTGCATTTTTAGTGTAATTTGGCAGGAACCACACTTGAAGTACGGTTGTGACCAAATCGCACTTAAAGTGCGGTTCCGGCCAATTTTTGCCTATAAAAGGGGGGACAGCCCCCCATTTGGAGCAAGCTGGTCCCCCCTGTCTCTTGCATGGTCCCCCTCTCTCCCTTTAACGTTTTCCACGTCCACACCCTGTTAGAACCCATTTAGCCTAGAAAAATCCCTATTTTGCCCTTGAATCACTACCCTCCACCCTTACCTTTCACCCTTTCAACTTGAAGCTAAGTAAACCCCTTTTCAATCCCATTTCGGAGAATCGACTGGAGTGCGGAAGCGCTGCCGAAATCATCGGAGAATCACTACACCTCAGAAACAAAAATGTAATAGCAAAAGGATGTTTCAGGTAACGTAATATTCAATATATTTCAAATTTGACTTCGTTTCTAAATTATGTTTATTTAATATTCATTTTATTATTTCCATCTCACCTATTTGCTCTTGTTGTGCATGGCATTTAATTCCTCACGGTGAGAGAGTGACTCTATATGAAGTAGTTGGGAAAGATTGCTTTTAACACTAAAAATAAGTCACTTTAATCTCCAAATTTAGCACTTTTAAGGAGGTACTTGTCCTCCTAAATCCTCACATGTACCCCCATGCTCTCTCCCTCTTTTCCCCTTCTTGGTGATGGCCAGGGATGGTTAAAAGAAAGCTTGTTCCTTAGGAGAATGCAAAAGAGAAGAAAAAAAGGCTTTTTGGGTCAAATGAAGTAAATGCACTACTGTGAAGGAACTGAGAACCCCAACAGAAGGTGCCGGACGTCCCAAGAACCCAGTCAAACTGATTCAGATCAAAATCGGCACAAAATTGCGAATTCAGGAGAAAACCGCACTTACAGAGCAGTTTGGGCAGAACTGCATAGTGAGTGCGGTCAAATTAAAAAAGTGGTTAAAAAGTTGATTTTTTCGGCCCGGTTGGACTTGACTCGACCCGAGCCGGCTTGAACCGACCTTTTGGATAATTTGGGCTATTTTAAGCCCATTTGTGGACTGTGGACCTAAATGGGCCCACCAAGGCATCCTGGGCCCACTTGTGAGGCCCACCTTTGATTGGCCCAAACCAGGCCCGTTTTCAACAAATGGGCCCAATGCCACTTGACCCTTGGCTAATGGGCCAAGTCCAAGCCCAATAAGCCCTTAATATTCCTAAATAATTTAACAAATAACCAAAAGGGTTATCCAATAACCCTACTGGGCCCAAGCCCAACCTTGGCAACCCACGGGTCTTCCAACAGGACCCGTATTCGACCCATCTCACCTAAATAAAAAGATAAAATAAAATAAAAAGGAGCCCACACCACTAGAGGGTCCCGCCAGACCAAACAAAGTGGCATGCTGGCCTAGGAAGGGTGAGACTGACTCAAAAATCAGGGAGACCCGAGGGACCTGTCAAACCGATGGGGTGGGCTGGGGTGTCTTCGGACTTCCCCGAACGTAACCGAGGACTTAGCTAGAACTCTGAAAAACTGCAGATCAGACTTAGACCTGGATAGGGCAATCACCGTGTCTGCCTGCACCTCTCAGGCAGTGGCGACTCCAAATGTCCCGAGGCACGCACTCCCACGTGCGCCCCGTGTGCGATCTAGTCATTTTTAGGTGCGCACACATATGATAATTCCTTATCAGCCTACATGTTGCATCCACAGATAGATTTCGTCCTTCAAAAATTGTTGTATTTCTAACTTTCCAAAGAGCCCATCCAAAACATGCAACAAAGCCCAAGAACTCCAATAAATCAAAAGAAGGGGAAGGAGGTTTCAATTTTAAAAGATTACCAAACCAATCCAAAAAGGAATGTTGAGGCCCGAAATGTTGCCACATGCCACCGATGCTTTTAAACCAAACTGCCCTACGAAAAGGGCAGTGCATCCATAAATGCTCCAATATCTCCTGTTGAACTCGACAGAAAGGGCATGTAGAATCAACCCCACCCAATCTTTGTGAAACAAATTCTGTTGTAGGTAGTCTTGCATTTAGACACTTCCATAAGAACATATGAATTCTGATTGGACACTTCAATTTCCATATAGTGCTCCAATTAATGTGTGGCACAAAATCATGTGAAGATAACAAAAACTTGTAAGCCGAGCCAACACTAAAAGAACCAGAAGAAGTAAAAATCCAGATACACTTATCCTTTTGTAGCATGGGGTTAATAAGAGTTGTTGTAATCCTTTGGACATCTTCCTCTGCCAGAAATTACAAAGGAGAGGGATATTCCAATTCAAGGTATTATTATGAAACAGTTCACTCACTTTGTTTAGAGAAAAGCTTTGAAGATTCCTTGATATGGAAAGTCTCTTCAATTTATCTCCAGCCTACGTGTCTTATAATATGCTTACCTCCCTTCTATTTGCAAGAATCCATGCACTACCCTTTTGTATCCATGATTTTAACTTATGCAACTGTTTCCAGACATAAGACTCAGTAGAATGTATATGACTTTGCATGAAGGATGAATCTGGAAAATACCTGTCTTTCATGATAGAAACCCAAATGCCTTCAAATTGGACTACCAGACGCCACACCAGCTTTAACATCAAAGCCTGGTTCATCAAGAAAGGACGGCGGATACCCAATCCACCTATGTTTTTGGATTGAGTTAACCGTTCCCAGCAAATCGTATGCAAAGCCTTGGATTCTTCGTTGGCCCTCCAAAAAATGGTTCTTGCATAGCTATCCATCTTGGACAACACTCCCATAGGCAGCATGAAAGAAGACATTAAATATAGAGGCTGGGAGTTTAATACAAAATTAATAAGAGTGAGCCTCCCCATTTGACATAATAGTTTAGTTTTCCAACCCTCGAGTTTGGTGGCCATTTTAGAAAGAATCTCTTGACATTCATGAAATAATGGCTTTTTATAGAAAGCTGGAACTTCTAAATACTTACCCATGGAATGAGAAGAGGGTATAGAAAACAACCTTTCGATACTTACCCTCCTTTGACTTGGTGTGTTGCGACTGAAATGAAGAGATGACTTTAATTTGTTGATGCACTGTCCTGATTCTTTGCAATAGGTCTGAATAATTCACCAAATTAAATGGGCTTCCTTTTCATTCATGAATCCATAGTGTAAGCACCTCATTTTTGCACACTGGAAGTGCCGAGAATGACCTAACTGAAAAGTCAAACCCCGAGTGGACAAAAAGTTGACTTTTTGATCCAGTGCAGATCAGCCACCGTACTTCTACCCAATGAATAGAGGACTCCGATATGGTTCTAACTCAACTGAGTTTGCCAAAATTGGAGTCCAAATGAAGAAGTTATGGGCCGGTCAAACTTGAGGGGAGCAGAATTGATTTTGTACTAAACCCATATCAGCTGCCCAATCTTATTCCAACAGAAAGAGAATCTCGACGTGGTCCACACAATTGAGTTTACTCAAATCAGAATCCCAGAGAGAAAGTTATGAGCAGAACTGGTTTTCAGGGAGTAGTTTTGCTATTCTGCTCAAAAGCTGAATCAACTGCTCAATCCTGTCCCAGTGGACAGAGCATTCTGATACAATTCTAACGCAACTGAGTTTGCCATAATTGAAGTCCGGATGAAGCAGTTATGGACAAGTCAAACAACTCAAAAACTGCCCACGTGGCAAAAAGAGCAGAAAGGACAACAAATGAAAATATTTGGGGGTAAATATGTAAATATCTAGGGCAAATCTATAAATATCGTAGAGGTCACATCGGTCAAATCAGTCACATTGGTCAAGTCGAGGGGCAAATCTGCAAATATAAAAAAATTGCACTAATGTATCCGACCTATATGGTCGGATACACATATAATAATTTGTATTCGACTTATGTGGTTGGATACAAAAATGTGTTTATAAATAGGCCAACAGCCCCCCTGGCCGAGGGTTGCTGGCCTTGACCCTATCTCCCCCCTCCCCAGCTGGTGCGAACCTTGTTCCCCTAACCTCTCTTTGCCTCCCACATCCCCCCAAACACCCCCTTTAGGCCATCCTACCCCTCTCTTCTTCCCTCTTCATCTACATCACTTAAAAGCTTGAAGGAGGCCATGAGGTTGCTGTTGGAGCTTGAGGAAGTTGCTCCAGCTACTGTCCTTGTTCCAAGGAGGTCAAAACACAATACATTAGGGTCTTTAAACCCCAAGGCAAGGTTCTCCCTTTTATATTATTTCACATATGTGAAAACAAGAAGATTTTAGGGATTTTCTAAATGCTTGTCCTTTTTTGTTGAGATGTGTGTTCTTCCATAGGATTTTCTCATGTTTTCCTTTCATTTTCCTCACAAAAAAGTCTCCCATGGTAAGGGGAATGTACGTATAGCTTCTAGAGAGGATGAGAGTGTTTTTTACACGCTTTTAAGGGTATTTAAAATTCTGTTTTGCTGGTGTCATTCTCATTTGAATGGGGGGAGCATGTTCCCCCCCCCCCCCCCCCCCCCCCCCCCCCCCCCTCCTATTCTTGATCCAATGTACCCCTTTGCATAATCCCCCCTATCCCTTCTCTTGTTTGATATTCTTTTATCTTCTAGTGGATTAATTTTAGCATGTGTTAAAATGTGATTTCAGCATGTGTTAAAGCTCATGAAGTATGCATGTACATGCATGTGTAACCCTATACGTATGATCCCTTCTCCCTCGTCCATTTGGCTATTGTTATGTACCCTAGTGAGTTGCTGTGTGGTGTCTTTAGCCTGCTCCCTCACCCCTATATACCCCCAGGTCCAGCTCATTAATATTATGTATAAAGGTCCCATAAGGGATGGCATTTCCCCACTCTTGTTTTTACCATTCCCAGAACCTTTGCTATGATCCCCCTCTTCTAATAGCCACTGTTTTCACTCATTTGCAGCATGTTTTTTTACACTTGTATAGCTCATTGGCAACATGTTTTTTCACACTTGTATAGCATGTTCCCTTATGCATGTACACCTTGAGCACATCCATCCATTAGAAGCATACTAGGTCACCTTTTTTGTTTACCTTACTACCTAATATTTGCTTATATGAGCGTACACCTTGTCTAGCCTGCATGTGGAATGGGGGAAATACATGTGTTATCAGTCTAAAGCATGCATCTTATTGTTTGGTTAGTTGATTCCCATGTATTTCATTTGTTTGCTGGTATGAAGAATGAAAAGAACCAAAACAGGGACACTAAGGTCCCTGTTTCACTGCTGGTCTTGGTGTAAAAGGGAGAAGGCAACACCCTAGGTCTTCTCCCTTCCCCCTTTGATTTCAAACCCTCCAAAAAGACCAAAAATGGGGTATTCCCCCATTCCTTGCACCACTGTGGGTCCACACAGTTACTGAAACTCCCTAAGAAGCCCAAAACCCAAGCCCATTTGAAAAATCACGGAAAAGCATGTTTTATGCTAATCCGACAACTCAAGTTGGATCGGCATATTTCTACTTGTAACCAACAACCTATTTCGGCTACACCTCCAAAAATGCATATTTTCCAATTTTTAATCCATTATAATGTTCCTATTTATTTTAATTGAACCACATGAACCAGCAAGGTTTCCGGGTCACCCAGAAACCCAATAAGGGACTTGGACTCCTCCGGTCCAATTTGATGCGGTGTGGGCCTTCAAATGGGGCCCACCAAGCCCAACAAACACACTTGAACTAAAAAAAGACAATTAAGTTAATTAAGTGGGCCACACCATTTGAGGCCTACCAAAAGCCCAACTTGCATCATGACAGCTTAGTTTAGGATTGGTTTGGCCGAGACTGCGGGCCGGGGTCTATCGGGCCCACCAAACCCATGGAACCAAATAAGGGTAGGGTTTCAAAACCCTAACCCAGAAAGTCTTGATAATGGGCCCCAAGCCCATGCCTAGCCCATTTTGGCATAATTCAATGAAGACAAATCAAATCATATGGCAACCTTTGTGAGGTCCACCCAAGGGGCCCACCAACTATCCAGGCCCACCCAAAAATAAAATTTAATTTAATCCTTCACTTGAACCATGAATAAAACTAATTAAACTGACCAAAGCCCAACAAGGGACATGTGGGCTAGGGTTTGCCCACCAAGGGATTCGTGGGCCTTCCAACAGGGCCCACCCAATCCGACCCAGATCACTTAATTAAGCAAGATGAAATCAAATAAGGGACCCACACCACTCAGATGGTCCCACCAGACCCAATAAAGTGTGCATGCTGGCTTAGGAACCGGGTGAGTTAGAATTGAGTTGACTCGAAACCAGGAAGACCCGAGGGACCCGTCAACCAATGGGGCGGACCGGGGTGTCTTAAGACTTTCCCGGACCGTAACCGAGACCTTATTTAGAATCTTAAGCCACAGACCATTGAATTAGACAAATTTAAGCACTCAGGTGTCCGCTTGTACCCTATCAGGCGATGGTGACTCCAATTCCCGATTTACCCTTTAGGAGGCACGCACTACCCGTGCAACCCCGCGCACACATAGACATTTATATCATCCACGTACATCAAGTGCGATATTGGAAGACCACCTCTTCTTAAATGAATCCCTCGATAACAACCATCTGGTTTAGCTTTGAAAATGGCTAAGGACAATACTTGCTGGCACATAATAAATAGATAAGGAGACAAGGGATCCCATTGTCTCAATCCTCTTGTAGTATGAAAATTACCCACAGGTTTACCGTTAAACAAAGCACTATAAGACACTGTGTGAATGCAAGTCATAATCAAGTTCACCACTTTTTCAGAAAATCCAAATGCATGCAGGACAGTTGTTAAAAAAACCCAGCTCAATCGATCATATGCCTTAAAGAAATCCAATTTTAAGGCACACATGCCTCTGTTTAATAACCTTGCACTTTTGGTTTTAGTAGATTTTTTCTGTTTATGAAAAAGATAAGAAATTTCATGATGTATTAGAATATTATTCCTTATGTTTCTTTTTGGCACAAATGCCATTTGGGAAAGAGAGACTAAATTCTAGGGCAATGGTCTCATTATATTCACCAAAATTTTCGAAATGACTTTATATGCAAAATTACATAAACTTATGGGCTGGAAATCTTGGAGTCTCCTAGGATGTTGGGACTTATGAATCAACACTATATAAGTATGGTTGAGTCCATGTGGTAATTGCCCATCATGAAAACCAATTTCCCCTAAATGATTCCTCCGACAGGTTTTAAATGATCCGTTGTCACATGTTAAGTGCATCACTCGATTTTATAAAACCCATTAATTCTTTTGATTTCTCGAATTGTCTCCCCTCCTCAACAGCTTCTCTCTTGTTTCCATGGACCAAAACAATCCTCCACCACCAAATCCGGACTTTTCCAAACAAAAACCATTTAAATGTTTAACATGCCTATAGAGAAATCATTTATTAATGGAAACTCATTGCAAAAACATTACAAGAAGGTTCATCATTTATTGAACCATGAATGTCCAACCTGTTGTAACAGGTTTCGAACATCAGTTGAGAAAGAAGAACATGAAAATAATTTTAGTGAAAATTATTGAATGGAGTACCTTCCCCCCCGTGTTGCCAAAAACATGCCACCAAATATCTTATTGCCTTAAAAAACCTACTTCTTAAAACTATTTGCGAACTTGTTGGGGGGGGGGGGGGGGGGGCGCGGATGTTTTCTCCCCATTTTGCCCCCCACATCAGCAAACTAAAGGATGTCCTCGCCTCTCTCTCTCTCTCTCTCTCTCTCTCTCTCTCTCTCTCTCTCTCTCTCTCTCTCTCTATGTCAATTCGTACTTGGAGTGCGTTCACGCCAACAAAGATTTGACAAAAAGCTCAAACCCCCGTTTGAAATCTTCCCCCTTTTCTGGCCACCCTCTCCAGCGACCTCGATTGACCTGCCCCTCTTCGTTCGTAGCTGTGCTTGATGACCTCTTCGGGTATCCTCATTCGGCAAGTGGAAAGCACCTTCACAAACTCTCCGGAGAGTGCGTTCGTGCCAAGAAAGATTTGACAGAAAGCTCAAACCCCCGTTTGAAAACTTCCCCCTTTTCTGACCACCCTCTCCGGTGACCTTGATCGACCTGCCCTCTTCGTTCGTAGCAGCGCTTGACGACCTCTCCGGGTATCCTCATTCAGCAAGTGGAAAGCACCTTCACGAACTCTCCGGCGTCCCCCCATCTAAAGCAGACGCCTCCAACCACTGACCGCCCCTTTCCCCGGTAAGCGCAATCAGCCATTCTAGTTTTTTTCTACCAGTAGGGTTATCTTTTTGCTTGCGCGTATGTCTTCCTCGAGCATTTGACAAATTGCGCATATCTTCCTCGAGCATTTTTTTCTCGTTGCTGGGATTTCTTTTTGCTCGAGTATGTCTTCCTGGAGGATTCAATTATCATTTTTTGTTTGAATGCAATCTGTTTGTGCGGAATCGTGAAAACCTATATTTAGGGTTTCGGTGCTATACCAGTGAGTCTGCACAAGGTGTCTAAGAAGATACAGCATCAAATAGCTCCTCCCATAAACCCTTGGGTTCTGGCTTATCCTATCACAGAAAGTAACAGGAAGGGTCAGGATTAACACCCTTCAATGTGTGAAATTAGGTTGTTGTGTGGGTGCCAGACCATTCCTGATTGTGAAAAACTTTAAATTTAGAGGCCTACCTCTGCCAAGGCATGAGCAGTCGAAGGCAACATTCGCCAATAAATACTACTTTGAGGCCTTCTCCCTTTAGCAAATTTTCTCCACTCTCCCTGGAAATATTTCCCAAGTTGAAAACCAAATAGAAACATAATTAAAATCACATTATACACAACTCAATTTATAACATATGACACATAAAAATTGTTGCTTGTTAGACATAGAAGTAGTGGTATAATACTGCTGCAATGGATTCAAATGGTTCCTGATGCAATTGTAAATTGCATGTTGAATTCTATCTAAAATCTAAATGACAAGTTTTCCGGCATTTGTCGCCAGGAGCAACATGCCGCGAAGTCAATACCTCTTAATCTATTTTTAGTTGACTTTTTGCAACATTGATTGGGTTTTGTTTGTTCCATGGAAGTGGAATTTAGAGCTTAAATTTGTGTTGAATTTTTACCCCATGAAAAATTATTGAAAGGGGTACCTTTTTGAGGGGCTGGTCGCCGACGAGGTTGCCGAACGGAATGGGGGAAAGGGCTTTGAATGTGGTCGCCGGAGAGTTCTCTCAAATGGGATGAACACCTGCAACGGAAGTGTGCGCGCGTGGAAAACGCGGCACGGGGTGATTCGGAGTCGCCACCGCCTGATGGGGTGCAGGCGGACACCTGGGTGCCTAATCTTGCCTATTAGAGCTTTTTGGTCTGCGGCTTGAGATTCTAAGTCTGTTCTCGGTTGTGGTTCGGGGAAGTCCGTAGACACCCCGGTCCACCCCGTCGGATGACGGGTCCCGTGGGTTCCCTGGTTTGAGTCAGCTTACATTGGTCTCACCTGATTCCTAATCCGATATACAATTTGGTTAAGTCTGGCGGGACCACCTGAGTGGTGTGGGTCCCTTTAGTTGCTTTTATCTTGATTACTTAGGTGATCTGAGTCTGGTTGGGTGGGCCCCGTTGGAAGGCCCACGGTATCCTTGGTGGGCTTAGTCAAGCCCGTGTGCCCTTGTGGGCCTTGGCTTATCCTAGGAGGCCCTTTTGGGCTTTGGTTGGTGCATTGATTTTACTTTAGATTCAGATTTGAAGGTTAGGTGTTTTTATGCACAAGTGGGCCGGACTGGTTTGTGGGCCCCTTAGGTGAGCCCACATGGTGGCCAAGTATTTTTTGTCGGATTTATCTTTTTAATTTTGCCAAAGTGATTTGGACGCTGGGCTTGGGGCCCGTAGTCCAAATCTGGGCTTGTAAGCCCAAGTTACCGAAAGTTAGGGTTTGCACCCTTCCTAGGTTCGGTTGGTGGGCTTTGGCGGGCCCGGTAGGCCCTTGCCCTTGGTCTCGGCCAAACCACGCAATTCATGCATCAATTTCACATAACAAGGCTCGGGTGGGCCGCATTGGGTTTGGCCCGCCCGGTTCAAATTGTTCATTTTACTTAAGTTATTTTAATGGCATGCTTCGGTGTTTATTGGGCTTGGTGGGCCCCGTTGGAAGGCCCACTGGAAGTCAAGTTGGACCGGGAGTCCAAGTCCCATGTCGGGTTTCCGGGTGACCCAGAAACCCTATTGGTTTATCCGGTTCGGTTCAGAAATATCATTCACACCTAGCAATAATCACACAAAAAGACACAAGATAAACACTATGTCAGAAAAAAAAACTGGCTCATTATGTTGGTATCGGGTTGGATGCGTAGCGAACAAAGGGGTGGGGGTGCGGGGGGCGAAGCCCCCCGCGGTATGGTAAGGGGTATTTTTGGAATTTTCAAAAAAAATAACAATTCGGCCTGTTTTGGACCTGGCGCTCACCTCCTGAGGTGAGCGCCAGGTGGGCGCCAGATGGGCGCCAGAACCGGGCGAAAATTTGACCTGGCGCTCACCCGATACCAGGTGAGCGCGAGCTGGGCGGGAGGTGAGCGCGAGATGGGCGGGAGGTGAGCGCGAGATGGGCGCGAGAATTTCACTTGGTTTTAGGTGGGCGTGAGCTGAGCGCCAGGTGGGCGCCAGCTCGGCGGGAAGTGGGCTGAAAGGGGCGCCCACCTCCTAGGTGAGCGCCAGGTGGGCGGCAGGTCACTGTGATTTTCAACTCTCTGTTTTTTTGAGATCTCCAACTCTGGCCGATTTTTTTAGGTCTGTAACTGTTCCACTAGCCTCCCAACATGCCCAGAACACCTCCCAACTAATTTTGGATTTAATCTAAACACATTTTATTTCAAGTTTTGAAAACCCAGAAAACTCACAGTACAAACATGCATTCAAAATACTTCACGAATAATATGCCCAGGACACTTCCCCGGGCTTCGACCACTCCCCAGAAGCCACTTAAGCATGTATTCAAACTAATCTAAACATGCTTCATGCTTCATGCTTCATGCTTCATCCCAAAATCTCTTAAAAGGAAAAAAACAAACCTGATAAAAAAACAAACAGGTACAGACTCATAAATAGCTTAAAAGGGGGGGGGGGGGTGATGGGAGCATGCTCAAGGGTGCACGAGTAGAAAACAGCATGCTCCCGAAGAAGGGAAGGAGGAGGGGGGTTTTACAGGGGTACATTAGATGGCGGGCACTTGGGGAACATGCTCCCTTCTCGACGTGAATAGCACATGCATCTTCCTCGTCCTTGCTGGGTGGTATTTATCGGATGGAAGTGAACAGAAAAAACACAGCAAGCTTTCATGGCAGTGGATTCATACCACTGAATAAGACCGGCTTACTAAAGAAAACATGCATACTCATATATGTATAACCCAATGTAACAGGGATGTTTACCTGGTGGTTCTTGAGTTCTGGAGCTAAGTGGGGGAGCCTCCTCGAAGTCGGACAGCGGCCGGAGCCTCCACTTCACCGCACCAACAATAGCAAGCTTCCACTTGCTTGGGTGGAAATGGGGAAGAACCAAAGAAGGGTGAGCCTCTTGGGTTTTTTTTTTTGGGGGCAGGGATCGAGAGGGGGGGGGGGGGGGGGGGGGGGGGGGGCTTCGGGTGAGGGAAGAAGACAACCAACAAAAAACCCTTCACACCCTCAAAAGAAATGTCCGAACACTCAGCTTTTTTCCCGAAATTTTCCAACCCCCTGCGCGAAAAGTCGCGCGGGTTATATAGACCAAGAAAAAAAAAGGTGCCGCCCACCTTGGCACCCAGCTCAAGGTGGGCGCAAGCCCGCTCGCCACGTCCGCGCGAGCGGCATAATGATGAAAATCATTTAATGCCGCCGCTCGCCGGACGTAAAAATCTAAAAAATTCGGATTTGGTCCCTGGCAATTTTTGATTTAATCCGATATTCTCGGATTTTTACGGATTTAGTCCCTGGGATATTTCGTATCTTTGGATATTTACGGATTTGATCCCTGAGATATTTTCCTGCGCAACTCGCCACGTGTTCAGCTTTTTGCCACGTGCGTAGATTGCCGGTTTTGCTGCTCGGAAATTTCATCAGCTCATATTTTCTTCATCCGGACTCCGATCTGGGCAAACTTAGTTTCATTAGAATCGTATCGGGGCCCTCCATCCCATGACCTAGGGGTAGGCCTCCGGATCGGATTTTAGCAGAAAGTCAACTTTTGGCTCCGCTCAGGTTTGACCGCCTGCAGAACCTTCATCCGGACCCCGATTCCTGCAAACTCAGTTGCGTTGGAACCGTGTCGAGATTCTCTATCCAATGACCTAGGGGTAGGCCTCTGGATCGGACTTTAGCAGAAAGTCAACTTTTGGCTCTGCTTAAGTTTGACCGCCCGCAGAGCCTTCATCCGGACCCCGATTCCTGAAAACTCAGTTGCGTTGGAACCGTGTCGAGATTCTCTATCCAATGACCTAGGGGTAGGCCTCTGGATTGGATTTTAGCAGAAAGTCAACTTTTGGCTCTGCTTAAGTTTGACCGCCCGCAGAGCTTTCATCCGGACCCCGATTCCTGCAAACTCAGTTGCGTTGGAACCGTGTCGAGATTCTCTATCCAATGATATAAAGCGAGGTACTTGGTACGGAATTCGAGGAAAAGTCAACTCTCAGCTTTTCCTTAAGTTTGACCGCCCGCAGAACCTTCATCCGGACCCCGATTCCTGCAAACCCAGTTGCGTTGGAACCGTGTCGAGATTCTCTATTGATTGAGATAAAGAAAGGTGGCCAATTTCATTTGATCAAAAAAGTCAACTTTTCACCCCTTAGGGTTGACTTTCTGTCCAGGGTTTGCATTTTTGGTTTTTTTTTGTAGGAGCGCAAAAATGAGGTGCTTACAGGAAGGGTGTTGACGAATGGGTGTTGCCGGAGAGCTTATTAAGGACGTACGAAGAGGGCAGGTCGATCGAGGTCACCGGAGAGGGTGGCCGGAAAAGGGGGAAGATTTCAAACGGGGGTTTGAGCTTTCTGTCAAATCTTTCTTGGCACAAACGCACTCCGAGTACGAATTGACATAGAGAGAGAGAGGTGAGGACGTCCTTTAGTTTGCTGACGTGGGGGGCAAAATGGGGAGAAAACATCCGGATCTGACTTGCTCCCCCCATTTCGCAAATTGTTTTAAGAAGTAGGTTTTTTAAGGCAATAAGATATTTGATGGCATGTTTTTGGCAATACGGGGGAAAAGGTACCCTTTCAATAACTTTCCCATAATTTTAACCACCACGATTGACAGAGACCACCATAGAATTCTTAATCACTAATCGGTAAGTTTTCTAATCTTGATAAATGGTACCTTTTTTAAGGATTTAAGGATTATTATATGAATTTATGATTGTTACATTACTATAATTATATCCCAATTTCTAAAGTTTTTTTATTTTTATTTTTTGCAGTGTCATCCTTCTGGCAGGGGTTTACTTCAAGATGCTTTAGAGATATTATCTATTTTACCCTTTTTTAAGTTTTGAAAATTTTATGTAAGGAGATTTAAAGTTGCTGAATAGAAGGATTCTGCGTTATTATTGAATAAAATACATATCAACTCTTGTCAAATTGCATGTGTTAGAAGATTATTTTCTGGTTTTTTTATTTCACATTATCTACTATACGTCAATACGCTGCCGTTAAAAGATTAAAAAAACGCAACAACTAAAAAAAATATTTTCCATCTCTTTTAACAAATTTCTCTAAGAATCCTTTTAACATAGCCTCATTTCACATTATCTGCAATTAGGACTGCAACTTGGGTTGGTTAAAACCAAAACCGAACCAGTCCAACTCGACTTTGGGTTGGTTTGGTTTAGGTTATATAGTCTTTGCGTAGGTTTTGGTTCTCAAAATAGAGAACCAAATTTGTTTGGTTCGGTTTTGGGTTGAAGGCTCAGGTTAATTGAACCGAACAAAATTTCCTAAGGGTAAAACCAAACTGAACTGAATTGAAACAAACCAAAGTATAACGATATATATAAGATATATAATAGATAAAGTAGTTCTCTGTACTTGGTTTTCAGCTCTTTAAATTTGGTTGGTGATGATCAGTACACTAAATTTTGGAATCATGGTGATGAAGCAAATGATCCTGAGGAAGACATTTCAGATCTGATTGTATTTCATTAATTATGTCTTGAGATAAAATTGAATTGTCAATTAGTTATTGTGCAAGAAGAAAAAAGTTGTCGTTTGTATTATTTAATTTTTTTTTTGGGCAAAAGTGGGAATCTTTCTCTCTCTTTTCTTTTTTTTTTTTTTTTTTTTGGATAACAAGATTAGATTACTATACTTAATTAGGGATAAAATGCGGCAGCGCTCTGCCTACAAAGTCATTCCTCACAAGAGGCGATACAGCACTAGGAACTTGGTAAAACCAGAAGCAAGGGTATGGTCCAAGGAAAAATTTGCCAGACCATCCGAAACTGTATTTGCTTCTCTTAAAATTGAAGAGAGAACAGAGACGTCAGACTTCGTCAAGAATGTGGTCAATCTTCCAAATGCTACAGTTGTTGTCTTTGAAGCAATTCACAATAATCTGGGTCGAGGTTTTACACCACCACTACTAGATGCTGGTTGTTTCCCTTTCTTCTACAACTTAAAAAATTCCAGGAGTAATTATCTGGAAGTGTTGGTTGGGTATGACTATCCTGTCTGGTAGTTTCATATTTAGAAAAAAAGTATTTCGAAAAGGTTCTTTACTTAACTTATATCTGTTTGAAAAGAAGAGTTCATTTTTTTCATTTATTATTTTTATTAGATCTTTTGCTCCTATTAATTTAATCCTAAGATGCATCACAGTAGCTAAATAATATAAAAAGGGCATTTCTTCCCAATATTGTAAAAAGTTAGATTCCATTGTTAAGCAAATAGCATGAGCAACGGGTATGGCTCTATATTGTTCAAAGCAACAACTTATTTAATATAATATATTTAAAATATTTGGGGATGTTGGGTAAAAACCCCCGATAAGAATATTGTTACATTAAAAAAAACTTTTAAAAAATCTCTTAAAACTTCTGCTATTTTTCAGTCATCTTCTTCTAGTTGGCTTCCATGCATTTTTGTTTTATAAAAATATGTAAGTACATCTTTAAATTCTAATGCAGCATCTAAAATTAAAAATGTTGAATTGCATCTATGGTCAACATCTAGGGTAATTTCTTTTATGTTGTTTTCCAAAATTTGCACAATAAGTGTTAAATTCTCTAATAGTTGTACTAGATTGTCTTAAAAATTTTACTGCTTCTTTAATATTCACTATATTTTGTTGCACAATTTTTAATCCATCCTGCACAACTAAATTTATGATGTGAAGCACATTGAACATAAATAAACATCCGTTTAAACTTAAGTTTAATTATTGTTTTAGTATGTCTATTGCAACATTATTAGCATAGTGCTACAGCCATTATTTGATTTTGTAATTTATATTCTCTTATATTCTGCGCTATAGAAGTTGTTATAGCTGTTCCAGAATGTCTATAATATATTGACATAAAAGTTATTACTCTTTTTTCCATGCTCCAATTATCATCTATATAATGTGCAATTATAGCTAAATAACTTATATTATGTTTACTTGTCCAAATATCTGAAGTTAAAGCCACCTTAAAACTATAATTTGAAAATGTTTCTATTAATCCTTTTTAGGGGATTTATTATTTATATATGATGAAGAAAGCATTTAAAGATAGAAGACATGTAAAACCCCGACCCGGATTATATCTTAATTATTAAGATTAATTATCTAAAGTGTGATTAGTAGACTAATTAAGTACTTGTGTTATGAAGATGAGGTAGATGTGGATTATTCTTGAGGATTTAGAGGAATCAATTGAACGATATGAAAGTTATTAAGGTAAGTTTAATTAATGCTATCTCTCAATTCCAATTGTTTAAGATACTCTCCAATTAGCTTTAATGAATTGGAAATCAAATTCTGAAAATTTAGACTTATGTGTACCTAGAGTAATTCCCAAGTATACCCATGGTACCCCAAAATATACCCCAGGTACCCTCCCGAATAACACTAGAAGTACACCTATACATTACCCAAGGTACTTCCCAAGTGTACCCAAATTATCCCCTAAGAGTACCTAAAGTAACTCTTAAGAATACCCAAGGTACCTCTAGAGTGTACTTTAAGTGTCTCTCAAGAATACTCAAATAACCTATTAAGTATATGTAACGCCCCGAACCCGGGTCAGTGCAAAGCGACACCCGACCCGAACCCGGTTCGCTACTGTAACAACCCGAATTTAGTTCAACAACCAAATCCGAGGTGTTATTGGCCCATATCAATTACAACATCAATAACATACCAGACCAAAGAAAGAAAAATCCAATCATTTTATTAAACTATCAGAGTTGCGGAAACAAGTATGCGCGGAAGTGTAGATCAAAATCCTCAACTAAGCATAAAGCTTGACCATCAGTCAGTAATATCAAGGTCTGGTAAAATGAACTGGTTACTATCTCTCTCTTATCTCTCTCATACATCAAATCCAAATAAATGATAATAAACCAATTAAAAGTGCTAAGTCTATGACATCAATCCACCTCAGACAATATCTGGATAATAATAATCCTCCGGCGAATACTCGGCTATCTCTCCCTGGAAGTCTAAGAGATCCCCCTCTCGCGTATCAGCTGAAAAAAATGGAATAGAAGTAGGGTGAGATACGAATATCTCAGTAGGTAACACATGCATGACTAAACAGTTAATATAAGCAAAGTAACATTTCATGCACGATTAAGCAACATCGATAAATCAGGCTCGCATAATCATTTATACCATTCATGAACACAAAACCGTTTGGTAAACAGTTCTAGAAATGAATTTCAGCAAGTTTTAATATAAGAACTCAATAGCCAAATCAGTAGCATAATCCACACATTGCCAGGATGTACTAAGCAGTCACATCCAACCAATATCCCAATCACATGCATCCCGCACGTGCACAATAATACTAATAATCATATCAAGTGTTGTGTTTTCAGTGTCATTGTAGGACTCACAAAGATAGATAAACCTTTTGAGATGATTCTCAACCAATTGCTATACCACCGTGCGACTTAGGAGCGATGCTACTAATGATACTCAAGCCCCATGCAGCGCTGCTTAGACAAGAGTCGTAGTCACCGACTTATTGCACACGTACCCATCAGAGTTGGCATGTACCACCAGCATGCAGCACCAGAATCAATACATGGAAATAGTCGCTTATCCACATGTACAGGGAATCACCAGCGGCTCACTGGGGTGTCCCTCCAGACATAGGACCTTCCCAGACAAACTAACTTGCAAAGGAAGCGCGTCGCATATAGGAGTAACTCAACCCAAATGACATATCCCTCAGCTATCTAGCTACGACTATGGATCCATAATCAGCTATGCCCACTAGACTCCAAAATTCCCTAGAGTATCATAATTCTATAATGGTTGGTGCCTAGCGGCATATAATGGTTATATCTGTGCATTTACTTCATTATTCAGTCATTCGGATTCTGAATTCTCTTTATAATGTCTTATGATTTATAATGTCATTTAGAAGTGTTTAGATAATCAAATGGTAGTTAGGCTTTTCCAAAATCACATTTCTCATTTGCCTTCAAAACTTGGCAACTAATGTCCTAAATATCTCCCTAATTTGTTTTTCTGAAAAACAGGGAATTAGATAGTTTATTTTGGTCTTAAAAGACCTTAGTTAATCATTAAAATTGTCTAAAAATAGTTTAGAGTTGAATTAGGTTCGAAATTATGAAAAATTGGATTTTCTGCTGAGAGCGCCTGGGATCGCTCCGGGCAGTCATCAGTCGGCGGTTGTGAAAATTCGAGTGCCCACTGTCCGTCGTCCCGCGGTCCACGGCGTCCTCAAATTTATAACCAGCGCCTAGGATCGCCGATGAGCGCCTAGTACAGTCGAGGTCGGCGGTCTTGCCAAATCGAGCAGAAACAGTTCTAAATCATGATTTTCCTCGTCTAAACTCATTCTAGTGTATTTATAGCATGCTTAGCTAACTAAATACAACATTACATAACATAGAAATATGCATTTGCGATTAAACAAGGGTAAATCCAATTTTAAACCAAAACGATGTCACCTACCTCTATACGCTGATTTCTCCCTCTCTATTCTGAACAATGGTGAAACTCTTGCACTAAGGAACTCCCTGGACGATGAACGCACGCCCAGCCCTTCCTTCCTTCCTTCTTCTTCTTCTTCTCTTGGTCGTTCAAACAGGTTTCGTCGCTTGCGGCTCTTCAATACGAGCGACAATACAAGTATACAATTTAGGTTATTTCTTTATACATATATATACCCCCTGATCCTATGCATCTCCCATGCAACTCTTCTATACACCTTGCCCAATTAGAATACATACCTCGATATCTCACGATCGGACGGTCAGATCTGCGTCTAACTCTGGATCTCCGCTAAGTTGATCACACCCTACAATATTAAAATGTTTCTATCAATCATAACTCTCGATAATATTATTTACTAATTTAATTTATTATTTAAGGAAAATTCGGGGTTTTACATCCTCCCCTCCTTAAAGAAAATTTCGCCCTCGAAATTTACCTTGCGGTTCTGGAAATAAGTCGGGATACTTCCTCTGCATTTCTGATTCCAATTCCCAAGTAGCTTCCTCAGTCGTGTGATTTTGCCAAAGTACTTTCACAAGTGGTATCACTTTAGTACGAAGAACCTGCTCCTTCCTGTCCAAAATCTCAACTGGATGCTCCTCGTAAGTCAAGTCCCCTCGCACTACTATCGGCTCATGCTGAATGATATGAGTAGGGTCATGCACGTACTTCCTCAACATAGAAACATGGAATACGTCATGAACTCCTTCCAGCTGTGTAGGTAAAGCCAATCTGTATGCTAATGGTCCCACTGTACCCTTAATCTCGAACGGACCTATATATCTTGGAGCCAACTTGCCTTTCTTTCCAAATTTCTTGATTCCACGAGATGGTGATATCTTCAGAAACACCCAATCACCAACTTCAAAATGTAAATCTCTTCTTCTGGTATCTGCATAACTCTTCTGACGACTCTGGGCTGTAAGCATGTTTCGCCTAATCTGATTCACCTTCTCAATGCTATCTTGTACAATCTGGGGCCCAATGAGTTGTCTTTCCCCAACTTCCACCCAGCACACCGGGGATCTACACGGTCTGCCATACAGTGCCTCGAATGGTGCCATCTGAATACTCGCCTGATAGCTGTTATTATAGGCAAACTCCACCAATGGTAGGTGCTGATTCCAACTGCCTCCCCAATCCATAACACAGCATCTCAACATGTCTTCCAAAGTCTGAATGGTACGCTCAGACTATCCATCTGTCTGAGGATGATAACTAGTGCTGAAATTAAGCTTAGTCCCCAAAGCTGCCTGAAATGCAAGCCAAAAGCGTGCTGTGAATCGTGAATCTCTGTCAGACACTATAGAAACTGGCACTCCATGAAGTCTCACTATCTCCCTGACATATAACTCAGCTAAAGACTTCAACGGCTGCGAAGTGCTCATAGGTAAGAAATGTGCGGACTTAGTCAGTCTATCCACTACAACCCAAATAGCATCTTCCTTCTTTGCTGTCAGTGGTAACCCAGATACAAAATCCATAGTCACATGCTCCCACTTCCACTCTGGAATAGGAAGTGACTGAAGTAAACCAGGTGGTTTCCGATGCTCGGCCTTCACTTGCTGGCATATCAAACACTTTGCCACATACTCTGCAATCTCTCTCTTCATTCCTGACCACCAATAGATTTCCTTTAAGTTCTTATACATTTTCGTACTTCCTGGGTGAACTGCATACTTCGATCTATGACCCTCTGTCAATATTTTCTCCTTAATTTCTTCATTAGCTGGAACACAAATACGACCTCTATATCTCAATAGCCCATCTCTATCTGCAAAATCTACAGCTCCCTCAGATCCTCTACTCATCATCTCCCTAGTCCGGATTAACTGTGGGTCAATCAATTGTTTCTCCCGAATCAACTGGATCAAATCTGGTTCAATCTGAACACGAGCAACTCGAATTACTCCATCCTGTGGCATGCTAAACTCTCCCTGCCAATCTCTGACTGAATCAATCAATCGACACTGGCTCATCATGAAAGCTGCTAAAGTAGCTATTTGACCTTCAACTGAACTTTTTCTACTCAAAGCATCTGCCACTACATTTGCCTTACCAGGGTGGTATTGCAAAGTAAACTTGAAATCCTTTAGCAGATCCATCCACCTTCGCTGCCTCATATTCAAGTCTTTCTGTGAAAACAGATATCTCAAGCTCTTATGATCAGAAAAGATCTCAAACTCTACCCCATAAAGGTAATGCCTCCATAGCTTCAGTGCAAAGACTATGGCTACAAGCTCCAAATCGTGGGTAGGGTAGTTCTTCTCATGTGGCCTCAACAATCTCGAAGCATACGCTATAACTCTACCTTGCTGCACCAATACACATCCCAAGCCTATCCTAGAAGCATCACAATATACTGCAAATGCCTCATCCATGGATGGCACAATCAAAACCGGTGCAGTAGTCAATCTCTGCTTCAATTCCTGGAAACTCTGCTCACAGTTCTCATCCCATTGGAATTTCACTGCCTTCTTGGTTAGATTAGACAAGGATGCAGCTATACGTGAAAATCCAGCGATGAATCTCCTGTAGTAACCTGCCATCCCAAGGAAACTCCTGACCTCTGTCACTGTAGTAAGCCTAGGCCATTCTGCCACTGCCTTTACCTTCTCAGGGTCCACAGATATACCCTCTCCTGAGATAACATGACCTAAGAAAGAAATTTGCCTTAGCCAAAACTGACACTTGCTAAATTTCCCATACAATCCATGGTCTCTCAAAGTGCACAATACTAACTTCAAATGCCCTTCATGTGCTTCTCGGGTCTTAGAATATACTAGGATGTCATCAATGAACACCACTACAAAACTGTCCAAGTATGCATGAAAAATCCTGTTCATGAGGTCCATGAAAACAGCTGGGGCATTGGTCAACCCAAAAGGCATAACCAAGAACTCATAATTCCCATAGCGTGTACGAAAAGCTGTCTTCTCTATGTCCTCCTCTGCTACTCTCACCTGATGATATCCTGACCTCAAGTCTATCTTGGAGAACCAAGATGCTCCTCCTAACTGATCAAACAGGTCATCAATCCTAGGCAACGGATACTTGTTCTTCACCGTTACTTGATTCAGTTGCCTATAATCAATACACATCCTCATACTTCCATCCTTCTTCTGGACAAATAGAACTGGAGCGCCCCACGGAGACATACTGGGCCTGATGAAACCTTTTTCCTGGAACTCATCTAACTGTTTCTTAAGTTCCTCCTGTTCTGGTTTCGCAAGCCTATAGGGTGGTTTAGAAACTGGAGCCGTACCAGGCATCAACTGTATCCTGAACTCTACTCCTCTAGCAGGTGGTAATCCAGGTAAATCCTCTGGAAACACATCCGCAAACTCCTGTACAACAGGTACATCGGAGATGACAAGGGTGTCACTCCTAAGCTCCTCTGCTATCACAGATGCTACCAGACCAATCCGCGACTTCAACCCCTCACATTTGAAACAATGAGTGGTCTGATCTGGCCCTCTAACTATCACTGTACCCGCATAACAATCCAACGTCACATGGTGTCTACATAGTCAATCCATCCCCAATATCACATCAAAACCTCCAATGTCTAAGGAAATCAAATCACCAGACAACTCCAATCTACCCAATCTAATCATACAGTCTCTATACATATGCTCCACTCGAGTAGACTCTCCCAAAGGTGTGTGCACAGACAAAGCAGTATCCAATTCAGTGGGTGACAAACCAATCCGTTGTGCACAAGTAGGCGATATAAAAGAATGGGAAGCACCAGAATCAAACAGAACACATGCTGATCTAATACAGATGAAGAGAATACCTCCAATCAACTTAGGTGCCTCGGGATCACCCTCAATATCCTCCACACGATCGGGCTCACGCTCCTCATGTGCATCCACTGCATATACCCTCGCTGGCTGCTGCTGAGTAGGTACTGCCTGCCTCTAGCCTCCTCTCTGAACTGGTCCTCTGCCCTGGCGCTTCTACCCAACCGGTGCTCTCTGAGCTGCTTGCTGGAACTGTGGCCTCTGTGGAAAAGCAGGCGCGGTCTCTGGCGATGGTAATGCCGGTCGTGGCACAGCTAACGGCTGATAACTAGAAGGAAACCGACAATCCGTGATCCTGTGACCCGGCCTACCGAATCTGTAGCAGGTGCCTGGCGCTGCAACACACGGTCCAGGTACATGGTATTTGCCGCAACTGGCACATGCCCTCGGAGCTGATCTATACTGTCCTCCTGCAGGCTCTGCCCTAGTCCAGTCTCTGGGTCTCTTGTTCCCACTAAGGAAACCTCTCTGATCTGCCGGCCTCATAGGCGGCCTAGCTCTGCTCTGGCTCGCTCTAGCTTCCAAGTCACTCTCAGCTCTAGTGGCTCTACGTATCACGTCCTTCAGTTCGGTGCACAAGAGTACTGTCAGCATACTCCTAATCTCAGGCTTCAGACCCCGCTCAAAATGTGAAGTCAGCCTCCTCTCATCCTGTGTCATATGAGGTGCAAATCGGGACAAGGCTGTAAATCTAGCTTCGTACTGAGCCACTGTCTGGCCTCCCTGAGTAATCTCCATAAATTCCCGCTCCTTCTTGAGCCGGACTTCCTCAGAAAAATACTGGTCATAGAAGACCTCTCGGAATCTGTCCCATGTCATGTACGTAGCCTGTGGATCCTGCCTCTTCCTGGCTGTCCACCAGTGCACTGCCTCTCCTTCAAACAAGAATGCTGCCAAACGCACTCTCCGGTCCATAGGGCATCCCATAGCCTCAAAAATCCACTCGACTCGCATCAGCCATCTCTCAGCCTCCATAGGATCTGGTCGTCCACTAAAGATAGGTGGATCCAATTTCCTGAATTGCTCAAGATCCTTGGCCGTATGTATGGCCTGCTCATGTACAGGCTCCTCTCCGTGACCATTGCCACCATTTCCGCCATTGCCATGCTGGCTCAGTCTCTCCTCCCTCTCCTTGGCAAGAAGCTCTGCCAAGGTGCCAACAACAGTCCATATATCACCCCTGGAGGTGGTGGAGGTAGTGGAACATCCTGCTGCTCCTCCTCAATAGGATCAACTCTAGCACGTCTTCCCCTACCAGCCATCTGCAAAATACAATTTCACTTGTTAGAATCCAATAATTCTAGGGGTTCTATCTAGCGTACTCACAATCCCATTCCCCTAAAGCTGGCTAATCTAAGGTTAGGACCATTTCTCTGATACCATCTCTGTAACGCCCCGAACCCGGGTCAGTGCAAAGCGACACCCGACCCGAACCCGGTTCACTACTGTAACAACCCGAATTTAGTTCAACAACCAAATCCGAGGTGTTACTGGCCCATATCAATTACAACATCAATAACATACCAGACCAAAGAAAGAAAAATCCAATCATTTTATTAAACTATCAGAGTTGCGGAAACAAGTATGCGCGGAAGTGTAGATCAAAATCCTCAACTAAGCATAAAGCTTGACCATCAGTCAGTAATATCAAAGTCTGGTAAAATGAACTGGTTACTATCTCTCTCTTATCTCTCTCATACATCAAATCCAAATAAATGATAATAAACCAATTAAAAGTGCTAAGTCTATGACATCAATCCACCTCAGACAAGATCTGGATAATAATAATCCTCCGGCGAATACTCGGCTATCTCTCCCTGGAAGTCTAAGAGATCCCCCTCTCGCGTATCAGCTGAAAAAAATGGAATAGAAGTAGGGTGAGATACGAATATCTCAGTAGGTAACACATGCATGACTAAACAGTTAATATAAGCAAAGTAACATTTCATGCACGATTAAGCAACATCGATAAATCAGGCTCGCATAATCATTTATACCATTCATGAACACAAAACCGTTTGGTAAACAGTTCTAGAACTGAATTTCAGCAAGTTTTAATATAAGAACTCAATAGCCAAATCAGTAGCATAATCCACACATTGCCAGGATGTACTAAGCAGTCACATCCAACCAATATCCCAATCACATGCATCCCGCACGTGCACAATAATACTAATAATCATATCAAGTGTTGTGTTTTCAGTGTCATTGTAAGACTCACAAAGATAGATAAACCTTTTGAGATGATTCTCAACCAATTGCTATACCACCGTGCGACTTAGGAGCGATGCTACTAATGATACTCAAGCCCCATGCAGCGCTGCTTAGACAAGAGTCGTAGTCACCGACTTATTGCACACGTACCCATCAGAGTTGGCATGTACCACCAGCATGCAGCACCAGAATCAATACATGGAAATAGTCGCTTATCCACATGTACAGGGAATCACCAGCGGCTCACCGGGGTGTCCCTCCAGACATAGGACCTTCCCAGACAAACTAACTTGCAAAGGAAGCGCGTCGCATATAGGAGTAACTCAACCCAAATGACATATCCCTCAGCTATCTAGCTACGACTATGGATCCATAATCAGCTATGCCCACTAGACTCCAAAATTCCCTAGAGTATCATAATTCTATAAGGGTTGGTGCCTAGCGGCATATAATGGTTATATCTGTGCATTTACTTCATTATTCAGTCATTCGGATTCTGAATTCTCTTTATAATGTCTTATGATTTATAATGTCATTTAGAAGTGTTTAGATAATCAAATGGTAGTTAGGCTTTTCCAAAATCACATTTCTCATTTGCCTTCAAAACTTGGCAACTAATGTCCTAAATATCTCCCTAATTTGTTTTTCTGAAAAACAGGGAATTAGATAGTTTATTTTGGTCTTAAAAGACCTTAGTTAATCATTAAAATTGTCTAAAAATAGTTTAGAGTTGAATTAGGTTCGAAATTATGAAAAATTGGATTTTCTGCTGAGAGTGCCTCGGATCGCTCCGGGCGGTCATCAGTCGGCGGTTGTGCAAATTCGAGCGCCCACTGTCTGTCGTCCCGCGGTCCACGGCGTCCTCAAATTTATAACCAGCGCCTAGGATCGCCGATGAGCACCTAGTACAGTCGAGGTCGGCAGTCTTGCCAAATCGAGCAGAAACAGTTCTAAATCATGATTTTCCTCATCTAAACTCATTCTAGTGTATTTATAGCATGCTTAGCTAACTAAATACAACATTACATAACATAGAAACATGCATTTGCGATTAAACAAGGGTAAATCCAATTTTAAACCAAAACGATGTCACCTACCTCTATACGCTGATTTCTCCCTCTCTATTCTGAACAATGGCGAAACTCTTGCACTAAGGAACTCCCTGGACGATGAACGCACGCCCAGCCCTTCCTTCCTTCTTCTTCTTCTTCTTCTCTTGGTCGTTCAAACAGGTTTCGTCGCTTGCGGCTCTTCAATACGAGCGACAATACAAGTATACAATTTAGGTTATTTCTTTATACATATATATACCCCCTGATCCTACGCATCTCCCATGCAACTCTTCTATACACCTTGCCCAATTAGAATACATACCTCGATATCTCACGATCGGACGGTCAGATCTGCGTCTAACTCTGGATCTCCGCTAAGTTGATCACACCCTACAATATTAAAATGTTTTTATCAATCATAACTCTCGGTAATATTATTTACTAATTTAATTTATTATTTAAGGAAAATTTGGGGTTTTACAGTATACCCAAGATACCTCATTTCTATAGTTAAGGTACCCCCAAGTATTACCCAGAGCACCTCAAAGTATTACCCAAAGTACACCCAAGTATTACCCAAGGTACCCCACTGTTTCACCTAAGGTATCCTACTTTAATTGCCTAAGGTACCCCTGTGTTTGCCTAAGGTATCCCCTTGTGTTTACCTAAGGTACCCCTGTGTTCATCTAAGGTATCCCCTTGTGTTTGCCTATAGGTACCCCTGTGTTTACCTAAGGTATCCCCTTGCATTGCCTAAGGTACCTCACATGTATACCTAAAGTACCCCCTTATATTACCTAAGGCACCTCACTCATATTGGCTAATGTACCCCCCTGTTTTGCCTAAGGTACCCCATTCGAATACCTAAAGTACCCCCTAATTATACCTAAGATACCTCATTTGTATTGCCTAAGGTACCTCTTTATTTTAACTAAGGTACCCTACTATCTTACTTGAAGTACCCCTTGTTTAGCTAAGGTACATTCCCTTATACAGCTAGAGGTACCCCCTTTATATAACTAAAGTACCTCCAACATACCTAAGGTACATCCCCTATATTACCTAGGGTACACCCCTTGAATTTCCTAGAATTACTCCACTCATATAAGTAAGGTACCCCTCACTGTTTTACCTAGGGTACACCCCCTATATAGCCAAAGTACCCCCTTTGTCTCACTAAAGTAACCCCTATATAACTAAGGTAACCCCCCACTGTTTTCCCTAAGGTATAGCCCCTTATATAGCTAAGGTACCCCCTCTTATAGCTAAGGTACACCCATTCTATAACTCAGGTAACCCTCTTATATTATTAAGGTACACCCCTCATGTTACCAAGGGTACACTTCCTTGTATTTCCTAAAGGTATCCCCTGTATAACTAAAGTACACCCCTCAATAATCAAGGTACCCCTCCTCAATATAACTGAGGTACACCCTCCTAAGCTTATTCAAAGTTTACTCCTTAGAATGACTAAGGTAAATCCCTTGAAACATCAAGGTACCTCCTCAAATAACTAAAGTACCCCTCATATAATTGAGGTACCCTCCTGTGTTAACTGAGGTACACCTCCCAAGCATTCCTAAAGCATGCATTTTGAAGTGGCTAAGGCAAACACCCCACTTGACACTAAGGTACCCCACTTAATACTAAGGTACCCTACTCGAATAACACTAAGGTACCCCTGGTATGCCTTAGGTACACCCCAGGGTTTTAGTTGAATAAAAGCCTTGTTTAGGGGCAGATTTGAAAGACCCAAAACTTGGGCATATAAAAGGATGCCCTAATTCCTAATTAAGGGTTTGAAAACCCATTTCTCTTGTCTTGGACGTATAGATCGAGGGAGGAAGATTGTGAGCTCACTTGAAAGCTTGAGCAAGAAGAAAAATAAGAAGAAGGAGAGAAGAACTTGAAGAGAAGTTGTGCTTCTCCATTAACAAGTAAGTAGCAAACCCTTCCAAACAAAATGAATTACCAACTTTCGTATTCTCTCTCTAGGATTTGGTTTATTTGATGAAATGATCTTGCATGATGGTTTTGATTTCTAAAATTCGTAGGGTTTTGATTGTATGATGATCTTGGTTATTTTTCTATTGATTTGCCATGAACTTCCAACTCTATTGATCCTATTTTATATTAGGGTTTGAGATTTGTGTCTTGAATGAGGTTTCATGCGTTTGATTTGTGTTCATGTAGATTTGAGATGAATCTTTGTTTCAGAAGATGTTTTAAGTGTGTTGGGATGTTTTATGATCACCCATTTTGATGTTGGAAAGGTTGTAAAGGATTTACATGAGTTTTGTGTTGAAAATAGTCAAAATATTTCAAAATCCCGACCCTGCGATTAATCCTGAAAGTTGGCGATTAATCCTGTGCCAAACCCCTAAAAACTAGCCTCTGTTATCTTAAATCGCGAAACAGGATTAATCGCCCAGGGCTAATCGTGACCTTAGCGCGCGAACGTTGAACTTACCGCGCGCGCGTTAGCCTTGATTTACCCTTTAGCGCGCAAACTCTAAACTTCAATGCGCGAACGTTAACCCCAGTCTTTAGCCCAACGCCCGAACGTCGCCTTGTCTATGCCTTTAACGCCCGAACGTTGAAGCCTGTTTTTGAGAACTCTTTAGCGCAACACCCGAACGTCGCCTTGTCTATGCCTTTAACGCCCGAACGTTGAAGCCTGTTTTTGAGAACTCTTCACCCTTTTTCTCCTCAACCCTTTTCCAAACAACCCTGTGTATTTATTGCTCCATTTACTTAAGTCTTTACATGTAAATAAGGTTTTACCCCCCATTTGGAACCAATAAAAATACTCCCAAGGCCCAATTCCCAACCAATAAAAAGTCAACTTTCCAGTTTGTGCCTAAATTTCCAGTTTTCCCGATTTTCAAATAAGACCACTTTTTGAGTTTGATATCCAAATGAGTGATTCAGAAGCCCAGAAAATTCTAGATGATTTGTATACCCTCCAATAGACTACAACCAGAAATTGAGCCCCAAACTCCTTGTAGATTTGTCTAGAAAAATTCGACACCGAAAAGTCAACGTTTTCAACTAGACTTACAATATTTTTTAGGTCCAAAACTTTTTGTCTCGGAATCCATCGAATTTTGGTATGGTGACTTATTTAGGATTTCTAAGATCAATCCACTCATCGAAAATGTGTTTTGAGGATTTTATGATCTTCGTTTTGATTTGGCTTGGATTTATGCAAGCGATGTTGAAAAACCCTTATATGATTTGGCAAGGCTTTGGCCTATGGTTTTATTGGTAGTGGATGGGGAATTCCACTTGCCCTTGGTATGGACTGGTAGTGGATGGGGAATTCCACTTGGTCCCGATTGATTTAATAGTGGATGGGGAATTCCACTTGGCCTCGGTTGATTTAATAGTGGATGGGGAATTCCACTTGGCTTTGGTTTAAGCATTGGTTTTATTCTTTGATTTGATTGGTTTGGTTTGAATTTGTGAGTCGTCAAATTGGACGTTGTTCTTGGTGTGGATCCACAGTGAGTCTAATTAGTGTGTTGGTATTGGCTTGTTAGCTTTAATTGCCTTATCCATATAGCATTCCACTGTGGGGAATCAGTGAGGCCTTCTCGGGGAACAAAGGGCTGCGGCAACCCCCCGTTGCGGGGAACCGGCGGGAGTCCATGCAATCCATCGAGCAGTGGGTGGGGAATCCCACTTTGTCTGGATCCTCGGTTAGGTTGACTACTTGCCAGCCCATACGTGGGTACTCCGCTTGCTGAGATGTCCCTAGCTAGGCTTCTCTCTATAAGTCATGTAGGTGGCAATGGATACTGGTCATTAATCTAATTTACAGACATGCTAACCACGAGTCCTAACAAGACATGTTTACAGTATTTGATCGTATTTGTTGATTTGATTGAGATATTTGAATTGGAATTTCTTTTATATCCGATTGAACTGTTTTGGTCTGCATTTAGTACTATATAATTGTGAATATCATCATGATGTTATAAAAGCTGCATAAACTGTTTCTCTACATGCATGTTTGCTGCTTACTGGGACTTTAAGTCTCACGTGTGTTTTGTTTTACCGGATTTGTTTTCAAATCCATTTGGTGAGCCACGCACCAGGGCAGATATAGAGGGTAAGCATCAGTTCAAGACAGAGGACTACTACCCACAGTAGGATTATTTTTATGATGTTGTATTCTGTCTTGGGGATTGTAAATGGGATGTAAATATTATTTTTGGACTTACACTTTGGGAGATATCTTTTGTATATGTCTGTATATTGGGAAAGAGCTTGTGAGCAATTAGATGCCTTAGTTGTATTTTGTATGTACAGATATTATGTTTTGGAGATTATAATACAGGAAATCTTTTGTTAGATGGAAAAATTTTTATTCCATGCTTCTTTAGTTCTGCACTCTGATAATTACATTGTAATTGCCCAGGAAATTGTGTTTATCAGGTTCTATTGGGCCCATAAGTAGGTCTTGGGTACGGGTTGGTGCTGTGATAGGGCAGACCCGGATCTGGGGCGCTACAAGACATCAATTATAAATTGAAATTAACCTGAAAATATATATATATATATGAATCTACTTATACCGCTGAAGTTGAATCAGAGAATTCTAGTTTTAACCATGTTATGGCTACCATTATGCTTAGAAATCCAGGTGTAAGCACCTTATTTTTGCACCCCTGGAATTGCTGAAAATGAAAACCCTGGCAAAAAGTCAAACCCCGAAGGGACAAAAAGTTGACTTTTTGATTAAGTGATATTTGGCCACTTTGCTTTATATCATTGGATAGAGAATCTCGACACGGTTTCAACGCAACTGAGTTTGCAAGAATCGGGGTCCGGATGAAGGTTCTGCGGGCGGTCAAACCTGAGCAGAGCCAAAAGTTGACTTTCTGCTAAAATCCGATCCCGAGGCCTACCCCTAGGTCATTGGATAGAGAATCTCGACATGGTTTCAACGCAACTGAGTTTGCAGGAATCGGGGTCCGGATGAAGGTTCTGCGGACGGTCAAACTTGAGCAGAGCCAAAAGTTGACTTTATGCCAAAATCCGATCCAGAGGCCTTGCTTTATACCATTGGATAGAGAATCTCGACACGATTCCAACGCAACTGAGTTTGCAGGAATCGGAGTCCGGATGAAGGTTCTGCGGGCGGTCAAACTTGGGCGAAGCCAAAAGTTGACTTTCTGCAAAAATCCGATCCGGAGGCCTACCCCTAGGTCATCGGATAGAGGGCTCCGATACGATTCTAACGCAACTAAGTTTGCCAAAATCGGAGCCCGGATGAAGAAAATATGAGCTGATGAAGTTTCCAAGTAGCAAAGCTGGCAATCTGCGCACGTGGCAAAAAGCTGCACACGTGGCGAGTTGCGCAGGAAAATATCTCGGGGATCAAATCCGTAAATATCCAAACATTCAAAATATCCCAGGGACCAATCTGAAAGTATCTGAAAATATCTGAATAAAATAATATTAAACCTAAATATCCCAGGGACCATATCCTAATTTTCAGATTTTTAAGACAATCGAGCGGCGGCATTTATTGTTTTGTAATAATTATGCCGCTCGTGCAAACGTGGCGAGCGGCATGCGACTCACCTTGAGCTGGGCGCCAAGGTGAGCGGCACCCCATTTCCCTTGCATATATAAGCCGCGCAGGGTTTCATTCTGGAGGGTTCGAAAATTTTGGTGAGGGTTCGGATTTTTAGTGGGAGATTTTTTTGTTCTGTGGCTGGACATTCTCTGGATTTGGGATTCGAGGTTTCGGCATTGTTCTTCTGGGCTCGGGATTTTGAAGAAAAAGAACATACACACAGGTCCCCTCCCTTCCTCTTCTTCCTCGTCAAATCCGAAAGAGGCCGTGCTCTTGGTGTGAGAAGAAGGTTGCTCCGGCGGCCGCTCGCGTGCTCCAAGGAGGCTTCACCCACTTCAGAGAGGTGTTGAAACACCCAGGTAATGTTCCCAATGGCCTCTGTTACAAAATAAATAAGTTTATTACTATCTTTTCTTTTCTGTTATTTCGTTTAGTAACAGTGATTGTGTGATTCGAGGGGGGGAGCATGTTCTCCCTGATGTTTGCATCTCTTGTATCCTGATAAAGCCCCTTGTTCCCTTCTTCATTTATTCATGTTCTGTTAGATGTTGTTAGATGTTTTGTTAGTGTTTTTGTTTCAGATTTGTAGATGTGAAAAGAGGTTTGATCCTCACAAACTAGGTTAGATTAATTTCCAACTATGTTCAGAGGTCTGCTGGGGTTCTAAGGATCCCCAGAAACTAGTTACAGAGCTAAAAAACAGTCGGAAATGGAGTTTGGAGAGAAAAAAACAGAGAGTCAGGGTCTGCGCTGAGCTCGCGCTCACCTCGCGCTGAGCTCACGCTCACCTAGCTTGGGTCCACCCACCTGGCGCCTAGCTCGCGCCCACCTGGCGCCGAGCTCATTCCCACCTTTTTTGGGTGCGCTGAGCTCGTGCCCACCTGGCGCCGAGCTCGCGCCCACCTTTTTTGGGTGCGCTAAGCTCGCGCCCACCTGGCGCCGAGCTCGCGCCCACCTTTTTTGGGTGCGCTGAGCTCGCGCCCACCTGGCGCCTAGCTCGCGCCCACCTCATTTTACGTGTTTTTTCGCTGTTTTTGGTCCGCCCGGCCTGCGCCGACCTCGCGCCTAGTGCCCGAGGTCGGCGCATACCCCTAAAAAATGCCAAATTGGTATATTTTTGAAAAATTCCAAAAAATTCCACCGGGCGCATACCACAGGGCCCCCGGGTACCTCCCCTTGGACCCAGCACAATGAGCCAATTTTTTTTCTTGATAGAGTGTCAATCTTGTGTATTTTCTTATGTGATTATTGCTGAATGTGAATGATATTTCCGAACCAAACCGGATAAACCAGAAGGGTTTCTGGGTCACCCGGAAACCCGATATGGGACTTGGACTCTCGGTCCAACTTGACTTCTAGTGGGCCTTCCAACGGGGCCCACCAAGCCCGACCAATTCATTTTGCTTAACTAAGATAATAAAAAGATTTGAGTGGGCCAGACCACTTGAGGCCCACCCAAGCCCTAATTGGGCCATGCATGATTAAAGTAGGATGTGGTTTGGCCGAGACCACGGGCAGGGCCGATCGGGCCCACTAAGCCCATGAACCCGACCAACTTAGGGTTTCCAAACCCTAATTCAGGAAGCCTTGGGCTTTCAAGCCCAAGCCCAGGTAAAGGGCCCCAAGCCCAATGCTTGGCCCATTTTGACACAGATAAGCAAGATAAAATCAAAATCACTTAGCAACCAATTGTGGGGCCCACTCAAGGGCCCACAAAGCAAACCCGGCCCACTTTTGGCATGAAATCCACTTAACTAGTCCAACTTGAACTCTAAAATAAAATCAATTCAAAGTGAGCCAAAGTCCAAAGGGCCACACTTGGCCCACCAAGGAATATGCAGGCCACACTTGGCCCACCAAGGGATACCGTGGACCTTCCAACGGGGCCCACCCCACCAGGCCCAGATCATCTTAATTAAAAAGATAAAATCAAGTAAAGGGACCCACACCACTTTGGCGGTCCCGCCAGACTTAATCAAAATTGCATGCTGGAATAGGAATCGGGTGAGTAAGAGACCAAAGTTGACTCAAACCAGGGAAACCTATGGGACCCGTCACTTGACGGGGTGGACTGGGGTGTCTACGGACTTCCCCAGACCGCAACCGAGCCCCTACTTAGAATCTCAAAGCCGCAGACCAAAAGCCTTAGTAGAAGAACTTAGGCACCCAGGTGTCTGCCTGCAACCCATCAGGCAGTGGCGACTCCAAACAAAACCCGAGGCACGCATCGTTTTGCGTGCACCTCGTCGTGCGACCGAAATCCGGTGCGCACACCAGGCATGCACAAACTAGAGATAATTAAAAAAAGGAAAAATTGTTAGGAAAAAACATTCCATGGCAGTATTCATGTGTTGTAGGACATCAATCGCTATGTGATTATGGTTTTCTAGGGCCTACATCCACAAACCTGTATATAAAGGGGACAACCTCCCAACTTTCGTCCCACTTATCTAACTACCCGTTTTACCCTTCCTCCCCCTAATATTCACCGTGTTACCATCAAGTCTTGTTCGACTGTTCCAAAACGTTTTTGTCATCTTCCTCGACTTCCCAGGTGTTTTCTTTCTCTTTGTCTTCTTCCCCAAGTTGTTATCAAGATGTCTTCTTCGCCAAATTAGCGTCTCTTCTTCCCCGACATTCATTAATCTCTGTTTCTGGTTTTCCTTCTCCGCTGCGTCGTATTCTAGAAAGGGGTTTTGTCCAGTCTTCTTCCCCAAGTTATCAACAAAACTTCTCCTACACGGATTTACTCCATCACGCCAGCATCTATTCTCCACTGATATTCATTACTCTCTGTTCATTACCTGTTCTTCTTGTTCTTCTTTTGTTGCCTTTACCTTGTTAGTTCCAACCTTCAAATCTTGATGATTTCTTAAACATTATCTCATCTGCTTTTTTTTTTCTACGAAGTTGTGTTGATCCCTTATTTGTGTTGCACAAAATTTGAGAGAGATTCTTGGGAGACAGTCATCTTGATCAAGACATTTTTGCTTTAGGTTATCCACTTGATCAGATTCAGTCTCCTGGATAAGCACCAAAATTTCCGTCAATCTTGATAGCATTCTTTCTAGCGAATAGCTATTCTTCATCAGTTCTGTTCTTCTCAAACCAAAAAAAAAGGGCAACTGTTCTAAGGTTTTCTTCCTATTTATAATGACAATATTGATGACAAGTGACACGATCAGAGCTAATCATGTGGTGGACTTCCTCCTTTTCTCTGTCATGTCACTTGATGTGTAGTTATTTTGGTGAAATATGGTTAGGTCCAAACCGAATTTTGTTGATGTCGAAAAGTTGCATACACCTGATTCAGAACAGACCTGATCCAATTGCTTTCATAATTATTTGTGGTTTAATATTGGCAAGGCTGAGTCATTTACCCAACTTATTTATATAAGTATTCCTTGCAAGCAAGATGACTTGGCCATTTGAGCATTTTCAGCAAAGGAGATTGTCTATGTACTTGTTTTCATCAAGATAATTGTAGACCATATATTAATTTTATGGATGCTGTTAACACGTCCTAAACCTTACGCTAATGTACAGTTTAAAATACATCTTTGCTGGTCATTCATTTGTTATGCATGCATTTGTGGCACAATATCTCTGTTATGATTTCCTTTTTGTTAATTCCTTACGTAAGGAGTTTTGTTTTTTTTTTTTCTGGGGCACTGAGTTTAACAGTTACACAATGCTTCTATGTGCTTAGATCCTTAGGTTGTGCATAAATATTTGGCACTCTTAGCTGTTAGGTTGTCTGAATTTCCCAAGGCTACTCTTGAAGTTGTAGGAATCACCAAAAATTCCACCTTTTCCATGTTGGAGAGTTTTGCTTTATAAAAAAGTGAAAATTATCTTTGCTATGAATATAGTTTTCCATTTACGAATTATGATATATGAAAAACAAAAAAAAAAAACCTCTATCTCACTTGCTCTCAATTGCCATTCACATTGGAAAGGGTCTTTTATAAATCATAATTTCTTATTACTTGCTCAGGTTTTTAAAGAGATGGCTCAACCTGGCAATGTGAGTTCAAGATTGTATTATGGTTCTTTGTGTTTATGTGATTTTTAAATTAGAGATGATTGATGGGAAACCATTGCATTGTCATGTATATAAAATAGGCGGTTGGAGTTGACAATACTTTCCAAAGGAAATTCAATTGAGAAGAATATTTAGAATGAGCCCGTGAGCAAGAAGAACAGGTTTGATTATAGATATCTATGATTGAAGAGAGTGATTTTCTACTAATTTTGAATGTTTAGATCGGATCTTTTTTTCTTTTTTTCTTTCCCACTACTTGCTGGTCATCCTTTCTTCATTGTGATTTAGGAAGATGGACGCTTCAAATCCAAATGTAACTCCATGACTATCCATGTTCTTTGTTTTTTTATTTTTTATTTTATTTTAGGTTTTCTTTTTCAGCCAATGTGAAGATTTAACAGTGGAGGTTAAAATTTTGTCTAAAGTATTAATTTCACTAATTATATATAGCAAAAGGTCCTCTAGTGCAAATACAGCCTTTGAAACATAAGGATTATGAGGTAGACCTTGAATCTCACTTGAGGAAAACTTAGGTTGACTGCCTTATCTATATTTTAATGGTTAAACTGATTCTTGGATATCTTCCATTGTATGAATTGATGGTGATTTATTTCTTGAATACCTGCCAGTGTTGATAGGGGTGCATTTGTTTTGCTGTAATTTTGTGTTTATTTTGATTTTGTGTTTGATTAACACATGATGAGCATATGTGAGAAAGATTATATATGGCTGCTTTTTGATTTTTTTTTTCTTCTTATGTTTATTTTTTATGCTAACTTTTCTTATTTTGGGGATATTATTAATTAACTTTCCATTATGGGATAGGTTTTTTTTTATTATTCCTTTGCATATCTACTAAAGATTGGGTTAGCTTGGATGGTGAAATACATTTGGGGACTTTAGAAATTGTTCTTAATTGATATTGAGAGGTGACTTCTAATACTTCAAATATAGTTTTTCATTGATTTGCCTGCTTACAGTTGCTTCTGCCCAACATGAGAAACATAGTTACTCATTTATTACTTGCTTTTGTATGCTTTTGTTTCGAAATAGTACTATCAATTCAAGTCATCTAAGCATAGTATAGGCGATGGGAAATTTTGACTAATACGTACACCAGTGGCAAAAATATATATATGTATATTATGTTGTAGCTTTTCTAGATATTATATAACTGATATATATTGCAAATACATCAAAAAGGATAGGAGTGACTAGAACAAAGATCTGCACAAGTTTTTTATTCCTCTTGCAAAGCCTTAACTCTGAAACTTTATATTGATTTAAGTTTCTTCAACATTTCAAACAACCTTGTATTGTTTAATAGATGATGCTATTTTTATTATTTTTGAAACAGGATAGTTGTTATTCAACAATCCAAAAAAAATGCCATGTTTTAACAGACATATTTTGCTTATGTATTTTTTCTAGTATCAACAAAAATTTCCCACAGGTTTTGAATTGTCCAAAAGTTGATGATTTGAGCCATTTAGGAATTAAAGTAGATGCATTACCGTATGATATGGTTTGCAACATCAGTTTATGCTTATATATTACAAGTTAGGTATTGTAGGTGTTAACCTTGTAGTGATGACCTTTGTTGTGATATAGAAATGTTCTCATTGAAGGTGAAAGTGCCCCTAACAATATCCTCTCAACAGGGTTGTAGTGTTAGAAGTGCCCCTAACAATGTATCTTGAGATTTAAATTTGATGAGTGGCTCAAGTTTCAATAAATGATGAAGAAAATGCACCACCTCTTCTCGAAAACATGCTTTCTCATAGATAGATGTTCATGATAAATATGGAATTGAAGTTCTTTAACATGGGAATTGCAATGCCGCTACTGTTCTTGGTAAGCATTTTGCTAAATAGACCATGGGAAACCATTTTAATTTTTTTCTTTCGACTTACATGGCCCACAGCATTATTATGTCTTGAAATTATCAGTCTGTTGTTAATTATTAAATTTGTTACTTGAGGACTATGACATTCACTATTCTCCCCTTGATCTCTGATCCAAGTATCATGGTGGTTTTGATCTTTTTGGGTCAGTTTCAGATTCAGTGCCACAAATGCTATAGAAGTCTTGAGTATAGAATACAAGTAGTTTTCAAAGCACAATAGATGAATTGGAAGTAGAATTAATTGATATTGTTATTTTTATTTGATGGTTTATAGATGCTTGCATAATATTAGCTTTGATGGAATTACACTTGTCTTACACACCTTACCAAAACTAGAAGAGTTATATGTTTTTTTAGTTTTTTATTTTTGAAAACCCATGTGTATTATAATCTGATGCATGTTATGTCGTGCTAGCCAAATTAACTTTATTCACACACTCTTCATCCTTGCGAAAATTTTCTATTAGATAGCATATTTTGTGAGATCATGCCCTCTTTGATATGTGAAAATAAGAAATTGTTGTTAGAGTATTGCTCATATTTTTCCTCTGATATACTGATTATATTATATTAGAGGGAATTGTTTTTAGATTGTAATTGAGTATTGGAGACATAGGTTTTAACTCTTCTTTCTTGAAATAGTGAAAAGGCATCTTCTTCTCGTTGGGGGATGTAGCTGCCGAACAATCGCACGGTTTAATTATAAACATTTGCAATTCAACTATGGGCATCTTTTTTAGTTACTATGACTGTGTGTGACAATGATTAATTAATATTATTACTCTTTTTATATCTTTTGTAAGTGAAGCTATTTGTTATTCTTATGATATTCAGATGCGTGCTTATGTTAACTGTGGACCTAGAATTGAGTAAATTAAGGATACTTTATCTAAGATTCTAGAGCATTCACCTTCTAAATTCCTCCACACTAGCAAGAGGTCTCTCTTATCATAGTAGGAGTAACCATTCCTTCTCTCTTCATTAATGTAGGAATTGTGCCTATCTGCTATGATAAATTACAATCAGCAAGAATTGTCTAAAAAAGTACAAGTTAGCAAATTCTATCACTTAATTAAGACTATCAAGCTAACACCCTACATTGCTTGTGAACCAGTTGTATAGATTTACACTTGGTAAAGAAACCGGTCTCCTTATCCACCGTACTTAATTTTCAATACTTCAGACCAATATATTTTTGCAACTTAGCGCTTCTTTATTGTACTTCCTTGTTGTTTTGATAGAACAACTATAAAGATATAATTTTCCTTTCATATTTGTATTCTTAGTTTCAATGGAAATGACAGGCAAGCCTCTTGGCCTAGCACAAAAGTGCCACCAAGTTTCAACTCAAAGATGCCAGGCATAGATTTTGGGTCTAAGTTTGTTGCAACATATTAGTACCACGTATCTCTTTCACAATAGATTATATTAATACAGCATTGATGTCTTATACCACAATTTTTAAAAATTTGTTTATAACATTATGTAAGGTTTTTTGATACAATTTACCTTTTTTTTCTCTTTGCTTAATATTGATTTTAATGCTATTTTGACTTTGGTGGTTTTGATTTTGTTACATAGGACAAGCTAGTCCATGGTTGTTGGCATTGAGGGATGGAAAAGGATGATTATGTGCATTTGGAGATTTAAAGGAAACAGCTTTATTTCCATTCTCTTGAAATTGTAAACGAGGAGATGATTCACCAATGATTTTTTATGTCAAGATAGATTAGTTTATAATAAACATTGTATCCGTGTTACAAATAGGAATAATGAGTGATGGGAATGAAATACTCATTAGTTATACTTGTCCCTTCATTTTATAAGTCTTATTAAAAATTTTATTTATCTTCTGATGGTAACACTTGTAAGTTTGTCTCTTCTTGGCCATCACCCTTTTTTGAAAATTTTCATTTGTCTTTCAAAGCATTGGGTTATTATATTGATTTTTCAACTATTGCATGTATAATAGCTTTGAAACAATGGGTAATCAAGATCCTCCCCATTAGATTGACGAAACACAATTACCAAAGTCTTTCCCATCGTTGGTTGTTTTTCTTCAGTAAAATTATTTCTTTTATGGTCAAGCCGTTAGATGTAGCGATAATTACTATCTACAGATCATGCAAGAATGGGCCAGCTTACCCTATGAAACCCACCTTTAATAGAATTTCATGCGTCCTTTGTTGCAATCCCCTCAATAAGTACTGGTGTCTACATGATATGATTTCATCTATATAAAATTTGTAAATTCTTCCTCTTTCTCCGCCTCCATTTTAAGTTCATAACACGTAGATTTTTCACTTATTTTCATCATTTCTGTGAATATTTTGGATCAAACTCTTCAACATTTAACCATAACACATAATTCCCAAGTAAGGTCCAAGACTAGGCATCATTTTGTATAATTTGGCTATTGACATATAATAGAAATATTGGAAGTAGTTTTTTTAATATTTATATGGTAAATTAATTTTTTCATATATTGGGTGAATTCTACTTCAATTATTTGACACCTTTAGAAAATTAATGCATTATTCTCTACAAGTGTATAAGCTAGAGTTATAACAATAAGCTAGGGTTATATCAAGTGACACTACAGAATTATCGAGTGATGCCTCAGTTGCCTTTAACAACAAATTTGGATCTCATAAAAAAATGAGAGGCTACAATCATGCACCTCATTTTTGGAAGTGTAGACACCCCAAATTGCACTACAAAATGAGAAAATAATTGAAAATATTAATTGGGATTTGAAACAGGCAATAAAGTGTAAAATTTGGTCAAACTGGTCATGCTCGTATTTTGTTTACGGTTTGGTCATGCCCACAGTTGATATAAGGGCACGACGTGCCCGTATTAATATTACGGGCAAGGCGTGACCGTAATATATATACGGGCAAGGGGTTTTTTGGGCGAATTTATCCTTTTTTATTTCTAAGCCTTATCTGCACCAAAATATCTCTCTGGGAGATTCGAATTCTCTTGTTTATCCATTCGAATCCTCTTGTTTATCTTGTGGTTAAATGGATTGGCATTATCCCTGTTTTCAATTCAATCTTGAGGATCATGGTATATCTCTTTGGACCAACCATACCCCTAGGCTTGCCTATAAATAGAGGGCAGATCCTCAAGCAAATGGCCACGAAAATTTGAAGTCTAAGGAACTCCAAATGAAGAGAGGAATCCCTGCTGCTTTGCTTGCTCAATCCAGGTAAGTCCCTTTTCCCTTTTATTTACTTTTATTTTCTGTTTTTAATTTTAGAATTAATCTATTATTCTCCATTGCTGTAGAATAAGGCCCTATTTTATTCTGTATTCCTAAACTTGTCTCTAAATACCTCAAGAGTCTCTCTAGCCGTAAAACGTGAAGAGAGAGCTAGGGGAAAGGGGAACAGGTGGATCCCTTGAATAGAACCCCATAATCTGTTTTTCTCTTTTCTTTTAGAATAAGGCCTTTGATTGTGTTTTTGTACCCAAACCTATCTCTAAGTACCTCAAGAATCCTCTCTAGCCGTAAAACGTGAAGAGAGAGCTAGGGGAAAAGAAAACAGGTGGATCCGTAGGATAGGCCCCCAAGTGCTCTAATCTGTGAGATATGGCTGCTTTTGATATCCTGATCATGTTTTAATGATCCTGTGATTGAATCTGAATGAATCTTATGAATCTATGATGTTTATAGCATGAAATCCAGTTTTTCTCCTAAAATTGAGATTTTCACCACTTTTGCACCTACAGCACTGTTTTCGTGATTTTTGTGATATTAGGCTAAGATCCTGGATCTATCATAATTTATATGATAGATCTGGATACAGAAGCCTGAAAGTAATTTCTAGGGTTTCATGATGTGGTTTTTAAGTCCTTTTTCACTTTTGAGAGAAGACCCTACAGTCTAAGTTGTCCCATTTTGATGTTCTTCATCAACGTGGGTATTTTTGGTTTTGATTTCTTAATCTAATGTGAAATATGGGCTATATCTATGTCCTGTACTGTTCTAGTTCAATTCTGCAATATTTTATAAAAATCATATTTTTTCTAGATTTCCAGAATTTAACTTGAAGCCAGATTTTTGAAGTTTTCACTTTAGATTTGTTTTCTTTATTTTGATTTTAGTCAATCATGAAACCCAAGTACATGGCTCTTGTTTTTATAAGAAGGATCCAGAATCAATTGGATCATTCACATGGAGAAACCCATACATTCTTTTATTTTTTCTATTATTTCTGTTTTGATTAGCAAGCCTTTTTACCTTTGAAAAACATAAACAATACCTGGAAACCACCTTGTGTGGATGAATAGGGGTGCCTAACACCTTCCCCTGTTCATAACCTAATCCCCTTACCCATCTCTGGTTGTTTTTTTTAATATAGGGTTATTTTTACCCTAAATTTGCCTTTTTGAGCTTATTTGAGATTTTGGTGTCCATTCACACCTAAAAAGAATGGTGGCGACTCTTTGTTTTTAATGAATCCCGCGTGATGATTAGGAAGTCATTAAATTGATTTTCCATGTCTCACAGGAAGATAAAAATCTGGAGGATGGTTACATGCATTGTTTTGCATATGTAAATGTAGTACAATTTTGAGTTGGCTTTGACATTATGTATTTAGTTACATTTGGTGTGTTCTTATTTTGACAATCTTTTCTAGCCTGAGTTTCTCACTATTGCTATAACCTCAATTATTTCTTCACATTCTTTCTAGCCTTAGTTTCTCATCTACTTTCATTTCCCCTAATTAAGTCTTTGTTCATCCACTGTTAGTTAACAACAATAAGTGATTTAAGGGCAACAAGCCTTCTTTTGACCTTTTTATGAATAAGTGGTTATCCCATGTATATTATGCTATTGGGCTAGAGAAGCATATATATTGTTTCTATTATATTGGTCATCTCTAGAAATCATTGCGTTACTTATTCGTTACAAAGAATTATTATTCTTTTACAAAGTGTATGAGCTAGATATATAATGAAAGAAATTGGAGTTATGACATATATCTCAATTGCTTTTTATGTTCTGAACAATAAATTTAATAGTATCAACAAACAAGAAGCTATGTACACTAATCTTAGTTTTTGGTAAAGGCCTTATATTTGTGGCCCTGCAAAGATGGATTTTGTAGAATTATTGCATGTATGTTTTTGCCAAAATAAACATGCTCCAATTTTGGCAATGGTTTTGACATTTAGTTTGTAGACACATTTGGTGTGCCTATTTTACTATTAACATTAATAATTTTATTTTATATATGTTGATTATTCTGGTACAAGTGCACTTTTAAGTTTCACCTAATATGAATATTTATAAAATTGACTTGATAAGCTAAATTGGTAAATAAACCCTCCATGTTATAACCATTTTATCTTTTTAAAATTAATATTTGAACTAAAAATATATATATGCCATTGATATAAAGGGGTTAGTCTTGACTGGTCTTCTTAGCGAAGTTTTGATGAGTTAACGTAACGTCCTCTTTCGTAATGGTACCAATAATGGGTCCAAAATATCCTTATCTAGGAGTAGTAGTTCAGACTTGCAGGCTATTTTTGTGGCCTTTATTGGATGCCTACATGGATGGTTACAAGGTCCAAATTATAAGAAAATATCTACAAGATGCACCTAAAAGTTCTCATTGCAGATCTTGTATATTATAATCTTGTTACAAACGATTTTTACTCTTAAATACCGTATATTTGAAGATATTCACATATATTGACCTTTTGCATTTGTATTTCATATCTTTATATTTATTATAATATATCTTTGTTGTTTGAGCACTTTTTAAAAAAAAATTACATTTACTAAGTTTCTTAACTAAAGAAACCATTAGAAGGTTCATTTAACAAATTTTAACTCCTTCATATAAAAGTTTAAAGCTTTTTATTTTCCTTTTATAATACAAAGGCCCGCCACGTGCGTAGCACGTGGGGGGCTAACTAGTGATTTGAAAAACCAGCTTCCAAAATCCCTACAAAATATAAAACTTGCACTTTGGATTTGGATTCTATTAGAATCCAGAATCTAGAAACCCCACCAAACGGCCCCGTTTTATTGTTCTTCGTTTGGTTGGTTCTTTCAAAACAAGTTGTTAATCCATCGGCATTGATAAAAAATTGAAAATAGTTAGGTGAATAGAAGGATTTTGTATTTCTAAAAAATTACTTGGTTTATACTTTTTCACGATCCAACAAAGGTTGACCCAAATTGTGACGGTTCTTCATGATCCACAGAGATCGAACCATCATAGGTGGTTGAACTAGTCGCTAATGACTGTACTTCCTCTTTGCTCGTTTTACTATAAAGAGTTAGGAAAATATATACTTAATTCTAAGAAGATTAAATTAATGTTACTATAATAAAAAAATATTACAATATATTCCATTCAAATCTTATTCAGATCAGATGCAAGAACATTTATATTTTATTTGAATTTAATCGGAATCTTTTCATATATGTATTCAAACCTTGGATTATCAACTGAGATCTATATTCCGCGTTCTTGGATCGAATTCGCATATGGATCCTACTTATGACAACCCTATTCCAAATGCAACCTAAGTGCTTTTGTCCCTTCTAACTGGGTGGTACAAGGTAGGGCTAGCAATCGGTATGGATCTGGTAAGATCTGAATTCAAACCAAAAAAGAAAAACTGATATTCGAATTCGATCTAAAATCCGATGGATCTTTTCTAATTGAATATGAATTCAAAACCGAATACATATACAGTATCCGAATTAGATTCAAATTTGATTTCTCACAAACAAAAAACCCTTTGATTTTTGTTTTAATAAGGTTGGTCAACCGTGGTTTATATAGAGTTTACAAACGGTCTAACCTATCTTTGGTTTGGGTTTATGTAAAATATATTGATTTTGGTTCGGATCCTATTCGGATAGGATATAAGTAGATCTGAATTCAAATCCAATTTTTGTCGGATCCGAAATCCAATATCCGCATTCGAACCATGAATCTATATCTCATATCCGAATTTGACATTTTCGGATCGGATTCGGATAAATATCTGACCTATTGCTAACCCTAGTACAAGGTAGCATTCTCTTGAAAAAATTGTTGAGTCTCACCAACTTTTACTCGGGGTTAGTAACATAAGCTCACAATCACAAGGTAAACAACTTATAACTAACCATCGGGCCCCATAACACTGTTTACAAATTACATGTTTTGTAGTTGGCTACGTGCGTAGCACGTGCAATTTCCTAATAGATCATAAGAGAACAGTCTCACATACCATTGGAAAACAAGAGGAGTCTCACCTTATGAAGAATAGCTAAAAAGAAAATTTCTCATTCCCTTTTTAAAATCAAAGATTACCTCACTGTTTATAGACATGGTATCCTGCTTTTAATCAAAATTTACTCATGCTCAACCTAAAAAAAGATCAGAAGAAATAACTACAAAAATCTAATCTTTATAAAAACTTATCGTACTTAAACTATAATTTTATTTGAACCCATGGGCTAAGTGGCCGAATATTTAAATCAAGAGGTCTGTTACATGAGGGAGGAATAAGGGTGGATTAAGATTTTGAGAACTTCCCTCATTATGGGCTTCGTTTGTTTTGTTACAAAAGATTTTACAACGTTAATTGTCCAACACAAATTTGATTTTCTAGAACAAATGTACTTCATCGTTAAATTAGTAACCCAGTTGGATAGGCTTTGTGTTAACATATTCCTCTAGTGTTAGAAGAAGCCAATGTTATAGTTGTATCCTGGCATTGGCTGGTTAGAAGCCAATGGTATAGTTGTATCCTGGCATTGGCTTCGGGTTGTGTTTTGGGGTGTGGGCTCCACCTATTCCCACGGAATATAACCATAACCGTGCATTTCGTGGATCGTATCATGGAAGTCTATCTTAATTAACTACCATGACTGTTCAAAAGGCGGAAATATCATTACCCTAATAAAAGTGATACTCATCTTTACTATTTATTAATAGAAAATAATTATTAGCCTGCTATGTCTTTTACAATTTGGTACATCGAGAGACTATAAGGTGAGTCATAAGGGATGAAATCGTCTACCGTAGAGATCTTGCAACAGATCCTGTTTTTTTTTTTTTTTTTTCTTTTTACATTTTTAAATGTGAAATTGTTATTTCAACTAACATTTGACATTAAAAAAATATGAAACGTGCAACAGCCATGAGATGTTGCAACATCTGCCGCATACAATTTCATCCCGTCACAAGAAAGGAATTAAACCCCAATTTGCTCAGCAACGAACCTCGATTTGGTGCACTTCTGGCTTACGTTGACCATTGATAAATTACATTTTGAGTTTGTTGTGTGGGTCATTTTACAAAATCGAGAAGACAAAGAGCAACGTAATTGAATAGTGTTAAAGAAAGTGGCACGACAGACCATTAATAAGAGTTACTGGCCGCAACTGAACAATAGCCTCCAGTGAACTTGATCTTGTGACCTACATGTCCTTGCTCCCATCAAGGAGTAATGTTGTTGTAGTTGGAAAAGTTAGTGAGGCCTTATGTCCCTTATGTTTTAAAGAAAAAGTTGATATAGAGATGGGTGTCATTAGATTTGTATCAGTATGGGCTCTTATCATCCATAGTGTACATGAATTCAAGAGTTGTTCTGAGAAAATTTCTGGGAAAATTGTCATGAACAATCATTCAGAATCAAAACTAGATGTTATTTGAGTAATATGACGACAAGAAGAAAAATGGCTCAACATTGACAGAAAAAACCATGGTACCAAAACTAGCATTTGTGTGAAGAGAAAGTCTCATAAAGAATAATACCAATATTAAGTTACAATTAGTTCCCCCCTCCCCAACAACAAAATTAAGAGAGAGAAAATAAAACATAAATACATCACAACTTTCCAACGAGCTATTAAATTCATCTATTACAAATAGAAAAACACTTAAAAGAAGTCATGGTCCCTTTGTTTCACAAAAGAATGTTGCTCCCAACCCTTTTTTCCTTCTACTACTGGCCATCCTTCATTTTCTTCTTGTTCTTCTAATACAAACCATCGTGAACAGAATTATAGCTAATATCCTCCAATCCCTTAGAAAAGCTCAACAAATTGATTCAAAGCAAAACATGCCTTGAAAGGAGTGACGGATTTAAATCAGAATGCCAGGAAGATGATCACCAAGGAAGAGGAGATTGGATATTATTATACATAAGCGTACTTTTCGTATTTCTCTCTAGAACCATCTCAATTAACATGAACAAAGTAATTGAGACATATCTTAGACTTTTCGAAGAATTAAAGTAGAACAATATATTATATCAAATTCAACACTTTTAATTGTCTAAACGTTATCTTGTGCCAGCTATAGTTTGATCAACCTTCATTTTTTTTATGAATAACCAGACATCATATACTACATCTTGTGCCATCCATAATTGGATATGGCAAGTGATTATAGCTAATCTTCTGCCATCCATAATTGGATATGGCAAGTAGTTGTAGCTAAGTATATGTGGATAATATTTTACTTTTCCTCTGAAACACTGATTACCCACATAACTTTCTACTTCATATCATTATAATTTTATAATTTTCGGTCCAAACATCATCTAGAATAAGTAAAAGTCTGATGGACACGAGTTTAAACTATGGAACAAAATTATCAATCAAAATCATTAGAGACACATACCCATATTGTTATCTCTGAATTTATTTTTTTTCCTTCTAATAATATGATTCCGTGTTAGTTTTCCAAGACCTCCCATCCCAACAAAGCCAACTGATAAAACATTCTTCAAATCACATACGCATTTCAAGACTTTAGTTATATATCCTTTATCACCATCCTTTTTGACAGCCCTCAATATCTGCAGAGAGAATAAACTCTGCCAGCTTTCTCTAGTCTCAATTCTCAAGTCCAGATCTGTAACCCCAAAGTGGAAATTAAACACATACGTTGGCATCTCATCCAATCTACCCGTCATATCCTTCATCTGATGATCTACTTTAACCCAAGAACCGATGTAAACATAAAAGCGAGTACGAGTTACACACCTAGTTTTCACTGCCTCACCTGAATCTCCATTCTTACAAGGAAGCTCATGTTGACAACACTTCGAGCAGGTGGAGTGCATGGTAGACTGAAAACCTTTTTCAACACGCTATTGATAACCTCCGCCTGTGATTCAGATCTACAAACAAGCTTCCAGGAAGCTGCTGAAGTAATTAAAAAGGTAGAGAAAAGAACTATCACTGCAACTGCACTTGTGAAGAATTGAATGACTCCCACCGTTGCTTTATAGAAAGTCGGGATAAATATAAAGACTAAACCGGCCGAAAGCATTTATTCCTGGAAGCTTTCACGCAAGTGGGTGGGACGGTGGCCCTATCGGTGCACAAAAGGTCAAGTCCACTTGCTTACTTTATAATAATCTATAATTTTGAACCTCCCAAGTCCCAACCAATTCTCTCTCTTTATAATAATCTACAATTTTCTTTCCAAGAAAAGCCTAGAAAATACAGTCCTTTTGCTTTGGAAAATGGAATGCAATGCACATGGACTTTGCTCAACCCAAAGATAACGTATTACATAAGACTTTTTTTGGTGAAAACGTATTACATAAGACAACTAGAGGGACATAAACAAAAACTAATAAATGTAATGAAAGAAGAGATGCTATTAGCAATAGCTGGTTTATTGGGGCAGTAAATTTACTTTTATTGGAGATTCTTTTGTCATTTGACTGAAACATTAATTTACGATCTTTGCTTATGTAACACCATCCAAATCATGTGGTGGAAATATCCTATTTCACGAATTTTAGGCTTATTTGAGGTCATCATAATCTATTGAGTTGAGATATGGAAGTTCAACCTATGTTCATTAAAAGTATAAAAATAAAAATGCAAAAAGGATGAAATATTGAGCAAACCATCAATTCTAAGTAGGCTTTTTTTGGCTTTTTTGGTACGGTACCCCAAAAACTTCTTTCGGTAGTATAGCACATTTAAATGCCCAAGCCCATTATGCCCGCCCAACAATAACCACTTAGAAATTTAATTTTATACTTGAAAAAAAAAAGGCAAAAACACTAATCTTTTCTTTTTATGAAAATTCAAAAAAAAATGTTGGGAAGAAATTTCACCTGCAAACAAAAAGTATCATCATTCTGAAGAAGAGATGGAAGAGTGAAGATTTTTGGAGTAGTTATGAGTAAATTAGGCCTAAGATTAGAAAACAAAGTATTATTTAAATAGTAAAAAGTAAAAACCAATTAAACAGTTAAACTCTGGGCTAGGCCGGGCCGGCCCGACATTTCTTATTTTTTACCAAGCCCATCTAAAATTTTTTGGGCTTTTAAAATTCAATCCTAGCCTTTTCATATGGTCTCAACCATTGCATGACCAAGCCATCTAAAAACGGGTTGATTACTCGGGCCGGGTCGATCTCCCGACCCATGAAGGCCTTAGAAAATTAGTCGGGATAGAGAAAGGTTCAAAGTCAGTTTTTACGTCCTTCAGCGGTCTGTTAGACTCTCTGTATCTTGTCTGAAAGCAAGAACTGAGAAGATGAAAGCAAACAAAAGTCTTGGATGAAAGCAAAGCAAAAGCTGCGGAAAGCCATAGACTTGCTTTACGCTCGGGGTTATGCACGAGCCGAAGAATACTCTCGTCTCCTACTCGAATGTGTCCGATCCAATGATGTCGATGAGGCAAAGAGATTACAGCCTCACATGGAGTTCCACTTATTCAATGATCCATACCTTAAGAATCGACTTCTACAGCTATACGCAAAGTCCGGGAAAATTTCCGACGCTGGATACCTGTTCGACAAAATGCCCCACAGAGATGTGTTTTCATGGAATCCAATGCTTTCTATGTATTCGAAGTGGGGTTCAGTTGACTATTTGCAGGTAGTCTTTGATCTGATGCCTGTTCGTGATTTGGTATCGTATAATACGGTCATTGCAGGTTTTGCGGGTAATGGGTGTTCTAGAAAAGCCTTGGAATTTTTTATTTGGATGCAGAAAGATGGATTTGAGCCTGATGAGTCCACCCTTGTGAGCCTTTTGAAGGCGTGTTCTTGCTTATTGGATTCAAAGCGAGGGAAGCAAATTCATGGAAGGATTGTTGTTTGTAATTTGAAAGGAAATGTTTTTGTTTGGAATGCTTTAAGTCTTTAACTGATATGTATGGTAAGTGTGGTGAAATTGATGATGCTCGGCCGTTGTTTGATCAAATGGTTGATAAGAATGTTGTGTGTTGGAATTCCATGATAGACGGGTATTTAAGAAATGGGCAGAGCGCAGAATGTCTGGATTTGTTTTGTAAAATGCAGGTATCGGGAATCAAACCTGATCCCATTACAGTTTCTAGTGTTCTTGGAGCTTATTTTCAAAGGGGGTTGGTAGAAGATGCAAGGAGGATTTTTAGGGAGATCAGCGAGAGAGATAAAGTTTGTTGGACAATAATGATAATTGGTTATGTCCAAAATGGAAAAGAAGAGGATGCTTTGGCATTTTTAAGTGAGTTGTTATCACGAAATGTTATACCGGACTGTTTTACCATCTCAAGTGTGGTCACTGCCTGTTCCAGATTGGCCTCATTGGGTCACGGTAAGGTAATCCACTCGAGATCACTTCATTCAGGAACTGAGAGTGATTTGCTTGTCTCCAGTGCTCTGGTTGATATGTATGCAAAACGTGGAGAAATTTCGGATGCTCGGATAGTTTTTGAAATGATGCCCACTCGTAATGTAATCTCTTGGAACGCCATGATCATAGGTTATGCACAAAATGGATGGGATCAAGAGGCTTTGGCACTTTACAACAGGATGTTGCAAGAAAACTTCAAGCCGGATAATGTTACCTTTGTTGGAGTTCTTTCTGCTTATAGCCATTCTGGCTTGATTGAAGATGGGCACAGATGTTTCCATGCAATTACTGATCTGCATGGCATGAAGCCCACTTTGGACAACTATGCATGTATGATCAATCTCCTTGGTCGCTCAGGGCACATTGACGAAGCAGTGGATCTAATTACAGGCATGCCCGATGAACCCAATTGTTTGATTTGGTCTACTCTATTATCTGTTTCTATTGCAAATGGTTATATAGAACATGGAGAAATGGCAGCAAGGCATCTTTTTGAGTTAGAACCACTCAATGCAGGCCCTTATATTATGTTTTCTAACATGTATGCTGCTTCTGGAAGATGGGAAGATGTGGCACTCATGAGAACTCTCATGAAAGAGAGGAAGATTCGCAAGTTTACAGCTTACAGTTGGATTGAGATCAATAATAAGGTCCACAAGTTCGTGTCAGATGATCGAACTCACCCCCAAACAGAAAAAATTTATGAAGAACTGGGCACACTGATAGAGAAACTGCAAGAAGCTGGCTTTGCTCCCAACACAAATCTGGTTCTACATGATGTCAGGGAAGAGGAAAAGTTTGAGGCCATCTGCTACCACAATGAGAAACTCGCCCTTGCATTTGGTTTAATGAACAAGCCGAGAGGGGTTCCTATAAGGATCATGAAGATGTATTTTGCTGTAGTAAGCTTCCTTCTGATTATTATCATGCCCAAGAATGACATCTCGGAATTAAATTTTCTTTGCTTTCCACGGTTAACCTTTCTCCTCAACATGCTTATGGATGTTTTGGATGTTATTATTTTTCGTTGACTTGAAATATTGCTTGGTTGAACCTGAAAATCCCTAATTCGGTGCTGGAAACCTCAAAATTCAGTCTTGCATGCATTTGTTCACCTTGAGAATAGGATGAGTTTTTTTGTTGCAAGTTCTTATCTCCCACTAAAAATTTTATAATCTGAAATTAGGATCAAATTTCTTGTTTTTTCGGGGAAGAGTCTTTCCCCCCTCAATATTTTTATTATTGGTTCATTACTTGTAATTATTATTGGTTCATAAAAACTATTATATTTTTTTATTCATTACTTGAAAAGGGATTATTTACTTTCTCTTTATTATTTTTCTTTGGTATTGGATTGCCATGTCCAATAGAACATGAGAAGGATTTGACACATATTTTGTTCCTATAATCGTTCCATGTCAGGTCAACACGAGTACTTTGGAGTCATGTAAAGTATCCATGTAACATAACATGTGGTCCTTATCTGGCGTCTTGGTCATCTAAGATATTGATTGTGTGAAGAGTGGTAATGTAACGTTGGATTTGTTCTTGGGCTTCTTAAAATTTAAAAATTTTTAGTCCAATGGAATGAAGATTCGAGGAGGTAAAGGTAGAGAAGGAAAGCCCTCAAAGAATTCCTAGAGATCATCAGCAAGCATTGGAAGTTTGGAACATAAATTCCATTATATCCTACATGTCTGAATGTAAGGTTGTGCAGAATGGGGCCTTTTCTATGGCCCAATGACTTTGAAATGGGCCCAAAGATTTTTGTGCCTGCATTTATATACTCAAGTTTATAATATTGTCTAAGATTGGCCAAAGTGGGCACACCAGATACTGAATTGTTGCCGAGGGATCCATACACCAAGAAACCCCAAAATTTTGGTGACAGTATCTGACTTATAATGCCTTTTCTCCCTTAGAGTATGCAATTAACTATTCATTTATAGAACCAAGTACAAAGCAAATTTGAATTACAAACTTGAAAGGAATGAATAAAAAAATAGAGATACAAGGAAAGAATCGTGGGATATAAAAGCATTGAATCTTATAATAAAGGAAAGTAAGAATTGCTAATCCAGTTGTTGAGATATTTGCTTTGATGATTTGGCGGTCTCTCTGACGTGGATTGATTGGTTAATATTAATTTCCAAAAGATTCTTTATGGGAGAGTTCCTAACATTCATTGAATGGGGAGTTCGTCACTTACATTGCTATAGCGAATCAATATTGACCTTTTCTTCCAACGCACCTCGTTTTTCTCATCCGACACACATCTCATCCGAATACCACCAGAGAACTTCACAAGCGGGAAAACAAAGATGCTACGAATCTAAACCCTTAAAAAAAGGAAAATCTCCATGCCCGAGACACAGTCGCACACGAATCGGAAGAGGCGATTGCGATTTAGGCCGCTGTTGATGTGGATGTCACCCTTCAAAGAAGAATGGAGAGGAAGAGGAAACACCGGTGGTGTTGATGTCGAGGAGGAAACAAAACGCCAAGCAAGTGAAGATGAAGAAGAACACGGAGATAAGGTCTTTTGAAGGAAGAAAACCACGCCTGAATAGAAGAATAGCAATCACGAGCTCTTTTATGTAACGTGGGGTTAACAGCAGCGGTTGTGCGATGAGCAGTGGGTTTTAGCAGCATTTAGAAAAGCAGTAGTCTTAAATTTTAGTAACAATTGCTATTAAGGCTGTTATTAAAGTTTGATTATAGTAGCTTATAGTAGCTTTTTTATTTAAAAAAACCGTTACAAATAAAACTAAATAATATAATTAGTATCAATTTATATAAATTGCTATTAATTATCTTACTTAGTAACATTTTAATTTTAAGTGCTATAAAAAATTCCTACTAAAGGACAATTTTCTTGTAGTGTGTCAAAAGGGTAAATTCTGCATTCCATGAATAAGTTGCATGATTAATCAAGATTTTATGATTAAGTCCACGATTAATCTACGGTTTATGATTTATTCGACGATTAAGTACGCAGCAATTAAGAAAAACCCAAAATTTCAATGCTTGGGCCGTACTTAGGATTAATAAGGGCAATTAATCATCAAAATACAGAATTAATTGAAAGTTTCTTGAAAACAGTTGTTACCAGCGGTTTTTTTGACTTTTATAGGCCGTTTAGAACCACCCCTAAAGGTCAAAATCAAAATTTTCTGCCACAAAAATTCCTGAAAATCCAATTAATTGACCACTATGGCCGGTTAATTGCGAATTCTCGATAAACCCCCAGAAATATTCGAAAGTCAAATTTTCACTCGAAAATTCAATTTTCTTTAAACCAAACCATTTTAACTCATTGAAACTCATGAAAGCTTACTTTTAAGATGAAATTAAACCAACGAAAACACACATACATGAATTGAAACCTTCCTATAAACTCCAATTTCAATGGATAGAAAACAAAACTGAATTTAAACAAGTTTAAATCGTAGAGAAGCTATCCAGAATTCTTACTGAATGCTTTAATTTACAACAAAATAGCTATCTAATCCATAGAAAATACTTATCTAAAACAGAGTATACAATGATCACTTACCGATATGCAGATTCCGGCACTGCTACAGAAATCTTAAAACCGAAAACAGCTACTCACTCCATTCCTAACCTCGGCCAACAACTTCACTTCATAACAGGGACTGATCACCAGCAATAATGGAACAATCTTCCACTGATAGGAGCAGAGGAGAAGAATGAAGAAGAAAAAGGAAGAACAAATGGACGACGGAGTGGGAGATAAAGGGAGCTAAGTCGGCTGTTTCAGTCGACATCCTATTTCAAGCACAACTTAAATATTACTTGAGTTTGATCCGATGTAAGGCCTACCCACCTCACCAACTATACTACCTCTTAAGATCCAATCAAATTCAACCACCCAACTAAACAATACGGTTTTCCTCCTTGACACCCTACAACCATCCTCAAACCAATCAGATAAAAACAAATAATTAAAAATAATATAACTAACAATAGTTTCACAATAAATTATTAAGAATTATATAAATTTATCCTAATCAATTAGGAACACTCTTGTATATTATAGGTCAGATAATTACAAAACCACTCAAATAATTAAGATCATTAATTATAATGAATACAATAAATAACATTTTAATTAACAGAAAATCTCTCAATTAATCAAAATATCGAATTTGAAAAATTTATTCATTTTCCCTGCTAAAATCATTCATCATCTCTGTATGTGAACAAGAATCTAAAATGACAAGGAATTGAATGATACATAATTGAGATAAAAACTGCAAAAAAAAAACCTGTATTTCATAAACTTACTCTCCTAGAAATTTAGATTGATGAATTCCATAAGTATCGAATTGGAAATACAGTATGGCACGTGCAAGGTAGTGATAATCACTTAATATACCTATCTAGGACATCTTCAATTAAAATAGATATGGTTTGTTATATACTGATAAAATTAATTTTATAAAATGGAAGTCAACAACTTGTTGTGACCTAAGAAAGTCAAAATCAAATCATCCTATACAAGAGGGCATTCAAGGGAGATCAATTCACTACAAGTGTACCACTAAAAGTACCTAACTTGTCATATATGATTAAGTGAAGTTGGAAGCCATTGTTTGTGGTAGTGCGTTTACTTTGGGCTCAAATCAATTACCAACTTCTAAATAATTCAAAACTTATGGAAAATTGTTGGAGATAATATAAAACAGATATTAGTGAGATGTCAGTTTTAATATCTGTTACAACATAGAGTTTCCTTTGATTATGGAATAACAAATACTTCATTCACAAATAATAATAATAAAAGCATCATTTATTAAAAAAATAGAAAACATCATAAATCCAAGGAATTCGACATGGATTCAATGCGAGAATCAAATCTTTGAATGATATATCAAATAAAAAAGTAAATTATGATAGAAATTTCAAAACACAAAAAATAAAAAGGGAAAATTACAAAAGGGGTCACTCTTTTGCCTGTATTTATAAAAACAGTCCATCAAAAATCTCGTTTTGCAGAAAAGGTCACTTTCAAACATAATTGACATTCAGGGTAATTTAAAAAAATTTAAAAAATAATGTCACTTTACTTTAGGTGAAAAAAAGGCTTGTATCCACGTAAGCTGCGCTCGTCTCACATGTAGGATGTGATCATACCCCACGTAATGAAGCTTGTATCCTACGCACACAATGCATTTGTATCCCAAGTAAAGTGATCCTATAATTTAATTATATTTGAAAGTGATCTTGTAATTTAATTATTCCTAAAAGCTGACCCTCTTTTGGAAATAAGTTTTTTGATGGACCGGCCAAAAATGACCTTTCATAATCTTCACAAATAAAAATGAATGATTGAAAATCTTAACTAACAAAGATGGGGTATAATTTATTCTAGAATTCAGGATTTCTTGTTCCCGTAAGATATCGTTTTATAAGTTGTTGTCTAGACATTCTTAATCCAAAAAAAAAAAGTTTTTCAAAGGGTTTTAAATGAAAGCCCTTTTAAGTAAATGGTTCACTATTTAGGACAAATGCATATTTTGTTTAAAAATTATATTTTAAAGCTCAAGGTTAATGAATATTCTCTCAATTCTAGCTATAATTTTTATTTAATTACTAAAAATTAAATAACCCTATAAACCTAATAATGAAAAAAAAAATTATATTTTAATATCCAAAAGATTTTCTAGATTCTTGGATTTCTTTAGAAAAACAAAAGGCTTTAACTATTCCTTTAGCCTTTTTCCATCCAAAGAATAAATTATAAACCAAATGATAAAATTATCAACTATATTGATAATAACCCCATAAAACCTAATAATGACTCCCATATCCCTACACTTCTATGCCCATTATTAACTACCTTGTAACACCCCAGATCCGAGTTACGTAAATAAAACCGTAACTCATCTCTGAAGGTTAAGCTTTCCCACAAGATCATCAGAGTGAAGGAAACACATGAATGAACAATACTAAATAATCAGAGTGCACTACAACCTAAATTAAAATAACAATTACAACAACACAACTCTAACTCACACAAACCCAGCAACTACCCGCCGGTATCGTCCTCTCCAGAAGCAGCTGAAAACAAAACAAAACAAAATTGTATGAGATACAAATATCCCAGTAAGTAGCACATGCATGCACAAATACATTTTTCATAGTTATAAAACATGGATCAAATAATAAGCAGGTAACAATGGCGTTCACACGATTAATCCGACTAAACCCACGATAATTCAATAATCAAAGATGTTATAACTAATGAAGACCAGCATGTAAGTCAAATCTGTAATATCGATGTCAACTAACCCAAATAATTACCAAATCCGACATCATCATAAAACCACATCTCGATGAACCCAAGTTTTCATAACAATCCAATAGATATATCTCAAATTAATTCAATTGCCAATATCGATAAACAAACCATAGAGGCCAATGTCATGTAGTTGCTTAAATTGGTTAATCAATATTCTAGAGAAACATCCACACCTCCATGTAAATAGTTACGGCCTACTCAGGGTTTCATCATCCAATGTTGGCCTACTCCCCGGGTTTTGGCATTGACAACCCGGCCTACTCAGGGTTTCGGGTTGCTCTACACCGGTCGTGGCAACACTCAATGGCCATGCAATTACACCAATGAAGCATATACATCACATTACTAAGCTTAGTTATGGTTCCAAGGCAAGCTAGACCAGCAATAAAAATAACACCAGCAAATTAACCCAATGTATATTCCACCATGAAATCCACACATATAGCCAAATGTGGTCAAGTGCATAATCATGGGTCACTCAGGACCAAACCCTCCATCATGGAGTTCTAAAGTTGTATTCTCAATTCAATTCCCAAAAACAGAACGATGGTAATCCCAAAACCTACTGCCGATATCAAAAGAATATTCAAGTAGCTCATTCATGAAATCTACAATGTATTCAAATCTGAGCCATTATACTAATTTCAATAAATCCCGGCACAAATAAATAACACTTAAATCTGAAATTCACGAGGTTAAATACATTATGCAGAAAACCAGTCCAAAAGCCAACATTAAACCACATCTTATGCAAAAGTCTCAAGAGATTCAATTTATATAATCTGGTCATGATATAGAGTTAACTAGAAACACATAAATCAGAAGATATCAAATCTAAATTTTAAGTGCTAACATAGTGGTACAGAAATATCCAAATAGCAGTAAAACAGCCGATTACTCGCAATTAAACATATGCAAAATTTTCTCATTACTTTCCTTGCCATCAATTCTATTACTTTCATTTTATAACGTGTAGTGTAAGAATTCTGATCCACAACTCGTTTCAGACATGAATGACTCCTCTCTAGATGGTTTATGCAATATTATTTAAGTATCAAACCACAAAATCTGCACATCTTAGAAGTTAGCCGCCCAAGGCTATAAAAATAGGGGCTGGTGCTTACTGTCTCCAGTAAGCACCACTAAGTGCTCTTGATATAATTGATCTCCACTAAATCAGCAAGTTACTGGTCTTTCATTCAACAATTTTTCTGAACTACTTATTCCCATATAAATTTATGTTTCAGAGTTTCTAATAGTCTAACTCATTATTTACATTCCCTCATTATAGCTTTTAATCCTCCCTTAACTTCATTATATGCAATCATTAACTCATAATCATATTAATCTAGTGTTAACATCTAATTTAACCTCTTAGAATAGGATTTAGTCAATGAGCAAATAGAAATTACATTGTGACAAAATAGCCGCACCTGGTAACATAGAAAAGAATGGGCGCTAACCTCTATTTCTATTATTTAATTCTTCTTAAATTTAAGGGTGTGTAATTCTGATTTCACCACTACATCAATATCATCTTCATTACTTAACTAAACTCATGGAGTAGACTTAATGAGCCTTTAACCAAATTCTGCCGGTCTAATAAATTAGCCCCTTTAACCAAATTAAATTAGCCCCTTTAACCAAATTCTGCCGGTCTAATAAATTAGCCGCACATAGCTTGTTAAAAGTGAATGGGCACCAAACTCCCTAGGTCAGCAGGGGTTGGCGCCACTAGGCCTCCCTTATAAACTTTAAACAATGCTAACCAGCGCGAACCTCCCCTAGGTCAGCATTGGTTAGCGCCCAATACTGACATATGTGACGGGCCATTCTAATGTTTTGGAAATCTGAATTTACCAGGTCTGAACCTAAATTCCACCCCAAAACTAATTTGATCCTTTTCTTACGCCCTTTAAGAACATGATTAACCTTATTTGGAATTAATCTATACTTAAATCAACCACAAGCATAAAATTCGATCATATCTGTTCACATCCGATAAAACTTGTATGCAGCAATTTAATTCATGATTCTACTCAAATTGTCGATTGCAAATACTTACTTGATTTGATCAGTTCTCACTCTAATCTGCAATTCTATGATTTAGCCATTCCAATTTCACATGCTCACTGATCGACAGCAACTCAGACTTCCAATTCGACTGCCGTTCAATCTCTGATCAACAGAAAATTTCAAGATCTGGCCTCTAATCTCATTTCTCAAGAGATCCACTACAGTTTGAGTTTGAATTCGACTTACCAGAGCACTCTCTGATCGACTTGAAGCTGCTCCTACATCTACAAACATTCCATACGCAGCACAGCTCTGATTTATCTCCGATTAGACTTCTAACCAATTCAAATGCGAATCCTCCACTCTCCTTCTTCAAACCCTAGCTTCTCTGCTTAATTTTTATTGATCTATTTGTAACGTTATTGATTATTAATACTTAAATTATACCAGCCCTTACTTTAATTAGTATTCTCCTCCCCTTACTTTAACTTTCCAAAGTACCCTTTGCTTGCTATACCACCGAACCACAAAAACCCAACCCGTGAAAATCAAATAACCAATTATTATTTTTAATAATTCATTATATCTAAGTTCTGAAATTTTCCCTAATTAAATAAATTAACATACGTAAAATCCAATTTTTAATGTTATTAAAAATTCAGGATTTTACATACCCACTTTGTTGGACGACATAATCTTTATGTGAACTTATAGCACTACATGTGCCACCCTTAATATATTAATATAGAGCAAACGCAAGAGATTATAGCCCTACATTTTGGTTTGACAGAAAAATAACCTTTAAAATCACCATAACGGCAAAGAACTTACTTATCCTTTCATAGTATGATATCTGAAGACTCGTTCTCAGAGTCACTACAAAGGCCAAATTAACTTGCCATACTTGGCCACGGCAACCTGATTTCTATTCTACTTACATGATCAAATATTAGTGATGGAAGCTGAATCTGGAGTCTAGTGGTGTGTGGATTGAGGAGATGAATTGCTGCACCCCCTTCCTCTATGGTAATCAACTAGCTATTGGAGGATCTTGGCATAGCTTCATTGGAAGCCCTAGTAATTCCAGCTAATAAGCTCTCCTTTGCAAGGCTGAAAAAGCCATAATGAGCCCCAATTTTTTCCATGGGAGGAAGCATTAACAACTGAAGCTGACAATGAAAGTAGCCAGGCCTCTCTAGCAGGGCAGACAGCCCAAAATATGGTTTACCAATGTAGAATCCTGATTTTTATAAATTTAACAAATAAATTAATTAAGAATACCAGAATGGTTAAAATTATAACTTAAGGAAAACTATATGAAGATAGAAATTTAAAGAGTAAGAATATAAATAATAGTAGTCCAAATAAAAGAAAGAACAAAGAAGAAATTAAGTTATTATAAATAATAAGGATATTTGGAAGTTTGAGGAAACTGAGGAATAAAAGGTTCAAGGGTACATTAAAGATAAAGAATAATATGAGATTATGAAATCTGGAAAACTTGGACAATTGTTAATATTTAAAAGTAATATTCATAGAATAGGGTTGAGATTTCTAAATCCTATGCCCTTTAGCTATGAATCTTGAGCACAATCAATTAACAAAACAGTAAGACAACACAAGAATTATACAAGGAAATCCTAGACTTTCATCTAGGTAAAAACCTCGGGTCTTTTTAGGGAGACCAAGCCTAAGAAACCAAATCACTATGAAATGATGAACACAAGAATGTCAGATTTAACAAGAAATCACTTCAAACATAAATCTCACTCTTAGTCAATTTCTCAACACATCAATTCACATTTCTTGATTTCTCCAGCTACCTTGAAATCCTTCAAGACTCCTCTTCAACTTGGAATCCACCAAGTCCACAAACACCCAAGCTTTGGAATCCACCAAAGTCTTCAACCTCTTTGGAATCCACCAAAGAAACTTCCAGGTCTAAACCTCTCTTTGAAATCCATCAAGCGCTCTTCAAATCTCACAAAACCCTCAAAGAAGAACTCTCAAGAATCTCTCAATAACCCAACAAGAGAAACTCAACAAATTCTCCAGATCTTGTCTCTAAATTCCAATTTGATTGATTCTTGATGAATCAATCTTGATCCTCCTAGAAGCCCTAACTCTCTCCTTCATTCTAGTAGGTTTAGGCAAGCACAATTCTCAGCAAGAAGATCTCCCACAGATGCCCTGAAATCTAGTGTGAAACAAATTATTTATAGTCACTTTTCTGTTGCTTGTGCAGGTGCAGTAGGTTACAACTAAATTTGCCTGCATCTTGCACTAGGATACAACACATTCAGATTTTTCTTTTTACAATCAAGTCTTTTAATCTCACTTGTTTGCCACAAAACACTTCAAGAAAAATCATTAGGAACAAAAGTTTCTTGTCATTCAATTGTCACATAAGGAAGGTAATTTTCCCAAAAAGGGTGATTTAGGAATTTTCTTAAACTTATTGGTTAAGGAGTTCATGTATGGTGGTATGGCATATCATGGAATCATAATTTTTTATAATAAGATTTAGTATATGAGATTAGGATTAGTAAGAGGAAATTTAGGGAATTTAGTAGTTAATATTAGGGAAGGTTTTATAGGGGGTGTGATAGTATTTGGGAAATAACAAAGAAGTCTTCTACTTGGAGTAGGAAACTAAGAGGGATTGGTCATTTGATATATATATATATGAAAGGGAAAACATGTGTAAGTTTACTTTTATCACTACATGGCTGGGAGGAAGGAAAGAGAGAGAGTTTTGATTCAAGAAAAAGAGAAGGAGAAGGTTAAGAGGTTTAGGGGCAAATTGTGTGAAGAGGTAAGTAGCAAATTGTACGAAAATTGGAAGAATTGCGTGTTTTTCCTTTGTTGTATTTGATGGATTAGATAGAATAATTGGTTTTGTGACAATGAATAAATATAAAGAAATTCTAAAAGATAATATCGAATTTCTATAGTTTGGAAGTATAGAAAGAATTAAATATTAAGATCTAAACTAGGATTTGATCTTAGGAACTCATAGTTAATTAGGTCATATAGATTAAGGGAGAATAGAGGTGTTTTGGGAGTGAAAACGAGTAATTTAACAAAATATAAAAGAAACAAGGTACATCTTTGCACAGTGTAGAAAACCTAGAAATTTGAAATTTTGCCTTGGTGCATGACCCACGCTTGAGCACCAGATCGAGTGCCAAGTGTAAATTGATCGCAAATGAGCTATGCTCGAGTGTGACATTGTGCAACTGATTCAAAAATTGAAACCAGAGAGTTGTTTTTGAATGCTCGACCCACGCTTCAGTGTAGCATCAAGTTTGAATGTTACGACTGACACTGAGATTGAGTGCTACATGGGGTGCCGAGTGCTTTTTTACAGTGAATAGGTAACACTCAATCTCTACACAACCCTGGCTCGAGCACCAAATGACAGATTCTTCATAAACTTATATTTTTGTGCCCAAATCAGATTTTAATGTTTTTTCTTGGATTTTAATAATTGAATAAGTTATAATTAGGCTAAATTGAGCTATTAAAAGTGGTGGTTTGCGATGAAACAAGGAGGAACTAGTTTTCTTATAATATTAATAGGATTTGTAGAATTCTTATGCTTCATTAAGATGATAATACACCCGTTTTAATCTCTAAAATAATTAAACTTAGATTTCTATAAGTTTTGGTACCTCAGGTTTAAAATTAGAAAATTTGGGCAGTATTGAGTAATTTACTATAGATGAGTCTTGATCCAAGGGGTATTATTATTCAGAAGCTATTATTATGGATTTATAACTCAATGACTACTTAGATTATGGTGTTTTGAGAATATTTATATGGTAAAATTATTTGGGTTTTTAATAAAGATTTTGGGTACGTTTTATTAAAAAGTGTCAAGTTTTGGGGACTTACACTTGTCTTAGTAGTGTTTGAATTGGTTCTCATGGATCTTATGATAGAATTATTGGTTTTCCCTCTGTGCATCTTGGAGTTGGGTTGTTTCCTCTCTCCTGTAGCTTGAGATGAGTGATACTTCTTTTCTCTTTGTATCTTAGAGTGTTTTTATGTTATGTTGGATACTTTTTATTATCAAAATAGAGTTATCACAATAAATTGGTTTTGTTTGTAGTGTCTAGTGGGCATAGCTTGTTATGGATCAATAGTTTAATTAGGTAGTTAAATGGGGCATTCTTTGCTAGGTTAACCACATTTCCATATATGCTCCCACTGTGTATCTTGGTGAGGCTTTCTATATCTAGTTGTGCTGCAGCAATCCCTCGCTGTGTATCTTTGCAAGGTATTTTTCTTTGGTTACTAACTGTGTATGTCTTTTCTATTGGTTATTGTCGTAGTTTGACTGGATTGTACTTGCAAACCTAATAATATATCTAATTGGGTGCTCTGCCTTGGTTATAATGCTTGTGCATCTTGGCTTCATACATGTAAGTTGTAAGGTGGCAATTGGGGACGTGATATGTTAGTTCACGAGCCCTATGGTGTCACTTGTGTGGTGTGTTGTGTGTTTTTCATTTAGAATTATTGTCGATATTTAGTTTTACCACTTATACCTCATGAAACTGATTTTGGAAAAATCTTATGGACTGCTTTTCTAGCATGCATATTGCTACTTACTGAGATTCATATCTCACTCCAGTTTCCCCATTTTTCAAGTATTCTAGGAGAGGATGTGACATCCCAAATTTTTTCAAATTTGGTATTTGGGATTAAGTGTGATATATATATATATTTTAATTTTTGTGATTTATAGGAATTTATTGCAAATTATATGAATTAATTGGAATTTAAATGGTTTTATTAATTGTTTTATGTTGTTGATTTGTAGGTACTGTAGACACCCCAAATTGCACAAACAATCATCAAAAATCATTATCTCCTGGAAAGCCAGCACAGAATTTGAAGAAAATAAACTTTTATCTGTATCCGGATACTCAATCCGGATACAAATACCCTTTCCCGTATCCGGATACTCATACCGGATACATGTGAGCCTTAGTGTATCCGGTACCATGTACCGGATACCTTAAGACCCTTTGTTATCCGGTCTGACATACCGGATACCTTAAGTTTGCTCAAAATTAGGGTTTTCCGAGAGCTTTTCACTTTTACCATCATGTCCCTCATTAAATGAGGGGAAATCGCGGAAATGACCTTAGGGTTAAGGTTGGAGGGGTTCTAGACATTAATTTGTGTCTACCAATGACCTTAGCCCTTGCCTATAAATAGGAGCCTCCTCCTTGAGCAAAGGACACAACTCTTGTTTTGAATTCTCGCAAAGAAGAACTCCAAGAGAAGAAGAAAACCGCTGTGGAATCGCCTCCAGAACTCAGGTAAGCCTCAACTTTTCTTTTATTTTCTGTCTTTACATTCCTAGATCTAGATCTCTTCTTCTACCTTTCTGTAGTGTAAAGCCTTGTTTGTATGTGTGGAAATCCTTCCCCGGCTCAAAGTATCTCAAGACTCCCCTAGCCGTAAAACGTGAAGGCGGATCTAGGAGAAACGAGACTGGGGATTGACCCTAGTGCTAGAACCTATGTAGCATAAGGCCTTTTTGATTGATTGTAAACCGTTCCATATTCAAAGTACCCTTGATTATCTTAAAGAGAACAGAGGGAAACGATAATGGAACGGAACCCTAGGCTATGCTAGAACCTATTTTGTTGAATCTATATGCATGTGTATGGATCTTGCTTGGTTTTTTTCACTTTTGCACACATATCACTATTTTGGCGGGATAGGCTCATATTTGGGGTTTATTGCATTTATTGTGATAAAACTCAAATAAATGACCTCAATCAAATTCTGGAGTGTTTTTAAATGTTTTTCAAAGGTTTTGGATTCATCTCACACGAATCACACACTTTTTGTCAATTTTCGGATTTGGTTTTCTTCAAAAGTGGCTTAGCTTGACAGCACCTGTACCCTTACTTCGGACGTCCGTAACTTCATCATCCGGATGAATTTTGGGACGATTCCAGAACCATGGGAAAGATGAGGCTGTCTAGTTTATGTCCACCAAATTTCATGAATTTCTATGTAGCCGATTTTTGACACTCCTCTGTCGAAGTTAAGTGGACAGTTCAGGTCCAAGTACAGAACTTGTCACTTCGACGGACCGCCATGTGTTCGTTTTAAGTCCGATTCGAGTGGTTTTTATTTCTGGGTACTCCTTTATGAGTCTATTTTCAAATCCAGTTAGTTTCATAATTTTTGGATCCCATTTGAATTATTGGTAGCCGATTTACTCAGAACTGCTCATTTGCATTTTTCTGGGTAAATCTGTGATCTTCGGGGCCTGTTCGGGAGACCACCCAAGGCACATCAGAAGGGATTTGTGTATGAGACTAGTTTCTTTTGAAAGATGGCCATACAAACTTCAATCACACCAAATTTCGTGGACTTTTATGCAGTGGATTTTTCTAGACAATTTTCCAAAGTTGCCCACTTACCACTTTTAAAAATCCCCAGCAGCAACTTCAAAGGAGCATAACTCCTAGGATTTTTATCAGATTAACTTGAGATTTTGCATGAGTTCCTTATTTATCATAATCTTTCAAATAGAGTTGGTTTGAATCAATTTGAAATTGGATTTGAATGATTTCAAGGCAAAGGACCTTACTTTTTACCAAAATTCCCGGATTTGCCTCAGCTTGGTTTTGGCCACTTTTACTTTGATTTCCATCTTTTGAAATACTCCAGAAGTGATATTGACATAAGAGAAGATCTAAAATCCATTTGGATCTTCATGTGAATATATCATACACTTGTTCCTTTTTTTTAAGGCTTTTTCATGATTTTTAGCAAGCTTCTTATTTTCTTTTTAGCATGAACATACACTTGGCAACCACTTTGTGTGGATGAATGGGGGTGCCTAACACCTTCCCCCGTTCATAATCTAATCCCCTTACCCATCTCTGGATTTGATTTTCATGTAGGATTATTTTTATCCTAGAATGTTTCTTTTGGCTATTTTTGCTTATTTTTGAACTCTTTGGTGTCCATTCTCACCCCAAAATCATGAATGGTGGCGACTCTCCCACTTTTGCGTTGAGCCCGTGTGTTGACGGAGGGACGATCACTCCGGTGATTTTTTCCCATGTCTCACAGGTACTGAGGATAGTTGTAGGGTGTTTAAGAGTAGGACCTTAGTAAGTTCCCTAGCCTAGGTGTTGGGTTTTGATTGGGTGCTATACAGGCAGTTCGGTGGGGCAGCATTGCATCAAATCAAGTTGGGGTTATAAGTTATCCTTTATTTCAGTCGACTAAATCAGCCGACTTAGTTCTTTCTCGGTCCTTAATCTCTATTCTCTCTTCTCGCCCCTCTTCTCTCTTCATCAATCTTATTCTTCTTCAGTCCTCTCCCACTCTATTCAATCTACAGAGAAGATTAAAGTTAGGTTTAAGTGTTGGAGTTGAGAACATGGGAATTCTAGGTGGGAATTATTGGGTTGTAGCGTCTTTGGAATCTGCACGAATTCTGGTGTAATGCCCTGAACCCGGGTCAGTGCAAATCGGCACCCGACCTGAACCCGGTTTGCTACTGTAACAACCCGAATTTAGTTCAACAATCAAATCCGAGGTATTACTAGCCCATATCAAATACATCATCAATAATATACCAGACCAAAGAATTAAAATCCATTCACTTTATTATACTATCAGAGTTGCGGAAACAAGTATGTGCGGAAGTGTAGTTTAAAATCTTCAAATAAATATATAGTTTTGTAGACACCCCAAATTGCACTACAGAATGAGAAAATAATAAAAAATGTAATTAGAGCTTAAAAGAGGTCAAAAATGCATAAAAAGTGACTAAGCAGGCTTTGCCCGTATTACATTCACGGGCCGGTCGCGCCCGAAAACTATCTACGGTCAGGCGCGCCCGTAATGGAAATACGGACACCATTGGACCGTGGATCATTTACGGTCACTAAAGACTCGTGCGAGTTTGATTCTTCTCTCGATTTCCGAGCTTTATCTTTAGTCCAATATCCTTTTAATGAGAGGATTATGTCTTTTATTCGCTGAAGTCACCTTGGTTGGCTATGGATGGGCATTATCTCCAACTTTCACTCTATCCTAAGGATCAGGATATATCCTTCTGGACCAGCCTTGCCCTTGTGCTTGCCTATAAATAGAGGTGAGATTCTTAGGCTAGGGGCCACGAAATTTTGAATACTCAAGAGCTCCAAGAGAAGGAAAGGAATCCCTGCTTCCCTGCTACTTTTGCTTGCTGAATCCAGGTAAGTCCTTTTTCCCTTTTATTTCATATTTTCAATTCTAGAAGTAATAGGATCATTTCTATTGCTGTAGAATAAGGCCATCTATTTTATTTTGTATCCCTAAACTTGTCTCTAAGTACCTCAAGAATCTCTCTAGCCGTAAAACGTGAAGAGAGAGCTAGGGGAAAAGAGAACAGGTGGATCCCTAGAATAGAACCCCATAATCTGTTTTTCTTATTTTTTTATAGAATAAGGCCTGTGATTGTGTTTGTGTACCCAAACCTGTCTCTAAGTACCTCAAGAGTCTCTCTAGCCGTAAAACGTGAAGAGAGAGCTAGGGGAAAAGAGAACAGGTGGATCCGTAGGGTAGGCCCCCATGTGCTCTAATTTGTGAGATATGCCTGTTTTGATATCCTGATCATGTTTTAATGATTATATTCTATATCTGGATTAATCCTATGAGTTCATGGTGATTATAGCATGAGATCCGCTCTTTTTCCTAAAAATTGGATTTTTCATCACTTTTGCACCTACAGCACCGTTTTCGTGATTTTTGGGATTTTTGGTTAAGATTCTAGATTTATCATGATCAATATGATAGATCTGGATCCACAAGCCTGAAAATAAATTCTAGGGTTTCATGATGTTGTTTTTCACTTTTGAGATAAGACCCTACGGTCTAAGTTCTCTCCTTTTGATGTTTTTCACCCACGTGGGTATTTTTTGTTTTTATTTCTTGATTTAATGTGAAATTTGGGCTTTATCTATGTTCTGGATTGTTCAAGTTACATTCTGAAATATTTTATAAAAATCATATTTTCTAGATTTCTAGAATTTGACTTGGAGCCAGATTTTTGGATTTTTCACTTTATTTTGGTTTTATTTGATTTTATCTCAGTTTTATCTTAATCATGAAACCCTAGGAGTGGTATGATCATATTTGAATATTCTGGACCAATCAGACTATTCGTATGAGAAAACCATACATGTTTGTCTTTTTTGTGATTTTTCGTGAACTTTCATAGCAAGCCTTTTCCTTTATTTTAACATGAACAATACCTGGCAACCACCTTGTGTGGATGAATAGGGGTGCCTAACACCTTCCCCTGTTCATAACCTAATCCCCTTACCCATCTCTGGTTGTTTTTTTTAGGAGGGATCTTTTGCCCTAAAATTTGCCTTTTGTGCTTATTTGATATTTTGGTGTCCATTCACACCTATATTGAATGGTGGCGACTCTTTGTTTAATTTAATCCCACGTGATGATTAGGAAGTCATTGGATTGATTTTCCATGTCTCACAACTGGCGACTCCGCTGGGGACTTGTGGATTTGAGCCTTTTGGTGTTTGTTCATGTTTTGGGTTTGCTTGCTATTCTGTGTTTTTAGCATGTCTTTGTGTTGCTTGCTGTTTGGTGTTCTTAAGCATGTGGGGTATGTTTTAAATCTAATTTATTGCTTAAGAATTCATGGGGGTAGAAACATGCTTGATTCTGATTTATAGGATTGTTTCTAGAAACATGCGTAGGGGAGGCTTACTTTGAGAAATCATGCTTATTCCTTGCTGTATTTTGATATGCATGTTCTAATTTCCAGCATGTTTTCTATGATGTATTTTGGATATATAATATGAGCATATGTTGACATGATTTGGATGATTTTTGTGAGCATGATTAGGAGCTGTAGGGGTGCTTGTTTACTTATGTTTACTTGCTTTAATATACTCCCTATATGCCCTGGTTTGTTTATGCATGGTTGCGAAAAGAGTGGCAAGGGTTGGGACGTTATGAATGTACCCTATTTTACAATGCACTATGCACATTTTATTTTTTTACACAGCCTATTTATAACCTATATGAAGTTGAACTCGAATGTGTGTAGCTTGGCACACCGAGGTCGTTACTTTAGAAAGCGAAAGTGAAAACATTTACCTTAGAAACTTTGGGCTAATGATGTGATGATAATGTGGATCTGGGATTCTGGTCATCACTAGGCTTGAGTGCTAAGTTGCCATTAAGCCAAAACCCAAAACCCCTACACTTGAAGGTGGAGATACACGTTTTTGGCTAAAGTACACAATTACGTGGGGATATGGGTTTGTAATTGAGGGAAGGCTGTTTGCATGGCTTACAAACCAGGGCATAAGGCGGATGCCATATTAAAGGTAAACAAGGTAAACAAGGTAACAAGGTAGCCTTAATTTTTGCATTAGTTTCATGTCATAGGGGTGTCATGGTGCCCATTGGTTTGGGGACAAAATTGGTCCCAAATAAGCATGGTTCTTAAGCATGGTGTAGCCCATTGGAAGAGTCTCTAACTCTATTTAGAGTCAATCCTACCAAATGTTTGTACAAGAGGCATCAAAAGGGTACCAAAGTATGAGCATGGTGTCTATTTGGAGGGAACATGTGCCCTCCTAAGCATGTTTTTTTGCAAGTATGTCAAAGTCCACTCTGGGACAGTGTAGAGGCCTAGCATGGGTGAACCGTATGTTTGGATGAGTAATCAAAGTGATCAAACCATGAAAAAACTGAAGAAACATAAAACTGCTCTGTAAAACCGTAGTTTTAATACGGACTGGGCTCACCCATAGTAACTATACGGTCTGGGCTCGCCCGTATTAAGCATACGGTCACGGCCTGCTCGTAATTTAAATACGGGCAGCACCGGACCGTACTGAGTATATGGTCATAGCGGAGAATTCAATTATAATCAGTTTTTCCCCATTAAATCCTGTTCTTTTAGCCTTTAAATGATGAAAGGAAGATGAGTTTGAATACAATGCTTCAGAAAAAAGAGAATGTAAATAAAAGAGGAAAAAAAACCTGTTGGGCCCCTGAAAGCCTTTGAATTTCAGATTTTTCAAAAACTCCTTGGGCCTCTGAAAGCCTTTGAATTTCAGAATTTTGTCAAAACTCCTTGGGCCTCTGAAAGCCTTTGAATTTCAGACTTTTTTTCAAAACATCCCTTGGGCCTCTGAAAGCCTTTGAATTTCAGACCTTTTTCCTTTGGGCCTCTAAAAGCCTTTGAATTTCAGACTTTTCTCAAAACCCCTTGGGCCTTTGAAAGCCTTTGAATTTCAGACCTTTTTCTTTTGGGCCTCTGAAAGCCTTTGAATTTCAGATTTTCTCAAAACCCCTTGGGCCTCTGAAAGCCTTTGAATTTCAGACCTTTTTCTTTTGGGCCTCTGAAAGCCTTTGAATTTCAAACCTTTTTCCTTTGGGCCTCTGAAAGCCTTTGAATTTCAGATCTTTTGGGCCTCTGAAAGCCTTTGAATTTCAGACATTTTTTCTTTGGGCCTCTGAAAGCCTTTGAATTTCAGATCTTTTGGGCCTCTGAAAGCCTTTGAATTTCAGACCTTTTTGCTTTGGGCCTCTGAAAGCCTTTGAATTTCAGATCTTTTGGGCCTCTGAAAGCCTTTGAATTTCAGACCTTTTTGCTTTGGGCCTCTGAAAGCCTTTGAATTTCAGATCATTTGGGCCCCTGGAAGCCTTTGAATTTCAGGTCTTTGGGCCTCTGAAAGCCTTTGAATTTTAGACTTTTTCTCAAAAAACTCCTTGGGCCTCTGAAAGCCTTTGAATTTCAGATTTTTGTCAAAAACTCCTTGAGCCTCTGAAAGCCTTTGAATCTCAGACCTTTTCCAAAAATATCCCTGGGCCTCTGAAAGCCTTTGAATTTCAGACCTTTTTCAAAAATCCCCCTGGGCCTCTGAAAGCCTTTGAATTTCAGATCATTTTCTCTTTATTGTGGGACCTGTTGGAAGCCATAGAATATTCCAACAATTCTTAAAAAGAAAAAAAAAGGAAAAAGAAGCAAATAAAGAAACAAATCCAAACACGGGTTCACCCAGCTAGCACATAGGCATGCCTAGGTAGGTGAAGGAGATTACATGGGCATTAATATATTCTGTTTTATTTTTGCCAGGTACTAATACACTTACAATCATAGCTCCTGTAACTAGATCAAGAGCTCGCACCATGAATCCTATTGAGAATGAAACTGATGCTCCTCATCCAGATGTTGCCCTGCTCCAAGAGCAAGTAGCAGGACTGCCCGAATGCTAGAGAACATCCTGTCCATGCACGCCTAACAAGTGCAGGCCCAAAATCAAGCATCCACTTCTAACCCTGCACCTCTACCCCAAATCAATATTCCACCTCCAGTTCAACCAGTTCCTGAACCAGTCTATGAACCCACCCCTGAAGCTATACTGATTAGGGATGAGACAGTTGAGTCAGATAAGGTTAAGGAAAAGGAAAGGATGAGGGAGGAAGTTGAAAGGAAGTTCCTACACAAGCTAGAAATGATCCAGGATGAGCTTAGAGAAGTGAAAGGGGTGAGCAACTTTGGGGGCACCAATTTTGAGGACTTATGCCTATACCCCAATATTAACCTGCCAGCTAAGTTTAAGTGCCCAGACCTAGACAAGTATGATGGCACAGGCTGCCCCATGAGTCACCTGAAGTTGTACTGTGGTGCCCTATGCCAGTTTGGGCAGGATGAGGGCGTCTTGATTCAGCTCTTCCAAAGGAGCCTGACTGGAACCGCTTTAAGGTGGTTTGCCACTCTAGACCATGGAAAGATTAGGAGATGGAAAGACCTAGCAGATGCCTTCCTAGCTCAATACTGATTCAATTCAGAGATCGTGCCAGACAGGTACGACGTAATGAGAATGAGCAAGGGAAAGGATGAGACTGTAAGGCAGTATGCCAAGAGATGGAGGGAGACAGTCTCTCAGGTTAGGCCACCTATGCTAGAACAGGACATGATTTCTACATTCATCAGTACCTTGGGTCAACCATTCTATAGCCATTTGGTGGGTCAGACCACCACGAATTTTGCTGCCTTAGTTCAAGTGGCTGACCGAATCGAAGACGGGATCAGAACAGGTAAAATCATTGACCACTCTCCCATGGTTAGTCAACAGGACCCTAACCTGAAGAAAAGAAACGGGATGAAAAGGAATGGGAACAAGAAAGAAGGGGAGGTGAACATGGTATAGCCACCATCTGGCCCTAACAAACCCATACAAATCAATATACTTGCTCATTTTCCTACTCCACCTGCTCCATCTACCCAGGCCCCCATGAGGGTTAATGTTCCAGCAGCACCTTCAGACCAAAAAAGGGTCTTTACTAAGGAGGAGAAGGATGCCTATTTTGTAGCCAGGAGAAATAGGGTTTTCACCCCTATTCCAATGACTCCTTCTCAGTTGCTGCCCACTTTATTTCAGGCAGGGTATATCACCTTAAGAGAGCCCAGTCCGAATGCATCTAAGGGGAGAAATTATGACCCCTCCACCATTTGTGATTTCTATATGGGTGCACATGGGCACCCTACTGACAAGTGCTGGCCTTTGAAACATGTTATTCAGGATTTATTAGACCAGAATACCCTGTCTTTCAATACAGGGGCTCCTAATCCTCCAAGGGCTGATATTGGACAAAACCAACTGCCCCAGCATCATGGGGTAGGCCCATCTAATGTCATAGGGGTCATCTCCTCTGACAAAATAACCTTTGACCCATCTCAATTAATTGCTCCTATAGGGACAACGGTCAAAGTGTATTTTGATAGAAGAGATGAAGACCAGGAAATAAATATGGTTTCAAAAGGGAATGATAGTGCTGCAAAGAACATTAGCTCATCTTTGGACCGGGTCTCATCTCTCATGGCCCAAATGAACATTGCAAAACCACCTTTGGTCATCAATTGCAGTCCATCTACTTTTACTCCACCTATTCAGGCTAAGCCACCATTGGTCATAAATTGTGACCCTCTTAGTGCATCAGTCACTTCTGCAACCCCTCAAATAAAACAACTTCCTCCATTGGTTGTTAATGTTCCTATTACTCAGACTTCTATAGCCAAGTCCAAACTTCCCCCATTAATGGTGATTGTCCCTAAGCCTGCCTACACTGAATCGGCTGTACCATGGAACTACAGTGAAGCATTTACTACTACTTTCCCTGCAGCTGAAAGCAAAGAAGATGTAAACCTCATGACAAGGTTAGGAAAAGGTATGGGGGAGGAAGAAAAACAGAAAGAAGTGGGAAAAGAAAAGAAAGAAGAAGAGAAAAGTAAAGGAAAGGCCAAGGTAGGGGAGGATGCCCCTCAGGTAGTTGACAGTGATGCTGCTGAACTCATTAGGATCATAAAAAAGAGTGAATTCAATGTTGTTGAGCAGTTAAACAAGGTCTCTGCCCAGATCTCAATTCTGGGTTTATTGTTGAATTCTGAAAAACATAGGGAATCTCTGTTAAGGGTACTTCAGGGGGCCCATGTGCCTAAAAATATTGAACCAGACCAACTAGGCCGGATGGTTGGGCAAATTTTATCCCATAATGTTATAACCTTTTCTGAGACCGAAATCAACCCATCAGGGTACCATCATGTTGATCATTTGCACATAGCTGTGCTCAGTAAGGGTTGCATGATAGCCCGGGTCTTGATTGATAATGGGTCGGCTCTGAATGTTTGCCCATTGATAACCTTTGTTAAGCTCGGTCTGGAGCAAAATAAAATCAAACAAAATGGAAGAATAATAAGAGTCTTTGATAGTTCTAAAACACACTCCCTAGGGGAGGTTGAACTGCCGGTCACAATTGGACCGTATATTTTCAACATCACATTTGAGGTGATGGATATACCTGCAGCCTTCAATCTACTCCTAGGAAGGCCGTGGATTCATACAGCTAGGGTTATACCATCTACCCTCCACCAGAGAGTTAAGTATATAAAAGGGCAAAAGGTGATTACTGTCCTAGCTGAGAGCTTGGTTCCTCCCATGTGGTCCCCTGATGTACCCTTTATAAACATGGAAATGACTGCAGACAAGTTGAAATTTCACTCTTTTCAATTTGAAACTGTCAATTTTATACCTAGAGGGCATCAAGAAAAGGAAGGAAAGATGACCTGTGCAGAGAAGATGGTCAAGAAAATGATGGGAAAGTACAATTTCCACTCTGGAAAAGGTCCAGGGGTTAACCAGCAAGGAAGAATAGAACCGGTAAAGGCTAAGAAGCTGGTCCACAGAGCAGGATTGGGGTCTAGTGTAAAACCCCGAATTTTCCTTAAATAATAAATTAAATTAGTAAATAATATTACCCAGAGTTATGATTGATAGAAACATTTTAATATTGTAGGGGGTGATCAACTTAGCGGAGATCCAGAATTAGACGCAGATCTGACCGTCCGATCGTGAGATATCGAGGTATGTATTCTGATTGGGCAAGGTGTATAGAATAGTTGCATGGGAGATGCATAGGATCAGGGGGTATAAATATGTATAAAGAATTAACCTAATTCTTATACATGTATTGTCGCGCGTATTGAAGAGCCGCAAGCGACGACTGTTCGAGCGACCAAGGGAAGAAGAAGGAGAAGAAGAAGGAAGGGCTGGGCGTGCGTTCATCGTCCAGAGGATTTCTCTGTGCAGGAGTTTAGCCATTGTGCAGAATAGAGAAGGAGGAATCAGCGTATAGAGGTAGGTGACACTGTTTTGGTTTTAAATTCGGATTTATCTCTGTTTAATCGCAAACGCATGTTTCTATGATATGTAAAGTTGTATTTAGTTAGCTAAGCATGTTATAAATACATTAGAATGAGTTTAGACGAGAAAAATCATAATTTAGAACTGTTTCTGCTCGATTTGGGGAGACCGCCGACCTCGACTGTGCGAGGCGCTCATCGGCGATCTTAGACGCTGGTTAAAGATTTGAGGACGCCGTGGACCGCGGGACGACGGACCGTGGGCGCTCGAATTTGCACTACCGCCGACTGATGACCGCCCGGAGCGATCCCAGGCGCTCTCAGCAGAATTTCCAATTTTTCATAATTTAGAACCTAATTCAATTCTAAACTATTTTTAGACAATTTTAATGATTAATTAAGGTACTCTAAGACCAAAATAAACTACCTAAATCCCTGTTTTACAGAAAAACAAATTAGGGAGATATTTAGGACATTAGTTGCCAAGTTTTGAAGGAAAAGGAGAAATGTGATTTTGGAAAAGCCTAACTACCCTTTGATTATCTAAACACTTCTAAATGATATTATAAATCATAAGACATTATAAAGAGAATTCAAAATCCGAATGACTGAATAATGAAGTAAATGCACAGATATAACCGTTATATGCCGCTAGGCACCAACCCTTATAGAATTATGATACTTTAGGGAATTTTGGAGTCTAGTGGGCATAGCTGGTTATGGAACCATAGTCGTAGCTAGATAGCTGAGGGATATGTCATTTGGGTTGAGTTACTCCTATATGCGACGCGCTTCCTTTGCAAGTTAGTTTGTCTGGGAAGGTCCTATGTCTGGAGGGACACCCCGGTGAGCCGCTGGTGATTCCCTGTACATGTGGATAAGCGACCATCTCCATGTATTGATTCTGGTGCTGCATGCTGGTGGTACATGCCAACTCTGATGGGTACGTGTGCAATAAATCGGTGACTACGGCTCTTGTCTAAGCTGCGCTGCATGGGGCTTGAGTATCATTAGTAGCATCGCTCCTAAGTCGCACGGTGGTATAGCAATTGGTTGAGAATCATCTCAAAAGGTTTATCTATCTTTGTGAGTCCTACAATGACACTGAAAACACAACACTTGATATGATTATTAGTATTATTGTGCACGTGCGGGATGCATGTGATTGGGATATTGGTTGGATGTGACTGCCTAGTACATCCTGGCAATGTGTGGATTATGCTACTGATTTGGCTATTGAGTTCTTATATTAAAACTTGCTGAAAATCATTTCTAGAACTGTTTATCAAACTGTTTTGTGTTCATGAATGGTATAAATGATTATGCGAGCCTGATTTATCGATGTTGCTTAATCGTGCATGAAATGTTACTTTGCTTATATTAACTGTTTAGTCATGCATGTGTTACCTACTGAGATATTCGTATCTCACCCTACTTCTATTCCATTTTTTAAGCTGATACGCGAGAGGGGGATCTCTTAGACTTCCAGGGAGAGATAGCCGAGTATTCGCCAGAGGATTATTATTATCCAGATCTTGTCTGAGGTGGATTGATGTTATAGACTTAGCATTTTTAATTGGTTTATTATCATTTATTTGGATTTGATGTATGAGAGAGACAAGAGAGAGTTAGTAACCAGTTCATTCTACCAAACTTTGATACTATTGATTGATGGTCAAGCTTTATGCTTAGTTGAGGATTTTGATCTACACTTCCGCACATACTTGTTTCCGCAACTCTGATAGAATAATAAATTGATTGGATTTTGCTTTCTTTGGTCTGGTATGTTATTGATGTTGTAATTGATATGGGCCAGTAACACCTCGGATTTGGTTGTTGAACTAAATTTGGGTTGTTACAGTAGCGAACCGGGTTCGGGTCGGGTGTCGGTTTGAACTGACCCGGGTTCGGGGCGTTACATCTAGATCAAGAGTTTGGAAAGGACAGAAGCAGGAAAAAGGCATGAAATTCCCTCACATTAGGGAGACGTTTCCGAAGCTTTCTCATAAGATTCAGCTGTCTCCTCCTCAGGATCAGTCCAAACCACCATACTATAATGTCAATCCTTTTCAAAAGCCTTATGTCCCTACCTTGCAACCATATGTTCCACCTCCACCTACCCAAGCATTGGTTGAGCCTGAACCACAGACAGAACAGGAGCAAGACTTTTCTGAGGACATTGAAGCTTTTTTTGCCATGACAGAAGGCAACAAAGAAGAAGGAGCAGAGGAGCTACCTTTTATTGATTGGGCTGCAATCCAGGTTCCATCTGGGACCAGCCCTACAGAAGAAGCAGGCGATGCAACTCACCCAATATTGGTGATTTCTGATGCGGATCCTGAGCTTAAGGAGCAGGCTTGTTGTAAGACCCTGATTTTTGGTAAGTTTTATTTGTTTGTTTATTTATTTATTTTTATATATAACTGTGTTTATCAGGTGATTTTTGTGGTTTGAGGGCTTAGCCCATGCTCGTATGTACAGGCGTTATATAGCCATTTTTCTGAAAAATTGTATTATTATCATTATTATTAGGAAAGTATAGTTGTGTGCTTATTAACGTAAGTGGATGCGGAACATGTAGCGTTTCCAGTGGGCGAGCACGCATAGGATCAAGGAGTTAAAAGATTGATCGAGCGGCGTATGTATCGCAAGGTAAATGTACCAAAAAGGGAAAGTAGGGTTTTGGGTTTAAAGGAATACGCGTATCATACTTACGGAAATATTGTTCCTTAGTCTGATATTCAGGAGAACCGGCTGGAGTGGCGATTAGGGTTCTTCTCGTGAAGAACAAGGATCGCAAGGGCTAAGAGAAGGATTTCGGAGTTGGAGTTGAGTGGGTTATTTCTCTCTGCTCGAGACGAATTGTTTGGGTAGATTTTGTACTCGCGTGCGTGGCCGGAGTGGTGATCGGCCGAGGTTTTGCTATATTCTGGAATAAGCGCATTCAGGTGAGTAGCACTGATTTACAACTGGATTTTGTGTTCTGTGTTTTCGTGAGCTAATTCTTATGCATGGTTTGTATTTTAAGTGATCTCTGAGTTTTTCTGTTCTTTTCTGGAATGACATGAACAGAGTCGGAGATTGAATTTTATCTTTAAAATAAATGTGTTTAGATTAAATCCAAATATGGTTGGGAAGTCTTCTGGGAGTATTAGGAGTGTATTGGAACAATTACAGACCTAAACAAACCAGCCAGACATGTAGATCTCGAAATAACAGAGAAATGAAAATCGCAGTGGGTATCCGCCCACCTGGCGCCCACTTTCGCTCACCTAAAAGGTATGCGCCCAGTTAAATTCTTCTTACCGCCGAGCTCGCGCGAACCTGGCGCTTAGCTTGCGCGCACTCGAAAACCCGGTGCTCAGCTCGCGCGAACCTGGAGCTCAGCTCGCGCCCATCTCGCGCTCAGCTCGAGCTCACTTAGCGTCGAGTGAGCGCAAGGTATTTTTTTACCCTTTTTCTTACCGCTGACCGGCGCTCACCTGGCGCCCACTTCAGGAAGTGAGCGCATACCCTATTTTGCTTACTGAAATGGAAATTTTGATTTAACTAAGGGTATTTGGGTTACTTGAGGATTAAACCACTTCACTATTCACTTGTTTGGGAACTTTGGAATCTACTTTGCCTATGAAATTATTAGAGGAAAAATTAGTGAACTTCTTAAAGCTTCCAAGTTGAGTTTAGGTTATTTATGAGTGTTGTGCCGGATACCAAATCACTAAGAGTTACCAGTTACATTTCCTCTGTTTTATACACTGTTTTGATTGAGGAGTTATTCTATTCTGGTTTCACTTGTTTGGAAACATTAAATGTATTGTAAAGATTTCCTTGGTATGAATGAATTGAGTTTTATTTCCAAATGGCATGTGTTATGGAAATGAGAAAATACTGAAAGTACTTGAGGTACTGCTTGGTCCAGAGGGACAGGTGATGAACTGTGATGAGTTTTACATGATGTGGAATGAATGGTTTTACTTTGATATCGGAAATTGAGATTATACGATGTTTTACTGTTTTGGTCTAGCTTGTCCTGGATCCAGATGTTTAAGCTTAGTAATGTGATGTTATTGTTGGTTGTTGGAATTGCATGGCCTTGTGTGTTGCCACGACCGGTGTAGAGCAGCCAGAAACCCTGAGTAGGCCTGGTTGTCAATGCAGAAACCCGGGGAGTAGGCCTGCATTGGATGATGAAACCCTGAGTAGGCCGTCATTTCAGAGTTTCCAAAACCCTGAGTAGGCCGGAACTGTGTACATGGAGGTGTGGAGTGTCTACTTGGCATGTTTAATTTATCAACTAAACGATAGTCATGACATTGACCAATCGATGTGTTGCCGTACTTAACTGAGATGTGATTTGTTTGATTTGAACAAGTGTTATTTGAACTTGGGAAATTGATGTTGGTTGTTTAACCGTATTGTAGTGTTTGTCGCTGCATAGTTTTAAATTGTGATCAACTATTTCTGTATGCATGTGCTACTCGCTGAGATATTCGTATCTCACTCTGTTGTTTTGTTTTGTTTTTCAGATACTCGTGGTGAGGCGATTTCTGGGGTAGATCCTGCTGAGGCTTATAGGGAGGAAGATTACTATTACCTTCCTTAGACTCGTAGGTTATCTTGTTCTGAATTTGAGAACTTTGAATTAATTGAGATGTATTAAAGTTTAATTGGGGTTGAACCATATGATTCTAGTTCAGTTCTAAATGTTACAATTTTGGATAAATGGAAATGTGCACTCTGTCAGGTTATAGCTAGATGATTATCCAGCGATCATAATTGATTAACGATCCTTGCCTAACCTCCGTGAGACGTGTTATATCTTTATTGAACAACACGGATTCGAGGCGTTACAGAGATGGTATCAGAGACCTTAAGCTGGAAAAAATTTGAGGTTCTTAGGTAGTATGACCATAGAAAATCCTGGGGAAATATTGTGCGTACGTTAGATAGAACCATGAGGATTAGAAGAGAGTTCCTAACTAATATGGTATTTTGTGCTTACAGATATACATGGCCGGTAGAGGCAGACGTACGAGAGCTGTGGATTATCCAGCGGAGGATATGCCACAGGAGCAGCCACCTGCACCACCACGGGGAGCCCCACCACCAGTGGAGGACATTTGGGCTGCGGTTGGCTCGCTTGCCCACCTCCTTGCGATGGAGAGGGAGGAGAGGATGAGTCAAACTGGGAATGGAAATGGCCAGCGAAATGGTCATGGAGCTGCGGTGGATCAGCAGCGGGTGAGAGAGGAGTTGTCCTTGAGGGACATCGATCAGTTCAGGAAGCTGACTGCCCCGCCGTTTTATGGAGTTCCAGATCCATTAGAGGCGGAGAGTTGGGTAGCTAGAGTGGAGCGCATGTTTGACACGATGGATTGTCCCGAGGACCGGAGGGTGAGACTGGCTACCTTCACCTTAGAGGGTGAGGCTCAGCATTGGTGGCAGTCATTGCGAAGACAAGCGGTAAATGGGATACAGATGACTTGGGACCAATTCATGCAGGTCTTCTATGAGCAGTATTTCTCTGCAGAGGTGAGGTTGCAGAAGGAGAGAGAGTTCATGGATATCTCTCAGGGATCCTTGAACATAGCACAGTATGAGGCTCGGTTCGCGGTTCTTTCTCGATTCGCTCACCATATAGTGCATGATGAGCAGAGGCGCACCCAGCATTTCGAGAGAGGACTGAGGGCAGACATCAGATGCATGGTCTCGGTGCTGATGTGCACCAGATACTCTGATCTGGTGGGGAGAGCTCTGCGGGTTGAGAGAGAGATTAGAGATTCAGGTACTGAGCAGAGCAGAGTTAGAGCATAGCCAAGCGGCACAGAGACACGGAGGGTCCCGGATAGGGACAAGAGACCGAGGATCGACTATGGACAGAGAGATAGGAGAGGCTCAGGAGGTTGCTTCAGTTGTGGCCGATTTCACATCCCAGGTCCGTGCGTGTCACCTCCAGGCGCATGTTTTAGATGTGGCCAGCATGGGCATCGGGTTGCTGATTGTCCACACCCGAACACTTACCAGTTACTCAAGCCAGCCCTTACTGCACCTACGGACACCCGATCGGCCGAGGCTTCGAGATTTCAGTATTCTATACTCGTGCCAGCACTTCCAGCACCGCCGAGATTTCTGGGTCAGAGCAGTGGGGGATATCAGAGGCAGCGGGTACCACAGAGGCAGCAGGCACCTTAGAGACAGCAGGCACCACCCCCACGCCCCCAGCAGACTAGAGTATATGCAGTAGCAGCTCATGAGGATGAGCCTGAGGGAGGGCATGTCGAGGAGACTCGTGAGGAGGAGCCGGAGGCGCCACAGCTGGTTGGAGGTATTCTTTTCATTCATGGTAGATCAGCCGTATGCTTATTTGATTCGGGTGCTTCTAGGTCTTTCATTACTCCTTTATGTGCATGCCGTATTGGTTTGGTTCTTTCCACACTCGAGTCTGAGTTACTTGTACACACACCATTGGGGGAAGTCACTAGAGTACAGACCGTATTTAGGGATTGCATGATCAGGTTGAGTTCTTTGGAGTTGCCAGGGGATTTGGTAGAACTGGAATTCGGGGAGTTTGATGTGATCTTAGGCATCGATTGGCTTTTTCGGCACCATGTGAGCATAGATTGCTATAGGGGTACCATTATGGTGTGTCAGCCAGACCAGCCAGTGCACTGTTTCCGATGTGAAGGGTTGAGAACACGGATCAATTTGGTAGCATCCATTGAGGTTGAGGAGGCAGAGTCTACGGCACTTAGTCTTTCTAGTGTGCCTGTAGTAGCAGAGTTTGATGACATATTCCCAGACGATCTACCGGGATTACCGCCACCTAGAGAGGTTGAGTTCAGTATACGACTCTTACCTGGTACGGCACTTGTATCCAAACCACCATACAGGATGTCACAACCTAAAAATCATGAGATAAAGAAACAGTTGGATGAACTGGAAGCAAAGGGCTTTATTAGACCCAATGTGTCACCATGGGGTGCATCAGTCCTGTTTGTCCAGAAGAAGGACGGGTCGATGCGGATGTGTATAGATTACCGCCAGTTGAATCAAGTCACTATCAAGAATAAGTGTCCATTGCCTCGGATTGATGACTTGTTCGACCAGTTGAGGGGAGCGTCTTGGTTTTCTAAGATCGACCTAAGATCTAGATACCACCAGTTGAGAGTAGCCCCAGAGGATATAGAGAAGACGGCTTTCCGTACTCGATATGGGCACTACGAGTTTCGGGTTATGCCTTTTGGACTGACTAATGCCCCAGCTGTTTTCATGAACCTGATGAATCGGGTGTTTCACACACACTTGGACAGCTTTGTGGTTGTGTTCATCGACGATATTCTAGTGTATTCTTGAAGTAGAGAGGATCATGTACGGCACCTCCGAACTGTATTGCAGACATTGAGAGAGCACCGACTGTATGCCAAGTTCAGCAAGTGCCAATTTTGGTTAAGAGAAGTGAGTTTCTTGGGGCACGTGATTTCTGGGAATGGTATAGCAGTGGATCCCACTAAAGTGCAGGCTGTTGCAGAGTGGCCTAGAACTTCATCTGTGACAGAGATTCGGAGTTTCTTGGGGATGGCTGGATATTATAGGAGATTCATAGAAAATTTCTCAAGAGTAGCAGCACCTCTATCCAATCTCACTAAAAAGGCAGTGAAGTTTGAATGGAGTGAGAAGTGTGAGAACAGTTTTCAGGAGTTGAAAAGTAAACTGTCTTCAGCTCTAGTCTTGATTGTGCCATCAGTGAGTGAGGGATTTTCGATCTATTGTGATGCTTCTCGAGTAGGGTTGGGCTGTGTTCTGATGCAGCAGAGACATGTGGTAGCCTATGCTTCAAGGTTGCTACGCACTCATGAGAAGAATTATCCTACGCATGATCTAGAGTTGGCAGCGATCGTATTTGCACTTAAGTTGTGGAGGCACTATTTGATGGGAGCCAAATTCGAGATATTCTCAGATCACAAGAGCTTGAGATATATATTTTCCCAGAGAGAGCTGAATATGAGGCAAAGGAGATGGATGGATCTTCTAAAGGATTATGATTTCACACTACATTATCACCCGGGCAAGGCTAATGTGGTAGCAGATGCACTGAGTCGTAGGGTTGTTTCCCAAGATGAGGTAGCCACACTAGCTACTTTCATGGCTAGTCAATGCACTCTTGTTGATACTGTTGTAGATTGGCCTGGGGAGTTCAGCATTCATGGGCATGGATTGATCATGGCACGAGTTCAAGCAGAGCCAGAGTTGATTCAGAGTATTCGGGAGGGTCAGTTGGTAGATCCCGATTTGTTACGCATCAAGGGGTTAGTAGAGAAGGGTGATGAGGCCACGAAAGATTTTGATGTTCGGGATGGATTGGTGAGATTTCAAGGGCGGACTTGTGTTGCAAATAATGCTGAAGTCAAGGGATTGATCATAGACGAGAGTCACAGGTCCAAATATGCAATTCACCCTAGGAGTACCAAGATGTACAAGAACCTAAAATCAGTATATTGGTGGTCAGGAATGAAGAAGGACATTGCGGAATATGTAGCCAAGTGCCTTACTTGTCAACAGGTGAAGGCAGAGCATAGGAGACCTCCAGGTTTGATGCGACCTTTGCTGGTTCCCGAGTGGAAATGGGAACACATATCGATGGATTTTGTGAATGGGCTACCGCCTACAGCTAAGAACCACAATGGTGTATGGGTGATTGTAGACAGACTAACCAAAACAGCTCACTTTTTGCCCTATCAGACCACTCAGACTTTAGCATCATTGGTAGAGCTGTATACTCGAGAGATAGTCCGGTTGCATGGGGTTCCAGTGTCCATTGTATCGGATAGGGATTCTCGGTTTACCTCGCATTTTTGGCAGTGTTTCCAGGAGGCCATGGGAACTAAGTTGAGCTTTAGTACTAGTTTCCACCCATAGACCGACGGTCAGTCAGAGAGAACTATTCAAACTCTGGAGGACATGTTGAGATGTTGTGTCCTGGATTGGGGTGGCAATTGGAGTAAGTATTTACACTTAGCCGAATTCGCTTACAACAATAGCTATCAGGCTAGTATACAGATGGCACCCTATGAGGCACTTTATGGCAGGATTTGTAGATCTCCTGTGTGTTGGGTGGAGGTAGGAGAAAAACAGTACTTTGGGCTTGAGATTATCCAAGATAGCATGGAAAAGGTGAAATTGATTAGACAGCGGTTGTTGACTGCACAGAGTCGTCAGAAAAGTTATTCAGATACCAGACGACGTGAACTGGAATTTGAAGTGGGAGACCAAGTATTCTTGAAGATATCGCCTTCCAAAGGTATCTTGAGATTTGGGAAGAAAGGAAAGCTGTCTCCACGCTTTATTGGGCCGTTTGAGATTGTGAAGGAAATCAACCCTGTAGCTTATAAATTAGCGTTGCCAGCCCATTTAGCAGGAGTCCATGACGTATTCCATATATCCATGTTGCGGCAGTACATAGCGGATCCTAGTCATGTGATAAATCTTGAACCTTTAGTGATCCGAGAAGATCTGACATACGAAGAGAGGCCAGTTCAGATTTTAGACCGTCGTGGGCAGATTCTTCGCACCAAGGTTGTTCCCTTAGTGAAAGTGCTGTGGCAGAATCATACTATGGAAGAATGCACTTGGGAAGGTGAGGAAGAGATGAAGAAGAAGTATCCGGAATTGTTTGTTCCTCCTTGAGGTAAATTTCGAGGACGAAATTTCTTGTAGGAGGGGAGGATGTAAGACCCTGATTTTTGGTAAGTTTTATTTGTTTGTTTATTTATTTATTTTTATATATAACTGTGTTTATCAGGTGATTTTTATGGTTTGAGGGCTTAGCCCATACTCGTATGTTATTGTTGGTTGTTGGAATTGCATGGCCTTGTGTATTGCCACGACCGGTGTAGAGCAGCCAGAAACCCTGAGTAGGCCTGGTTGTCAATGCAGAAACCCGGGGAGTAGGCCTGCATTGGATGACGAAACCCTGAGTAGGCCGTCATTTCAGAGTTTCCAAAAACCTGAGTAGGCCGGAACTGTGTACATGGAGGTGTGGAGTGTCTACTTGGCATGTTTAATTTATCAACTAAACGATAGTCATGACATTGACCAATCGATGTGTTGCCGTACTTAACTGAGATGTGATTTGTTTGATTTGAACAAGTGTTGATTTGAACTTGGGAAATTGATGTTGGTTGTTTAACCGTATTGTAGTGTTTGTCGCTGCATAGTTTTAAATTGTGATCAACTATTTCTGCATGCATGTGCTACTCGCTGAGATATTCGTATCTCACTCTGTTGTTTTGTTTTGTTTTTCAGATTCTCGTGGTGAGGCGATTTCTGGGGTAGATCCTGCTGAGGCTTATAGGGAGGAAGATTACTATTACCTTCCTTAGACTCGTATTAATTGAGAACTTTGAATTAATTGAGATGTATTAAAGTTTAATTGGGGTTGAACCATATGATTCTAGTTCAGTTCTAAATGTTACAATTTTGGATAAATGGAAATGTGCACTCTGTCAGGTTATAGCTAGATGATTATCCAGCGATCATAATTGATTAACGATCCTTGCCTAACCTCCGTGAGACGTGTTATATCTTTATTGAACAACACGGATCCGGGGCGTTACACTTGTATCCCCGCCCCAGATTCTTTTATTCTGAATAATTGGGAGGAAACTCCCCTTACTTTTGAAGCTGCGTTTGTTTGGCAAACAGACATGTCTTCCAAAAAAAAAAACTCCATTAGTGGAAGGCCCTTTTCCTGAAGGTTTTAATGAGCCTTCGTCTTCAGGAAAAGACTTTTTAGAAGGCTCTCAAAAATACAAAAAGATTTTTCAACTTTTTATAGAAAAGATAAATTTTTCAAAAAAGTCCAAACCATTTATGAACCATATAAGCAAACGGAATTGGATCGGGTTGAGTATGATTTCGACTTCGAGCTCGACTTTGACCTAATGGGGGTTGAAGAAGAGACTGAGGACGAAGAAGACGACCCTCCAAAAGAAATCACATATCAATTAGAGCGTCATGAAAAGGGGGTCCAACCCAATATTGAAGAGGCCATATCTGTAAACCTAGGAACCGAAGAGGACCCACAAATAGTGAAGATTGGAGTATGCTTATCTGAGGTACAACATGATGAGATGATACGATTCCTAGCTGATTATAAAGATGTGTTTGCTTGGTCCTATCGAGATATGCCTGGATTAGACACAGATATAGTTGTACATAGGCTACCAATTCTGCTAGATGTTAAGCCAGTTAAGCAGAAACTGAGAAGGTTAAAACCTGAATGGACACTGAAGGTCAAAGATGAAGTGGTTAAGCAATTCCAAGCCGGATTCTTGGTGGTCTCCACGTACCCTGAATGGCTTGCAAATATAGTACTAGTGCCAAAGAAGGATGGAAAGGTCAGAATGTGTGTAGACTATAGAGACTTGAATAAGGCAAGCCCAAAGGATGATTTTCCACTTCCACACATAGACATATTAGTAGACAACACTACAGTACATAGTCTGTTCTCATTCATGGACGGCTTTTCAGGGTATAATCAGATTAAGATGGCTAAGGAAGATCAAGAGAAGACAGCCTTCATTACACCTTGGGGTACCTTCCACTACGTTATCATGCCATTTGGGCTTAAGAATGCAGGGGCAACCTACCAGCGGGCCATGACAGCTTTATTCCATGATATGATCCATAAGGAGATGGAGGTCTATGTAGATGATATGATAGCCAAATCATGTAAAGAAGAAGACCATTTGATCAACTTGAAGAAGGTATTTGACAGACTTAGGAAATACAGTCTAAGGCTTAACCCGGCAAAATGTGTATTTGGGGCTACATCAGGAAAATTGTTGGGATTTATAGTAAGCAGAAAAGGAATTGAGATTGACCCAGCCAAAGCTAAAGCAATCATTGAAATGCCATCACCTAGAACGGAGAAGGAGGTTCAGGGTTTCCTTGGAAGGATTCAATACATAAGCCGGTTCATAGCACAGCTCACTGCTATCTGTGAACCAATTTTCAAACTTCTAAGAAAGAATAACCCGACGGTCTGGAATGACGATTGCCAAGAAGCCTTTGACACAATAAAGGAGTATCTATTGAACCCACCTGTGCTAGTGCCACCAACCCCAGGAAGACCATTGATTTTATACTTGTCAGTTTTGGAGATGTCAATGGGATGTGTTTTAGGGCAGCATGATGAGACAGGAAGAAAGGAAAGGGCGATTTACTACCTGAGCAAGAAGTTCACGGAATATGAAGCAAAGTATTCCCCTTTAGAAAAGACTTGTTGTGCTTTAGTATGGGCAACCCAAAGACTGAGACACTATTTCCTTAGTCATTCTACCTTTTTGATATCCCGAATGGATCCTTTGAAGTACTTATTTGAAAAACCGGCTTTAACTGACAGAACAGCAAAGTGGCAGTTGTTACTATCTGAATTTGACCTCACCTATATCACGCAGAAAGCCATTAAGGGTCAAGCCATTGCTGATCACTTAGCTGCACATCCTTTACCAGAATACCAACCCTTAAAGACCAATTTTCCTGATGAAGAAATACTGTTCACAGAAGAGGAGGAAAATGAAAGCTCATAGCAAATGTTCTTCGATGGGGCCGCCAATATGAATGGAAATGGTATAGGGGCTGTTTTGGTTAAGCCAGATGGGTCACATATCCCAATCGCAGTAAAACTGATATTCCAATGTACAAACAATATAGCAGAATATGAAGCATGCATAATTGGGTTGCAAGCAGCCTTAGATCATGAAGTAGAGGAACTTGATGTATATGGAGATTCAAGTCTTATCATCTTCCAAACAACTAGTGAATGGAAGACTAAGGATCACAAGTTGATCCCCTATCACCAGTATTTGGAAGAAATAAGCACCAAGTTTACTCGAATTTCATTTAATTATATGCCAAGGGCCAAGAACCAATTCGCAGATGCTTTAGCAACATTGGCTTCAATGGTTAGTATGCCAGAAAGTGTTGATATTAAACCACTAGAAATTGAAGTCAGGGATGAACCTGCTTATTGCCTTGTTCTAGAAGGGGCACCAGAGGAAGAAGTACCATGGTTCCAAAACATTAAGAATTTCCTAAGTGATCGGAGTTTGCCTGAGAATGTCACTTCTATAGAGAAAAGAACAATACAAAGGTTGGCAGGACAGTTTTTACTAAGTGGTGGGCAGTTGTACAAGAGATCACACAATGATATCCTACTTAGATGTGTTGCCAAGACTGAATCAGAAAGGTTAATTGATACGGTACATGGAGGAGTTTGTGGACCCCATATGAACGGGCACATGTTTGCTAAGAAGATTCTGCGATTGGGATATTACTGGTCGACTATGGAGCACGATTGCTATATACATGTCAAAAGGTGTCATTTATGCCAAGTATATGCTGATAATAAGAATGCACCTCCAGGTGCATTACATAATATGACATCTCCATGGCCCTTCTCTATGTGAGGCATAGACGTCATTGGAATGATCTCTCCAAAGGCATCAAATGGACACAGATTTATACTTGTAGCAATCGATTATTTTACCAAGTGGGTAGAAGCAGCCTCGTATGCAAACATCACAAGTAGTCACGTTCTTAAGTTTGTAAAGCACAACATCATTTGTCGTTATGGTTTGCCAAGTGCCATAATATCAGACAATGCTTCAAACCTTAAGAACAAGGATATGAGGAAAATGTGTGAACAGTTCCAGATTGCTCATCATAAGTCAGCTCCTTACAGACCAAAGATGAATGGGGCAGTGGAAGCAGCAAATAAGAACATAAAGAAGATCATTCAAAAGATGGTAGTGAGTTTCAAAGATTGGCATGAAATGTTGCCACTAGCCTTGCATGCCTACAGAACCTCAATTCGGACGTCTACAGGGGCAACCCCGTATTCCCTAGTCTATAGAATTGAAGCGGTGTTACCAGTAGAAGTGGAAATACCTTCACTAAGGGTGCTAATGGAAGTTGAATTAGAAGAAGCTGAATGGATACAGTCAAGACATGATCAACTCAATTTAATAGAAGAAAAGCGTTTGAAGGCGCTTTCTCATGGCCAATTGTATCAGAAGAGGATGGCCAGGGCTTACAATAAGAAGGTAAAGCCCAGAACTTTCCAAGAAGGAAATTTGGTATTAAAGAAGATCTTACCCTTTTTGGAAGACCCACGTGAAAAATTCAAACCAAATTGGGAAGGGCCTTATGTTGTCAAGAAGGTCCTATCAGGAGGTGCTCTCATCTTAACAGAAATGGATGGGAAAGATTTTCCTAAGCCAATAAACTCTGATGTAGTAAAGAGATATTTTCCATGAATGAATATTACTAGGAAATGATTTGAGGCCATCCTTCCTTATTTCCAAAAATTTTATCCCTAGTCAAGCCAATTTGAGCCTGTTCGTCTTATTTGATAAACCTAAGCTGGACTTACAGTTTTATACTGGGGCAAAGCCAATAAGGGACAAAGCCAATAGGGGCAAAAAAGAGAAAAAATAAAGAAAAGAAAAATAATGGCAAATGAAAGCCAAATACAAGGAAAAAAGGGAAATGGGATTGAAATCATCATGACTGTAAGTCTGGTTGACCTATTTTCACACTTAGAAAATTTTGAGCCTTTAATATCTTTTATTTCATAAACCGAGCTTAGCCTTTGTTTCATCCTATTCTTAAGCCCTAGGTGATTTTAGTATATTCATTCAAATATTAGAGTAATATTGGTGATGACGGAATACAGAAGCCAGTCCTAGTGAAAACCATAAGTGGCGCTAGGGGCAGTAGTGGCATGAAAAGAAAAAAAATCAAAGGATTGAGTTGATCATGTGGTTCAAGTTGAAGACAGCATGAGCATAAGCAAGTGAGCAGATTAGCAGGATTAACCATGAAGGAAAAGCCATTAGGGGATGATTCTAAAGGGTCGTAGGATAGACAGATTTGGTCTCTCCCTATTGATTGGGCCACCCTTTTTATTATGCAACCTGATTTTAATTCCTTTGATTATATGTGATTAAGTGCTTTGGATTAGCTTTTCAAAAAAAAAAAAAAACTATACTTTTGGCCAGTGATGAGAAATCGAATACTTTTCATAAAACTTTGGTTTTTACAAGCATCTGAGAATTCTGAGGCCAATAATATAAAACCTACTTTTGTATTAAAATCCTTTGTCTTTCCACTATTGAAGTTTACTTTTGTACAAAGGTATGAAAAAAAAAATGAATGATAAAAGAATCTAATCCCTATGCTGTAGTTGCTCCTCAAGCTCACGAATCCGTGCTGCCTATGTTGCAATGATCCCTGAAGCTCCTGGCGCATCTGGATTGCCTAGAAAGGAGAAGACCTCATCTGAAAGTGATAGCCTAAGCTTTAAAGTCCTAAGGTCAGTCAAAGCATCCTGATATTTCCTGCGAATCGAGTGGACTTCAGAGCAACGAGCTTGCTTTTGTTCTTCAAGCTTCTTTTCCATGGCAATGCGGCGAGATGTCTGCTCCTTAAGCTGCCTCTCCATATCAATACCCTTTATCCTAAGTTCCTAGGCTTCTCGTACCCATATTTTTTGAAGACGTTTGTGGGTTGTTCTTTCAGACTCCAGGATATCCTCATAGGTAGGGGGAAGAACTGCAGGAGGCTCCTCTGGTACTGGGGCATGACTTTGCACTTGCTCTTTGATCCAAAAGAGATAGTCTTTTACATGAGACTCAGAAAAGACTGGACCCCGCAGAAAACGGACATAAGACCACTCATTCATTAATCGAGCATTCAACCCCATGGTGGCTGGTGTAAGTGGCCCAATGAAGTCCTCATATCTAGATGGGATCGTAATCCCCTGTGTTGCTCCAAACTGTCGAAGAACTCTCAAAGGGAGATAAAGCATAGCAGATTTCAAGCCTGCTAAGACCAGAAAATTTCTATCTCTGAAGCTGATCACCGTCTCTGGATTAGGCTGATAAGTGCCACGCCATCTCACCTGATCATCCTGGAGAGTACCTAAGAAAGTGAACCAACCTTGCTTACCACCATGGATGTTAGGACAGCCCCTGTTGCTCATCAAAACAGGAACTTTCAATCGTGGAAAGAAGCGGTGAGTTATTTCTTCAACCTGACGCAAGTGGTCCAATAACCAAAGCTGCAGAAAAAGGGATGTATTTTAATTTCAAAAAGAAGAAAAAGAAAAAAAAAGAAGAAAGAGAAGAAAAAAAAAGAGAAAAATGTTCACGTTATTTTTTTCTTACCTGAAGGATAGGGGCACATGCAAGGAAACGCTTCTTCTTCCTAAAATAGCAGTCAGTAAGAGCTTGATACATCTCTGCCAAGATCATAGGATCCAATCTCTCACCTTCCCTAACCTGGCAGATGACTGAGATAAGAGCCAAGTCAACCTGGTCGTCACCCCGTGGAAAAAACAGATGATTAACCACTATTAGGGTCAATGCATTGAATCTGGTATCCTTGTCTTCACCCCTTAGAAGCTTTTTAGTCAAAAAGGTTTTAGACAAGGTCAGAAGTGCGTCAGAATCCCCTAGGTCTTTCTTCCCTATACCTAAGAAGGTGGAAGCTTCCTTTTTGTAGCTAGGCTTTAGGGGCGGGTTTACAACTTTTTCAAAAAATCTTAAGCCAAGGATGGTTTCAATCTCTTCTATAGTAGGAGTCAACTCTTTATGCTCAAAACGGAAGAGATTGAGTTCAGGAACCCAATGCCCAATAAGAGCTTCAATGATTTCCCACTTAAAGGGAATTTTAGGGATGTGCAGGATATGCCCTAAGTGGATGGAATCCCAACGACTTTCTTCAGCAAGAGTCATGGAGTTAACCCATCTGTCATAGAAAGAGTCTACAACGTTATATCTGGTGAGATTAGGAGGTTTGGATCTAACATGTTGTCTTGCAGGAGGTGATTCAACGGCAGAAGAGAACGGTGCAAGGGAAGCCATGGAAGCGCCTAAGAAGCCAAGGAAAGCGAGAAATGATGTGCCCAGGGAGTTTTCAAACTATTAGAAGAGTCACAATGATGTTCCCCATGTGTTTAAATAGAAAAAATCGTTAAGGCAGTAAAATCCGTAATTGTAATACAGGCATAGCGCACCCGTATAAAGAATACGGACACACTGTGACCGTGAAACATTTGCGAGCATAGTGCGCCCGTATAAAAATTACGGGCACGGCGTGCTCGTACGTTAAGTACGGTTACTTCTGGAAAAATGCAAAAAATGGGCAGTTTTAATTTCTTTGTTTCCCTAAGCTTCACCTGTCCCTGTTTTAACATTCATCAGGTAATAAATGCTGAAAGTAAAGAAGAAAAGAACACAAATGAATATAAATCAAACTTCTTTTATATATATCTGAATGTTTACATCACTTTTGCAAAAAAAATACAAGTGTACATGGAAGAATCCTAATCTAATGCCTATGCAGGTCCACCTCTACGGCCACGGCCTCGTCCTTTGCCCCAACCACGGCCTGAAGATCGCCTGCACTCAAAGACATGCCACACAATATTGCGGGCAGTGCTGCGAGTCATCCTGCTCAAAACAGACTGAATATCATACCACATGTATAAAGGCACAAAGCCAGCAGTGGGATGATCAGGAGGAACGTACCTTGAAGTATCTACATATCCGGTAGACTCCGTATCCGAATCAGTACGGGATGAATCAACTGAAGGGACCGCAGCAGCAGGCGTCTCCTCTACAGCCTCCATGGCAGGACCAGCAGGAGCAGATGTCCCAGGAATATCAACATCAGGGCCAGGCTCCACAGGATCAACTGTAGCCTCCTCCATCACCATGGCCTCCACAGCAGGCTCTACCATAGCAGTATCCATAGCCATATCTACATCTGCAGATGCCACAGGAGCAGTCTTAGGAACTGGGGCAGACTCTGGCACATCCTCAGCAGCAAGTGCAATATCAGCCTCGATCTCAGGCTCTGCTGCAGGTGCCTTCACTGGACTGGGAGAAGTCACGAACTCCACCTGTGCCACAGAAAATACCTCACCTCGAAGATACATAGGCACAGGTGAAGCAGGTGAAGAAGGGTCGGCTGTATCCTCCTGAAAGTAAGAGAAGAAGCTTCAGTCAGAACAAGACAAACTGAATACAAGAGCAGGAATGGAAAAAGAAAACAACCTGAGTATGAGATGGACCCGCCTGGTCCTGTGCATCAGATGGACCCTCCTGGCCCTGGGCTCTGGCTAGCTGCCCCCGGAGGTCTGAAATGGTGATATAGAGGGCGTCCCACTCAGCGATTGCAGCATCATGCTGGCGGTCTAAATCAGCATAGCGAGACCGGATCTCTGCCAACTGAGCCTCCTGAAATAGAAAAGAAAGAAGTCAGAAAAATGCTAAGTTCTAATGAAATGGAAATAGAAGATCACAAAAGAAGAAGGCATATCGTTGTGTCATAGGCCCTAATCACTACCCCTCCAATCTCGGTGACTCCACCACAGACAGGCATGGGTGGCATGAGGCACCCAACTGAAACCCGCCTGAACCAGGCATCATAGTCACCCTCCTCTAATAGTGTCTCTGCCTCAGTCCAATCTAGGAACTGGGCAGGATCTACAGGCATAGGAGGAAAGGAGGGAGCAGTATTTGGAGGAATGGCAGGAATCCGTGGCTCTCCCACATACTGAAAGAAGAAGCGCTCGCCGCAGTACCAGATGCTGCCCATCTAACCAATAAAGAACTGATATCTCTGTCGTCTCTGGTCAAGGACAAATGCATCATCTCTGGCTGCATGCAGGGCCAGCACCTCATGAATGTCCTCCATCCGGGGGACAAATAGCTGAAATACAGAATGGGATATTAGATATGTGATTCAGGAAGAGAAAGAAAGAAGAAAGAAGAGGAGTTAAAGTAGATTACCTCAGACCGGTAAAGCCCGTCCAAGTGGGCCCGGGTGGACCTGGGATGACTCTTTTCAGAGTCGTGCTCTACATGACACCATCTACGTGCCATGGGATACGTCTCCTTAGGCATCGTAGAGGTAGGGCGAAAATAGGGTATATAAACCCTAGCAAAAAACTGCAGAAAGAAGAAAAGAGTCAAAGGAATAGAAAAAGAGAGATAAAAAGAAAGAGATAAAGAAAAAGAAGGGAAATAAGATTCACCTGCAAGAAGAACCAGAAGAATCTGCACCCAACTCCAGCCCCTCTGGAAGTAGAGAGGCCGCTCACTAATCGGCGCAGGCCGGCCAGAATAGTACCAAAAATAAGCGGGCCCCATGCATACCTCCTCGCCCGTTGCAAATCTCCCAGAAGACTCAGAAAATGAGGACTAACTGAAGTCGTGTCCTCTGGGAAGAAGCAGGATCCCATTATATACAGGAAGATAAATCTAAAGGCGAAAGGGAAGACAGGATCCCCAGCAACCAGCTGTCCTAGTCGCCTCCTCAAGAAAGTCTCTTTCAACCAGGTCAGAGACAATCTAGCTCTCCCTCTATCCCAGGCCTCAAGAGGAAGAACTACATATCCAAGATAAGAGGCCACCTCCTCTGCATTTGGCATCACCATCTCGGGAATAATATCACCGGTCATCCTAATCCCGGTGATAAGTGTGAAGTCAGAAGGCCGGATCCCGATCTCAATATCTGGGTTGAAGCTCAGCGTCTCTGGGAAGAACCTCTCAAGCAATGCAGCAATAAGGGCCCGATCCAGTCGCACGTCTGGAATAGTGATAAACAGGTCGAAGCCATACAAGCCTAGCTCCCGGCGGTAGGCTGAACTGCAGGCTCCCAAGAACCTAATGAAGCTGGCTCAGCTCCCTCTGAAATGGGACATCGGATACTCCAAAGGGATATCTGCCCTAATGCACGCTGAGGGATGAGTCCTCAAGCCATGCAAGAGGTCGGTATCCCTAATCTGGGCAGCAACCTCCTCAGAGACCTCCACTCTGGTCCTGGCCTCATCTCTGCCACGGCCACCTCTGCGGCCTCCTCTACGGCCCTCATCATGGCCTCCATCTCGGCCTCCAGCCCGGTGCCTGCTATGGCTCCTATCTCTGCTCGAAGCCTCAACTGTCGGCTAAAGGAACAATTGGAAAGAAGAAAGGATCAAGGAGATGTTTTTGTAAAAGAATATTAAATTCCAAGGAGTTAGAGAATACCTCTGGGGTCGCCTCACGCGAATCCCCAGAAGGGAGATCTGGGATATCAAAATCCGAATCCCTCTCGGCCCTTGAAGAAGTGGCCACATCAGAATGATCACGCCTAACCCTCGAAGAGGAAGGCTCATCTGCAGGATCTCTGGAAGCTTACCTAAGGCGGGCCATCTACGGTTCAAGCCAGGAGATTTTAATTATTCTTGTTAAAATTCTTAATTGTTTGATTTTCATCTTAAACAAGTTTAGTTGATTTGTAGGAAAAAGGAAAAAAAGGAAAAAAATGAAAAATAAAAAAAAAGTGCTTCAGATATTCCCGGTCAAATTAAGGAACAACTGAAGCAGTTTTATTTTCTGTCTTGAGATTGGTCTTAGCTTTAACCATGAAATTATATAGGAAGATTATATAAGAAGTACAGGCTTCTTGTATGTTTTCTTTATAAGAAATGAAGAAATGTGTTAAGGGATTATTCTAATTTCATCTTTTGTATTTTGGTTTCAGGAAGGAAATTCAAGCCTACTTGTATTGGGATTGTGGTAATAGAAGTACTCATCAAGTTTAGGCTTATTCAATTACAGATTTAGGAAGCTATCATGGTTGTCAATTGGATGGAGGATCGGCTTAGTTGGGAGTCAAAATCATTGGCCTAGCGACCCCTGTTGTACAGATCTAAGCAGGTCAAAATCAATTTTCTAAGTTGCATAGGTGGGCAATCATCTAACATCCCACGATCAGAGCATAGTTTCAAGAAGCCTAAAGCAACATTCCGGAAGCAAGAATTGTACATACAAAAGTCTGCTCTAATTGTGAAAACATGCATTGGCAAGAAAATCAGAAAAAAACATCGAAGTATGCATCAATAGGAACAGGATGGCTCCAAATCAATATTGCACAAAATGATACAAAGATTCATCCAACAAATTTGAAACAGAAAAGTGAACTGCTCAATGATTGGCCAAACAGAAAATCACAAAACAAATAAGCATAGCAAGTTCATACAGAAGAATACAAGCATTGGCAGTAGCAAATCAACAAATGCAAGAGGGATTCTCAATGCAAGCATGAAGAGTTCACAAATTGCAGCTTGATACAAGCAGAGCATGGGAAAATCACAATTCAGATTCGGCAATTCAAAGCAAAAATGAATTTCGGCATACCTCTGTGCAAGGTAAAAATTTGTCTGAGCTTACCTCAAAAGTAAGGGTTCTACTCACTTAAGGAAGAAATCGGTTGGCGAATGGCTAAAAACTAGAAGCAACGAATGGCACAACAGCAGGCGCAACTGAGATGAAATGGTTCACCGGAGAAGGCGAATCATCGACTGAAGTAAAGTCGTCGGAGGTAGTGGACGTCGCTGGAGAAGCTGAGTGTCGCCGGAGAAGAAGGCGTCGAGTCACTGTTGAGGTTGGAGAAGAAGGGAGGACCGGAGAAGAAGGCACGGTCGAGAGGAAATTAGGGCCAAATGCGAGTAGAAAAGGAAAAAAGTCGCGGTAGCGAACTTAAGAAGAACATAAAATCCGTAAACTCAGTACGGACTTGAGATGACTGTGAAAATAATACGGTCCCATTTGACCGTGTTCAATATACGGGCAGCGTTGGTCCGTGATAGAAATACGAGCAAAGCCAAAAATTGCATATTTTATCATTTTCTCCACATTTTTCAGAAGATTAATGTCTATATTAGTTGTAAGTTGCAAGGATTGCCACCATACTCACTTTTGTTTAAAAATATTTTGACTCAAATCTCACTTCATAGCCACGAGTGCTCAGTGAGAGGAGAGAGGAGGATTTGGCCCTTAAGCTGAGGGACTTTTTAGCAGATCTTCCAAAAATAAATTCTTTTTATAAAATCATCCATTCAATCCATGCAAAGTGCAATTGGTTAGACAAAAATCTCAGAAAGTGCAATTGGTGGGTCTTTTTGCTCTCTGCTTGTAATTGGTTCCAATTACCAGCAAAGAGGGGGCAGCTGTAGACACCCCAAATTGCACTACAGAATGAGAAAATAATAAAAACATGTAATTAGAGCTTAAAAGAGGTCAAAAATGCATAAAAAGTGACTAAGCAGGCTTTGCCCGTATTACATTCACGGGCCGGTCGCGCCCGAAAACTATCTATGGTCAGGCGCGCCCGTAATGGAAATACGGACACCATTGGACCCTGGATCATTTACGGTCACTAAAGACTCGTGCGAGTTTGATTCTTCTCTTGATTTCCGAGCTTTATCTTTAGTCCAATATCCTTTTAATGAGCGGATTATGTCTTTTATTCGCTGAAGACACCTTGGTTGGCTATGGATGGGCATTATCTCCAACTTCCACTCTATCCTAAGGATCAGGATATATCCTTCTGGACCAGCCTTGCCCTTGTGCTTGCCTATAAATAGAGGTGAGATTCTTAGGCTAGGGGCCACGAAATTTTGAATACTCAAGAGCTCCAAGAGAAGGAAAGGAATCCCTGCTTCCCTGCTGCTTTTGTTTGCTGAATCCAGGTAAGTCCCTTTTCCCTTTTATTTCATATTTTCAATTCTAGAAGTAATAGGATCATCTCTATTGCTGTAGAATAAGGCCATCTATTTTATTTTGTATCCCTAAACTTGTCTCTAAGTACCTCAAGAGTCTCTCTAGCCGTAAAACATGAAGAGAGAGCTAGGAGAAAAGAGAACAGGTGGATCCCTAGAATAGAACCCCATAATCTGTTTTTCTTATTTTTTATAGAATAAGGCCTGTGATTGTGTTTGTGTACCCAAACCTGTCTCTAAGTACCTCAAGAGTCTCTCTAGCCGTAAAACGTGAAGAGAGAGCTAGGGGAAAAGAGAACAGGTGGATCCGTAGGGTAGGCCCCCATGTGCTCCAATTTGTGAGATATGCCTGTTTTGATATCCTGATCATGTTTTAATGATTATATTCTATATCTGGATTAATCCTATGAGTTCATGGTGATTATAGCATGAGATCCGCTCTTTTTCCAAAAAATTGGATTTTTCATCACTTTTGCACCTACAGCACTGTTTTCGTGATTTTTGGGATTTTTGGTTAAGATTCTGGATTTATCATGATCAATATGATAGATCTGGATCCACAAGCCTGAAAATAAATTCTAGGGTTTCATGATGTTGTTTTTGAGTTGTTTTTCACTTTTGAGGTAAGACCCTACGGTTTAAGTTCTCTCCTTTTGATGTTTTTCACCCACGTGGGTATTTTTGGTTTTTATTTCTTGATTTAATGTGAAATTTGGGCTTTATCTATGTTCTGGATTGTTCAAGTTCCATTCTGAAATATTTTATAAAAATCATATTTTCTAGATTTCTAGAATTTGACTTGGAGCCAGATTTTTGGATTTTTCACTTTATTTTGGTTTTATTTGATTTTATCTCAGTTTTATCTTAATCATGAAACCCTAGGAGTGGTATGATCATATTTGAATGTTCTGGATCAATCAAACTATTCGTATGAGAAAACCATACATGTTTTTCTTTTTTGTGATTTTTCGTGAATTTTCATAGCAAGCCTTTTTCCTTTATTTTAACATGAACAATACCTGGCAACCACCTTGTGTGGATGAATAGGGGTGCCTAACACCTTCCCCTGTTCATAACCTAATCCCCTTACCCATCTCTGGTTGTTTTTTTTAGGAGGGATCTTTTGCCCTAAAATTTGCCTTTTGTGCTTATTTGATATTTTGGTGTCCATTCACACCTAGATTGAATGGTGGCGACTCTTTGTTTAATTTAATCCCGCGTGATGATTCGGAAGTCATTGGATTGATTTTCCATGTCTCACAAGTTTGATCATCAATCATTAATATCAAAGTATGGTAAAATAAACTGATTACTATCTCTCTCATCTCTCTAATACATCAAATCCAGATGAATAATAATCTAATCAAAAGTACTAAGTCTATATCAATCATCCACCTCAAACAAGATCCGGATAATAGTAATCCTCCGGAGTATACTCAGCTACCTCTCCCTGGAAATCACTAAGATCCCCCTCTGGTGTATTAGCTGAAAACTGAAATAAAAGTAGGGTGAGATACGAATATCCCAGTAGGTAACACATGCATGATTAAACAGTTAATATAAGTAAAGTAACAGTTCATGCACGATTAAGCAATATCGACTAATCAGGCTCGTATAATCATTCATATCATCCATGAATACAAAACCGTTTGATAAACAGTTCTAGAAATGAATTTCAGCAAGTTTTAATATAAGAATCCAATAACCAAATCAATAACATAATTCATACTTTGCCAGGATGCACTAAGTAGTCACATCCGATCAATATCTCAATCACATGCCTCCAGCATGTATACAATAATAATATCAAGTGTTGTGATTTCAGTGTCATTGTAGGACTCACAAAGATAGATAAACCTTTTGAGATGATTCTCAACCAATTGCTATACCACCGTGCGACTTAGGAGCAATGCTACTAATGATACTCAAGTCCCATGTAGAGCAGCTTAGACAAGAGCCGTAGTCACTGACTTATTGCACACGTGCCCATCAGAGTTGGCATGTACCACCAGCATGCAGCACCAGAATCAATACATGGAGATGGTCGCTTATCCACATGTACAGGGAATCACCAGCGGCTCACCGGGGTGTCCCTCCAGACATAGGACCTTCCCAAACAAACTAACTTGCAAAGGAAGCACGTCGCATATAGGAGTAACTCAACCCAAATGACATATCCCTCAGCTATTTAGCTACAACTATGGATCTATAACCAGCTATGCCCACTAGACTCCAAAATTCCCTAAAATATAATATTTCTATAAGGGTTGGTGCCTCGCGGCATATAAAGGTTAAATCTATCAATTTCTTCAATATTCGGGTCATCTGAGTTCTGAATTCTCTTTATACAGTTTTCTGGTTTATAGTGTCATTTAGAAGATGTTCTAGTAATTAAATACAAGTTAGGTTTTCCAAAAACTAGGTTTCTTCATTTCTTTCAAAGTTTGGCAATTAATGTCCTAAATACCTTCCTAATTTATTTTTCTGTAAAACAGGGAATTAGATAATTTATTTTGGTCTTAAAACATATTATTTAATCATTAAAATTGTCTAAAAATAGTTTAGAATTGAATTAGGGTTTGAAATTACAAAAATCTGCAAAATCTGAACAGAGCGCCTAGGATCGCTCAGGATCGCCCCGGTGGTCTGTGGTCTGCGGTAGTTCAAAATCGAAGGCTGACAATACTTCTTCAAGTGGTCTACGGTGGTCCAAAATTTATAACGAGCGCCTAAGATCACCGACGATCACCGAGCACAGTTGAAGTCAGCAGTCGTTCGAAAATGATCAGAATCAGTTCCAAAACATGATTTTTCTCGTCTAAACTCATTCTAACATATTTATAACATGATTATCTAAATATATATATTATTACATCTCATAAAAACATGCTTTTGTCGATTAATCACATGCAAATACAAAAACGAAGGTAAACGGTGTCACCTACCTCTTAAACGTGCGTGCTTCTCCTTCTTCTCCAACCAACTACACTCATAGTCGTGATATAACCCCCGGACGATGAAGAACTCCAAAAACCAGACCTTTCTTCCTCCTCCTTCTCCCTCAGTCGTTCGGTCGCTTGTTGCTTGCGGCTAAAGTTGACGAATACAAGCGAGAATACACGAATATGTTTTAGGTTATTTTAATTGATATATATACCCCTTGATCCCATGTATCTCACATATAACTTCCCTATACACCCTGCCCAATCAGAATACATACCTCGCTATCTCATGATTGGACGGTCAGATCTGTGTCTAATTCTGGATCTCCACTAATTAAATCGTCCCCTACAATAATAAAATATTTCCATCAATTATAACTGTAAAACCCCGAATTTTCACCTAATAAATAAATAAATAATAAATAAAATAAAATATGAGTTAAGTCCTAGTTAAAATAAAAAGTGAAGATTTGGAGGATAATTAATTCAAATAAGTTCTAAGTTGAAAATAAAGAAAGAATTTTAATGAAATTAGCCTAAAAGAATAAAAAGGGTATTTTGGTAATTTTCAGAAAAGGGTAATTAGTAAATAGATCATCAAATAATAATTAGAATTAGAAAACAGAAGAAAACAAATTATTTTGACAAGTTAGAAATTAAAAGAAATTAATAAAAGCCTAAAAGTGGGAAAAAGGGTAATTAGGAGATTTCACGTCTTAATTTGGAGAAAATAAGGTTGTAAGTGATAAAAATGTTTAATTAAATATTTTGCACGAAAATAGGTTATTTTCATGAGTTTAGAAAATAAGAAACTTAATTAGTATTGTTTAAGTGGAAAATAGAAGGTGGAGAAAAAGTAGGAATTAAATTAGAAGGATTAGACATTAACTAGACCATGGTTGGGTTAGCCCAAATTAAATTAGCCAATTAGGGTTGGTTTAGGATTTCTAAAGTCTAGTATAAATAGGAGACTAAGGTTAGACAAGAGGGAATTTTCGTGGGTTTCTTATGGAGAGAAAAGAGGGAGAGAAAGGAAGGAGGTTTCTAATGGAGGTGTCTGACCAGCCACCATCAAAATGCGATCGGGGAAAATCCGTACGGTGGATCGCCTTCAAATTTGGAGGTTTTGTTCGTGACTGATAAATCTACATTGTGAACGGTGGAGATTTGAATTGGAAGAGTTTAGGTTGGTGCGGTTGGGAGCAAAAGTCTGGTCCAGAATTAGAAGGTGCAATAGAAGAAGGATTTAGCGTATAAGGCAAGTAGTAACCCTTGGAAAACGTGAGGAATTGCATGATTTTGATTTCTGTGATTTCATATGGTTAGCATGGATTAGACGGAACTGTATTTACATGGAATCAAGTTGCTTATATTTTCATGGTTTGTGTTCTTGATGGAATTATCAAATTAATGAAGAAAATTTAGTTGGATTATGTAAATAAGGGTAGGAGGGTATTTAATTCATAAAAATTACTCTAAAAGGCTCTAGGTAAGTTTCAGAAAGTTTGTAGATTAATTTAGACCAAGAAAACATAAAGCAAAAGCATAAGAATCCGAAATTGGAAAATCTGGAAAATTCTGTTAAAAATTGCACTAGCGCCTAGGATCGCCCAGCCTGTAGAGGTAGGCGCTCTAAGTAAAATTTGTAGATTTTGGGGATTTTGTAATTCGAATAAATACCCAATAATTCTTATGATTAGTTAAGCATGTTAGCATAATTATAAGGACCTAATTAAGCTATAAAAATTATAAAATTAATTTGGAAAGAATAAACAATAAATTGAAGGTTATGATGAAAGGATTGTTTATAAAAGAGTCAAAGGGTATGGATATTGCTAGAAATAATACTACTGAAATTTATAGCTTATAAACATCTTTTAAACTTCATTCTAGGTCTGTAGAACATGCTGGAAAAATAAAATACAGAAAATTCAAATAGAAACTAGCTTAGGTGCTAAGGTAGGAAATTGGATTCTAATAAAAGGGATTAATAAAGAAAACTCTAAGTAAGATTGGATTTACTTTATTTTGAGCTTTAAATAGGAATATTGACTACTAGAATTTCATAAACTCAGATTTTATCGGATTTATGATACTTGAGTTTTATTTTGAATATAATTGGAAGAATTGCATATGTTATTCTGAAAATGCCTATAATTGGATTTGTTATGATTGAATCGTGGATTTCACATGGAATGGAATACTTTGGTATGGATTGGTATGTGGTATGATGTTGTTCTCTTTAATTTTACGGTTGGGTGATACGGCTTCTGTGGTGGAGTTTGATACTATCTTTTACGGCAGAGATGGGTAATCCTCTGTGTAGAGATGTGTAATCCTTTACGGGTAAAAGTGTGTATGCCTCCTACATTAGCGTGTCCTTCCGTATGTGGTTTTATCGTGGTTTGTGTCAGTGGGCTTAGCTGTATATGGATCCATAGTTTTGGCTGGTTAGCTAAGTGGTATTTAGTTTGGGTTGATTTACTCCTATATTGCGAGCGCGCTTCCCTTTGCAAGTTAGTTTGCTCTGGGAGAGTCCTATGTCTGGAGGGACACCCCGGTGAGCCGCTGGTGATTCCCTGTACATGTGGATAAGCGACCACACTCCATGTATTGATTCTGGTGCTGCATGCTGGTGGTACGTCCAACTCTGCGGGGTTCGTGCGCAATAAGTCGGTGACTACGGCTCTTGCCTAAGCTGCGCTGCATGGGGCTTGAGTATCATCAAGTAGCACTGCCCCTAAGCCGCACGGTGGAACAGCATTTAGTCGAGTGTGGTGACTGTCGTACACAACCAAATTTAAACCACTACTTAAAAATATGCATATAGCAAAGTGAGTAGGGATCGTTCCACCGAGAGTTTCTATCTCTTCTTATGCTTTAGAAAACAGATTTAAGAGGGGGTTTTATCACAATGAGATCAGAAAATAACAGATTACTAAAAACTTTAATAAATCAATCAAGAAAACAAACCTTGGTCTAAGTTAACATCCACCATCGGAATATCAAAGCTGATCATAGATGCTAAAATATATCAATTCACACATTGAACATTCATTCCTGGACATACTTTCCAAACTCTTTCAATTGTAGTTAATCAGAAAACAAACGATCTAATTAACCCTAACTACTAAACAACCTCACACAAGCGGTAAAGATTTAATCCGGCAGCAGCTTTAGGGACCAGAAAGATTGATGAATCTAGACAATACAATCACAAGCGGCTGTATTTAATCTAGCAGAAAATTCTTCCTAAAGTCTAACAATTCCTGACGCAGCAAATTATTAGACCTCAGTTGCTTCACAGATTAGAGGGATCAAACAATTACGGATTTGATATCTAGCCTAGCAATAAATTGCAACGAATAATAAACTAGTAGGCCTCCTAGCGATTAGACGGAACAATCATGAGAATAAACATAGAAGAATATCAATGCTCAAGTATAAACTGAATAATTAAAACATTAAGATCTCACAGCTTTATTAATTCCGAGGTTTCAGCCTCCTTTGACCAAGAATAAACGTTTAGCCACACATGGCCATGAATCACAAACTCAGAAGATGAATAGAAGAAGAAAGGGAGAAGAAGAAGAAGAGAAAAGAGGATCCTCAGCACTCTCCCAAAAACTCTCTTTTAAAGAGAAAAATCATGAACTTTCCTTCCAAGCTTCCCTCCGAAGAGAGAACTCCCTTTCCTAGTATATCCACGACTTTCCAAGTCCAAAAACGACCTAATCTCTTTAATTAGAAACCCTTAAAACTCTCCCTAAAAACTAGAAGAAGATCCCCAAGAAAAAGGAAATAAATCCGCAAAGTTCGGAATTTTATAACAGGTTTTTCTTCTTGATCGTTCGAACGCTCAGCGAACGCGGGTCGAACGCTCAAGTTAAAAAGCTATTTCTTCATCTCTTGTTCGAACGCTCAGCGAACGGTCAGCGAACGTTGCTCTCGGGTTTCTCTGCAGAACACCAACGTTCGAACGGCAATCGAACGGCCAACGAACGCTGCTCTCGGGTTTCTCTGCAGAACACCAACGTTCGAACGGCAATCGAACGGCCAGCGAACGCTGCTCTCGGGTTTCTCTGCAGAACACCAACATTCGAACGGCAATCGAACGGCCAGCGAATGCTGCTCATATATTCTTCAATTTGACTCCGATTTTTACGCCGTTTGAACCATGACTTCTATAATCACCAAGAGTATCTAATTAGCTTTATTTTGCCCACATGCTGCCAATTGTAACCTAAATCAAAATATGAGCATAATCAGTATATTTAGGCACAAAAGTAAATTCAAAAGGTTACACATTAGTAGAGAAAAATATAACAAATTGAGTTCTTATCAGAGTGTCATCTCAAATACTTATCATCTTTGTGAGTCCTACAATGGCACGTGTTTTATCGCTTTGTCGGTTTTACCTCGTTAACATCAAGAGACTGGTATTTATACATGATCATATGTTTCATCGCCTTATTTGTAATTTCCAGGAATAACTTGGATTTCTCGTCTTATCGTTGATTAATCGAATACCTCATGACTATTTGCTTATATTGGACTGTTTCAAATTGCATGCACCTGCTACTTGCTGAGATGTAAATCTCACTCCATTTTCCCCTATATTTTTCAGGTTGCTTGGAGAGATCGCGAAGATGGGGTTTTAATTTGATGGGTAGAATTATAATTGGTATTAATGTCACATGTTGATTAGATAAACTTAAGTGTGAATTGAATTGAATATATTGATTAAAGAATTGTTTATTTTATTTGGCCACCATAACTCTGATGTAATTGATTTATAAATTTTAAAATTATTGTGAATCTTGGTATGTATCTGACCCCAGCTTCGTGGTAACATCTCGAGTTTGATTGTTGAATCGGACTTGGGTTGTTACAGTAGCGAATCGGGTTCAGGTTGGGTGCCGGTTTGCACTGACCCGGGTTCGGGGCGTTACAGAGATGGTATCAGAGCAACAAGATCTAAACCTAGGAACTAAATTCTTAGGTGGGTAGTGGGATTGAGTGCACGTTAGATAAAAGCATGTTTATTTAGGATGAGAGACTTTAATTTTAATTGCATGTGGTGAATGCTATTGTTTGATGATATTGCTATGCTATTAATGTTATTATTAGTATTGGATGGTTTATTATTAACCAAAATAAATTAAAATTTTGCAATATTAACCTGTGCTTATAAACAGATAAATTTCTGCATAAGAAAAATAAAGAGAAATTGCAATAGACAAAATTTAGCAAAAATGATCTGATGTATATATCTGTAAGATGAACAAGAACAAAGCTTGATGTAGCTGTATCCTCAATAGGATAAAAGACCTAAGAACTAAATACAACCAATAGAATCAAAAAGTGTATACACATCTGTCCCAAAAGTGAAAAAGAAAGAAATAGAAAATACAATTCTCTAAACAAGAAAAATAAAAATCAGCTAGATGGTCCAGCACCATCTCCTCTATGTCCAGCATCCTCCCTTGTGTCAGTGTCTCCATCTCTAGTCCTAGTAGCTCCATCATCATCATCATCACCATCTCCTCCCTGGTCCCCATCACTGGTAGCATCAACCCCAGCCCGCATGTATGCTTGGAAAATCCTGTACACTCTACAGTGGGACGCATGCATATGGTCTATCCGAGTGTACATGTAAGACATCTGTAACCGCATCGTCTTCTGTGTCTCAACCATAGATGCCAACTGCAGTAGGATCAGAACCATGTGCCTAGCCACCAAAGACACCATATCCCGAGATCCTGCATCACCTATAAAATCGGGAAGGGAAGTAGTAGAGCTAGAAGGAATAGTAGGAGGAGCAGTAGAACTAAAGGGAATAGACGCAGGAGGAGCATCAGCTGTAGAAGTAGGTGGAAGGGAAGAGGAATGAGAATATGGAATAAAAAAATGATAATAAAGAAATAAGAAAATACAAACACACCCAAGAGAAGTTAGGAACAAATTGCACAAATAATTCAAAAAAAATAAATCAAACTAGGATAAAGGTGTGTAATAATGGACTAGGAAAGTGCTAAAACAGGTCCTAAATTGAAACCATTTGATGGAAATTGAAAGAGAAACAAAATTGTAAAAATCAGGCCGAGCGCCTAAGACCGCTCAGGATCGCTCAGGGCGATTTGGTCAGCGCTCGTGTTCTGCCATGAACAGAAATTTGGGGTTTCAAAACTTAATGCAATAAATGATCAAATCTCTAACTAAAACATGTTCCAATCAATAATATGAAGTAGTTGGAAGATAAATGAACCATTTTTAAACTAATGACCTAAAGATTTGAGCATCGATTGGAAATTTTCGAAAAATCAAGCCCTAGCCGTAAGGTGTTGAACGAAAAATTTTAAGAGGTAAACTAGAAGTAGAAGAGGGATAAGAGCATACTTGTTAGTGTCGTTTGGAGATGAGGAGGAGCTGATTGAGGTCTAGGAGGTCGATCGCCAAGATGAATAGTGCCTAGCGGAGTCGAGCGTTAGCCTTTAGCGTGCGTTTAAGAAAAAGGTTTTATAAAACTTTATAAGCCTAGCACTAAGGAGCGCGTGGGTTAGGGTTTTAGACCCAAGTCAGCCTTTTCAGCCATCCTTAGCCATCCTCAGCGCCCTCTGATCGCGGCACTGAGCGTCCAATTGCTTGAGTAACCAATAAAAATAAAATTTTAATAAAATAATTGAGGTAATGGTAATTGAATAATAACTAGAGAAAATTATAATATCCAACGATTATAAGGAACATTAATACAACAAATATGAATGCAGCAAAATCATTATATTTCGAATCATTAGGGAACACAGAAAAATTTAAAAACCTTATTTGGAATAATAATCAGAGTAGGAAGATTTTCCGGAAATACTTGTAGATTTCAAATCAACACTTTTAACACTTATACTGTCTCACAGGATCCTGATTTGAAATTATTAGCATGTAAGATATTATATTTGATCGAACAATTATATCTGAGGTCGAATGTATACTTAATTATTATTGTTGAATATTGGTTGTTGCCTGTTAGCCAGTTGCACTAGGACATGCCAAGGTGTGGTGAAGCAGTGTACAATGTGGAATTGCACCTGGGTATGAAACCTTATGCAATATGGGATATGTATTAGTACAAATAGGTGTGTGTAAATATGTATTGTGGATGTAGTATTTTGATACAAGTTAGACTAGAGGAAACCTGTGATTTTCTTCTCAAGCTTGCATATAAGCGGACGCGTTTATATGTACAGATTGATGATAGGAGATTGGTAGTGTTCTTCTACAGTATTTTGAAATTAAAATTATATTTTGAAAAATGGAATTTAGATGATTAAAATTTTAAATTGTTTCGAACTGTTGATATTTTGTGTGGAAATATAGAATGAAGATGACATTTTTAAATTTCGAGGACGAAATTTTTGTTAGGTGGGTAGGATGTAAAACCCCGAATTTTCACCTAATAAATAAATAAATAATAAATAAAATAAAATATGAGTTAAGTCCTAGTTAAAATAAAAAGTGAAGATTTGGAGGATAATTAATTCAAATAAGTTCTAAGTTTTTTTTTTTTTTAAGAAAAACCCACTAAGGCAGGAATAACCTTAGTGGCACTCCAACGGTGGGAGGAGGGCTGAGGCAGACCCTGACCTGTAGATTAATTCCAAAGAAATTGATACACAATCACGGGGGGGGGGGGGGGGGGGGGGGGGGGGGGGGGGGGGGGACTTGAAGCCTTACCCCTGGAAAACAATAAGATAAATAAATTATTTCCTAAATGCATACAATCCTGATCGATCTAGAAACAAGCAACCTTTTACTTTAGAAGAAAGGATTCCTTGTGACTCAAAAATATATTTGGAAGTGTTTTCACAGCCTTCATTTGCAAGCGCATCCGCAACAACGTTAGCTTCTCTATAAATGTGGTGCACTATCCGATTTTGGATACTAAGTCTTCCTTTAATTTCTTGCCACCAGATCATAAACTTCCATGGGATGGAAGCCTTTCCGTTGACCATGTCAACAAGAATTTTTGAATCTGTCTCATTAACCAGCTCTTGTAAACTGAAGCTATCAGCCAATCGGAGACCATCCCTTAAAGCAAGAAGCTCAGCCATGAGATTAGATTGAAACCCATAATTAGCAGAAAAAGCAACAAGAAATAAACCTGAATTGTTTCGAATTACTCCTCCACCACCAGAAATTCCTGGGTTCCCCTTAGATGCCCCGTCCACATTTAAGATAAACGCAGGTGCCCTTTGCCGTAACCAACGAACAATCTGAAATCTTCTGGCTCTGATATGTGTGGAATATAACAGCAGTTGCTCAAGAACTAAGACTCCTTGGGGGCTTGCAATTCCGAGTAGGTTTTGTAAGATAAGCAATCTCTTGAAGCCAACGATAGACCTTGCTTGTTATTTGCTCTTTTAGCATTGGCGCGTCTTCAAATCTGCTATTGCATCTGGCTAGCCAAATCTCCCAACAGATTAAGAGAGGAGTTGCTTTTAAAAGAAGACCATATTGATCATCAAGATGCCCACTAAACCAGAAAGAAATTTTAGTGGCAAGATCATGCAAAGGATGAAATTGGAATTTGAAACAATTAGCAAAATATTCCCAAACAAAACTTGCAATTTCCCCAAACGAAAAATAGATGATTCAAAGTCTCCAAATTTTTGGATGTGCAACAATTGCATTGAGAGCAAAGTTGAATGCCACTAGCTGTAATTCTGTCATCTGTAGGCAACGCCCCATTCAAAAGCTTCCAAAAGAATACTGATATCTTTTTAGGAATGTGGTTAACCCAAATGCTTTTACTCCAAACACAATTATTACCAAATTTTCTGATGAGATTCCAAGCAGGTGAAGTGGAAAAAATACCTGATGACGATGGCTTCCAAAGCGGCTTGTCCTTGAGATTGGATAGCCGAAATTGAATTTCCAAGAGCTGAGAGTTGATGTCAGGAGGGAGGACGCCATTTAGAAGACCCACATTCAAAGAACCAGTCGGGTTGAGCATATCTGAGACCCTTGCTTCAGCAAGAGGAATGTCTTCATCTTGGACCAACTCAGATAATTTTCCTAGATGGGACCAGTGATCAAACCAAAAGCTTATTTTACCTTCTTCTATGGACCAGGCTGTGTTTTCAAGAATGGTCTCTTTCACCTTTAGGATTGATTTCCATATCTTAGAACTACCACTTCTATCTTGAAGATTCTGAAGATTCCCCGAAGCACAATACTTTGCCCTCATAAATTCAGACCATAAACTATCTCCATGAAAGGCCTTCCAACCCATTTTTATTTGCAAGTTCTAAGTTGAAAATAAAGAAAGAATTTTAATGAAATTAGCCTAAAAGAATAAAAAGGGTATTTTGGTAATTTTCAGAAAAGGGTAATTAGTAAATAGATCATCAAATAATAATTAGAATTAGAAAACAGAAGAAAACAAATTATTTTGACAAGTTAGAAATTAAAAGAAATTAATAAAAGCCTAAAAGTGGGAAAAAGGGTAATTAGGAGATTTCACGTCTTAATTTGGAGAAAATAAGGTTGTAAGTGATAAAAATGTTTAATTAAATATTTTGTACGAAAATAGGTTATTTTCATGAGTTTAGAAAATAAGAAACTTAATTAGTATTGTTTAAGTGGAAAATAGAAGGTGGAGAAAAAGTAGGAATTAAATTAGAAGGATTAGACATTAACTAGACCATGGTTGGGTTAGCCCAAATTAAATTAGCCAATTAGGGTTGGTTTAGGATTTCTAAAGTCTAGTATAAATAGGAGACTAAGGTTAGACAAGAGGGAATTTTCGTGGGTTTCTTATGGAGAGAAAAGAGGGAGAGAAAGGAAGGAGGTTTCTAATGGAGGTGTCTGACCAGCCACCATCAAAATGCGATCGGGGAAAATCCGTACGGTGGATCGCCTTCAAATTTGGAGGTTTTGTTCGTGACTGATAAATCTACATTGTGAACGGTGGAGATTTGAATTGGAAGAGTTTAGGTTGGTGCGGTTGGGAGCAAAAGTCTGGTCCAGAATTAGAAAGTGCAATAGAAGAAGGATTTAGCGTATAAGGCAAGTAGTAACCCTTGGAAAACGTGAGGAATTGCATGATTTTGATTTCTGTGATTTCATATGGTTAGCATGGATTAGACGGAACTGTATTTACATGGAATCAAGTTGCTTATATTTTCATGGTTTGTGTTCTTGATGGAATTATCAAATTAATGAAGAAAATTTAGTTGGATTATGTAAATAAGGGTAGGAGGGTATTTAATTCATAAAAATTACTCTAAAAGGCTCTAGGTAAGTTTCAGAAAGTTTGTAGATTAATTTAGACCAAGAAAACATAAAGCAAAAGCATAAGAATCCGAAATTGGAAAATCTGGAAAATTCTGTTAAAAATTGCACTAGCGCCTAGGATCGCCCAGCCTGTAGAGGTAGGCGCTCTAAGTAAAATTTGTAGATTTTGGGGATTTTGTAATTCGAATAAATACCCAATAATTCTTATGATTAGTTAAGCATGTTAGCATAATTATAAGGACCTAATTAAGCTATAAAAATTATAAAATTAATTTGGAAAGAATAAACAATAAATTGAAGGTTATGATGAAAGGATTGTTTATAAAAGAGTCAAAGGGTATGGATATTGCTAGAAATAATACTACTGAAATTTATAGCTTATAAACATCTTTTAAACTTCATTCTAGGTCTGTAGAACATGCTGGAAAAATAAAATACAGAAAATTCAAATAGAAACTAGCTTAGGTGCTAAGGTAGGAAATTGGATTCTAATAAAAGGGATTAATAAAGAAAACTCTAAGTAAGATTGGATTTACTTTATTTTGAGCTTTAAATAGGAATATTGACTACTAGAATTTCATAAACTCAGATTTTATCGGATTTATGATACTTGAGTTTTATTTTGAATATAATTGGAAGAATTGCATATGTTATTCTGAAAATGCCTATAATTGGATTTGTTATGATTGAATCGTGGATTTCACATGGAATGGAATACTTTGGTATGGATTGGTATGTGGTATGATGTTGTTCTCTTTAATTTTACGGTTGGGTGATACGGCTTCTGTGGTGGAGTTTGATACTATCTTTTACGGCAGAGATGGGTAATCCTCTGTGTAGAGATGTGTAATCCTTTACGGGTAAAAGTGTGTATGCCTCCTACATTAGCGTGTCCTTCCGTATGTGGTTTTATCGTGGTTTGTGTCAGTGGGCTTAGCTGTATATGGATCCATAGTTTTGGCTGGTTAGCTAAGTGGTATTTAGTTTGGGTTGATTTACTCCTATATTGCGAGTGCGCTTCCCTTTGCAAGTTAGTTTGCTCTGGGAGAGTCCTATGTCTGGAGGGACACCCCGGTGAGCCGCTGGTGATTCCCTGTACATGTGGATAAGCGACCACACTCCATGTATTGATTCTGGTGTTGCATGCTGGTGGTACGTCCAACTCTGCGGGGTTCGTGCGCAATAAGTCGGTGACTACGGCTCTTGCCTAAACTGCGCTGCATGGGGCTTGAGTATCATCAAGTAGCACTGCCCCTAAGCCACACGGTGGAACAGCATTTAGTCGAGTGTCATCTCAAATACTTATCATCTTTGTGAGTCCTGCAATGGCACGTGTTTTATCGCTTTGTCGGTTTTACCTCGTTAACATCAAGAGACTGGTATTTATACATGATCATATGTTTCATCGCCTTATTTGTAATTGCCAGGAATAACTTGGATTTCTCGTCTTATCGTTGATTAATCGAATACCTCATGACTATTTGCTTATATTGGACTGTTTCAAATTACATGCACCTGCTACTTGCTGAGATGTAAATCTCACTCCGTTTTCCCCTATATTTTTCAGGTTGCTTGGAGAGATCGCGAAGATGGGGTTTTAATTTGATGGGTAGAATTATAATTGGTATTAATGTCACATGTTGATTAGATAAACTTAAGTGTGAATTGAATTGAATATATTGATTAAAGAATTGTTTATTTTATTTGGCCACCATAACTCTGATGTAATTGATTTATAAATTTTAAAATTATTGTGAATCTTGGTATGTATCTGACCCCAGCTTCGTGGTAACATCTCGAGTTTGATTGTTGAATCGGACTTGGGTTGTTACAGTAGCGAACCGGGTTCGGGTTGGGTGCCGGTTTGCACTGACCCAGGTTCGGGGCGTTACAATAACTCCCAATAATATTATTTATTTATTTAATTTATTATTTAAGGAAAATTCGGGGTTTTACATCTGGTATCATCTTATTTTGATTTAAAGTATACCAAACAGTGTAATTATATATGTATGAATGAGTTGTGAAAGAATTGCATTGATTGGTTAGTTAATGGTTGATTTCGGTGAAGAATTGGTTATGTTTTATAGTTAGTTTTAAATGGCTTTGGGAAGTTTTTGGGTGTTTGCAAAACTATGCAAGCATCATTGTAAAGTTTAATTTAATAGCTTAAAATTAAATTTGATAGGTGTAGATTGCGTAGGAACTAGTTTCAGGCGTATAGGAGTTCTAAATTGATCTAGAAAATTCAGTAAATTATGCCACATGATCAAAAAAAAACAGATGAACAGTATTGTCGACCATAAGGGAAAATATTTAATGTTAAGTTTAAATATTTTAATTTCTAGTGTAAAACTTACATAGTAATTATAAATTGATTTATATTTTATTAAATAATTAAGGATTAATACATGATAAAAGATTAATTGTAAATCAGTGTATATTACTTAACTAATTAAGATTTAACAGAAATATAGAATAAGTTTTATAGATCAGTTTATATTCTTATAAATAATTACATTTTAGTAGAAATTGAAAGTAAAATCAAAATGCAAGGAAAAAGTGTTTAAAAGTGATTTTTAGGGTTTATAAATTAATTTAAAAATAGGACAATGTCATTTTCATAATACTAAAGAGAGAAGTAATAGTTGAGATGCAATTTGGCATATTGCATGAAAATTTTTTTGGGAAATTGGTCCAAAATAAGAAACATTTTATATAAATGTGTAAGATGATTTATTAATTCCTTTATGTACACCAGAGAATCATAAATCAGGTTTTGTCGATTACATATTAATAGTAAGTTTCAAACAATGACGTTTATCCTTGTTATTAAATATTTCTTATGAATTCCACTAGCATGGTTTCCAAATTGCATTTTATATTATAGTATGCTTATATTTGGAAAATATGCATATTTGATTAGGTTAACACACACTTGAGTATTCCTAGTTTTGGATTGTGTATATTGCACCCTAGTTAAATTGGTTTTACCTTGTGATAGGTTTAATTTATCAATAGTGGGTTAGCAATTTACTGGTTAGTAAGGGCCAACTGAATTTCACTATTTGATCTCAAGAGAGATCCTTATTATGTTTTGGATATTGAGTAGTTCGTGTGGATACTTAAAAAGATAATTAAAACTTGAGTGTATAAGGGCTCTTCAGTATGGGAGTAAAGGGAGTCGTACTGATTGTAGCAACGAAGCTGGTTGATTTGAGGATTCTGCCCGGCATGTTTATATTTATTTTGTTATGTGAGCCAGTCGAGATGTGTAATTTCTCTTGGTAGAGCCATTCGAGACATGTGATTCCTCCTGGCAGTGTGAGCAATGTAATTGGTATTTCTCGATAGAAGGGGATTTACTTGAAATGTGTTGTGTGTGCTAATCTTATGATCCAGAGGCTGTGCATCCCAGCCTAACTACTATAGTTGTAGTCTTTGCTGATGTCTATAGTTTCGTTAGACATTACGTTGATTAGCCTTGTGATATAATATGAATGGTTTATCGAATTAATCGATTTGGTTTGGTTTTAAGTTATAAATTGATTTATATATTCCAGTTGATGATTATTGTAATTCTTCTGAACCTTGTTGTGAATTCATATTATTTAGTGGGATATGGGGTTGTTGCACTTGCACTTGATTACTTATGATGTATTATGATTTGAGATATATCCACATGTGTATTTAATTTATCATATGATGACTTACTGGGATCTTGGATCTCATTTAGTTTATTATATATAGAGTATGCAAATTCTAGAGTGTTGGCAATTGATTTTGGGTTGATCCAGATTTAGAGGTATATCAGTTATCATTTTTATTTATTGTACTTAATTATATTTCATTTCAATGATGTTACATTTTGAGATTATGATTTCCAGATAGATATTCTATTAAGTCTTCCGCTTTATCATTATTTAATTTGATGCACTCCGATATATTTAAAGAGCATGGATTATCTGTTGGTATCAGATGATTGGTAGTGTTCACAGATGAGTTAATTCAGATTTATTGCCTTGAATTTTAATTAAGACCTAGATTTAATTGTCGCCAGACATACCAATTCTAGTAATTTTGTAGTTTAGACCATAAGGTACTAGGATTGAAATAGTATATGTCACAAAGGACGTCAAGAATTGAGTAGAATCAACTAGGCAGGAATGAATTGTTGGCAAGGCCAAATAAAAAGTTTAGTAATGGAAGAAGGTTTATTATTACAGAGTATTATTGTTTCATGTTTCCACTTATTACTCTGGTGCAAGGAAAATTGAAAAATTGTATTGAATTTCAGTTGCTTGGGGCCCAAATCGTATCACTTGGGTTTGGATTTGTACTTCTTAAATAAATCTGAATCCGGGGCTCCACAACTAGACCGGGAAGTATAGTTTTGAACTATCTGATCCAACTGGAAACCAGGGGTGCCTATTTGGTATTTCGGTTTGGTACCCTCCTTTTTAAAGGAAGAATAAACTCTAGCAGTCCAACAATTATTTTAATTAATTGCATGCAATTCTCAAATCAAACCCTAATATTGATATACAATGATTCGGGCTAATAAATTCATCAATTTATATTGTATATTGTATTCAATAAAGAACTCTTGAGTTCAGACCTTTCAAGTTGTAGTGGGACCAAGTAGTATCGGTTGAGACCGTTTGGTCCAACTCAGGATTGCCTGAGAAAAATGTGCATGTCAAGAGCATAAATTTAATTTAAAAAAAAAAAAAGCTTTCTGAACATTTTCTTTTTTTTTTTTCTCTTTACCAAAATTTTTTCCGAATTGGGTCGAGTCTACATTAGCTGGTGTGTTGAAAAAATTATAGTTTTCTTTTAGAAAAAATTTCTCCTTGATTGGTCCAAACAGCTCCTTATGGCCAATCTAGTGCATTTTGTACTAGGATTGAACACCATCAGTCCAGTCCTAGTGTGGTATCCTAGTTGTCTAAGTGGGTAGCTGTGATGTGAGCGGGGTAAGAGACCTGGCGAGCTACTACAGTGGCAAACTACCAAGCGATGATGTGCATATGGTTGGGATCCACATCGCTCGGGGATGCTATAAGTAGTCTTGTGACCCCTTATTTAGCAAGAGGCCTTTTAAGGCATAACACGGAAATAAATCCCCTTGGAAACCTAAAGTTAAGCGTGCTCGGATAAAAGCAGTGCTAGGATGGGTAACCATTGGGAAGTTTTCTCATGTGATCCCTTGAGAACAAATCCGTGAGGGGCCATTGGGCCTAGAGCAGACAATATCTTGCTGGGTATGGGTCTAAGACGTTAAACCTAATTTGGTAAAAACTAACCCAAAAATGAAGGTGTCATGACCTGGAACCAAGTCTGCCCCTCCAAGGCACGACCCGTCCCAGACCGTGGCAAGTGGGCCATTACTCTTAACAAAATACGAAGGATTTAAAAACTTTTTCGATACCAGTGCAAGTGCAAATAGTTTATACATGCGCATATCAAAAGTGTGTTCATATATATATTTGGAATAAAATAAGACGCGAGAGTTGATTACAAAATGATAGGTGATTACATCACACCTCTCAGCTAAAAGAGTTCACAATCCAAAACTATACATGTATAAACAAATAAATAATCTAAGGTCTATAGAAGTCCTTCTCTCTATATCCAATGGCCTTTTCCTTGCCTCTATCCCCAACCTGGTCCTTCACACAGGACGTCGATGGATCTGAAAAATAAGATAAGAAGCAACTGTGAGACGAATGTCTCAGTAAGCAACACATGCATGATTCGGTGAAAACACAGTTTATGCAAATATCTCTCGATAAACCATGACATGCGGGTAGTTTTGATACTACAAAATCCACGGCAGCTCATGTGTCATACAATAGTGCATGCATGTCCCTCAGTGTACAGATAATCCATTTAATAGCAATCATGTAATCAATATTATCACTTGTTATCTAGGATGTTTATATATACTACACATGACCTCATCTAGCTTCACCGATTCCCCATGGTAGCTAGGCATCTACGTCGATTCCCCTTGATGTAGGCATCCATACGCTAATTCCCCTTGATGTATAGGCATCCACTGCCGATTCCCCGTAGAAAGTGGGCATTGTCTACCGATGATGCTGGTGCCGGAATGATATCACAATAGAGCAGTACGGTAACAAGAACCACTGGCCATGGCATATATACAAACATTCTCATTTAAGACTATGGATCCATACCTTAAGGGTTCATTATACTGATGTCTTTATTCATCAATTCACAACAAATATAGCAACAAAGTACAGAATAATAACACATCAAATATCCAAGCTTGAGTGGAGGATGCTAGTTCTCTATCTCTAAGTTGGGAGGAACAAGGGTCCACTACCCCAACTGAGATGAACCGGTCAACAACCCACCAAGACTTACTGGTCAATTACTCATGATCAATACCACATGCCTTCTTGTATGGCAAATACTTAAGGGTAGCCCATGGCCTTACCTGAGTCAATCTTGGGCCACTAGCTCTTTGCTCAATATAACTCAATGTCATTGGGGTCACTGCCCTCTTTTCAATATCAATACAACGGGCCATTACCCTCTCATTTATGATTAATGATCATGGGCCACTACCCTTTCATCTTATGTTACAAGTGACGGGCCAAAGCCCTTGTTGTCATGCATATGTGATACGAGCTTGTGCCCTCATTATCGTGCAACTCATGTCAAGTATAATACGGGTCCAATGCCTTCATACTAGGTGTAAAATACTAGGCTGAAGCCCATCTGGTCATGGGTGGTGTACTCACATTGATGGTTAATGGTATAGGTTTGGTTTTCTAGAAACTCTTCATCTCATGACTCTTTAGGGCAACCTATGCCTCAACTCTTTTGATATTTGTATATCTCGGTCTTGGTTCTTGATTTCTACTTCTAAGGGTTATTTAGAAAGTGTTGGAAGTGGTGGAATCAAGTTATCCTATTTCCACAGTAATCTGGGATAGAAAACCTTTCTAAGACCTTCTTGGGCGAAACATACCCAAAATCTTTGTTCTTTGGAATTTTGAGATATTTCCAATTGGAACACCTCCAAGACACCTAACTCTCATTTATACATGGGTTGGATTTGAAAAAAACAAAGGTTAGTTCAATCTGGGCTAAAAGTGCAAAATTTGGGAAATCAGGTAAAGGCACTCGATAGGTCGCTCGAACCTGCTTCGAGCGGCCAGGATTTATGTAACGCCCCGGTTCAGAGTCCATTTCCCAAAACCCGAGGTGTTATGGTAAGTAACAGCAGCAACTAAAAATCTAAATCAATTTAAAACTTCTTCTAACTTTATAATCAAAGTAAATGCGGAAACTTGAGATAATATCCAATTACAAATAAACTTTAAACCATTACAATGTTTTTAATCTCAGGAAGCTAATATACGACTAAATTGACTACCCCTTTACATACTAGCCCAATGTTGTCATCCTCTCCAAGAATACCTGCAAAATGGGAGAAATCGGAGTGAGAATAAATCTCAACAAGTAGTAAGGTGCATGCATGAAATCAGTCCATGTTTATATAAAATAATTCATGAGGTGTACGATTAAACCAATAATATCATCAACAAGAAAAACGATAATATAGAGAAATCACGGCAAACAGCATACCGCACCTGTGACACCATAGGACTAATGGAATTGTAGACAAAGAAAGAGAGTAGACATGTGCCAATATGCTACTTAACCGAATTACGATGGACCAGCCGCCTTGCAGTCTGGATATTCAACACCAACGGAAGAACCCAACCAGGAGTTAGCATATACGGCCCAACCTATCCAGGAGTGGGTAACATAGCGACTGATCAATCCAGGAGCGGTACCATCTTTGAGATGATGGAATGCCTATGACACAGAATTCAAACTCCCTCTAGAAAACAATTTCATTTACTAGCTACTCTAATGGATCCATGTAAGAGCTAAGCCTGCTAGACACAACTCACAATAAAAAACTCTTAATAACATATCAATTAATAATGTAATTACGAAACCCACACGATTGTGGAAAACCAAACCAGGGAATTGACATACTTCTCAATAACACCCACCAAATACAGAACCTTATCTGTATAACCAAATCCGCCCATATGGAAATAATAAATCAGGCACCAGCCTTGTCACACCAGTGACCCAAAAACCAACAAAAGATGTACCAAGTCATATGTCCAAACTCCAGGTTTCAACAGCAAAATAATCCAAGTACATACATAAATCATTCGGAGCTCAAAGCATGCTCAGATAGTTTAAATACAGGTGTAGGAACTTCTAAAATCAAGTTTTGTTTAAAAGGAAATAAATCAAGACATTAACAATATTTCTAACTCTTGATTAAAACTTCTCCATTTGTATTATCTATTAACATCCAACTTTCCCTCATTTAGAACCCAAGGTGTCAAAAGGTATTAACTCTGTTATTTAGTCCTTTCAGAAGGTAACTTAGGTCTATATTAAAGTTTAAGAATAGGTTAGGTTACCCAAAATCAAATCTAAATAGGTTGTGACCTCTTTGTACTTAAAATATCTCCAAAAGTTTCATATTTACAATCATTGTCCCAAATTACTATTCTTTAATTCAAATTTAATTCCTCTACTTCCTACATCTCAAATTAACCTTGTTATAGGTGTTACAACTTTAGAATTTACAGAAAAATGATTAAAAATTAAATCTGGACACAATTACCAAAATCCGGAATTTCTGACATCAGTTGCTCGAAGAGGTGCTCGAGCGACTGTTCTAGCGGCTATAATTTCAGGTTTTGTTTTAGATACACAGGCAGGTCGCCCATGCTTGCGCTCGAATAGTGTATCAAGTGACTTGTTTTCATATTCTGGTTTTAGGTATACAGATAGGGCGCTCGAGCGTGTAAGACCCTGAATTTTGTGAGTATTTATTTATTTATTTAGTTATTTATTCTGATGTATAAACTGTGTTTATCAGGTTATTTTGTGGTTTGAGGGCTTAGCCCATACTCATATGTACAGGCGTTATATAGCCATTTTTCCAAAAAATCGTAGTATTATCATTGGTATTATTAAGGTGTAGTTATGTGATTATTAACGCGAATAGATGCTGAACATGTAGTGTCTTCGGTGGGCGAGCATGCATAGGATCAAGGGGTTAAAAGGGTTGATCCACCGGCGTATACATCTCGCAAGGTAAGTGTTAAATGAGCAAATAAGGGAAAGTAGGGTTTTTAGTTTTAAACGAAATACGCGTGTACTTACGGAAATATTTTCGTTAAGTCTGGAGATCAGGCGATTTCAGCTGGAGTGGCGACTAGGGCTTCTGTTCGTGAAGAACCATAAATTGCAAGTGCTGGAAGAAGGAGTTCGGAGCTGAAATTCATTGGGTTATTTCTCTCTGCTCGAGAAGATTAGTTTCGGTAGACTTTTCATTCGCGTGCGTGGCCGGAGAAGTGATCGGCCGAGGTTTTACCATTCGAGAATAAGCACACTCAGGTGAGTAGCACTGTTTTACAACTGGGATTGTGTTTTTCTGTTTCTCTCGAGATTATTCTGATGCATGAGTATATATAAAGTGATTGTGTGAGTTTCTGGGTTTTTTTCTGGTTTTCGGAAAGTTGCATCAACAGAGTCTCCGGATTGAAATTATAATTGAAAATGAAAGTGTTTAGATTAATTCCAAATATGGTTGGGAAGTCTTCTGGGAGTATTAGTAGTGTATTGGAGTAATTACAGAGGTTCACAAACCGGCCAGTCATGTAGATCTCAAAATAACAGAGAAATGAAAATCACAGGGGGTATCCGCTCACCTCGCGCTCACCGGCGCTCACCTCAGCGGTAGGCGCCCCGTTAAAAATGACCCACCGCTCATCTCGCGCCCGGCTACCGCTCAGCTCGCGCTAAGCGGAAAACGATGCGCCCATCTCGTGCGAATCTCGCGCCCACCTCACACCCATCTCGCGCTCATCTCACGCTCACCTAGCATCGGGTGAGCGGCAGGTCGATTTTACCCTTTTGCTTCACCGCCGACCGGCGCTCACCTCGCGCCCACCTCAGTAAGTGAGCGGCAGACCTATTTTGCTTACTGAAATGGAATTTCTGATTTGACCAAGAGTATTTGCATTACTTAGGGGTTAAACCACTTCACTATTCACTTGGTTAGGAACCTGGGAAACCATTTTGCCTATGAAATTATTAGGGGAAAAACTAGTGAACCTCTTAAGAGTTTTTAAGTCGAGTTTAGGTTAATTATTAGTATTGTGCCGGACACCAAACTAGTAAGAGTTACCAGTTACTTTTCCTTGTTCTATACACTGTTTTGATTGAGAAGTTATTGTATTTCTGGTTTCGCTTGTTAGAAACTTTAAATGTATTGAAAGGATTTCCTTGGTATGAATGCATTGAGTTTTACTTCCATATGAATTGTGTTACGGAAATGACAAATTACTGAATGTACTTGAGGTACTGCTTGGTCCAGAGGGACAGGTGATGAATTGTGATGAGTAATTACATGATGTGGAATGAATGGTTTTGTTTTGATATTGAAATCGAGATTATACGATGTTTACTGTTTTGGTCTAGCTTGTCCTGGATCCAGATGTTTAAGCTTAGTAATGTGATGTTATTGTTGGTTGTTGGAATTGCATGGCCTTGTGTGTTGCCACGACCGGTGTAGAGCAGCCAGAAACCCTGAGTAGGCCTGGTTGTCAATGCAGAAACCCGGGGAGTAGGCCTGCATTGGATGACGAAACCCTGAGTAGGCCGTCATTTCAGAGTATCCGAAACCCTGAGTAGGCCGGAACTGTGTACATGGAGGTGTGGAGTGTCTACTTGGCATGTTTAATTTATCAACCAAACGATAGTCATGACATTGACCAATTGATGTGTTATTGTATTTAACTGAGATGTGATTTGGCTGATTTGAACTTGGGAAATTGATGTTGGTTGTTTAAACGTATTGTAGTGTTGTCAATGCATAGTTTTAAAAGATGATTCAACTATTTCTGCATGCATGTGCTACTCGCTGAGATATTCGTATCTCACTCTGTTGTTGTTCTATTTTTTCAGATACTCGTGGTGAGGCGATTACTGGGGTAGATCCTGCTGAGGCATATAGGGAGGAAGACTACTATTACCTTCCTTAGACTTGTAGGTTATCTGTTCCGAATTTGAGAACTTGAATTAATTGAGATGTATTAAAGTAATTGGGGATGCACCATATGATTTCAGTTCAGTTTAAATGTTTCCATTTTGCATAAATGGAAATGTGCACTCTGTTAGGTTATAGATGTATGATTATCCAGCGATCATAAATTGATTAACGATCCTTGCCTAACCTCCGTGAGACGTGTTATATCTTTAATGAACAACACGGATCCGGGGCGTTACAGAGCGACTGTTCTAGCACTCTGCCCAAAACTCAATTTTTCATCATTTCCGAAACTTCTTAAATTCCTATGGTTTTAAATTGTTTCTAAACATCTAAATTTCATTCCAAATTACTTCTAAGACAATCCTAATCAAATATTAGTGATTAAAATTTATCTAAGATTTCTTTCTAAATTAAAGCACTCATGAGCAACACTTTTCTTGATTCTTAAAGAGATATTCAAATCACCAAATCAAAACTTTATAATCATCTAACTTTTCCAAAGAAATCCAACTTAAAAACCAATACAATCAATCATAAAAAACACAAGAAAACATGCAGCTATTCTAGTTTCAAGTGTTTGCTACTTGCCTTTTTTATGAACCCAGATTTTTCAGAACTTCTTCTGTGCCTGCTTTTGGAGCTCGACCGTACCCCTCTAAACTTCTCTAATTTAGATCTTCACCGTTCAGTTTGAAGTTCTCCATGAGTAAAACAAAATCCTAAAATTTCAACCCATCTCTGCAACTCTTTGCTCGAAGTTGGCTAGTCGGCCATCTCTGCAACTCTTTTTTCTTTCAAAATCTGATTTTCCACCAACTTCTAGGTTAATTTGCACCACCTTAGACTCATCCAAAATCCAATCTCCACCGTTAAGATTAAAGTATCTCATGTATAGATCATAATCTCTAAATTTAATGACGATCCAACGACTGGATCTATGGGGATCGTCGTTCAAAGTATGATGGTCGGACCTCTGCAGTACCTCCCCTTTTCTTTTCTTCCCTCTCTTTTCTCTCCTATCTTCTTCGCTTTATTTTTCTCTCAAGCCCAAGCACGAATTTCTTCTCATTTCCTTCTTATTTTGGCTTACTTTCCAAACCCTAAACCTTTCCTAGGCCTTTCCTTTTATAAGCTCTCTTAATTAGAAGTCCCACTAGGTTTAGGAAACCTTCTAAATATAATTCCTACTCTTAATTGGAAACCTTTCTATCTTAATCCTCATTCTAATTCCTCTTTTAAGTATTTCATATAAAAGAAGGTCTTCATTTAATTTATTTTCGTGCTAATTTAATTTCTTATTTTAAAATATTACTAAAACACCCCAAAGCTCCTCTTATCCTCAAATTTAAGGTTCCTTATCAACCATAATCACCAATATACCCTTTTTCCTTCTTTTAAGCAATAATTTGCTATTTAAATTCAAACCTAACCCAAATTAAGGCTACTTAAATATTTCAAGTCTAATAATTATTTAATTACTCAATATATTAATTTGGCTAATTGGAAGATGACTAAAATACCCTTTCCTTGAAATTCCATATTTAACCTTCGGATCTTTTTCCAAAAATTCTCCTCTTTATTCTTCACATCAATCTTAACCATATAATGCACTTGGATTAATACCTATCTTCTCCAACATTGATATTTAATTCACTCTCCCAATTTATCCAAATCAACCTTGCTCTTTCTATTTAAATGAAGCCACTATTTAAATTCCTAATTACTCAAAATTATTGTTTATTTATTTAATTACTAATATCTCTTTGGATCATAATATTATTCTCCCAATACCTAAATTAAATCTTAACTTCTCAATGTTTAGGCTTAAGGAATATATTAAACATATAAAAGTTCACTTCTACTATAAGCTTGAGCTTTTAGTAGTAACGGTCTTCTACATGGTATCAGAGCCTTAGGCAAACACCAGGTCTTGAGTTCAAACCTCCACTCCATCCATTGAGAAAAAATATTCCATGTGTAGGGCCTGCCTAAAAATGGGTTTGAATCTGGCCCACACGTGAGGGGGAGTGTTAAGGAATATTAAATATATAAAAGTTCGCCTCTACTATAAGCTTGAGCTTTTAGTAGTAACGACAACTATTCTACAAGTGTTTTATACTTTTCTATCATGGTATCAGAGCCAAATAGACCAATGTCTACTCTTTCGTTTGAATCTGAATCTTCAATGTCCAACCCCATCTCAAGCACCATCCCAAACATGCAACCCACCCTAACCCCTTTGTAAGCACCTAATTTTTGCGCTCCAGAAAAGCCAAAAATGCAGAACCGGGCTAAAAAGTCAAACCCTGGGGGGTCGAAAGTTGACCTTTTGATCAAATGAAATTTGGCCACGTTGCTTTATCTCAATGAATAGAGAATCCCGACACGAGTCCAACACAACTGGGTTTGCAGGAATCGGAGTCCGGATGAGGGTTCTGCGGGCGGTCAAACTTAAAGGAGAGCTGAAAGTTGACTTTTCCTCGAATTCCATGCCAAGTGCTTAGCCCTATGTCATTGGATAGAGGGCTCCGATACGAGTCTAACGCAATTGAGTTTGCTCAAATCAGAGTTCGGATGAAGGAGATATGAGCTATCAAAGTTTCCGAGCAGCAGAACCGAAAGTTGCACACGTGGCGCAGAAACCGCACACGTGGCAGCCAAAGCAGCAAAATATCTCGGGGACTAAATCTTAAATATCCAAAGTTTGCTAAAAATCTCAGGGACTAAACTGAAAATCGCAGGGACCAATCCGTAATTGCTCAAAAGTGTCGAATCGGTCAAGTCGAAGGGCAAATCTGTAATTTTTCAATTTGTATCCGGTCAAATATGCCAGATACACTAGCTCCCCTTCATATCCGGACTCAAATGCTGGATTCAAGAAGATTTTTGCGCGAGATTCGCGCTGATCGCCCGACAAGTTCGCGGCGGCATTTAAATTTTGAATGATTATGTTTTGTATCCGGCATTGAATACCAGATACAAAGGAGCGTCTGTGTAACCGGCCATGGAGGCCGGATATGAAGGAGCCTTAGTGTATCCGGCCTGAGTTGTCGGATACGTTAAGTTTGGCTATAAAAGGCAAACAGTAGCTCATTTCCGGGGGCTGGTTGTTTTTTTCTGTTCTTTAGCTCTCTTCTCTCACTTGATCCCCTCCGAACCTTGCTTCTTTCAACCCCATTTGCCTTCCACCACCTCTCCACATCATCCGAAACCACTCTTATCATCCTTCTCCTCCTCCCTCTCCATCTTTACTACAACAAGAAGGTGGGTAGTTGTTGTTGGTGCAAGGAGAGGCAAGCTCCAGCTGCTGTCCGGCTTCAAAAAGGGTGTCTCCACCCTACCTCAGAGCACAAGAACCCTCAGGTAAGGTTCCTCATCACATTGTATTCTTCATATATTAAATTCAGATTTATCTGTGGCCTTTTCTTCTTCTTGTTTTCCTGCTTGTCATGGTTTGGTTTCCACATGTTTTATGCATGCATTTGGTATTCTTCCCATGGCATGAAACCACCACCGGTAAGAAGTCTACGTAGGGCTTTTAAGGAAGCATAGGAGCTTATTTTAACACACTTTTAATCTCCTTTAGTTGCTGTCCACAGGGTCATATTAAGTTTTTTTGGGAGGAGCATGTTCCTCCTTAACATGTGATCTTTTGTACCCCTATATGCAACCCCCTGCTTTCCCTTCTTTTTCTTTTCAAGTAAAATGCATGAATATAGTTAGTAGGACCTTGCTGTGAGTTACATGTGGCCCATGCCAGCTTAGGTTCTTGTCTTTTTGTATACATGTGGCTTATTTATTGATCCGTGCATGCTAGAACCAACCCTCCCTTAAAGTATGTCCTTCTTCATCGCTAGGATCACACTAGTGTCTTCTCTCTCCCACTATTTTGTGCAATCTGCCCATCCAAACCCCATGTATAACTGCTGTTTTTTTTATCATACATGTCACTGATTATGTGCACTGATTTTGTGTTAACTTCTCGCTATTTTTGGTGTGCATGTCCCCCCAAACCTCTTATACCCTATTGTTCCTTGCATATGCACGTGAAGGCGATCCCCGCACCCCTCTTTATCCATTGTTATGACCAACACAGGCTGCTACTGGGTGCACCAGCAGCAGCACCTTCAGTTCCCTGTAGGTATCCCCCAGGCCCCATGCTCATGCCCCCCTTTTATCCCTTTGCTTTACTAAGAACCCAAAAGAGAAGCTAAATGAGGCTCCTCCCCCTCACCTGAACCAATGTGGGCCCATCCGAGGGCCCACACAGCTTACAGGAAGCCCCTAGGAACCCCTGGAAACCACCCCAACTGCCATAATCCGAAAAATGGCCATTTTGGTGTGATCTGGCAACTCAGGTCGGATCACCTATGGCCTATGTGTATCCAGCAACTGAGGCCGGATACACAAAGAAATGCATTTTTTTTTGTGTTTTGTGATCTTTGGCCAAATTTTGCGGTAATTTTAACCAAACCTAGCGAACCAATAGAAAAACTTGGGACATGGACCGCCGGTCCAACTCGGAATACCCATGGGCCTTCCAACGGGGCCCACCAAGCCCAATAAACTCTAAGGGCATGCAATTAAACAACTCAAGCAAAAAGAACCAATTGAACTGGTTGGGCCAAACTCAATGTGGCCCACCCGAACCTTGATATGTGGAATAAATGCATGAATTGTGTGGTCTGGCCGAGACCAAAGGCTAGGGCCTATCGGGCCCGCCAAAGCCCACTAATCAACCAAGCTAGGGTGCAAACCCTAGACTTCGAAGAACTGGGCATTCAAGCCCAAACCCGGATCATGGGCCCCAAGCCCAGTGACCAGCCCACTCTTGGAAAAGCTACATAATATAAATCCAAAACACTCTTGGCAACCATCATGGGGGCCCACCCTGGGGCCCGCCAACCGATGCTGACCAACTTTTTGCATGAAAAATACTTAAACTCTAAATTAAGTAATTACGTAAAATCAACTCATTAGCCTAAGCCCAAAGGGCCTCCAGAGGCCCACCAGAGGCATGTGGGCTTAGTCAAGCCCACCAGGAACACCATGGGCCTTCCAACGGGGCCCACCCCATCAGACTTAGATCACCTAAATCAAGCAAGCTAAAATCAATTAAAGGGACCCACACCACTCAGGTTGTCCCGACAGACTTAACCAATTTGCATATCGGATTAGGAATCGGGTGAGAGACCAAAACAAGCTGACTCAAACCAGGGAACCCACGGGACCCGTCATCCGATGGGGTGGACTGGGGTGTCTACGGACTTCCTCAGACCACAACCGAGACCCGACTTAGAATCTCAAGCCGCAGACCCAAAGCCCAATAGACAAGGTTAGGCACCCAGGTGTTCGCCTGCACCCCATCAGGCAGTGGCGAATCCGAATTTCCCTGTGCCACGTTTCCCACGCGCGCACAGCCTGGCGACTCCACTGGGGACCACTCAGCCCAGTAGGACCCTGCTTAGACCGAGTCAGCTTAAGACGGATTTAGTTGACATTTAGGAACGCTTGCTACCCTGCTTAGTAAGGCACAGAATACACGTAACTACATGTTCTGGGGAGTCCTGTCACAAGAACGCGATAATTGCCTAAGGCAAGTGGAATTTAAGTGGTCCCCTATGACCCTCCACTTACTTGGGGATTCTCCCAGGACATCGTAATACGTGCCAATTCCGCACCTTACTATACGAGGCAGTAAGGATTCCTTTATCGCCTAAATCCAGACAAAATTCACCCGTGTAAACACAGCACGCAGTCCAACGGCACACACAGGCACACCACCACACCGTGGATGGTCATTTATTTATTAAATTTCCCGCTTCTTTGTGATAAATTGCGTGGGGTGACACGCACGAGGGAGGCTGCGTGAATGATCCGACCCTGAATAGATGAGTGAATCGGATATTGCTACTTCTTTACCAAAACTTAGACCTCTTTAGCAGCCTACCCTTCTGATTCCTATGAACTGATCTTTGGGATGGTATTAGCACCTACGCTCCCGTGGCTTGCCGGGGAAAGTAGGGTAAACCCATCCCCCCAGTTTTCTGGAGTCCATTAGCACCACTGGTTTCTTGCCGTGGCACGCGAGGATCCAGTACTGGTCCAGATCCTTGTAGGCTTATGTCTCGGGCTGGGTATCCTTCCCCACCTAACGTTTCTGAATGAACCTTGCGTTGAGCAGGAGAGGGTGAGTAGGATGTGAATGATGAATACAAGAGGAGTAAAATTGGAATAAAATTCAGAGTCCATCAAGGGTAGCAACCCCCGCTTCTTGCATCAAAATTGAGTAAACCCTAGATGCCGGGCCACCTTGGCCCTAGCTTAGGAAGCTCACTTAATTATGATCAGGGGAACTACCCCAGATCCATGCATGGAGTCCTGTGCGCTATAGGTCCTGACCCATTAGAGTCCGCTGGGAGCACTCTAAGTCCAGATTGGTCTTTTAGAGCAGATGAAAGCCGGCCAGATCAGACAAACAGAAGAAAGCATGCCAGATCAGAACATGGGCACTAAACCCTAGATCTAGGAATTTTTAGCCTACCTGCTTTGAAAGCAATTTGTATCCCTCCTTTTTAGCTCCCAACAACTTTAAGGATGAATTCTTTGAAGTTTTGTAAAATATCTTGTAAAAATTCGCCCTCGATGGCAAGTTGTAATTGTTACAGTGGTCCGGCACCGAAAGCAGATGAAAGAACAGATGAAAGACAGGAAGACTGATCGGGACTTGAATGTGCTCCTCTACACAAGTATGTCTAGGAGTCGCGTCTTCATTTGCGCCAACCCGTAGGACCACACATAATGTGTGCCTGAGTTAAATTCCGCGCTGTTTTAGTTTTCTGCTTGATTCTGTGAAGCATGATAGAACTGCTAGTGGTTATTCTTTTGCTTAAGATTATGCATGTCTTAGGACTAATTGAGAGTTTGGTGTGGAAACTTAAATTGATTTGGAATTTCGATCGGATAGTTGGCATGGCATCCTCGTCCTCAGCCGAGAGAACCTGTTTCCCTAGGATAGAGAAGTGCGCCTGGGATACCCCCTGGATCTGTTCTTGGACAAGGCAGCTCTAAGGGAGTGAGCAGACTGAATGGGAGCACAAATACCACATGGGACAGACTTTGTCCCTGTTAAATGTGCCGATCAACTAGGATATGATCCAAGCAGCCCTGCTTTTCTGGGATCCCCAGCTGTCAATGTTTCGATTCGGGATCAATGAGTTGACCCCCACAATTGAGGAACTTGACCTGTTCCTCCGATTTCGTGACTTAGGAGAACCCGTTAGGCCAAGCCTCAAAGAAAGCTACAAGAATGAAGCTTGCACTTTCTTTGGCCTCTCAAGGGGAGAATTCCAGGCCTTAGGAGGTGACAAAGCATTCACTAGGGTCTCCAAAGCATTCCTTGCTGAAAAGATAAGAAACAAAAAGCAGGAAAGACCTCGGGCTTGGTTTGACACCTTCATCCTTGTGGTTCTGTCGCAAATCTTCTTTCCAACTGGGGGAGACACCATTAATTTGGCCCTCATGGAAATTGTGGATCAGCTCAGGGCAGGGTACCGAATCATGCCACTGATCCTAGCTCAGCTGTTCCATTCCCTGACTTTGTCCAAAAATGGAACCCGGAGGTTTCAAGGGTGCGCTCCCCTTCTCCACATTTGGCTACAAGACTACCTGATGGTGTCATCACCTGTCAGTGCACACTACGGTTTAGTCCATGACAACATCCATTGGTTGGCTCAAAGAGGAATCCAACCAGACCTACCCACTTGTGAGGATTGGTTCAACCACTTTCTCCACCTGAAGGGAGAAACAGACATTCGATGGTGGGGCACATACAACATCCCCTACATCCCCATTATAGCTTTTAAGAAAAGAGAGGGACTTGCCTTGATAGGCCTCACCCATGCCGTGCCGTACTATCCGATTTAGGTTCTGAAACAATTTGGGAAACCGCAGGGAATCCCGATCCAGGACAACCTGAGCAGTTTGATTGGTCCACTCACTAAGGAACTGAGGACACAGCTGCTAGTAGAATGGAAGACGGTGTGCGTATATCGGGAGGATGTCTTCATCGAACCCCACTTCCGGGACTACGAGCAATGGATAGCTCGAGAGTTCGACCAGCGTGGCCCCCCACCTTTTCAGTCTGTCACTTCGGGCGACATTCCAGCTCCGCCCCCTAACATATATAGGGACAGGGTGGCCGAGCTACAGGAGACCTACTCCCGTATCCATTCAGCTTATGTGGATTCGGAACGGGAGAGTAGGCAGGTCAATACGGCCTTGCAACATGAAATGGAATTAGTGCGCAAGCGCGCTGAGGAGGACCGACATCTGCGGAACAAGCTTCTGCGAGCCTTGAGAAGGCAAGACGTGTCCTCCCACTATGATGATAACCAACCTAGCTAGACTTTGGCTTTGTTGTATTTTGATAAGCATGATGATGTACTTTGTGCCATGGCGGCACCTTTTGATTGAAGCATGAATTTATTTTCACTTTGCTATGTTGTTTAAATTTAACAAAACAAGAACTTGAAATGAAAGAATTAATTCCCTCAAATAGGGCAACTCGGTCTCCGACAGACCACCTCTTCTCAAATAATTGCAATATTCCTGGTCGCTGCAACCACCTAATTTCCTTTGTTTGCATCTCCCCATTGAGATTGCCAAAAACCCAGCAAGTGTTTAAAAACACCCAAGACCTTGAGCTCAGATCACACCCGTCTGTATCTTTTCGAGATCATTCGGTCCAACCTTTGGGGCACTGAAGCCACCGACGGATGAGTCGGATTTTGGTGGATGAACGTCTTGGTATAGTCTTCCCCTTTGTGAGGTGCCGAAGTCAATGGTGATTAAACCAACGACTAGCTAAGGCATGCCCGGGAACTACTAGCCGAAATCTTGGGGCACTAAAGCCGTCGACGAATGAGTCGGATTGGTGGATGAACGTCCTGGTATAGCCTTCCCCTTTGTGAGGCGCTGAAGTCAATGGTGATTAAACCAACGACTAGCTAAGGCACGCCCGGGAACTACTAGCCGAAATCTTGGGGCACTGAAGCCGCCGACGGATGAGTCGAATTGGTGGATGAACGTCCTGGTATAGCCTTCCCCTTTGTGAGGCACCGAAGTCAATGGTGATTAAACCAACGACTAGCTAAGGCACGCCCGGGAACTACTAGCCGAAATCTTGGGGCACTGAAGCCGCCGATGGATGAGTCGAATTGGTGGATGAACGTCCTGGTATAGCCTTCCCCTTTGTGAGGCGCCGAAGTCAATGGTGATTAAACCAACGACTAGCTAAGGCATGCCCGGGAACTACTAGCCGAAGTTTGGCACTGACGCCGACAGTGAATGAACTGGAGATTGGCTGAGGTACGCCTGGGTGCTGCTTTTCAGCTCACCCCCTACGGAGACCCTGCATTGGTCCAACCCTGTGATTCTGAGCTCAAACAAAATCCCTTAAATTGAAGGTTCTCTTTCCTTGCCTAAAATGGCTAAAATAGATCAGTTTTTAGAAAAAATTAGGGTTCTCTTTCCCAGTCGCTTCCGAGCAACTAAAATAGATCAGTTTTCAGAAAAAATAGGGTTCTCTCTCCCAGTTACCTACGGGTAGCTAAAATAGATTCGGTCACTAGGGTTCTCTTTCCTAGTCACATCCGAGCGACTAAAATAGATCAGCTTTCAAAAAACAGGGTTCTCTTTCCCAGTCGCTTCCAAGCGTCTAAAATAGATCAGCTTTCAAAAAACAGGGTTCTCTTTCCCAGTCGCTTCCAAGCGTCTAAAATAGATCAGCTTTCAAAAAACAGGGTTCTCTTTCCCAGTCGCTTCCAAGCGTCTAAAATAGATCAGCTTTCAAAAAATAGGGTTCTCTCTCCCAGTTACCTACGGGTAGCTAAAAGAGATTCGGTCACTAGGGTTCTCTTTCCCAGTCGCTTCCAAGCGTCTAAAATAGATCAGCTTTCAAAAAATAGGGTTCTCTTTCCCAGCTACCTGCGGGTAGCTAAAATAGATTCATTCAGGGTTCTCTTTCCCAGTCGCATCCGAGCGACTAAAATAGATCAGCTTTCAAAAATACAGGGTTCTCTCTCCCAGCTACCTTCGGGTAGCTAAAATAGATTCATTCAGGGTTCTCTTTCCCGGTCGTCTTAGGACAACTAAAATAGATCAGTTAATTCATTCAGGTTCTCTTCCCTTGTTACCTGCAGGTAGCTAAAATAGATCAGGTAGTCAAATCATATCAGAAAAGAAAACAAAAAATATATGAATAAATTCAATCAGATAAGATTGTGTAATCAATTTGTGTAAAATTGCACTAATGCCTGCTAATTGTTTTCAGGTACCAAAAATTGCTTTCAGGAGTCTGTACCTGTTAAGATCGAGGAGAAGGCTCGATATGGAACAGCAAGGGGAACAGACGCCGCCAGGGCAGCATCCTGCAGAGTCCAGTCATGCGAGTCAACGAGATGCAGCAAAAAATGGACAGCATGAGTTCCATCATCCAGGAACTGATGACAGAGCTGAGAGAATTGAGGCAGGGCCCACCAGGGGTACCAGTCACCCGGCAGCCGCAGCCACAGTTCCCGCCACAAGTGGAAGTGGCGCCACCGCCACGTCCGGCAAATCCCCCTCCCCTGGCACCACCACCGCCGGCAGCCCCATTCCACGTTGCACAACAGGATCAGTTTCTACCTATCCACTGGGGTAGGGCGATGAGGACTGGTATAGAACCCAGGAAGTACAGTTTGAGGAGAAGCTGATAGCAGTAAGAGAGGAAAACATAACAAAAATGGGTGCTCTGAAAGAGCAGCTCCAACCTAGCATAGTGCAGAGTGAGGCTACCTTTGAAAGCCTCTGTTTCTTTTCAGACATCCAACTCCCAGCTAAGTTTAAATGCCCTGAGTTGCACCAATTTGACGGCACCGGCTGCCCGCTGAACCATCTAAGGTCGTACTCAGGCGACATGTGTTAGTACGCCAAGGAAGAGCGAATCATGGTGCAATTCTTCCAGAAGTCATTAACTGGGGCCGCTTACTCTTGGTTCTTGAGTCTGGACAAGGCTAAGATAAAGACGTGGAATGACCTGGCGGCAGTCTTCATCCAGCAGTACCGCCTAAATAGTCAGATTGTACAGACTAGGGCAGAATTGCAGAGGTTTACCAAGAAAGGCCAAGAGTCAGTAAGAGAATATGCCAAACGCTAGAAGGAGTTGGCAACACTGGTACCGCCACCACTGTTGAAACAAGAGATAACATCTCTATTCATCGCGTCGCTGGGACAACCCTTCTTCACTCTGCTGCTGGGACAGAGTACATCAAACTTCAATGAATTGATCTTGACCGTGGATTGGATTGAAGACGCAGTAAGGGCCGGGAAGATAGATGGTAGTGGGCAGAGTTCCGCACCCAGAAGGCCAGTAACTGGATAGGCTAGCAGGAATCAGGGACAAGAGCCCCGGAGGCAGGAACAGCAGGCAGTGAACTACGTGCACCCGGCACAGCCTTATCACTTCTCCTAAGGACTAGAAACAGTGGCGCCCCAAGGAACCGGGCAGACAGCTTATCAAGGGGTAAGAAAGACAAAGGAAGAATTTGAAGCTAGGATGAAATGGGTTTTCACTCCGCTCCCATATGCGCCAGCAGAGTTACTGCCTACTTTGCTAAAGAAAGGGTACTTGCAAATCAAAGCCCTGAATCCCAGACTAGTCAACGCCAGAAGCTACAATGCGGCAAAACGGTGCAAGTACCACTCTGGTGCTCCGGGGCATCACAATAATCGGTGCTGGGATCTGAGGCATGACATCCAAGACCTAATTGATAGTAGACACATCACGGTCGACCCCCCAGCACCACAGGCTCAGACCCCAGCAGCTGGTGTCACCACAAACCCTATTCCCGACCATTCTAAGGCCTCAACCAGGAAGTCAGCGAATCAAGTAAGCGGTGGTTAGGGCATTGGGCAGTTCAACCCATCTGTACTGATTGGCCAACCAAGGCAGACAATGAAGGTGCAGCTTCAAACAAGAACCCAATCGACAGCAATCATAGTTGTCGGGGAGATTGAAGAGGACACTCTGCTGGAAGAACTTGAGACTGAGGAGAATGCAGGTGTCTACATCTGTACAATTGAGGAGGAACCTCAGAGCAGTGAGGAGGTCACGGGGCTGTGGAATCCCATACAATGCGTGGAGGGGAATCCCATCCCCTCCATGCAGAGAAGGAGTGGGTAGCTCCGAAGGACCTTGGTTCCGAGATGGGCCACAAGACACAGACACATCAGTGGGAAGTTCAAGGGTACCCCTGCAGATGTCTTATAGATGGCCGCCTGAGTATATGTCTGCAACATCAGAGCTGGACCTGCAGGCTGCAGTCCCTCACCGATCCCCTATCAACAGAGCTGAGTTCAGAATCCCTCTCTCACAACACGTCGGAGTGGCCTAGCCCCTCCCATGTCACGGTAGAAGGGGAACCACCATCCACGCCTGAGCTCGCTAACCTGCCTGATCCATACGAGAGCTTAGATGAGTCCGTGGATACAGACTCTGAGGATACATCGGCAGAAGAAGGCAGGATAGTGAACGTTATTGAAGGAGATGGCAGTGACTCCCCTACAGGCCTCCCTCTGGTGCACTTCCACCCGTCCGAAGACCGAGATTTCTTCTACTCTACCCCCATCTTTCACCCTAGCCTTTCAACCCTTAACATACATGACATCATGGACTCACCTCCACAAGACCCCTTCTCCCTTTCGTTTGAACCACCCGCCCTCAACCTTTCACAACTCAACCTGGAACCACCCTCGTATAGGGCGGTACCCCCACCTTTCTACCATCAAGCTACCTCCACCACCACCATTGAAGCAGAAATCGATTGGATCACCCGATCCGGTCGATACGTAAACACCGATCTCCCACCTGCGCCAGAGGAGGGAGTAAAGGCAGAAGCAAGGAGAAAAGAAAAAGGGAAGGATGTGGTTACTGAATTGCCACAGATCCTCAAGAGAAAGGGAAAGGCCACGGAGGAAGAAATCATAGACTTGCATCACAGTGTGTTCACTCCAGAGTATGACCTCCTTCAGCAGCTGAACAAGGTACCCGCCCAGATTTCCATAATGAGACTCTTGATTGACTCAGAGAAGCATCGGGCAGTACTGATGAAGATTCTGGGCGACGCACATGTACCAGAAAGCATTGATCCTGAACAACTAGGGGCAGTGGTATCAGTGATCATGGCACCCCAGGCCATCTCCTTTTTAGCGACAGATCTGCCTCCTGAGGGTTGCGACCATACAGAGCCGCTTTACATAATCGTGAAATGTATAGATCTCATCGTAAAACATGCCATGATTGACAACGGGTCGGCTTTGAACATATGCCCGATGAGGACATTTCACAGTCTGTAGTTGAGCCCTACCATGATCAAACCAAGCGGGCACAACGTCCGAGGATTCGACAATGCCAGAAGAGACTCACTAGGAGAAGTCACTTTGGTAATCATGATTGCAGATAGGCCCTTTATCATGGAGTTCGAACTCATGGATATCAATGCTTCATTTAACCTACTGATTGGGAGGCCATGGCTGCATCAGGCAGGAGCAGTATCTTCCACACTGCACAGGATGATCCGGTTCATATCGGGCAACGAACTTATAACAGTACATGCCGAGGATCACCGAGAATTCGAAAGGGTCAGAGTACCCTATGTGGACTACGAGTTGCCCACCACCCTTAATTTCCCAGCAGTAGAGATGGTACAAGTGAATCACATCCCAGAATCTGAAAGGGGGGAACAACTCTCAAAGAGGAGAAGAAAGAGCATGTTTAGCGCTGCTGACTGCACAGACTGGGCCTCAGAGCAGGCGAGGGACTGGGCAAGTACAAGCAAGGCATCAGGGCAGCCATCCAACCTTACGAGTAGACTGTTGGGTTTGGATTGGGGTTCAAGCCATAGCCAGAAGACTACTCCCGACTCCTTGGAAACCGTGCTGAGAGAACAAGAGCCAGAACTGAAGGACGAGACCCCCACTGGCTCATATGCGTACACGGGAACTTGTACCACCATTTCACCAACATGGAACACGAAGCGGCCCAAGCCATTGAGAACATAGTCCCCCAAGGGTGGGGAGATGAGTTCCTGGACATCCCCGCTGTAGAGGAGGATTATCTGAGAGGCTTGACTCAGATGCTCTGGGAGGAACCACCACCTATGGAAATGATTGAAGATGCAGTTGAGATAGACCCATTGGCCCATGAGGGATCGCCAGACAACCTGTCAGCGTTGGTCGCCCTGGACTCTGTTGGTGACGTCACCATGGATTTCACTCCATCAGAAGAGCCGGTCATCCTTGAAGGGATACCAGTTCCCCCTATAGCGGCCATAGAAGCATCGCCACCAGCCCCCGTGGAGGAATCCAAAGAAGAAGGACCCATTATGTATGTCTGCATGATGGAAGGGCGAGACAGCTCAGGAGCGCCAAGCCGCAGGCCAAGGTCCCCTCCTCCACCTCCCTACATCCCACACCCCGGAACTCGTGATGGTTTGAACCAGATGTTCCGCAGCATGCCTCAAGTGCTGAGGCCAGTACCCGCAGAAGTGTACCACTCAACTTATGGCAAGTGGGCACCGCCAGCTTACTCTTCTACGGTGCACGCAGTGGCGGAACCAGGACTCCAAATCTGGGGGGGCAAAAAAAATTTTCAATTAGCACTTCTCATGAAATATAGAAATTTTAATGAGTTGGGGGTGGGCAAATCAGAAATTTTAGAACAGGTTTTCATGAAATATAGAAATTTTAATGAGTTGGGGGGGCAAACCAGAAATTTTAAAAGGGATTCTTATGAAATATAAAAATTTTCAATGGGTTAGGGGGGCAAACCAGAAATTTTAGGGGGGGCAAAACTTAAATTTTAATTAAAAAATATATAAAACATATACAATTTTTATTAAAAATTAAAAGTTAGGGGGGGCAATTGCCCCCCCTAACATGTATGTGGTTCCGCCACTGGGTGCACGGGATACCGACGAGAATACCCATAGCGTTCGCACTTCCCAGAATTCACCCGGCCAACAGAGTTACCATCGCCTACGCACCACCCGAGGAGGAGATACCAATGGCAATTCCCCTCAGTGGAATATGGATGGGGATATCATCAGAGTCTGGCCCCCAGTCAGAAAGGAGCCAGAACAAGCCAATGGGAGGCGCAGCACAAGATCCTATCTGCATATCTTCTGACAATAGCGCTAACATGGTATTAGCTGAAGTACCAGAAGCAGCAGTCATTATTAGCAAGAAAGACAAGGCACCACTCAAGAACTGGAGTGCCACACCTTTTGCTATCAGCAAAGCTACTATTCCAAAGAGGGTTTCTGCCACCTCTGAAATTTCTGTTGTAGCTACTGCTAAAGTTTTTAATGAATATCTGAATGCTTCCTACTACTTGCATCTGTTTGAAAAGGAAAATAATAAAAATAAGCAACTTGAGCATCGCGATCTTAGTACCAATCCCGACGCACACCTGGAAGGTCTGGGGCACGGGATAGGTAATAAGATTGCCATAATTGAACGAAAGGAACAAAAAGAAAAGCTAGTCCAGATGGCAACAATAAATGAAATGCATGAGCCAGTGTCCAATCCTGAAAACGAGCAAGACCTCGACAAATCAGATTAGGGCACTTGCCCATCGCAGCTAGAAGATTCAAACGTTGTCCCCTGTGAGCCTCTTGAGCAAGAGGACGACGACGAATCATGGGAGACCCCACTTGAAATCCAACTTGCTTTGGAAAGGCATGAAAAGGGCCTCCAGGATAACATTAAGGAAACAGAGTCAATTGACATAGGTGAAATAGCACAACCAAGGATCCTCCAAATTGGTAAAAAGCTATCACCATTATTGAGAAAACAGATGTTTGATTTTCTTAAATCTTATTCTGACGTGTTTGCATGGTCATACGAGGATATGCCTGGGTTAGACACAGACTTGGTTGTGCATTGGTTACCAACAAGGTCTGAGGTCGTACCTGTGAAACAGAAACTCAGGCGCACGAAGCCAGAATGGGCCCTGAAGATCAAGGAAGAGGTCACCAAGCAGTTGGATGCCGGATTCCTGCAAGTAACTTACTATCCAGAGTGGTTGGCCAACATCGTGCCGGTTCCCAAAAAAGACGGAAAGGTCAGGATGTGTGTTGACTACAGAGATCTGAATAGAGCAAGCCCGAAGGATGACTTCCCATTGCCGCACAGTGATGTACTGGTGGACAATACAGTGACGCATTCGATGTTCTCTTTCATGGACAGCTTCTCTGGTTACAACCAGATAAGGATGGCACCTGAAGATATGGAGTAAACATCCTTCATCATGCACTGGGGCACTTACTGCTACCGTGTGATGCCGTCCGGACTGAAGAATGCAGGTGCTACATATCAGCGTGCGATGACTCTGTTGTTCCACGACATGATACACCAGGAGATGGAAGTGTATGTAGATGACATGATAGCAAAGTCTAAGGAAGAAGAAGATCACTTGGTAAACCTTGGAAAGATGTTCGACAGACTCAGAGAGCACAAGCTCCGGCTCAACCCAAACAAGTGCGTGTTTGGAGTCACTTCAGGAAAGTTGCTCGGATTCATAGTGGGCAAGCGGGGCATTGAGGTCGACCCCACCAAAGCAAAGGCAATTCTGGAGATGCCACCTCCATGTACAGAAAAGGAAGTGAGAGGGTTCCTGGGCAGATTGCAATATATCAGTAGGTTCATTGCGCAGATGACTCCTGTGTGTGAGCCTATATTCAAGCTGCTAAAAAAGGACAACCCTGTGGTTTGGAATGAAGACTGCCAAGTATCAATTGATAAGATCAAGGCCTATCTGATGAGTCTGCCAACGTTGATCCTGCCTGTCCCAGGATGACCCTTGATTATGTATCTGATGGTCTCCGAGACAGCTGTAGGATGTGTGTTAGGGCAACACGATGAGAAGGGAAGAAAAGAACAAGCGATCTACTACTTGAGCAAGAAATTTACCAGCATCGAAATTAGATACACAGTGCTTGAAAAGACATGTTGCGCCTTGGTCTGGGCAGCTCAGAAGCTTCGGCACTATCTGCTCAGCCACACAGTCTTACTGATCTCCAATCTAGATCCGTTGAAATACATTTTTGAGAAGCCGATCTCCACTGGTAGGGTTGCCAGGTGGCAAGTCCTTTTGTTTGAATACGACATTGTCTACAAAACTAGGAAGGCGATAAAAGGGCTGGCTATAGCAGATCACTTGGCAGAGCACCCCTTACCGGACTACCAACCGCTCCTGACTCATTTCCCAGACGAAGATGTGATGTGTACCGAGTCCACAGAAGAGGTAGAAGAATGTAAATGGAAAAGGGATTAGGGTAGTGCTAATCTCCCCCAGATGATGTTCATCACCCGATAGCAGCAAGACTTTTGTCTGATTGCACTAGCAACATGGCCGAGTATGACGTGTGTGCTAGGCCTGCGAGCGGCAATTGAGATGTGTGTACAAGAGCTGAAAGTGTTTGGTGATTCAAGTCTTATTATCTATCGAGTGATGGGAGACTAGAAGACCAGGGATGTGAAGTTGGTGCCCTACCAAGAACTGGTCAAGGAATTAGCAGAATAATTTGAGAGTGTGACATTTGATTACATGCCACGAGACGGGAATCGATTTGTAGATGCACTAGCTACGTGGGCATCTATGGCCACCATCATGGATGATACTTGGGTACAACCATTGGAGATAGAAATTCGGCGCTACCTTGTTTACTGCTTCAGCGTTGAGAAAAGCACACCTGAAGAAGAACCTTGGTACATAGACATTGAGAGATACATAAGGGATAGAATTCTGCCAGAAGGTACTTGAGCTGCAGAGAAGCGAACCATTCAGAGGCTGGCATGGAAATATTTCTACAGTGGGGGTAGACTGTACAAGAAGTCATACAACGACTCTCTACTGCTATGTGTCAAAGAAGCCGAGGCGCAGAAGTTGATTGAGGAAGTCCATGGAGGGTTGTGCGGTGCACACATGAATGGGCATATGCTAGCAAGGAAGATTCTGAGAATGGGTTATTATTGGATGACCATGGAAGCAGACTGCTACGCTCATGTCAGAAAATGTCAGTTGTGCCAGATTTATGCCGATAACATGCATGCACTGCAAAACACACTGTATTCTATGGCCTCACCATGGCCATTCGCTATCTGGGGAATCGACATGATAGGACAGGTTCACCCAATGGCTTCAAATGGGCGTCGGTTCATCTTGGTGGCAATCGATTACTTTACCAAATGGGTAGAGGCTATGTCCTTCATAAATGTAAAGAAATCTCATGTGCTCAAGTTCATCAGGAACAATATAGTTTGTCGTTATGGCGTGCCAGAAGCGATCATCACTGATAATGCAAAGAATCTGAATAATAAGGACATGGAAAGGATGTGTGAAGATCTGAAGATCAGGCATGTAAACTCCACGGCATACCGGCCCAAGATGAATGGAGCGGTAGAGGCTGCCAACAAGAATCTGAAAAAGATACTCGAGAAAATGGTGGTCACCGACAGGGACTGGCATGAGAAGTTGTCGTATGCACTGCACGCCTATCGGACATTGATCAGAACATCGACCGGGGCAACTCCTTTCTTCTTGGTATATGGAATGGAAGCAGTCCTCCCCGTGGAAGCACAGATTCCATCACTCAGAATCCTAAAGGAAGCAGAGATCAGCGACGTCGAATCGGAAGAATCCAGATGTGACCAGTTGCAGCTACTTGATGAGAAAAGGATCAAGGCTTTGTGCCACGGCCAGCTCTATCAACAGAGAGTGGCGTAAGCCTACAACAAGAAAGTGAAGCCATGGCATTTCAAAGTGGGAGATCTGGTATTGAAGAGAATCTTTCCTCATCAAGAGGACAACAGAGGGAAATTCAAGCCAAACTATGAAGGGCCATTCGTAGTCCACAAGACTCTGTCCCGAAGAGCACTTATCCTGCAAGAAATGGACGGGGCAATGTTTCCTGATCCGATAAATGCAGACGCAGTCAAACTATACTACGCCTAAGATCATTCTGATTGGGAAATGAAGAGAGGCCATCTTTGGCTCTCCTTTAGACTGTAGATCTTTTCAAATACCTTAAATTCTCCCCTAGTTAAACAATTTTGAGCCTTAAAATTCTTTCGACCCATTGCAAGTGTTCTACACGTCAAACGGGGCATTTCTAGCAAAGCAAAAAAGAAACAGGGCATTCTTGTCCAGAAAAACCACAAAAAGAGAAGAAAAGACAAAAGAAAAAAAAAGAAAGAAAAAAAAAGAGAAAGAAAGATACAAAAAATGGGGAAATGTTTACCCAACAAAAGTACTGTGAAACAAATAAGCCAGGATGTAAGTCCCACCAGCAATAAAAGTAGCACACTTGCAAACCCAAATAAGTAAGCTTTTTGAGCCACTTATCCTTTCTTTCATAAACAAGACCAAGCCTACGTTTCGTCTCATCACTAAGACCTCTCGGATCCCAAAAAGAATGATCAGGGTAAACAGCTGAGTCTGCTTTCATCAGTGATACGGAATTTGGAACCTCCCAAAAAGGCTGGACGTGGCAAAAATCCGAAAAGAGGGCGTTGTGCGTGTTTTAAAAAAAAAAAAGAGAGGGACTAGTCACATCTGGATTGAGCAGAACAAGATACAGAATAGATCAGTAATGGTGGCAGACAGTAGACTGAGAGAAATGCACACATCTGAGGGGTCCAGACCAGCGGGTTGCGCCTGAGTTAGAGATTTCACGGTGGCCTGTGATGACAATGCTACTGAAAATGCCAAGCACTCCAAGTCCCGTCTAACCTTGGGAAATTCTTTGATATTGCAGACACAAGCACACACTGTCACACCTGCTTTCTCTATAATTGTTCTGCTTAACTGTCTTGAGCTCCGCAATGTGCTACTAACCTAAGTTGATAATCTCTTAACCTTGGCAGAAGCCGCTTCTAGCCGCAATGGGCAAGAGACTCAGAGCAAAAAGAGAATAAGAATGCTTTGCATTTATCCCCAGCTAGTCCAAGGCTAACCTTTTATTCCCTTCATAACTTCACAGGTGCAGCAAGAAGGGGATGACGGACGTTTTCCCCAAAATCCCCAGTGGAGTCCTTCCATTAGGCGGAGAATGATACCCTCCAAAATCCCCAGCGGAAGGCCTTTAGCAAACAAGGGTCGACACCCTCATATCCCCAGTAGAGTCCTCTCAAGCAATAAGAGAGTGATACCTGATGAGGTAGATGTTTCAAGCCTTGCCCAATCTGAAGAGGCCAGCTTTGCGAAGAAGAGCGGAAGGAAGACAAAACAAGCTAGCATCAGTCCTTAGTGGAGTCTCTCGCACTCAACAAGAGCTTGAACAAACATGAAGAATTCACACCCGAGTAGAGGGAAAAGGCCTTATAAAGGAAAATGACAGCGTGAGGAATCCCCACTTATCCCCAGCGGAGCATCCTCCCCCAGGGGACTCCCACGCTTGTCAGAAACGAGGCTCGACTTGAAAGGAGAGGCCATAAGGAAAAGATTCTTGCCCAATCCCCAGCACAGTCACGCCAAGCTAGGGAGCCTCTCCAAAAGGGAAAAACCAATCAGAAAGCACTGCCGAAGATGGAATGACAAGACATAAAGAAGAATGTGCAAAAATGAAGATATCATCGGGCAAGATGGCCTCTTTTTGTAATTTTTGATTTTACACTTTTGTAAATAGAGTAGAACAGGTGTGAGCTCCCTTGAGGCACTGGACAGTGCTGGAAGCACCTCCTCACCAACATCAGCTCCTCCTCCACTCTTCCTTCCTCCTTTCTCCGTTCGGTCCACATCCTAACCCAACCCTTGGTCATCAAAAAGAGAGAATAATGCAAGCAAACTTCAAGTAAAAGACACAACAGGGGTCAAAAGTCTGAAGTCACCTAAAAGCTTTAATGGAACAAACAATAAGAAAAGAATATTGTCAAGTGCCTGGCATCAACGCCGAAACAGGTTGGCGAGATCAAGTCCAATCTAATCTCTTTCAAACTTAAATCAAAGGCTGAAGAGTTGCCCTACAGAAACCTAAAAAGCAAAGGGTAAGAAAACTCTGAAGCCAGGAAGTGACGCCACATGATTTGGCTGCTTCCCTCTCAAAGTGAAAACTTCAAAGGACTAAGCTCGTCGACCATGTCGACAGAAATGCCAAGCGCAAAAATGAGATTCTTTTTCTCTTTGCCGTTCATCCGCAAGGTGATTCCAGCAAAGAGGGGCAGCTGTAAGCACCTCATTTTTGTGCTCCCGAAAAGCCAGAAATGCAGAACCTGGCTAAAAAGTCAAACCCTGGGGGTCGAAAGTTGACCTTTTGATCAAATGAAATTTGGCCACCTTGCTTTATCTCAATGAATAGAGAATCCTGACACGAGTCCAACGCAACTGGGTTTGCAAGAATCGGAGTCCGGATGAGGGTTCTGCGGGCGGTCAAACTTAAAGGAGAGCTGAAAGTTGAATTTTCCTTGAATTCCGTGCCAAGTACTTAGCCCTATGTCATTCAATAGAGGGCTCCGATACTAGTCTAACGCAATTGAGTTTGCTCAAATCGGAGTTCGAATGAAGGAAATATGAGCTATCAAAGTTTCCGAGCAGCAGAACTGAAAGTTGCACACGTGGCGCAGAAACCGCACACGTGGCAGCCAACGCAGCAAAATATCTCAGGGACTAAATCTTAAATATCCAAAGTTTGCTAAAAATCTCAGGGACTAAACTGAAAATTGCAGGGACAAATCTGTAATTGCTCAAAAGTGTCGAATCGGTCAAGTCGAAGGGCAAATCCGTAATTTTTCAATTTGTATCCGGTCAAATATGCCGGATACACTAGCTCCCCTTCATATTCGTACTCAAATGCTGGATACAAGAAGATTTTTGCGCGTGATTCGCGCTGATCGCCCGACAAGTTCGCGGCGGCATTTAAATTTTGAATGATTATGTTTTGTATCCGGCATTAAATACCGGATACAAAGGAGCATCTGTGTAACCGGCCATGGAGGCCGGATATGAAGGAGCCTTAGTGTATCCGGCCTGAGTTCTCGGATACGTTAAGTTTGGCTATAAAAGGAAAACAGTAGCTCATTTCCGGGGGCTGGTTGTTTTTTGCTGTTCTTTAGCTCTCTTCTCTCACTTGCTCCCTTCCGAACCTTACTTCTTTCAACCCCATTTGCCTTCCACCACCTCTCCACATCATTCGAAACCACTCTTATCATCCTTCTCCTCCTCCCTCTCCATCTTTACTACAACAAGAAGGTGGGTAGTTGCTGTTGGTGCAAGGAGAGGCAAGCTTCAGCTGCTGTCCGGCTTCAAAAAGGGTGTCTCCACCCTACCTCAGAGCACAAGAACCCTCAGGTAAGGTTCCTCATCACATTGTATTCTTCATATATTAAATTTATATTTTTCTGTGGCCTTTTCTTCTTCTTGTTTTCCTGCTTGTCATGGCTTGGTTTCCACATGTTTTATGCTTACATTTGATATTATTCCCATGGCATGAAGCCACCACCGGTAAGAAGTCTACGTAGGGCTTTTATGGAAGCATAGGAGCTTATTTTAACACACTTTTAATCTCCTTTGGTTGTTGTCCACAGGGTCATATTAAGTTTTTTTGGGAGGAGCATGTTCCTCCTTAACATGTGATCTTTTGTACCCCTATATGCAACCCCCTGCTTTCCTTTCTTTTTCTTTTCAAGTAAAATGCATGAATATAGTTAGTAGGACCTTGCTGTGAGTTACGTGTGGCCCATGCCAGCTTAGGTTCTTGTCTTTTTGTATACATGTTGTGCGCGCGTCACAAAACGCGGCACGTGGTAATTCGGAGTCGTCACCGCCTGATGGGGTGCAGGCGGACACCTGGGTGCCTAATCTTGTCTATTTAGGGCTTTGTGTCTGCGGCTTGAGATTCTAAGTCAGTTCTCGGTTGTGGTCTGGGGAAGTCTGTAGACACCCCAGTCCACCCCGTCGGATGATGGGTCTCGTGGGTTCCCTGGTTTGAGTCAGCTTTCTATTTGGTTCTCACCTGATTCCTAATCCAGCATGTAGTTTAGTTAAGTTTTGGCGGGACCACCTGAGTTGGTGTGGGTCCCTTTAATGAATTTTATCTTGCTTTATTTGAGTTATCTGAGTTTGATTGGGTGGGCCCCTTTGGAAGGCCCACGGTGTCCTTGGCGGGCTTGGTTAAGCCCCTGTACCCTTGGTGGGCCTCTGTCTAGCTTAGGAGGCACTTTGGGCTTAGGTTAGTGTGTTGATTTTAATTAATTGTTTAAGTTGGTTTTTTAGGTGATTTTCATTCAAAGGTGGGCCGGATTGGTTTGTGGGCCCCTTAGGTGGGCCCACGTGGTGGCCAAGTAATTTTATCTTTTATCTCTTTAGTTCACCAAAATGGGATGGTCACTGGGCTTGGGGCCCGTGATACAGGTTTTGGGCTTGAAAACCTAGTTCTTCGAAGTTTAGGGCTTGCACCCTAACTTGGTTCGGTTAGCGGGCTTTGGCGGGCCCGACAGGCCCTAGCCCTTGCTCTCGGCCAAACCAGGCAATTCATACATCCATCCACACATCCAAGTTCGGATGGGCCACATTGGGCTTGGCCCGTCTGGTTCAATTAATTCGCTTTACTTAACTTGTTTAATTGCATGCTTTAGGGGTCATTGGGCTTGGTGGGCCCCGTTGGAAGGCCCACGGGTGTTCTGAGTTGGACCGGTGGTCCAGGTCCCAAATTGGGTTTCCGGGTGGCCCGGAAACCCTGTTGGTTCAATTGGTTTGGTCTAGATTATCACAAAATTTAGCAAAACATAAAAAAAACACACTTCTGTGTGTATCCGGCAACTCAGGCCGGACACACATGGACTGCAAGTGATCCGGCCTGAGTGGCCGGATACACAGGGACTATAGGTGATCCGGCCTCAGTGGCCGGATACACCTAAGCCACAGGTGATCCGGCCTGAGTTGCCGGATCACACTGAAATGGCCCTTTTTGGTGATTTTGCCATTCGGGGTGTTTCCAGGGGGTTCCCAAGACCTTCTGATAGTCATGTGGGCCCTTGGGCAGGCCCACATTGGTTCAGATTTGATGAAGAAGCCTCCCTTGGCTTCTTTCATGGTTTCCAGCAGGGACGAAGGGAATAAAAACAGTGGGGAAGGGGATCATGCTTTCATGTAGAGCAATTTTCCAAAGGGGGAGGAAAACATACCAACTTCCCCCAGCAGCAAAGAGCAATCGACAAATATAAACAAAACGGGAACAATAATAGCATGCATGTACGGGGAACGAATCAAGCATGTAAACATCAAGAAAATGCATGTTCATGCGATCCTAGCATGCATGTCATTACGCATGTACAAGCTTAAAAAAACAGAGGAAAAAGAACCTCCAGCGATATTTAAATCTAGACTTTATGCTCAACATAAGACCTCTAGAGAAGGGAAAGAGAAGGAGGGTTATATGGGGGGTACATGAGATTAGATGGGGAGGAACATTCTCCTCCCGAAAATACTCGAAATAGCGGATTAGGATGGCATAAAAATGGGTCCTCCTACTCCCAAGGAACCCCACGTGGACCTCCTACTTACGGTGGTTTCATGCCATGGGAAGGGAGCCAGTTGCATGCATAACAGTTACAGAAATAACTTCATGCCAAGAGAGAAACAAGAGTAGAAAATATTTCTGGAAAATTCTAATTTTAATATATGCATAACATCATATGATGAGGAACCTTACCTTAGGTTTTAAAACCTTCTTGGGGTGTGTTGGTACCTCCTTTTGGCTTGGATGGCTACTGGAACTCCCCCTCTTGACAGCAACAGCAGTGAACCACTCCTTTGTGTTAGTAGGGGGTGGGGAAGGAGAAGGATGCAAGAGGTGGGGTGGTCTTGGGATGAAATGATGAAGTTATGGAGGCTAAAGGAGCTTGAAGAGGGAGGGATTCGGATGAGGAAGAGTGGGAGGAGGAAGCTAAAACAACAAAAGAAAAAGCCAACCCCGGATATGAGCTGCTGTTGGCTATTTATAGAAAAACTTAATGTATCCGGCAACTCAGGCCGGATACACTAAGTTCTCCCCTTATCCGGTCTTCATGACCGGATACACTGATCGTCCTTTGTATCCGGCATTTAATGCCGGATACAAAACATAATTATTCAAAAATTTAATGCCGCTGCGAACTTGTCGAGCGATCGGCGTGAATCTCGCGCAAAAATCTTCCTGTATCCGGCCTTGGAGTCCGGTCATGAAGGGGAGCATGTGTATCCGGCATATATGACCGGATACAAGTTGGAAATTTACGGATATGCCCTTCGATTTGTCCGATTCGACCGATTCGACACTTTTGAACAATTACAGATTGGTCCCTGTGAATTTCAGTTTAGTCCCTGAGATTTTTATCAAACTTTGGATATTTAAGATTTAGTCCCTGAGATATTTTGCTGCTTTGGCTGCCACGTGTGCAGCTTCTGCGCCACGTGTGCAGCTTCCGGCTTTGCTGCTCGGAAATTTCGACAGCCCATATCTCTCTCATCTGAACTCTGATTTGAGCAAAATCAATTGCGTTGAACTTGTAGTGGAGCCCTCTATTCAATGACATAGGGCTAAGCATTTGGCACGGGGTTCGAGGAAAAGTCAACTTTTGGCCTTCCCTTAAGTTTGACTGCCTGCAGAACCTTCATTCGGACTCCGATTCCTGCAAACCCAGTTGCGTTGGACTCGTGTCGGGATTCTTTATCCAATGGTATAGAGCAAGGTACTTGGCACGGAATTCGAGGAAAAGTCAACTCTCGGCTCTTCCTCAAGTTTGACCGCCCGCAGAACCTTCATCAGGACTCCGATTCCTGCAAACCCAGTTGCATTGGACTTGTGTCGGGATTCTTTATCCATTGAGATTGTAAGTGTGAAAACTCACACTCCTTATATGGCAAATGTTTGACAAATTATATCCTTTAATAATCCTCAAGATGTGCAGAATCCATAAACTCTGTAAATTCAGTAAAGATGAAGGAGAGGCTGCCACACAGCTACCACGCCGCTGGTAGCTCAAGGAAGTGGAAGAGTTTTCTAAATAAAACAGTTCTTGTAAAGGCACTTGCGAGGAACAACGCTGCTGCCACTCCGCTGGCAGCGCAGAAGTGAAATAGCACTTTGAAAGTAAAGCACGCGCACCTGCGTCGTAAGGCGACACTGACACACCGCTGGTAGCGCTGAGCAAGTTTGAAGATTGTACAAATCAGCTGTGCACATGCCGCGTTCCCTCCCGCTAGCAGCGCGCTGGCAGCGCGCCCTTTACTGAGTCTATTTGGATTTGAGCGGGACTTGAGTTCGCTTCCAGCCGTCTACCCCGATCGCAAGGCGACGCCACCAGCGCGATGCGATTTGAGTTTTTTTCTTTAGATAGACGAGCTGTATTTGTTTTTGAGTGACTTTTTCTTTTGATCATTTTGATTTGGATTTTGAGGTTTTTGAGATTCAGTCAATTCATCTTGAGAGAGTTGGTGATCGAGTGAGGGGGAGATCTGAGAGAGATTTCCTGGAATTGAAGATTGAGGATTCTTCTTCAATTCAGAACTTCACATGATCGATTGATCTCCTGGATTGGTGATCAAGTTTGTTGGATGCATAGGTGGATTCCTATTGCATTGGATCGTCTCAGTGGACTCTGAGGTGATTGTCACGATCTGGACTGATCGTGAATTGCAGCTTGTGGATTCAAGCTATGTTGCAGTTCGTGGATTCGAGCTGTGGATCTAGATTGATCGTGAATTACAGCTTGTGGATTCAAGCTGTGTTGCAGTTTGTGGATTCGAGCTGTGGAGTGCTGTTGAGTGAGTGCTGTGGAGTGCTGTTGAGTGAGTTCAATTGTAAAGGTTAAGTGTGTCTTCCTTTGTAATTGACTTTCATTTAATAGTGGAGATTCCAAGGGTTAGTCACCTCATATAGACTCGAGGTTTTTCCTGGATCTGGATTCAGGTTTCCTCGTATAATTTCTGTGTGTATGTTTCCGCACTGTGAAGATCTTAATTGCTGTAGATCGAGGACCTGTAGAGTACTCTCCTACTCTTTCAATTGGTATCAGAGCCTGTTCACTTTGAATTGTTATACAAAGTGTGATCTAGATCTATAGCATGGACTTTGGAAAAGAAGGAGGATCTGCCTCTAGACCTCCATTATTCGAAGGTAACAATTATTCTTACTGGAAAGCAAGGATGAGAGCTTACCTGAAATCTATTGATGAGCGTGTCTGGCTCTCAGTTTGTAATGGTTATCATCCACCAGAAATCACAACAGAAGGAGGTGTTGTGATGCCTAAACCTCATGATCAGTGGAGTAAAACTGAATTTGATCTATGTGGATGGAACAACAGGGCAATGAATGCCTTATTTTGTGCTGTTAGTGTTGAGGAATTTAGGAGAATTTCCTCATGTGAAGTAGCTAAGGAAGCTTGGGACATTCTTGAGGTCACTCATGAAGGAACCTCAGCTGTCAAGCTATCTAGACTTCAAGACTGACAACATCTTTTGAAACTCTCTACATGAAAGATGATGAGTATTTTGATGAATTCTATGCTAGACTTTCGGATATTGTTAATTCAAGCTTTAACCTTGGAGAAAAGATCTCTACATCCAAGGTTGTTAGAAAGATCTTGAGATCTTTGCCTGAAAAGTACAGACCAAAAGTTACTGCCATTCAAGAGGCAAAAGATGTGGATACTATGAGAATTGAAGATCTGGTAGGATCTTTACAGACTTATGAGCTAGATTTGAATATTCCTAAAAGGAGTAAAGGAATAGCTTTAAAATCTGTAAATAATGAAGAATCTGATGATTCTGAAGTAAATATGGATGAATTAGTTCTCTTAGCCAAAAAGTTCAAAAGAATGTTTAAAAAGAGACAATCTAATCCTTTATTGTCCATGGACAGATCTAACAGAAGATCTGATAAGAAAGTTTCTGATCTAAGAAAGGAGAAGAAATTTTCTCAGAACAATGAAGTTCAATGTTATAAATGTAGAGGATTTGGTCATGTTGCTTCTGATTGTCCCTCAAAGGATAAAAAGAAAAAGACAAATTATCAGGTTACTTGGGATGACAGTAATACTGAAAATTCTTCACAATCAGATGAGGACATTTCTGCTAATTTTACTGCTTTCAATTCTTTTTACTCATCTTCTTCTGGTAGTTCAATCTCTGAAATTGTAGGAGATAATAAAGAAAGTTTATCAGATGATGAAGAAGAACTACAAGAAGCATACAATCAGCTATATAAGGAATTCAATAGAGCTCAAAAGAAAGTCAAGAAACTAAGTAAGAAATTGAAGGAGTCAGAAACAGAGAAGAATAAAGCTCTTGCAGAAATAGATTCATTAAACAAGAAGATACTTGAAAGACATGTCAAAGAAAAGTTTCTGGTAACTTCTTTGACTGAAATAACTGAAAAATTAAAAGAAAAGGAAGTTCAGATCTCTGCACTTCAAGGTAAAGTTATTGAACTCGAGAAATTGTCAAATTCAATTAATTCTAATGTGTCAAATTTTTCTGCAGGAAATCATCAAATTGAAGAGATTTGGAAAAAGCAAAGAGCTGGAAACAGGCATGGAATTGAATATACAAGAAACTCAGTTTAGAAAAATTCAGAAATGAGAGAGATTATCTTTGGAAAAAGTTGATGAGGAATCAACTTCAAAGGAAGTTACTGAGAGCTCAAACTCTGCTGTAAGTAATCAAAATAAGGAACTTTCACAGAACATTTCTGCTGGAGAAGTAAGCTCAACAGGTAAATCTTCAAAATGTCATGTTTTGCATGGTTTTCCCAAGGGATATTTTGACAGTAAATCAAAGTCAGTCCTTGGATTTATATAACAGATTTGATTCCTTGTTAAAATTAACTGAATCATTAAATAAGGAAGTTACAAATCTGTCAAAGAAACTTTCTTCAAAATCTCAAGTTGTTGATGAAGGTACTTCTCAGAAAACTCATGAAAAACAGATTTGGGTTAGAAAAGACACCTTAGTTGCAAATGTGGTTCATACTGCTTTGAAAGTTCATGATGTCAACATGTGGTACTTGGACAGTGGTTGTTCAAGACATATGTGTGGACATAAGGCTATGTTTAGTACCTTTGAAGAATTTTTTGGTGGAAGTGTAACATTTGGTGATGGAAGCACTTCTCAAGTCAAAGGTAAAGGAACAGTAACTGGTCCTAATGGAGTTTGTCTAAAGAATGTGTTATTTGTATCTGGTTTGAAGGCAAACTTAATCAGTATTAGCCAGTTATGTGATTCAAGATTGTTTGTCAACTTTACTAGAAAAGAATGCAAAATTTTGGATAATTCTGGTAGAACTGTTCTTGTAGGTGTAAGAACAAGTGACAATTGTTATGGAATCATTGGAAACAATGAAATCTCTTTAAAATCCTCCATATGCAATGAAATTGATTTGTGGCATAGAAGACTTGGTCACATTAACTATAGAGATTTGTCAAAAATCTCTAAGTTTGAATTGGTTAGAGGAATTCCCAAGTTTGGGAACAATAAAAAGAAAGGAATGTGTGGTCCTTGCAATCAAGGAAAGCAAATCAAAGCCACACACAAGAAAACCAACATTGTAGGAACCTCTAGACCATTAGAACTGATTCATATGGACTTGATGGGACCTACAAAGACTGAAAGTCTGGGAGGAAAGAAGTATATCTTTGTTGCTGTAGATGACTACAGCAGATATACCTGGGTAAATTTTCTAAGAGAAAAATCTGAATGTTTTGATTGCTTTAAACAATTGTGCTGTCAAATTCAAGTTGAAAAGAACTTGCAAATAGGGAAGATTGTCAGAATAAGATTTGATCATAGGACAGAATTTGAAAATCAGATGTTTTCCAAGTTCTGTGAAGAACAAGGAATTAAACATGAATTTTCTGCTCCTAAGACCCCACAACAAAATGGAGTTGTGGAAAGGAAGAATAGAGTTTTGCAAGAAATGGCTAGAACCATGATGATAGCCAAGAAAGTGTCAACAAAATTCTGGGCTGAAGCAATAAATACTGCCTGTTATATAAGTAACAGAGTTTATGTCAGATCTGGGTGGAAACAAACTCCTTATGAAATTTGGAAAGGAAAACAGCCAAACTTGAAATATTTCAGAGTTTTTGGAAGTAAATGTTATATCCTAAGGGACAGAGAAAATCTAGGAAAATTTGATTCTAGAAGTGATGAAGGAATTTTTCTAGGATATTCTTCTTCAAGTAGAGCATACAGAGTTTTTAACTTGCAAAAATTTGTTGTAATGGAATCTATTAATGTGCTAATAGATGATGAAGGTATTGACAGTGAATTTTTGTAGGTTGTAGATGAAGAGGATGAACTCAGAGATGCTTCCTCAAGCAATGAAGTTGTTCCTCTGACAAAAACTCTCAAAGACCACCCAACTGAGCAAATTGTTGGAAATATTTCAGATGGAGTAAGAACAAGACATCAACTGCATAATGAGGTAAGATTTTCTTCTTACTTATCTCAATTTGAGCCAAAATCTTATAAAGATGGCTTGTTGGATGACTCTTGGTTAAATGCTATGCATGAAGAACTAAATCAATTTACTAGAAATAATGTTTGGGAATTGGTTGAAAGACCCTCTAATCTGAATGTGATAGGAACCAAATGGATTTTTAAGAACAAATCTGATGAAAATGGGGTCGTAACCAGAAATAAAGCTAGGCTTGTTGCTCAGGGATACACCCAAGTAGAAGGAATAGATTTTGATGAAACCTTTGCTCCTGTAGCTAGGTTAGAGTCAATCAGATTGTTGCTGTCTATTACTTGCTATTTGAAGTTTAAACTGTTTCAAATGGATGTTAAGAGTGCTTTCTTAAATGGATATCTGAATGAAGAGGTTTATGTAGAGCAACCTAAAGGATTTGAGGACTCAAATTATCCTAAACATGTGTATAAGCTGAACAAGGCCTTGTATGGACTCAAACAAGCTCCTAGAGCTTGGTATGAGAGACTCACCTCTTTCTTACTTGAATCTGGATTTATTAGAGGAAATGTGGATAAAACTCTGTTTATTCAAAGAGAGTCCAAGCATATTTTGATTGCTCAAATCTATGTTGATGATATAGTGTTTGGATCTACTTCTGAAAATCATGCTCATTCTTTTGGAGACTTAATGAAGAGTGAATTTGAGATGAGTATGATGGGTGAACTGAATTTTTTCTTAGGACTTCAGATTTATCAATCTCAACAAGGAATTTTTTTTCTCTCAAGCAAAATATGCAAGAAATCTAGTCAAGAGATTCAGTTTAATTCATGCAAAACATGCTAGGACTCCTATGAGTACTAGCTTAAAGCTTGGAAAAGATGAATCTGGGAAGGATATAGAGCCTACCTTGTACAGAGGGATGATTGGAAGTCTTCTGTACTTAACAGCAAGTAGACCTGATATAAGTTTTAGTGTTGGAGTTTGTGCAAGATATCAGGCTAATCCTAAAGAATCTCATCTAAATGCTGTCTCATCTAAATGCTGTGAAAAGGATTATAAAGTATGTTAATGGAACTATTGATCTGGGAATTTGGTTCTCCAAAGAGACAAACCCATATCTTACTGGATACACTGATGTTGATTGGGCTGGGTGTATGGATGACAGAAAAAGCACCTCTGGTGGTTGCTTTTATATGGGTAATAACCTCATTGCTTGGTTAAGCAAACAGCAAAACTATGTTTCACTGAGTACAGCTGAAGCTGAGTACATTGCTGCAGGAAGCAGTTGTACTCAACTTATTTGGATGAAACAAATGCTATCTGATTATGGGTTAGATCAGGATCAAATGATTCTCTTCTGTGACAATCAAAGTACCATAAATATCTCCAAGAATCCTGTTCAACACTCAAGGACTAAACATATAGACATCAGACATCAGGCATCACTTTATCAGGTTCTATTTTGAGTTAATTTTGATGTAAAATGATTTACATGTCTGTTCAAAATGAATTTATGTGTTCTTGTTACTAAAATCTGAATTCAGGAAGCTTGAGTCTATGCATATTGACAGAAATGTCTTATTTTTAACCATCAATTTTGTCTTAAACACCTTTGCGTATTGAAGCTTATTGTGTGTTAAAGCTTGGGATCTATAGGCTATCACCTTTATGAAAAGAAAAGTTTTGGAAATGGCTGCCATAGAGATTAGAGTGAAAGCCACTGTAATTCTCAAAAAGAAAAAGAGAAAGAAGGTATATTCTTGGAATGAACTGTAAACTCAGGTTTTTTAAGGGTCAATGCCTTCTACAAAAAGAAAAGAAAAAGAGATCAGAAAAGGCTACCTATCTCTGATGTGTGAAAGCCACCAAAATGAAGTTTGGGGTATGTCTATACTTTCCAAGTATGATTACACTGAAATAGCCTTCCATATGTATAAAGTGTAAAAGTCAAAAATGTTTTTCACACTACACAAGCATTGATTCATTAATATGCATATGTGCTCAATATCTTGAAGAAAATTTATAGTATGAGAAACCATGAAGGAAATTTTGGTCATTGATATGAAATGTATCACATCTGAATTAACCTTGATAGGTTCTTCAAGATCAGTTTTGTGATAAGTACTTCTTGGATTGAATATAAGTTGATTATCTGGATGATTTTTAGTTCAGTTAAAATCTTAGCTTTGCGTTTAGATGTATGAGTTTTTCATGAATAATAGTTCAATCTCTTTTTATAAATTTTTGCCTTGTGATTGTGTTTTCTTATTGAGTGTGCATGTGCACCTTCTATGTCGCTAGAAGCGTGCATGTAGCCTTCTCCATTCTTTCTTGCTTTGGCTCATGCCCTGTTATGCGTCGCTGGATGCACGCTGGCGGTGTGTTCTTTTTGTCTATAAAAAGGTGAAATCGCTTTCACTTTTTACCCCTGTTCTTTTTCACTTGTCTGCGGTTCTTCTCGCCCCTCGCGTCGTGCTCCTTCGTTGCTGTTGTTTTCACCTTCCATCTCCTTGTCCACTGTTCAGGTAAAATTTTTTTCACTGTCTTCGTCTTGCTTCTTCAATTTCTTCTTCCTATTGCTGTGTTCTACTCTCGTCTTCTGTATTAGGGCTTGTTAGATTGTTCTGCCATTAGGGCTTTCTCGTGCTTTGCTTGTGTTCTACTCTCTCTTCTATTTTTTTTTCTGTATTCTCATCATGCCACCCAAGAAAAAGTCTAGAACTGAATCTCCTTCCACCTCCTCTCCTCAAGTGAGAACCTCTCCTGTTGTCTCATCTCCTCCTGTGAGACCCCAATCTCCATCTCATTCTTCTGAACCATTCGTGGGAAATGGTTTGTCTGATTTTAATGAGTTCTTCAAGCATTGGCCACTCCTCTTGGAAAGGGCCATTAAGCTTGACTCTTTTACTGACTCTCCTCTCTTCTCCTTGTTTTCGGACAATGGATGGAAGAAATTTGCTTTGATAAGTGGATTTGCTTATCCTGACCTGGTTCGAGAGTTCTATTCGAACCTCCACCATCTCCATCTTGCTAATCAAGGCTTTGTCAAAGCCTATGTCCGGGGTATCTCTTTCGACTTCTCGAAAGAGCTTATCTCCTCTCTGCTTGAACTACCCATTGTTGATTCTCCCTCCTTTGATTTTCTTGCTACTCACTCTGATTGTTCAGGGTGCTCCCACCTCCATAAAAAATAAGCCCAACTATCTGCCTCATGGCTCTCTCCAAGATCGTCTTCGGATCTTGAATCTGTTTATTTGTGCGTCTGTGGTTCCCTCAGATCATCATTCTGAGATCTCTCACTCTCGGGCAAGACTTCTTCATGCCCTCTGGAACAGAGACAGTGTTTGTCTTCCTTCTCTCATATTCAATCAGATCCTTCAGTCTCAGAATTTAAAATCCAAGACTGCTGCTCTCCCATTTGGGATTTTCATCACATACTTATGCATTCACCAGGGGGTACTCCCTAATCCTGTTGAAATGATTCTTCACCCCAAACCTCCCATTGATGCCTCCACTCTTACCCGTAGCAAAAGGGCTAATCCTTTTCGGTTGGCTTCTTCGGAGCCTTCCTCTTCTCATTCCTCTTTGTCCAGTGCTGATGCGATGGCCATCCTGGACAAGTTAAATTCGATGCAAGCCTCCCAGGAGGCTTTCAATTCTGAGGTTAGGGCTCACATGCTCATGATGAGCATGTTCAAATCAGAGGCCCAAGAGAAGCTGGCTAAGCTGGAAAAGGATGTTGACTTTGCATGTGGCGAGGTACAGAGGGATGTTGCTGCTCAGCAAAGAATGCAAAATGAAGCTGATCATTTTCTGAGCAGCATTCGAAGGACTCAGCTGGAAATGGAGCATAAGCTATGTTGGCTGCACTCCTGGTCCCAAGATGCCTACCGGCATTATTCCAAAACTTGGGATCCGAAACCTCCTTCCAGAAAGGGGGAGACATTCTGATGCTGCTGTTTGATGGCTGGTTGATGATTTTTTTGTTGTTGTGTTTGTTCTGTTTTTGTTTCTTCTGAAAGAAGGTTTAAGGGGGAGAGATTGTATATTTTTTTTCTGAATACTGTATATTTCTTCTGAACTCTGTATATTTTTTGAAATGAATGAAACTCTGTGATTCTCCCTTATCAGTGTGAATTGAATGCTTAAATAGAAATCAATATCTGCATTTGATATAAAGAACTGGTTTTAAGTTTATGGAAATCAATATATGCATCTGATATTAAGAACTGGTTTTAAGGTTGTTGTCAGGCATTTGCCAAGGGGGAGATTGTAAGTGTGAAAACTCACACTCCTTATATGGCAAATGTTTGACAAATTATATCCTTTAATAATCCTCAAGATGTGCAGAATCCATAAACTCTGTAAATTCAGTAAAGATGAAGGAGAGGCTGCCACACAGCTACCACGCCGCTGGTAGCTCAAGGAAGTGAAAGAGTTTTCTAAATAAAACAGTTCTTGTAAAGGCACTTGTGAGGAACAACGCCGCTGCCACTCCGCTGGCAGCGCATAAGTGAAATAGCACTTTGAAAGTAGAGCACGCGCACCTGCGTCGTAAGGCGACGCTGACACGTCGCTGGTAGCGCTGAGCAAGTTTGAAGATTCTACAAATCAGCTGTGCACATGCCGTGTTCCCTCCCGCTAGCAGCGCGCCCTTTACTGAGTCTATTTGGATTTGAGCGGGACTTGAGTTCGCTTCCAGCCGTCTACCCCGATCGCAAGGCAACGCCACCAGCGCGATGCGATCTGAGTTTTCTTCTTTAAATAGACGAGCTGTATTTGTTTTTGAGTGACTTTTTCTTTTGATCATTTTGATTTGGATTTTGAGGTTTTTGAGATTCAGTCAATTCATCTTAAGAGAGTTGGTGATCGAGTGAGGGGGAGATCTGAGAGAGATTTCCTGGAATTGAAGATTGAGGATTCTTCTTCAATTCAGAACTTCACATGATCGATTGATCTCCTGGATTGGTGATCAAGTTTGTTGGATGCATAGGTGGATTCCTATTGCATTGGATCGTCTCAGTGGACTCTGAGGTGATTGTCACGATCTGGACTGATCGTGAATTGCAGCTTGTGGATTTAAGCTGTGTTGCAGTTCGTGGATTCGAGTTGTGGATCTAGATTGATCGTGAATTGCAGCTTGTGGATTCAAGCTGTGTTGCAGTTCGTGGATTCGAGCTGTGGAGTGCTGTTGAGTGAGTTCAATTGTAAAGGTTAAGTGTGTCTTCCTTTGTAATTGACTTTCATTTAATAGTGGAGATTCCAAGGGTTAGTCGCCTCATATAGACTCAAGGTTTTTCCTGGATCTAGATTCAGGTTTCCTCGTATAATTTTTGTGTGTATGTTTCCGCATTGTGAAGATCTTAATTGCTGTAGATCAAGGACCTGTAGAGTAGTCTCCTACTCTTTCAGAGATAAAGCAAGGTGGCCAAATTTTATCTGATCAAAAGGTCAACTTTCCACCCCTCAGGGTTTGACTTTTTAGCCGGGTTTTGCATTTCTGGCTTTTCGGGAGCGCAAAAATGAGGTGCTTACAGCTGCCCTTCTTTGCCGGAGTCACCTCGCGGATGAACGGCAAAGAGAAAAAGAATCTCGTTTTTGCGCCTGGCATTTCTGTCGACATGGTCGACGAGCTAAGTCCTTTGAAATTTTCACTTTGAGAGGGAAGCGGCCAAATCATGTGGCGTCACTTCCTGGCTTCAGAGTTTCCTTACCCTTTGCTTTCTGGTTTTTGTAGGGCAACTCTTCAGCATTTGATTTAAGTTTGAAAGCAATTAGATTGGGCGCTCGCTGACCTGCTTCGGCGTTGATGCCAAACACTTGACAATATTCTTTTCTTCTTGCTGGTTCCATTAAAGCTTTTAGGCGACTTCAGACTTCAGACCTGTTCTGTGTCCTTCATTTGAAGCTTACTTTTTTTTTTTTTTTTAGGAATTTGATGGCCAAGGGTTGGGTTAGGACACGGACCGAATGGAGAAAGGAGGAAGGAAGAGTGGAGGAAGAGTTGCTGCTGGTGAGGAGGTGCTTCCAGCGCTGTCCAGTGCCTCAAGGGAGCTCACACACCTGCTCTATTCTATTTACAAAAGTGTGAAATCAAAAATTACAAAAGGCGTCATTTTGCCCCATGATGTCTTCATTTATGCCCATTTTTCTTCATGTTTTCTCATTCCTTCTTTTTTAGTGCTCTTTGGTTGGCTTGCCCTCTTGGAGAGGCTCCCTAGCTTGGTGTGACTGTTGCTGGGGATTGGGCAGGAATATTTTCCTTATTGCCTCTCCTTTTGAGTCGAGCCTTGTTTCTGACGAGCGTGGGGGTTCCCCGGGGAAGGATGCTCCGCTGGGGATAAGTGGGGATTCCTCACGCTGCCATTTTCCTTCATAAGGCCTTTTCCTTTTGCCGGGGCTTGAGTTCTTCATGCTTGTTCAAGCTCTTGTTGAGTGCGAGAGACTCCACTAAGGATTGATGCTAGCTTGTTTATCTTCTTTCCTCTCTTCTTCGCAAAGCCGGCCTCTTCAGTCTGAGCAAGGCTTGAGAAGTCCTCTTCATCAGGTATCACTCTCTTATTGTTTGAGAGGACTCTACTGGGGATGTGAGGGTGTCGTCCCTTGCTTGCTGAAGGTCTTCCACTAGGGATCATTCCCGTTCATCGCAGGAACTCCGTTGGGGACTTTGGGTGTCATTCTCCTTCTGATGAAAGGATTCCACTAGGGATTTTTGGAGAAGACGTCCGTCATCCCCTTCTTGCTGCACCTGTGGAGTTATGAAGGGAATGAAAGGTCAGCCTTGGACTAGACGGGGATAAATGCAAAGCATTCTTATTCTCTTTTTGCTCTGAGCCTTTCGCCCATTGCGGCTAGAAGTGGCCTTTGCCAAGGTTGAGAGATTGCCAACTTAGGTTAGTAGCACATTGCGGAGCTCAAGACAGTTAAGCAAAACAATTATAGAGAAAGCAGGTGTATCCGTGTGTGCTTGTGTCTACAATGTCAAAGAATTTCCCAAGGTCAGACAGGACTTGGGGTGCTTGGTATTTTCAATAGCATTGTCATCACAGGCCACTGTGAAGTTTCTAACTCAGGCGCAACCTGCCGGTCTGGAATACTCAGATCTGCGCATCTTCCTTATTGCACTATCTGCCACTGTCACTGCTCTATTCTGTATCTTGCCCTGTTCAGTCCAAATATGACCAGCTTCTTTCTCTATCTCTTTTTTTTACCACACAACGCCCTTTTTTCGAGTTTTCGCCGTGTCCACCCTTTCTAGGAACTTCTGACTTTCGTCATCACTAACGAACGTAGACTCAGCTGTTTTGCCCTGATCATTCTTTTTGGGATCCGAGAGGTCTTAGAGATAGGATGAAACGTGGGCTTGGTCTTGGTTATGAAAGAAAGGATAAGTGGCTCAAAAAGCTTTTTTATCTGGGTTTGCAAGTGTGCTACTTTTATTGCTGGTGGGACTTACATACTGGCTTATTTGTATCATAGTATTTTTGGTGGGGTAACCATTTCCCCATTTTTTTGTCTTTCTTTTTCTATTGTATTTTCTTCTCTTTTTTGGAGTTTTTTTGGGCCAGAATGCCCTGTTTCTTTTTGCTTTGCCAGAAATGCCCTGTTTGATGTGTAGAACACTTGTAATGGGTTGAAAGAATTTTAAGGCTCAAAATTGTTTAACTACGGGAGGATTTAAGGTATTTGGGAGGATTTACAGTCTAAGGAGAGTCAAGGATGGCCTCTCTTCATTTCCCAACTAGAACGATCTCAGGCGTAGTATAGCTTGACTGCGTCTTCATTTATCAGCTCAGGAAGAACTGCCCCGTCCATTTCTTGCAGGATAAGTGCTCCTCAGGACAGAATCTTGTGGACTACGAATGGCCCTTCGTAGTTTGGCTTGAATTTCCCTCGATTGTCCTCTTGATGGGGAAAGATTCTCTTCAATACTAGGTCTCCCACTTTGAACTGTCGTGGCTTCACTTTTTTGTTGTAGGCTCGCGCCACTCTCTGTTGATAGAGCTAGCCATGGTACAAAGCCTTGATCCTTTTCTCATCACGTAGCTGCAACTGGTCAAATCTGGACTCCTCCCATTCGACGTCACTGATCTCTACTTCCTTTAGGATTCTGAGTGATGGAATCTGTGCTCCCACAGGGAGGACTGCTTCCATTCCGTATACCAAGGAGAAAGGAGTTGCCCCGGTCGATGTTTTGATCGATGTCCGATATGCGTACAGTGCATAGGGCAACTTCTTGTGCCAGTCTCTGTAGGTGACCACCATTTTCTCAAGTATCTTCTTCAGATTCTTGTTGGCAGCGTCTACTGCCCCATTCATCTTGGGCCGGTATGCCGTGGAGTTTAGATGTCTGATCTTCAGATCTTCACACATCTTTTCCATGTCTTTATTATTCAGATTCTTTGCATTATCAGTGATGATCACTTCTGGAACTCCGTAGCGACAGATTATATTGTTTCTGATAAACTTGAGCACATGAGATTTCTTTACATCCACGAAGGACATGGCCTCTACCCACTTGGTAAAATAGTCAATTGCCACTAAGATGAACCGGTGCCCGTTTGAAGCCATTGGATGAACCTGGCCTATCATGTCGATTCCCCAGATGGCAAACGGCCAAGGTGATGTCATGGAGTACAATGTATTCGGCGGTGCATGGATGTTGTCGGCATAAATCTGGCACAACTGGCATTTTCTAACATGAGTGTAGCAGTCTGCCTCCATGGTCATCCAGTAGTAGCCCGTCCTTAGAATCTTCCTTGCTAGCATATGCCCATTCATGTGTGCACCGCACAACCCTCCATGGACTTCCTCGATCAACTTCTGCGCCTCAGCTTCTCTGACGCATAGCAGCAAAGAGTCATTGTATGACTTCTTGTATAGCCTACCTCCACTGTAGAAGTATTGCCCTGCCAACCTCTGTATAGTTCGCTTCTCTGCAGCTGAGGCACCCTCGGGCAGGATTCTGCTCCTTATGTATCTCTCGATGTCTGCGTACCAAGGCTCTTCTTCGGGTGCGCTCTTCTCAATACTGAAGCAGTAAACAGGGTAGTGCCGAAGTTCTATCTCCAATGGTTGCACCCAGGCATCATTCGTGATGGTGGCCATTGATGCCAGCGTAGCTAGTGCGTCCCCAAACAGGTTCCCGTCTCGTGGCATGTAATCGAATGTCACGCTTTCAAATTCCTTTTCTAATTCCTTAACCAGTTCTTGGTATGGCACTAACTTTACGTCTCTAGTCTTCCAGTCTCCCATCACTTGGTAGATGATAAGACTTGAATCACGAAACACTTTCAGCTCTCGTACATGCATCTCGATTGCTGCTCGCAAGCCTAACACACACGCTTCATATTCGGCCATGTTGCTAGTGCAATCAAACAGAAGTTTCGCTGCTATCGGGTGATGAACACCGTCTGGGGAGATAAGCACTGCTCTGATCCCTTTTCTATTTACATTCACTGCCCCGTCAAAGAACATCTGCCACTTGGTTTCTTCTATATCATCTGCAGATTCTGTACACATCACATCTTCATCTGGGAAGTGAGTCAGGAGTGGTTGGTAGTCCGGCAGCGGATGCTCTGCCAAGTGATCTGCTACAGCCTACCCTTTTATTGCCTTTCTAGTTGTGTAGACAATATCGTATTCAGACAAAAGGACTTTCCACCTGGCAACCCTACCAGTGGAGATCGGCTTCTCAAAGATGTATTTCAAGGGGTCCAGATTGGAGATTAGCAAGACCGTGTGACTAAGCAAATAATGGCGAAGCTTCTGGGCTGCCCAGACCAAGGCGCAACACGTCTTTTCAAGCATTGTGTGTATGACTTCGATGTTGGTAAATTTTTTGCTCAAGTAATAGATTGCTTGTTCTTTTCTTCCCTTCTCATCGTGTTGCCCTAACACACATCCTACAGCCGTCTCGGAGACTGTCAGATACATGATCAAGGGTCGTCCCGGGACAGGCGGGACCAGTGTCGGCGGACTCATTAGATAAGCCTTGATCTTGTCAAACGCTACTTGACAGTCGTCATTCCAAACCACAGGGTTGTCCTTTTTTAGCAGCTTGAATATGGGCTCACACACAGGAGTCATCTGCGCAATGAACCTACTGATATACTGCAATCTGCCTAGGAACCCTCTCACTTCCTTTTCTGTACATGGAGGGGGTATCTCCAGAATTGCCTTTGCTTTGGCGGGGTCGACCTCAATGCCCCGCTTGCCCACTATGAATCCGAGCAACTTTCCTGAAGTGACTCCAAACACGCACTTTTTTGGGTTGAGCCGGAGCTTGTGCTCTCTGAGTCTGTCGAACATCTTTCCAAGGTTTACCAAGTGATCTTCTTCTTCCTTAGACTTTGCTATCATGTCGTCCACACATACTTCCATCTCATTGTGTATCATGTCGTGGAACAACAAAGTCATCGCACGCTGATATGTAGTGCCTGCATTCTTCAGTCCAAACGGCATCACACGGTAGCAGTAAGTGCCCCAGTGCGTGATGAAGGATGTTTTTTCCATATCTTCAGGTGCCATCCTTATCTGGTTGTAACCAGAGAAACTGTCCATGAAAGAGAACATTGAATGCGTTGCTGTATTGTCCACCAGTACATCAATGTGCGGCAAGGGGAAGTCGTCTTTCGGACTTGCCCTATTCAGATCTCTGTAGTCAACGCACATCCTGACTTTCCCGTCTTTCTTGGGAATGGGAACGATTTTGGCCAACCACTCTGGATAGTGAGTTACTTGCAGGAATCCGGCATCCAACTGCTTGGTGACCTCTTCCTTGATCTTCAGGGCCCATTCTGGCTTCGTGCGCCTGAGTTTCTGTTTCACAGGTACGGCCTCAGACCTTGTTGGTAACCGATGCACAACCAAGTCCGTGTCTAACCCGGGCGTATTCTCGTATGACTATGCAAACACGTCAGAATAAGACTTAAGAAAATCAAACATCTATTTTCTCAATAACGGTGACAGCTTTTTACCAATTTGGAGGATCCTTGGTTGTGCTATTTCACCTATGTCAATTGACTCTTTTTCCTCAATGTTAGCTTGGAGACCCTTTTCGTGCCTTTCCAAAGCAAGTTGGATTTCAAGCGGGGTCTCCCATGATTCATCGTCGTCCTCATGCTCGAAAGGGTTACAGGGGACGATGTCTGAATCTTCTAGCTACGATGGGCAAGTGCCCCAATCTGATTTGTCGAGGTCTTGCTCATTTTCAGGATTGGACACTGGCTCATGCATTTCATTTATTATTGTTGCCATCTGGACTGGCTTTTTTTTTGTTTTTCTTGTTCAATTACGGCAATCTTATTACCCATCTCGTGCCCCAGACCTTCCAGGTGTGCGACGGGATTGGCACTAAGGTTGCGATGCTCAAGTTGCTTATTTTTATTATTTTCATTTTCAAATAGATGCAAGTAGTAGGAAGCATTCAGATATTCATTAAAAATATTAGCAGTAGCTACAACAGAAATTTCAGAGGTGGTAGAAACCCCCTTTGGAATAGTAGCCTTGCTGACGGCAAAAGGTGTGGCGCTCCAGTTTTTGAGTGGTGCCCGGTCTTCTTTGCTGATGATGATTGTTGCTTCTGGTTCTTCAGCTAATACGATGTTGGCGCTGTCGTCAGAAGATAGGTAGATCGGATCATGCGCTGCGCCTCCCACTGGCTTGTTCTGGCTTCTCTCTGACTGAGGGCCAGACTCTGATGATATCCCCATCCATATTCCACTGAGGGGAATCGCCATTGGTATCTCCTCCTCGAGTGGCCCGTAGGCGATAGTGACTCCGTCGGCCCGCTCAATCTTAGGAGCTGCGAATGCTACCGGTATTCCCGCCAATATCCCGTGTACGGTAGAAGAATACTCTGGTGGTGCCCACTGGCCATAAGTTGCGTGATACACTTCTTCGGGTATTGGCCCTAGCACCTAAGGCATGCTGCGGAACATCTGATTCAGACCCTTGCGAGTTCCGGGGTGCGGGATGTAGGGAGGCGGAGGAGGGGATCTCGGCCTGCGGCTTGGCACTTCCGAGCTGTCATGCCCTTCCATCATGCAGACATACATAATAGGGCCTTCTTCTTTGGATTCCTCTACGAGAGCTGGCGGTGGTGCCTCTATGGCCGCTATGGGGAGGACTGGTATCCCTTTGAAGGTGACCGGCTCTTCTGGTGGAGCGAATGCCATGGTAACGTCATCAACAGATTCTAAGGCGACCAATGCCGGCAGATTATCTGTTGATCCCTCAGAGGCCAAGGGGTCCACTTCCATTGTATCTTCGATCATTTCCATAGAGGGTGGCTCCTCCCAGAGCATCTGAGCCAGGCCTTGCAGGTAGTCCTCTTCTATGGCAGGGATGTCCAGAAATTCATCTCCCACGCTTGGGGGACTATGTTCTCAATGGCTTGGGCCGCTTTACGCTCCATGTTAGTGAAGTGGTGGTACAGGTTCCCATGTACGTATATGGGCCAGTGGGGGTCTCTTCCTTCAATTCTGGCTCTTTTCTTCTCTGCACGGTTCCCAAGGAGTCGGGAGTAGTTTTTTGGCTGTGGCTTGAATCCTAGTCCAAACCCAGTAGTCTGCTCATACGATTGGATGGCTGCCTTAATTCCCTGCTTATACTTGCCCAATCCTTCGCCTGCTCTGAGGCCCCAGTCTGCGCAGTCAGCTGCGCTGAACATGCTCTCTCTTCTTCTTTTTGAGCGTTGCTGCCCCCTTTCGGATTTGGGGATGTGATTCACTTGCACCATCTCTACTGCCTGGAAATTGAGGGTGGTGGGCAACTCATAGTCCACATAGGGGACTCTGACCCTTTCGAATTCTCGGTGATCCTCGGCATGCACTGTTATAAGTTCGTTGCCTGATATGAACCGAATCATCCTGTGCAGTGTGGAAGATACTGCCCCTGCCTGATGTAGCCAAGGCCTCCCAATCAGTAAGTTAAATGAGGCATTGATATCCATGAGTTCGAACTCCATGGTAAAGGGCCTATCTGCGATCAAGATCTCCAGAGTGACTTCCCCTAATGAGTCTCTTCTGGCATTGTCTAACCCTCGGACATTATGAGCGCTTGGCTTGATCATTGAGGGATTCAACTGTAGACTGTGGAATGTCCTTATCGGGCATATGTTCAAAGCCGACCCGTTGTCAATCATGACACGCTTTATGATGAGGTCGATGCACTTCACTGTGATGTAGAGCGGCTCAGTGTGGTCACAGCCCTCGGGTGGCAGATCTGCTGCAGAGAAGGAGATGGCCTGGGGAGCCATGATTACTGACACCACTGCCCCTAGCTGCTCAGGGTTAATATTTTCTGGCACGTGTGCGTCTCCCAGGACCTTCATCAACACTGCCCTGTGCTTTTCTGAGTCAATCAGAAGTCACATTATGGAGATTTGGGCAGGTACCTTGTTTAACTGCTGGAGGAGGTTGTACTCTGGAGTGAACACACTATGGTGCAAGTCTATGATTTCTTCCTCCGTGGCCTTGCCCTTGTTCTTGGGGGTCTGTGGTGATTCTGTGATCACGTCCTTCCCTTTTTCTCTTCTCCTTGCTTCTACCCCTACTCCTTCCTCTAGTGCGGATGGGGGGTCGGTGTTTATGCATCGACCAGATCGAGTGATCCGATCGATTTCTGCTTCAGCGGTGGTCATGGTGGTAGCTTAATAGTAGAAAGGTGGGGGTATCGCCCTGTACGAGGGTGGTTCCAGGTTGAGTTGTGAGAGGTTGAGGGTAGGTGGTTCGAATGAGAGGAAAAAGGGTCTTGCGGAGGGAAGTCCATGATGTCATGGATGTTGAGGGTTGGAGGGTTGGGGAGAGGGGTTGAGTAGAAGAATTCTTGATCTATGGGTGGGTGGAAGTGCACCAGAGGGAGATCCATAAGGGAGTCACCGCCGTCTCCTTCAATAAAGTTCACTGTCCCATTTTCCTCTGCTGATGTATCTTTTGAGTCCGTATCAGTAGACTCGTTTGAACTCTCATACGGGTCAGGCAAGTTGGCCAACTTAGGCGTGGATGGTGGCTCTCCTTCCATGGTGACGTGGGAGGGGCTAGGCCTCTCTGGCATACCATGGGAGGGGGATTCTGAACTCGGCTCAGCTGATTGGGGATCGGTGAGAGACTGCCGGTCCGGCTCTGATGTTACAGACATATACTCAGGGGGCCATTCGGCAAATAATTGAGGAGGCACTCTGGAATTGTCCATTGATGTGTCCGTGCCCTGTGACCCATCTCGGAACCAAGGTCCTTCGGAGCTACCCACTCCTTCTTTGCATGGAGGGGATGGGGAATCACTGATCCATCCGCCTTGCACGAGGTTCCACGGTCCCGTGACTTCCTCGCTGCTCTACAGCTCATCCTCGATCACGCATACATAGGCGCCTGCCCATTCCTTAACTGCGATAGCCGTTGAGTGGGTTTCTGTTCGAAGCTGCACTTTCACTGTCTGCCCTGGTCGACCGATAAGTATGGAAGGGTCGAGCTGCCCAGTGCCCTGATCGCTGCTTACTTGATTCATTGCCCTACTAGTGGAGGCCTTTGAGTGATTTGGAAGAGGATTGGTGGTCACGCCGGCTGCTGGAGTCTGTGCGGCCGGTGCTAGAAGGTCTACAGTGATGCGCTTACTATCGATCAGGTCTTGTATGTTGTGCCTCAAATCCCAGCACCGATTGGTGTGATGCCCTGGGGCACCAGAGTGGTACTTGCACCGCTCTGCAGCATTGTAGCTCCTGGCATTGACTAGTCGGGGATTCGGGGCCTTGACTTGCAGGTACCCTTTCTTCAGCAGAGTAGGCAGTAATTCTGCTGGCGCATATGGGAGGGGGGTGAAAACCCGTTTCATCCTAGCTTCAAATTCTTCCTTTGTCTTTCTTATCCCTTGATAAGCTGTCTGCCCAGTCCCTTGGGGTGTCACTGCTTCCGGTCCTTGGGAGAAATGATAAGGCTGTGCCGGGTGCACGTAATTCACTGCCTGCTGCTCCTGCCTCCGAGGCTCTTGTCCCTGACTCCTGCTAGCCTGTCCTGACACTGGCCTTCGGGGTGTGGAGCTCTGTCCACTGCTGTCTATCTTTCCGGCCCTCACTGCGTCTTCTATCCGATCTGCAGTCAAGATTAAGTCGTTGAAATTTGACGTGCTTTGCCCTAGCAGCAAAGTGAAGAACGGCTGTCCTAGCGACGCGATGAACAGAGAGGTCATCTCTTGTTCCAGCAGTGGCGGCTGTACCAGCGTTGCCAACCTCTGCAATTCGGCCCTTGTCTGCACTATCTGACTGTTCAGGCGGTGCTGTTGGATGAAGACTGCTGCCAGGTCATTCCATGTCTTGATCTTGGCCTTGTCTAGACTCAGGAACCAAGAATAAGCCGCCCCTGTCAACGACTTCTGAAAGAATTGCACCATGATTCGCTCTTCCTTGGCGTACTGACACATGTCGCTAGAGTACGACCTCAAGTGGTTTAGTGGGCAGCCGATGCCGTCAAACTGGTGCAACTCAGGGCACTTGAACTTAGCCGGGAGTTGGATGTCCGAAAAGAAGCAGAGGCTTTCCAGGGCAGCCTCACTCTGCACGGTGCTAGGTTGGAGCTGTTCCTTCAGGGTGGCCATTTTTGTTCTGTTCCCTTACTACTGTTAGCTTTTCTTCAAATTGTACTTCCTGGGTTCTGTACCAGTCCTCATCACCCTGTCCCAGATGGATAGGCAGAAATTGATCTTTTTGTGCCACATGAAATGGCGCTGCCGATGGTGGTGGTGGTGCTAGGGGAGGGGGATTTACTGGACGCGGTGGTGGCCCTGCCCTTTCTTGTGGCGGGAATTGTGGCTACGGCTGCTGGGTGGCCGGTACCCCTGGTGGGCCCTGCCTCAACTCTCTCAACTCTATCATCAGTTCCTGGATGATGGAACTCATGCTGTCCATTTTTTGCTGCATCTCGTTAACTACCTGAGCATGACTGGACTCTGCTGGATGCTGCCCTGGCGGCATCTGTTCTCCTTGCTGTTCCATATCGAGTCTTCTCCTCGATCTTAACAGGTACGGACTTCTGAAAGCTATTTTTGGTACCTGATGGAACAATTAGGAAGTATTAGTGCAATTTTACACAAATTGATTGCACAACTTATCTGATTGAATTTATTTATTTTTTGTTTTCTGATATGTTTTGACTAACTGATCTATTTTAGCTACCCAAGGGCAACAAGGGAAGAGAACCTGAATGAATTGATTGATCTATTTTAGCTACCCTAAGGCAACCAGGGAAGAGAACCTTAATGAATTTACTGATCTATTTTAGCTACCCATAGGTAACAAGGGAAGAGAACCTGGATGAATTAACTGATCTATTTTAGCTACCCATAGGTAACAAGGGAAGAGAACCTGAATGAATTTACTGATCTATTTTAGCTGTCCTAAGACGACCGGGGAAGAGAACCCTATTGAATTTGGAAGACTGATCTGTTTTGGCTGTCCTAAGACGACCGGGAAAGAGGACCCTATTGAATGAATCTATTTTAGTCACCCGCAGGTGACTGGGAGAGAGAACCCTATTTTCTTGGAAGCTGATCTATTTTAGTCGCTCGGAAGCGACTGGGAGAGAGAACCCTATTTTTTTTAAAACTGATCTATTTTAGTCGCTTGGAAGCGACTGGGAAAGAGAACCCTAGTGACCGAATCTATTTTAGTTACCCGTAGGCAACTGGGAGAGAGAACCCTATTTTTTTTTGAAAACTGATCTATTTTAGTCGCTTGGAACCGACTGAGAAAGAGAACCCTAGTGACCGAATCTATTTTAGCTACCCGTACGCAACTGGGAGAGAGAACCCTATTTTTTTTGAAAACTGATCTATTTTAGTCGCTTGGAAGCAACTGGGAAAGAGAACCCTAGTGACCGAATCTATTTTAGCTACCCGCAGGTAACTGGGGGAAAGAACCCTATTTTGAAAGCTGATCTATTTTAGACGCCTGGAAGCGACTGGGAAAGAGAACCCTAGTGACCGAATCTATTTTAGCTACCCGCAGGTAACTGGGGGAGAGAACCCTATTTTGAAAGCTGATCTATTTTAGACGCCTGGAAGCGACTGGGAAAGAGAACCCTAGTGGCTGAATCTATTTTAGCTACCTGTAGGCAACTGGGGGAGAGAACCCTATTTTATTATTATTATTTTTTTTAAAAACTAATCTATTTTAGACGCTTGGAAGTGACTGGGAAAAAGAACCCTAGTGACCGAATCTATTTTAGCTACCCGTGGGCAACTGGGAGAGAGAACCCTATTTTGAAAGCTGATCTATTTTAGACGCCTGTAAGCGACTGGGAAAGAGAACCCTAGTGACCGAATCTGTTTTAGCTACCCGCAGGTAACTGGGGGAAAGAACCCTATTTTGAAAGCTGATCTATTTTAGATGCCTGGAAGCGATTAGGAAAGAGAACCCTAGTGACCGAATCTATTTTAGTTACCTGTAGGCAACTGGGGGAGAGAACCCTATTTTATTATTATTTTTTTAAAAACTGATCTATTTTAGACGCTTGGAAGCAACTGGGAAAGAGAACCCTTGTGACCAAATCTATTTTAGCTACCCGTGGGCAACTGGGAGAGAGAACCCTATTTTTTTTTAAAACTGATCTATTTTAGTCGCTTGGACAAGGGAAGAGAACCTTTAATTTAAAGGGGTTTTGTTTGAGCTCAGAATCACGAGGTTGGACCAATGCAAGGTCTCCGCAGGGGGTGAGCTGGAAAGCAGTACCTAGGTGTACCTCAGCCGATCTCCAGTTCACTCACTGGCGGCGTCGGTGCCAAGTTTTGGCTAGTAGTTCCCGGGCGTGCCTTAGCTAGTTGTTGGATTAATCACCATTGACTTCAGCGCCTCACAAAGGGGAAGGCTATACCAGGACATTCATCCACCAAACGGTTCAATCACTGGCGGCTTCAGTGCCCCAAAGGTTTCGGCTAGTAGTTCCCGGGCGTGCCTTAGCTAGTCGTTGGTTTAATCACCATTGACTTCGGCGCCTCACAAAGGGGAAGGCTATACCAGGACGTTCATCCACCAAACGGTTCAATCACCGGCGGCTTCAGTGCCCCAAAGGTTAGACCGAATGATCTCGAGAAGATACAGACGGGTGTGATCCGAGCTGAGGGTCTTGGGTGTTTTTAAACACTTGCTGGGTTTTGCGATCTCCATGGGGGAGATGCGAACAAAGGAAACTAAGTGGTCGTAGCGACTAGGAATATTGCAATTATCTGAGAAGAGGTGGTCTGTTGGAGACCGAGTTGCCCTATTGGAGGGGATTAATTCTTTCATTTCAAGTTCTTGTTTTGTTAAATTTAAACAACACAGTAGAATAAAAATAAATTCATGCTTCAATTAAGAGGCGCCGCAACGGCGCAAAGTATATTATCATGCTTATCACAAATACAACAAAGCCCAGGTCTAGCTAGGTTGGTCATCATCATAGTGGGAGGACACGTCTTGCCTCCTCAAGGCTTGCAGAAGCTTGTTCCACAGACGTCGGTCCTCCTCAGCGCGCTTGTGCACCAATTCCATTTCCTGTTGCAAGGCCATATTGGCCTGCCTACTCTCCCATTCCGAATCCATATAAGCTGAATGGATATGGGAGTGGGTCTCCTGCAGCTCGGCCACCCTGTCCCTATATGTGTTAGGGGCGGAGCTGGAATGTCGCTCGAAGCGACAGGTTGAAAAGGCGGGGCGCCATCATGGCCGAACCCTCAAGCTATCCATTGCTCGTAGTCTGGGAAGTGTAATTCGGTGAAGACATCCTCCCGGTATACGCATACCGTCTTCCACTCTGCCAGCAACTGTGTCCTCAATCCCTTAGTGAGTGGACCAGTCAAACTGTTTAGGTTGTCCTGGATCGGGATTCCCTGCGGTTTCCCAAACTGTCTCAAAACCCGAATCGGATAGTATGGCACAGCATGGGTAAGGCCTATCAAGGCAAGTCCCTCTCTTTTCTTGAAAGCTATAATGGGGGTGTAGGGAATGTTGTATGTGCCCCACCATCGAATGTCTGTTTCTCCCTTCAGGTGGAGAAAGTGGTTGAACCAATCCTCACGAGTGGGTAGGTCTGGTTGGATTTCTCTTTGAGCCAACCAATGAATGTTGTCTCAGACCAAGCCGTAATGTGCACTGACAGGTGATGACACCATCAGGTGGTCTTGCAGGCAAATGTGGAGAAGGGGAGCACACCCTTGAAACCTCCGGGTTCCATTTTTGGACAAAGTTAGGGAGTGGAACAGTTGAGCAAGGATCAGTGGCATGATTCGGTATCCTGCCCTGAGTTGATCCACAATTTCCATGAGGGCCAAATTAATGGTGTCTCCTCCAGTTGGAAAGAAGATTTGCGACAGAACCACAAGGGTGAAGGTGTCAAACCAAGCCCGGGGTCCTTCCTGCTTTTTTTTTCTTATCTTTTTAGCAAGGAATGTTTTGGAGACCCTCGTGAATGCTTTGTCACCTCCTAAGGTCTGGAATTCTCCCCTTGAGAGGCCAAAGAAAGCGCAAGCTTCATTCTTGTAACTTTCTTTGAGACTTGGCCTAGCGGGTTCTCCTAGGTCACGAAATCAGAGGAACAGGGCAAATTCCTCAATTGTGGGAGTCAACTCATTGATACCGAATCGAAACACTGACAGCTGGGGATCCCAGAAAAGCAGGGCTGCTTGGATCATGTCCCAGTTGATTGGCACATTTAACAGGGACAAAGTCTGTCCCATGTGGTATTTGTGCTCCCATTCAGTCTTCTCACTCCCTCGGAGCTGCTTTGTCCAAGAACGAATCCAGGGGGTATCCCAGGAGCACTTATCTATCCTAGGGAAGCAGACTCTCTCAGATTAGGATGAGGATGCCATGCCAACTATCAAATCGAAATTCCAAATCAATTTGAGGTTCCACACCAAACTCTTAATCAGTCCTAAAACATGCATAAGTCTTAAACAAAAAGGCTAACCACTTAGCAGTTCTAACATGCTTCACAGAACACAGCCAAAATTAAAGTAATGCGGAATTTAAGTCAGGCACACTTGTTGTGTGCTCCTAAGGGTTGGCGCCAATGAAGGCGCGACTCCTAGACATACTTGTGTAGAGGAGCACATTCAAGTCCTGATTAGTCTTCTGTCTTTCGTCTTCTCTTTCATCTGCTTTCGGTGCCAGACCGCTGCAAAAATTACAACTTGCCATCGAGGGCGAAAATTTACAAGATATTTAGAAAACTGCAAAGAATTCATCCTTAAGGCTGTTGGGAGCCAAAAGGACGGATACAAATTGTTTTTAAAGCGGGTAGGCTGAAAATTCCTAGATCTAGGGTTTAGTGCCCATGTTCTGATCTAGCATGTTCTCATCTGTTTGTCCGATCTTGCCGGCTTTCATCTGCTCTAAAAAACCAATCTGGACTTGAAGTGCTCCTAGCGGACTCTAATGGGTCAGGACCCATAGTGCGCAGGACTCCATGCATGGATCTGGGGCGGTACCTTTGATCATGATTAGGCGAGCTTCCAGTGGTACTAATGGACTCCAGAAAACTGGGGGGATGGGTTTACCCTACTTTCCCCGGCAAGCCACGGGAGCGTCGGTGCTAATACCATCCCAAAGATCAGTTCATAGTAATAAGAAGGGTAGGCTGCTAGAGAGAGGTCTAAGTTTTGGTAAAGAAGTAGCAATATCCGATTCACTCATCTATCAAGGGTCGGATCATTCACGCATCATACCTCGTGCGTGTCACCCCACGCAGTCCTATCACACCAATGCGGGAATTTAAACAATCCATCCACGGTGTGGTGGTGTGCCAGTGTGTGCAGTTGGGCTGCGTGCTGTGTCTAGACGGGTGAGTTTTGTCTGGATTTAGGTAATAAAGGAATCCTTACAGCCTCATATAGTAAGGGGTAGAATTGGCACGAATTACTATGTTCTGGGAGAATCCCCAGGTAAGTGGAGGGTCACAGGGGACCACTTAAATTCCAATTGCCTTAGGCAATTATCGTGTCCTTATGACAGGACTCCCCAGAACACGTAGTTACGTGTATTCTGTGCCTTGCTAAACAGGGTAGCAAGAGTCCCTAAATATCCACTAATTCCCTCCTAAGCTGACTTGGTCTAAGCAGGGTCCTACTGGGCTGAGCAGTCCCCAGCGGAGTCGCCAGGCTATGCGCGCGTCGTGAAACGCAGCATGGGGTAATTCGGAGTCGCCACCGCCTGATGGGGTGCAGGCGGACACCTGGGTGCCTAATCTTGTATATTTAGGGCTTTGGGACTGCGGCTTGAGATTCTAAGTCAGTTCTCGGTTGTGGTCTGGGGAAGTTCGTAGACACCCCAGTCCACCCCGTCGGATGACGGGTCCCGTGGGTTCCCTGGTTTGAGTCAGCTTTCTATTTGGTTCTCACCCGATTCCTAATCCAGCATGTAGTTTAGTTAAGTCTTGGCGGGACCACCTGAGTTGGTGTGGGTCCCTTTAATGAATTTTATCTTGCTTTATTTGAGTTATCTGAGTCTGATTGGGTGGGACCCTTTGGAAGGCCCACAGTGTCCTTGGCAGGCTTGGTTAAGCCCCTGTACCCTTGGTGGGCCTCTGTCTAGCCTAAGAGGCCCTTTGGGCTTAGGTTAGTGTGTTGATTTTACTTAATTGTTTAAGTTGGTTTTTTAGGTGATTTTCATTCAAAGGTGGGCCGGATTGGTTTGTGGGCCCCTTATGTGGGCCCACATGGTGGCCAAGTAATTTTATCTTTTATCTCTTTAGTTCACCAAAATGGGATGGTCACTGGGCTTGGGGCCCGTGATACAGGTTTGGGCTTGAAAACCCAGTTCTTCGAAGTTTAGGGCTTGCACCCTAACTTGGTTCGGTTAGCGGGCTTTGGCGGGCCTGACAGGCCCTAGCCCTTGGTCTCAGCCAAACCAAGCAATTCATACATCCATCCATACATCCAAGTTCGGACGGGCCACATTGGGCTTGGCCCGTCTGGTTCAATTAATTCGCTTTACTTAACTTGTTTAATTGCATGCTTTAGGGTTCATTGGGCTTGGTGGGCCCCGTTGGAAGGCCCACGGGTGTTCCGAGTTGGACCGGTGGTCCAGGTCCAAAATTGGGTTTCCGGGTGGCCCGGAAACCCTGTTGGTTCAATTGGTTTGGTCTAAATTATCACAAAATTCAGCAAAACATAAAAAAAACACACTTCTGTGTGTATCCAGCAACTCAGGCCGGACACACATGGACTGCAAGTGATCCGGCCTGAGTGGCCAGATACACAGGGACTATAGGTGATCCGACCTCAGTGGCCGGATACACCTAGGCCACAGGTGATCCGGCCTGAGTTGCCGGATCACACTGAAATGGCCCTTTTTGGTGATTCTGCCATTCGGGGTGTTTCCAGGGGGTTCCCAGGACCTTCTGCTAGTCATGTGGGCCCTTGGGCAGGCCCACATTGGTTCAGATTTGATGAAGAAGCCTCCCTTGGCTTCTTTCATGGTTTCCAACAGGGACGAAGGGAATAAAAACAGTGGGGAAGGGGATCATGCTTTCATGTAGAGAAATTTTCCAAAGGGGGAGGAAAACATACCAACGTCCCCCAGCAGCAAAGAGCAATCGACAAATATAAACAAAACAGGAACAATAACAGCATGCATGTACGGGGAACGAATCAAGCACGTAAACATCAAGAAAATGCATGTTCATGCGATCCTAGCATGCATGTCATTACGCATGTACAAGCTTAAGAAAACGGAGGAAAAAGAACCTCCAGCGATATTTAAATCTAGACTTTATGCTCAACATGAGACCTCTAGAGAAGGGAAAGAGAAGGAGGGTTATATGGGGGGTACATGAGATTAGACGGGGAGGAACATTCTCCTTCCGAAAATACTCAAAATAGCGGATTAGGATGGCATAAAAATGGGTCCTCCTACTCCCAAGGAACCCCATGTGGACCTCCTACTTACGGTGGCTTCATGCCATGGGAAGGGAGCCAGTTGCATGCATAACAGTTACAGAAATAACTTCATGCCAAGAGAGAAACAAGAGTAGAAAATATTTCTGGAAAATTCTAATTTTAATATATGCATAACATCATATGATGAGGAACCTTACCTTAGGTTTTAAAACCTTTTTGGGGTGTGTTGGCACCTCCTTTTGGCTTGGATGGCTGCTGGAACTCCCCCTCTTGATAGCAGCAGCAGTGAACCACTCCTTTGTGTTAGTAGGGGTGGGGAAGGAGAAGGATGCAAGAGGTGGGGTGGTCTTGGGATGAAATGATGAAGTTATGGAGGCTAAAGGAGCTTGAAGAGGGAGGGATTCGGGTGAGGAAGAGTGGGATGAGGAAGTTAAAACAGCAAAAGAAAAAGCCAACCCCGGATATGAGCTGCTATTGGCTATTTATAGAAAAACTTAATGTATCCGGCAACTCAGGCCGGATACACTAAGGTCTCCCCTTATCCGGTCTTCATGACCGGATACACTGATCGTCCTTTGTATCCGGCATTGAATGCCGGATACAAAACATAATTATTCAAAAATTTAATGCCGCCGCGAACTTGTCGAGCGATCGGCGTGAATCTCGCGTGAAAATCTTCCTGTATCCAGCCTTGGAGTCCGGTCATGAAGGGGAGCATGTGTATCCGGCATATATGACCGGATACAAGTTGGAAAATTACGGATTTGCCCTTCGACTTGACCGATTCGACACTTTAGAACAATTACAGATTGGTCCCTGCGAATTTCAGTTTAGTCCTTGAGATTTTTATCAAATTTTGGATATTTAAGATTTAGTCCCTGAGATATTTCGCTGCGTTGGCTGCCACGTGTGCAGCTTCCGGCTTTGTTGCTCGGAAATTTCGACAGCCCATATCTCTCTCATCTGAACTCCGATTTGAGCAAACTCAATTGCGTTGAACTCGTATCGGAGCCCTATATTTAATGACATAGGACTAAGCATTTGGCACGGGGTTCGAGGAAAAGTCAACTTTTGGCCTTCCCTTAAGTTTGACTGCCCACAGAACCTTCATCCGGACTCCGATTCCTGCAAAGCCAGTTGCGTTGGACTCGTGTCGGGATTCTTTATCCAATGGTATCGAGCAAGGTACTTGGCACGGAATTCAAGGAAATGTCAACTCTCGGCTCTTCCTCAAGTTTGACCGCCTGCAGAACCTTCATCCGGACTCCGATTCCTGCAAACCCACTTGCGTTGGACTCGTGTCGGGATTCTTTATCCATTGAGATAAAGCAAGGTGGCCAAATTTTATCTGATTAAAAGGTCAACTTTCCACCCCTCAGGGTTTGACTTTTTAGCCGGGTTTTGCATTTGTGGCTTTTCGGGAGCACAAAAATGAGGTGCTTACACATGTGGCTTAGTTATTTATCCGTGCATGCTAGAACCAACCCTCCCTTGAAGTATGTCTTTCTTCATCGCTAGGATCACACGAGTGTCTTATCTCTCCCACTGTTTTGTGCAATCTGCGCATCCAAACCCCATGTATAACTGCTATTTTTTTATCATACATGTCACTAATTACATGCACTGATTTTGTGTTAACTTCTTGCTATTTTTGGTGTGCATGTCCCCCCAAACCACTTATACCCTACTGTTCCTTGCATATGCACGTGAAGGCGATCCCCGCACCCCTTTTTATCCATTGTTATGACCAACACAGGCTGCTGCTGGGTGCACCAACAGCAACACCTTCAGTTCCCTGTAGGTATCCCCCAGGCCCCATGCTCATGCCCCCCTTTTATCCCTTTGCCTTACTAAGAACCCAAAAGAGAAACTAAATGAGGCTCCTCCCCCTCACTTGAACCAATGTGGGCCCATCCGAGGGCCCACACAGTGTAAGACCCTGATTTTTGGTAAGGTCTTTTATTTATTTATTATTATTAAAATATAGTTGTGCGCTTGTTAACCTAAGTGGATGCGGGAACATGTAGGGTTTCCAGTGGGCGAGCGTGCATAGGATCAATGACTTTAAAGAGGTTGTCGAGCGGCAATACGTATGGGCGCGTACAAGGTAAATATACGAAAAGGGAAAGTTAGGTTTTGGTTTATAGAATACTCGTATGAATACTTTTGGCAATACTTTTGTTTGTTGAAGAAGTTGGGCGACTTGGTGATTCGCGGCTCTGGTGTGGCGATTAGGGTTTTGCTGAGAAGAACGAGAGGTGCAAATAGCTGCGATCGGATAGTTCGAGTCGGAGATAGAGATTCAGTCAGTTAATTACTCTCGCGAACAGGGGATATATCAGCTACAGTCGCATCCTCGCGTGCAGCCGGAAATCTTGATCGGCCGAGGTTGTGTTATTCTGGGATAAGCGTATAAGTGTGAGTAGCATTGATTTACAACTGAGGTTTTGTGTTTATTCGTGAGTTTATTCTGATGCATGAGTGATTTCTGAGTTTTCTGGGTTTTCTGGAATACCATGAGTCCGAACATGAGATTGAAATTCAACTTGAAATTAAATGTGTTTAGATTAAATCCAAAACTGGTTGGGAAGTATTCTGGGAACATTGGGAGTGTATTAGAACAATTACAGACCGAAACAAATCGGCCAGACATAGAGATCTTGAAATAACAGAGACTCGAAAATCACAGTGGGTATCCGCCGAGTTGGCGCCCACTCGCGCTCACTTAGGAGGTAGGCGCCCTATTGAAACACTACTATCCGCCGAGTTGACGCCCACTTGGTGCTCAGCTCGCGCGCACTTAAAAACCATGCGCGAGTCTCGCGCGAAGCCGGCGCCCATCTCGTGCCCTTTTCTCGCTCAGCTCGTGCTCACTTAGCGTCGAGTGAGTGCATAGTTAAATTTTGTCTGTTTCCTATCCACCGACTGGCGCTCACCTGGCGCTCACTTCAGGAAGTGAGCGCATACCCAATTTAATCTGTCGAAAATGATTCTTGACTGAACCAAGGGGGATTTTGATGTCTTGAGGGTTATACCACTTAACCAATCACTTGTTTGGGAACCTTGGAACCTGCATTACTTATTAAATTCCTAGGGAAATTCTAGTGGCAAATTCTTAAAGGCTTCTAAGGTTGAGTTTAGGTTATTTGTATATGTTGTGTTGGATACCAAAACACTAGGAGTTCCTAGTTTGTTTTCTCCTCGAATTTATACACTGTTTTGATTGAGAAATTATTGACTTCTGGTTTCACTTGGTTGGAAAATTCTGAATGTATTGTCTTGGTATAAATAACTGTGTTTTGTATTCAAATGGCATGGGTTGCGGAAATGAGAAAATACTGAAAGTATTGAGATACTACTTGGTCCAGAGGGACAGGTGATGAACTGTGATGAGTTATACATGATGTGGAATGAATGGTTTTACTTTGATGTTGGAATTGAGATTATATGATGTTTTACTGTTTTGGTTTAGCTTGTCCTGGATCCAGATGCTTAAGCTTAGTAATGTAATGTTATTGTTGGTTGTTGAAATTGCATGGCCTTGTGTGTTGCCACAACCGGTGTAGAGCAGCCAGAAACCCTGAGTAGGCCTGGTTGTCAATGCAGAAACCCGGGGAGTAGGCCTGCATTGGATGACGAAACCCTAAGTAGTCCGTCATTTCAGAGTTTCCGAAACCCTGAGTAGGCCGGAACTGTGTACATGGAGGTGTGGAGTGTCTACTTGGCATGTTTAATTTATCAACTAAACGATAGTCATGACATTGACCAATCGATGTGTTGCCGTGCTTAACTGAGATGTGATTTGACCGATTGAAACGGGTTTTGGTTTAAACTTGAAATTGATGTTAGTTGTTTAACCGTATGGAATGTTGTCGATGCATAGTTTTGAATTGTGATTAACTATTTCTGCATGCATGTGCTACTCGCTGAGATATTCGTATCTCACTCTGTTGTTTTGTTTTGTTTTCAGATACTCGTGGTGAGGCGACTACTGGGGTAGATCCGGCTGAGGCTTATAGGGAGGAAGATTACTATTACCTTCCTTAGACTTGTAGGTTATCTTGTTCCGAATTTGAGAACTTTGAATATTTGAGGTGTATTAAAGTCTATTTGGGCCTGAACCATATGATTCTAGTTAAGTTCTAAATGTTACAATTTGGATAAATAAAATTGTGCACTCTGACAGGTTATAGTTAGATGATTATCCAGCGATCATAATTGATTAACGATCCTTGCCTAACCTCCGTGAGACGTGTTATATCTTTATTGAACAACACGGATCCGGGGCGTTACACACAGCTTACAGGAAGCTCCTAGGAACCCCTGGAAACCACCCCAACTGCCATAATCCGAAAAATGGCCATTTTGGTGTGATCCGGCAACTCAGGCCGGATCACCTATGGCCTATGTGTATCCAGCAACTAAGGCCAGATATACACAGAAATGCGTTTTTTTTTGTGTTTTGTGATCTTTGGCCGAATTTTGTGGTAATTTTAACCAAACCTAGTGAACCAATAGGGTTTCCAGGTCACCCGGAAACCCAACTTGGGACATGGACCGTCGGTCCAACTCGGAATACCCGTGGGCCTTCCAATGGGGCCCACCAAGCCCAATAAACTCTAAGGGCATGCAATTAAACAACTTAAGCAAAAAGAACCAATTGAACCGGTTGGGCCAAACTCAATGCGGCCCAGCTGAACCTTAATATGTGGAATAAATGCATGAATTGTGTGGTCTAGCCGAGACCAAAGGCTAGGGCCTATCGGGCCCGCCAAAGCCCAATAATCAACCAAGCTAGGGTGCAAACCCTAGACTTCGAAGAACTGGGCATTCAAGCCTAAACCCGGATCTTGGGCCCCAAGCCCAGTGACCAACCCACTCTTGGCAAAGCTACATAATATAAATCCAAAACACTCTTGGCAACCATCATGGGGGCCCACCTTGGGGCCCGCCAACCGATGCAGACCAACCTTTTGCATGAAAATACTTGAACTCCAAATTGAGTAATTAAGTAAAATCAACTCATTAGCCTAAGCCCAAAGGGCCTCCAGAGGCCCACCAGAGGCTTGTGGGCTTAGTCAAGCCCACCAGGGACGCTGTGGGCCTTCCAACGGGGCCCACCCCATCAGACTCAGATCACCTAAATCAAGCAAGATAAAATCAATTAAAGGGACCCACACCACTCAGGTGGTCCCGACAGACTTAACCAATTTGCATATCGGATTAGGAATCGAGTGAGAGACCAAAGCAACCTGACTCAAACCAGGGAACCCACGGGACCCATCATCCGACGGGGTGGATTGGGGTATCTACGGACTTCCTCAGACCACAACCGAGACCCGACTTAGAATCTCATGCCGCAGACCCAAAGCCCAATAGACAAGGTTAGGCACCCAGGTGTCCGCCTGCACCCCATCAGGCGGTGGCAACTTCAAATTTCCCCGTGCTGCGTTTCCCACGTGCGCACACCCTTCTCTCATAAATCTTCATCATGTTGTTACTGTTCGAGGTCAGGAAGTCTTTGGATATGTTAATCGCACTACTCCTTGCCCTCCCTGCTTCCTCAATGAAGCTGGCTCCTCCAATGGTGCTCCTACCCGAGTTCCCAACCCAGATCATGATCACTGGATTGATCAAGATCAATTGGTGCTTAGCACCCTCATGTCCTCCTTATCCGAGGATACTCTTGCCCAAGTAGTTGTTCTTTCCACATCCTTTGAAGTTTGGTCTTCTCTAGAAAAAATGTTCAATTCCCACTCTCGTGCCAGCATCATCAACACTCGCATTCAACTTGCGACTTTAAAGAAGGGAAGCTCTTCTATATCTGAATATTTTCAGCGATTTAAATCATATGCTGATGTCTTAGCTGCTGTTGGTGAACCACTGCGGGAATCTAAGAAGATTACATACTTGATTGCAGGACTTGATTCCTCTTATGATGCTATTGCCACTTCTATAACTACCCAAGTCGATCTGATGTCTCTTGAAGAAGCTTATAGCCATCTTCTCACTCATGAACTATGCCTTGCATATCTAAATTCATCACTTGAAGTATCTGTTGGTTTTGCTAATGTGGCCACCCACCAAGACCAATCTCATTCCAAAAGTTCTCGTGGAGGTTCTCATCAACGTCTTACACCACAATCTCTCAACCGAGGCCGGAGTTGTGGTCGTGGCCGTGGCTATCATGGCCACTCTTCATCTCGACCAATCTGTTAGCTTTGCGATCGCACTGGTCATGTTGCTCTTGCTTGTTATCACCGTTATGATCAAAATTATCAAGGAACTAATACTCAACCCACTGCACTCATGACGGCATCGCATATTCCTTCTAATAGCGCATGGTACACCGACTCTGGCTGCACAAATCATGTTACTAATGAGCTCCAAAATCTCAATCTTCAAGCTGATCCCTATCTCGGTTCTGAATAGATCCAAGTTGGCGATGGTAAAAATCTGCAAATAGCAAATGTTGGATCTCCAAACTACAACTTTCGGATACCAACTTTCGTCTCTCTAGTGTGCTTCTTGTTCCCAACATCTCCAAGAATTTACTTTATGTTTCTCAATTCACTAAAGAAAACAATGTGTTCATTGAATTTCACTCTGACTATTTTTGTGTGAAGGACGAACTCAAGCGGAGAACGCTACACTACGGCAGGACTAGAGGAGGTCTCTATCCGTTCATGTCTCCTTCACCTACTCCCACCTATCCTCTTGCCTTGTCATCTGTTCGGGTCCCCTTGGAGATATGGCACTCATGGCTTGGTCATGCATCTTATCAAACCACGAAACATCTTGTTTCTCAATTTCAATTACTTGTGTCTTACAATAAGCAACCGGCTATCTACCCAGCATGCCAACAGGGCAAAAGTCACAAGCTTCCCTTTGTTGCATCAACTTCAACATCTACAAGCCCTCTACAGTTACTATTTGTTGATGTCTGGGGTCCATCCCCATCTTTGTCTGTTGACGGGTACAAATATTATGTATCCTTTGTTGATCACTTTAGTCGGTATCTATGGATTTTTCCTATTGCCAATAAAGCAGATGTTTTTCATATTTTCCGCTCCTTCCAAGTACAAGTTGAGCGCCAATTCAATTGTAAAATTCAATCTGTTCAAACTGATGGTGGAGGTGAATTCTCTCATCTTCACAAGTTTTTCTTGAACATTGGCATACATCATCGTATAACTTGTCCTTACACATCTACTCAAAATGGCATGGTTGAACGCCGACACAGACAAATTGTTGAAACCCGTCTATCTCTCCTCTCTCACTCGTTAGTTCCTCAAAAATTCTGGGCAGATGCATTTTCCATATCTGCGTATATCATTAATTGTCTTCCATGCTCATCTCTTGACATGAAATCTCCTTTTGAAAAACTCTATCATCATCCATTGTGTGCGCACGTCTCGGCGAGGCGCAGCACGGAAATGCGTTGGCTTTTCGAGGTATTGGAGTCGCCACTGCCTGAGATGTGCAGGCAGACACTTGGGTGCCTATACAGGTCTAAGATTTGCTGGTCTGCGTCTTTTTTAGAGATTCGGGCAAGTTCTCGGTTACGGTCCGGGGAAGTCCGAAAACACCCCGGTCCGCCCCGTCAAATGACGGGTCCCTTGGGTTTCCCTGGTTCTGAGTCAACTTAGTCTCACCCTTATCCTATACCAGTATGCATATTTTTGGTATGAGTGGGGACCACCAGAGTGGTGCGGGTCCCCTTTATTTTTGTTGATTTTATCTTTTTATCCAAGATGAGGTGGGTCTGGTATGAGCCCCGTTAGAAGGCTCATTGATGACCAAGTTGGGCTTAAGGCAAGCTCAATTCCCACTTAGGGTTACGTTCGATAACCCTTTCTGGATTTGGTTCTTTAGTTTAAAAGTTTGATTACATATGCAAGATTTAGTGGGTTCAGATTTTTAAAGTCCACTAGGCTTGGTCTTGGCCCAAGACATTATTCATGTTGCCATGTAGGCCCCATTTATTGGAACAGGCCTTAGTGTGGGCAGGTCGGGATGTGGGCCCCATTGGAAGGCCCACGATGCCTTATTGGGCCGACACAGGCCCAAGTCTCAAAGTAGGCTTAGGGTTGACCCAAGAGCCCATTGGGTTCGAGTTATTTACAACTGGGTTGGATCGGATCGGGTCGATATCAAAGAAACGGGTTTTCAGGGTCTGACCGTATATACCCTGTGATTTGGTCACAACCACATACTTGGTACGGTCTTAGCACGACCGCATATATGGTGCGATCAGGCCCGAACCGCACTGAGTATGCAGTTCGACCCGAATCGCGAAAAATGGTCAAAAGCTTAACTAAACCCCGTCCACTAGCTTCCTTAAGTCTTCTACAACTTGCTGTGAGCATCAGAGTGGACTCACGATGTCAATCCTTCATCTTGGATGATTTTTCTTTACCAAGCCATTCACACATGTCTTAACCCAATTAGTGAACCAATACGAGAACACATATGATCATGTATAGGAATGATGATATGAAATACAAAAATTCAGTAAATGAAATAAGCTTATTAGGTAACCAAAACATGATTTGGAAAGTGAGTTAAAATACTAAAGATAATCCAAAAAGTGCGTGCTAAAGAGCAAAGTAAGAATGAAATCCCATACATGTGTTTACAGTGGGAAAGATCCAATTAAATCAAAATTAAATCATAAAGGAGAAGTTTCTCAAGATCACAAATTGATAAAAATCTTCTTTTTGCACAAATTTTTAATGAAAATATATTTTAGGTAAGAGTATAAAATAAGCTGAAACACACTTCTAATATACCATGATTGAGTGTGTGTGGTAGTCTTAAAAACAATAAATAAATATGAGGTGAAATCGTGCATGTGTGTATCTGATGACTCTACTGTCTATATGCATGACCATAAAAGAAGAATGACAAATATACGTAGAAATGGATAAGTGAAGGGAATGAGGGAGAGAGGATCTGGGGTACAAAAGATATTCTAGGAGGACAAACCCCTCCTTAATAAATCACGATAAAATGATAAAACCGCGAGTATCTTCACCATGCCATTTATTTTACATCGCACTCTCCTTCCATCTAGTCATGTAGGGAGTCCCCCTTACCATGGGGACTCCCACAAGATGCAACAGAAGGAAACAAAATGGTGAAAAAGATGCACCAAAGAGTAGATCAAACTGTTAGGAAGGAGTACAATTAAAATAAAGAAAAAAGTCTGATTTTTTATATATGTTCAATACAGAGCTAAAACAAAACTTACCACAGCATTACCTTTTTCTTTTAAACAAGTATAGATCCTCCGGTTGCTGTAGACAGCAGCTTGGAACCTCCTTTGATTCAAGGGATAACCTCTTTTTGTCTCCTTGTGGGTGAGAACAAGAAAAGGGAAGAAGATGAGAGTTAGGAGGGCATTTTGGGTATTGAATGGAGCTTGGGTTTAGTAGGGAATGGTATGGGAAGCTTTTGGTAGCAGAGGGGCGACTAGGATGAGAAGGAAATGGAGGAGTGGGAGAGGTCGTGCAAGATGAAAGGGGGAGAGAAGGGAGGGGGTTTGGCTTCTTTTCAAAGAATGGGGGGTAGCCCCCCTTTTATAATGAAAAAAATGAACCAAAAGTAAATTATAATCACACTTGTTGACCAAATTTTAATTTTATATTTAAATGTAACTAAAACTTAAATAACTTTTAATCTTATCTTGGACACCTCATGGGGGACACGTATCCCCCATGTGCAAAATGCTTAATATTTTATTATTTCCTAATATCTTTTATTTTCTAATTATCTAAATTACAAGATATTTTTAGATTTTCTTTATTATTTTATTTAGATCTTTTTGGTTTTTGAGCACATGCATGCTTTGATTTTTTATTTTCTTTTTCCTTTATTTTAAACCTCTTAATTAGGTGTTGTATGAAAATATTATTATTTTAATTGAAGATTCTTTTCTTTTTGCTGTTTTTGCCACATGTGCAGATTTTCTGAAACTTTGACTGCTCATATTTCTTTCATCTGGTATCCGATTTCAGCAAACTCAGTGGCGTTGGAATCAGCTCGAGATTCCCTATCCACTAAGCTAAAGGTTGGCAGCAAACTCGAGCTTTTTAGCAGAAGTGCAGACTCGCGTCCCGGAGCCAGTTTTGCTCAAATCTCCCGGGACTCCGATTCCAGCAAACTCAGTTGCGTTGGAGTCGTGTCGATGTGCCCTTTCTGCTGATATCCAATTGAGCAGCTAATTCGGAGTTCTGCAGAAAGCCGATTTCTGCTATTTCCAGATTTGACCAGCCCATAACTTCTTTATCCGGACTCCGATTTTAGCAAACTCAGTTGTGTTAGAATCGTATCGGAATCCTCTTTCCAATGGTATGAAGTTTGGTGGTCAATTTGCACCTGATCAAAAAGTCAACTTTTTGACCCCTTCAGGTTTGACTTTTTCAATTAGGGTTTTATTCTTTCCTTTTTGGGGGTGCAAAAATGAGGTGCTTACACATTGGATTCATTAATTGTCTTCCACGCTCATCTCTTGACATGAAATCTCCTTTTGAAAAACTCTATCATCATCCATCGGATTACTCACTTCTCCGCACATTTGGATGTGCCTGTTGGCCCTATCTACGACCCTTCAACAAACACAAGATGGATTTTCGTTCACGCTTATGTGTCTTCATTGGGTATAGTCCTTTTCACCGTGGCTTCAAATGTATGGACATTCAATCTCACAGAATTTTCATCTTACGCCATGTCTTATTTGATGAAAAGTTGTTCCCATTTTCTAAATCAACTTTCTCTCGGTCAACCACACCCATTTCTACACCCACCATGATTCCTCTCCCATCCCAACTACTCTTATCTCATTCAAAGTCAAACACAGATGCATATAACCACCTAGTTAATCCATCTCATGCAATTTCAAATTTCTCGTATCCACGTAGAGACCCATTTGTTAACAACACATCTTCTTCCAATCAAAATCATCCTATCTCACACCCTCCAAATCCCATCACCCAAAATTCTATTCCCACTTAATCCTCTTCAGAACGAACAGCACCTCCCTCTAGCTCAGCTCACATGCAAGCTTCTGTGTCCAGAGTTCATAACAGGACCACAAGATCTCAGAATAATATTCTCAAGCCCAAAAAATTTACAAATGGTCTTGTTAAGTATCCATTACCCAAGGCTCTTCTTGCCAATGTTTCTACAGTTCCAGATGAGCCTTCATGCTACACTGAAGCTGCAAAGTATAGTGAATGGCATACAGCTATGGATCAAGAATTTAATGCTCTCATGCGTACTGGCACTTGGTCCTTAGTTCCTTGGCGAACTCACATGAATCTTGTAGGTAACAAATGGATCCTTCGGATTAAGTTTAATGCTGATGGCTCTTTAAATCGTAGGAAAGCATGTCTTGTTGCCAAAGGGTATCATCAAATACCGGGGGTAGATTTCTCGGATACTGTAACGCCCCGGATCTGAGTCACATGAAAAACTCGTAACTCGTATCCAGAGGTTATTATAATTAACAGGATCGCACTACCAGAGTAAGGAAAACATGAACTAAATAATGCTATGCAACAGAGTGCGCTAAACAATCCCAAAGTAAAACTCACATGACCAAATTTCACTACCCGCAATTATCGGCTCTCCATACGTATCTGAAAAACAAACAGAAATAAAAGAGTGAGATACGAATATCTTAGCGAGTAGCACATGCATGCAGAAATACACATCTTCAAATTTTCAATTCCATGATCGAATAATCAGACGAGAAAACAAGAAATAACCAGGTGAAATCTGTGTACCCTTTTTAAAAAGTTGTTTGACCCAAAAGTATAGGAAGCCATTTAAACTATAAGCAGTTAACATCGGTAATACCTTGGTCAACAAAACCCAGATCAATTCTAGAAACAATATCATTATAACCATGCTCCAACAAGACAAATTCCACTACTTATCCCATGGTATCTAAACAGATAAATAAATAACAAATCCACATGGTCAATGTCATACAAATATTTGATTGGTTAATCAACATGCCAGAGCGACCTCCACACCTCCATGTACACAGTTCCGGCCTACTCAGGGTTTCGGATACTCTGAAATGACAGCCTACTCAGGGTTTCGTCATCCAATGTCGGTGTAAAACCCCGATTTTTCACCTAATAAAGAAATAAATAATAAATAAAAGAAAATATGAGTTAAGTCCTAGTTAAAATAAAAAGTGAAGATTTAGAGGATAATTAATTCAAATAAGTTCTAAGTTGAAAATAAAGAAAGAATTTTAATGAAATCAGCCTAAAAGAATAAAAAGGGAATTTTGGTAATTTTCAGAAAAGGGTAATTAGTAAATAGATCATCAAATAATAATTAGAATTAGAAAATAGAAGAAAACAAATTATTTTGACAAGTTAGAAATTAAAAGAAATTAATAAAAGCCTAACAGTGGGAAAAAGGGTAATTAGGAGATTTCACGTCTTAATTTGGAGAAAATAAGGTTTTAAGTGATAAAAATGTTTAATTAAATATTTTGCACGAAAATAGGTTATTTTCATGAGTTTGGATAATAAGAAACTTAATTAGTATTGTTTAAGTAGAAAAATAGAAGGTGGAGAAAAAGTAGGAATTAAATTAGAAGGATTAGACATTAACTAGATCATGGTTGGGTTAGCCCAAATTAAATTAGCCAATTAGGGTTGGCTTAGGATTTCTAAAGCCTAGTATAAATAGGAGACTAAGGTTAGACAAGAGGGAATTTTCGTGGGTTTCTTATGGAGAGAAAAGAGGGAGAGAAAGGAAGGAGGTTTCTAATGGAGGTGTCTGACAGCCACCATCAAAATGCGATCGGGGAAAATCTGTACGGTGGATTGCCTTCAAATTTGGAGGTTTTGTTCTTCACTGATGGAACTACATTGTGTATGGTGGAGATTTGAATTGGAAGAGTCTAGTTTGGTGCGGTTGGGAGCAAAAGTTTGGTCCAGAATTAGAAGGTGCAATAGAAGAAGGATTTAGCGTATAAGGCAAGTAGTAACCCTTGGAAAACGTGAGGAACTGCATGATTTCATTTTCTATGATTTCATATGGATTGAATGGATTAGTCGAAACAGTATTTACATGGAATCAAATTGTTTATATTTTAGTATTTGGTGTTCTTGAAGAATTTGTGAAATAATGGAGAAAACTTGGTTTTATCATGAAATTAATTTTAGGATGGTATTTAATTCATAAAAATTACTCTAGAAGGCTATAGGTATGTTTTAGAAGTTTTGTAGATTAATTTAGACCAAGAAAACATATAGCAAAGGCCTAAAAATTCGAACCTTAAAAATCTGGAAAATTCAGTTTTATTTTGCACGAGCGCCTAGGATCGCCCAGCCCTGTAGAGGTAGGCGCTCTAAGTAAAATTTGTAGATTTTGGGAATTTTGTAATTCGAATAAATACCCAATAATTCTTATGATTAGTTAAGCATGTTAGCATCTTTATAAGGACCTAATTAAGCTATAAAAATTATAAAATTAATTTTGAAAGAATAAGCAATAAATTGAAGGTTATAATGAAAGGATTGTTTATAAAAGAGTCAAAGGGTATGGATATTGCTAGAAATAATACTACTGAAATTTATAGCTTATAAACATCTTTTTAACTTCATTCTAGGTCTGTAGAACATGCTGGAAAAATAAAATACAGAAAATTCAAATAGAAGCTAGCTTAGGTGCTAAGGTAGGAAATTGGATTCTAATAAAAAGGGATTAATAAAGAAAACTCTAAGTAATAATGGATTTACTTTATTTTGAGCTTTATATAGGAATATGGGCTACTGGAATTGTATAAACTCAGATTTTATCGGATTTATGATACTTGAGTTTTATTTTGAATATAATTGGAAGATTTGCATATGTTATTCTGAAAATGCCTATAATTGGATTTGTTATGATTGAATCATGATTTTCACATGGAATGGAATACTTGGGTATGGATTGGTATGTGGTATGATGTTGTTCTCTTTAATTTTACGGTTGGGTGATACGGCTTCTGTGGTTGAGTTGATACCAACTTTTATGGCAGAGATGGGTAATCCTCTGTGTAGAGATGTGTAATCCTTTACGGGTAAAAGTGTATATGCCTCCTACATTAGTGAGTCCTCCCGTATGTGGTTTTATCGTGGTTTGTGTCAGTGGGCTTAGCTGTATATGGATCCATAGTTTTGGCTGGTTAGCTAAGTGGTATTTAGTTTGGGTTGATTTACTCCTATATTGCGAGCGCGCTTCCCTTTGTAAGTTAGTTTGCTCTGGGAGGGTCCTATGTCTGGAGGGACACCCCGGTGAGCCGCTGGTGATTCCCTGTACATGTGGATAAGCGACCACACTCCATGTATTGATTCTGGTGCTGCATGCTGGTGGTACGTCCAACTCTGCGGGGTTCGTGCGCAATAAGTCGGTGACTACGGCTCTTGCCTAAGCTGCGCTGCATGGGGCTTGAGTATCATTAAGTAGCACTGCCCCTAAGCCGCACGGTGGAACAGCATTTAGTTGAGTGTCATCTCAAATACTTATCACCTTTGTGAGTCCTGCAATGGCACGTGTTTTGTCGCTTTTGTCGATTTTACCTCGTTAACATCAAGTTACTGGTAGTTATACATGATCATATGTTTCATCGCCTTATTTGTAATTGCCATGAATAACTTGGATTTCTCGTCTTATTGTTGATTAATCGAATACCTCATGACTATTGCTTACATTGGACTGTTTCAAATTGCATGCACCTGCTACTTGCGGAGATGTAAATCTCACTCCGTTTTCCCCTATTTTTCAGGTTGCTTAGAGAGATCGCGAAGATGGGGTTTTAATTTGATGGGTAGAATTATAATTGGTATTAATGTCACCTGTTGATTAAATAAACCTTATTGTAAATTGAATTGATAGTATTGAATAAAGAATTGCTACCATAACTCTGATGTAATTAAATTGTAAATTTTAAAATTATTGTGAATCTTGGTTTGTATCTGACCCCAGCTTCGTGGTAACACCTCGGGTTTGGTTGTTGAACCGGACTTGGGTTGTTACAGTAGCGAACCGGGTTCGGGTTGGGTGCCGGTTTGCACTGACCCCGGTTCGGGGCGTTACAATCGGCCTACTCAGGGTTTCGACATTGACAACCAGGCCTACTCAGGGTTTCTGGCTGCTCTACACCAGTCGTGGCAACACTCCATGGCCATGCCATTACTCCAATGAAATAAAAGCATCACATTACTAAGCTTAGACTCTGGATCCAGGACAAGCTAAACCAAAACAGTAAAACATCGTATAATCTCAATTCCAACATCAAAGTAAAACCATTCATTCCACATCATGTAAAACTCATCACAGTTCCTCCTCTATCCCTTTGGACCAAGCAGTACCTCAAGTACTTTCAGTATTTTCTCATTTCCGTAACACATGCCATTTGGAAATAAAACTCAATCATTCATACCAAGAAAATCTTTACAATACACTTAAAATTATCCAAACAAGTGAAACCAGAATATAATAATTCCTCAATCAAAACAGTGTATAAAACAGAGGAAATGTAACTAGGAACTCTTAGTGGTTTGGTATCCGGCACAACACTCATAAATAACCTAAACTCAAACTTGGAAGCTTTTAAGAATTTCCCTAAATTTTCCTCTAATAACGTCATAGGCAAAGTAGATTCCAAAGTCCCCAAACAAGTGTATAGTGAAGTGGTTTAACCCTCAAGTCAACAAAAACTCCTTGGTTTAATCAAAATTTCAATTCGGTAAGTATAATGGGGTATGCGCTCACTTCCTGAAGTGGGCGCCAGGTGAGCGCCGGTCGGCGGTAAGAAAATAGGCTAAAAATATACTATGCGCTCACTCGACGCTAAGTGAGCGCGAGCTGAGCGAGAGGTGGGCGCGAGATGAGCGCCAGCCTCGCGCGAGATTCGCGCATGGTTTGGAGTGCGCGCGAGCTGAGCACCAGGTGAGCGCTAGCTCGGCGGATGGTATAATTTCAACTGGGCGCCTACCTCCTAGGTGAGCGCTAGTGGGCGCCAACTCGGCGGATACCCACTGCGATTTTCAAGTCCCTGTTATTTCGAGATGTACATGTCTGGCTGGTTTGTTTCGGTCTGTAATTGTTGCAATACACTCCCAAGGTTCCCAGAATGCTTCCCAACCACTTTTGGATTTAATCTAAACACATTTAATTTCAAGGTAAATTTCAATCTCCGGTTCTGTTTCATGTTATTCCAGAAAACCAGAAAAACTCAGAAATCACTTAAAATACAACCATGCATCAAAATAAGCTCACGAAGAACACAAAAACACAAAACCCCAGTTGTAAATCAGTGCTACTCACTTAGTATTGAAGACCTTCTTCAAGCTTCCGGCCGTCCTGGGTGGATTTCACTTCGAGACCTAACCCGCTGGACTACCGCCCTAACTTTCTCCAGAGCAGCAACTTTTTCCCCAAATCCCCGAAAACTTATAGGAGCTTCCTATTTATAGACATCGCCAAGGTTTGACCTAATTTCCCCCTTATCTCTCGAATCCCTTTTCTACCCCTCATTAATGTAGGGTTTTCCCCGGATTTTAACTATTGACCAATTCTTATTTATTTCCGAGTCCGAATGTAACTTACCTATTTATATTTCCACTTCAGTTTCTTTAACACTAATGAACCACAAATTCCTAGCAATAACAAATTTGATTTAACCTGTACCTAAATCCATATGTGCAATATTTTTACTTATCTACTGTTATTATTTTTTTTTATTCTATTATTATTATTATTTTTATTTATATATTTTTTTCCTCAAAACTGGGGTTTTACAGATACTTTCAGTCCTGTGATCAAGCCATGTACAATTCAACTTCTTCTTGCTCTTGCTATCTCCAAGGACTGGCCTCTTCGGCAGGTGGACATTAACAACGCATTTCTTCATGGCAATCTCTCTGAAGGAGTTTATATGGCTCAACTGCCTGGCTATGTCCATCCACAGTTTCCGAACCTTGTTTGTCGTCTTCACAAGGCTATCTACTGTCTCAAACAAGCACCTCGTGCTTGGTATGCTCGCCTTCATGATTATTTGTTGACCTATGGGTTTGTTAACTCAAAATCTGACACTTCTCTATTTATCTACAATCAGCATGGTGTTCAGATTTTTATTTTAGTATATGTTGATGATATCATCATTACAGGATCAGATGAGGCAGCTATTGAATCCTTTATTCATTCAATTAATCAAGAATTTGCACTTAAGGATCTAGGCCATCTGAATTATTTTCTAGGTATTGAGGCAAATCGGTTAGCAGCAGGACTTTTGTTATCTCAAAAACGGTACATTCTCAATCTTTTGCAGCGGACAAAAATGACCGAAGCAAAACCTGTCTCAACTCCAATGTCCCCATCGTCCAAGCTATCTCTCCTTGATAGTCCATCATTTTTAGATCTAACCATTTACAGAAGCACAATTGGGGCTCTACAATATCTCTCTCTCACAAGACCCGATATTTCATTTGTTGTGAGTCGGGTTTGTCAATACATGCACCACCCCTCTACAAATCATTGGACTGCTGTCAAGCGAATCCTTCGCTATCTCAAGAGCACCATTGATCATGGTCTACTTATTAACAAGAGCTCCTCCACAAATTTATCTGTTTACTCAGATGCTGATTGGGTAGGATGTGTCGATGATTGCAGGTCTACTGGAGCGTATTGTGTTTATCGTGGCACCAATCTCATCTCATGGTCATCAAAAAAAGCAACCTACTATTGCCTGTTCTTCAACAGAGGCTAAATACAAAGCAATAGCAAATGCCACGGCAGAATCATTATGGATCATGTCTTTTATGCGTGGGTTGGGCATCCCTTTGAGATCTCCTCCAATGCTCTAGTGTGATAATATTGGTGCAACCTATGTCTCTGCTAATCCCATGTTTCATGCACGGATGAAACATGTTGAAATTGATCATCACTTTGTCCAAGAGAAGGTTCAAAAGAAAATTCTGGTGGTTCATTTTTTGTCCAGCAAGGATCAAATCGTTGACACGCTCACCAAGCCTCTTCCATCATCCAGATTCATTTTCTTGCGTGACAAGCTCAACGTTGTGTCACCCACATTTAGCTTGCGGGGAAGTAATAACCGTAGTTTAAATTCTGAACTTTTGAATTCAAATCAAGACAGATTGAATTCCAAACCAACTCAACCTCTCCTCCTTATCTCGGTAACATAATCCTAACCATTTCCATGTATTTATAATTTCAAATGTAACAACTCTTGTAACAGATTACATTATAAATACAAACTCTGCTCCACTGTAAATGATAAGGGAGCCAACTATTATACAAGTGTTCTATACTTTTCTATCATAGGCTTATTTAATTTACTTTATTTTAGGAAAATCCTGGGTTTTATAATTTAGCTCTTGGGTTCTTCTGTTAAACAAGTTGCTAGAACAGTTGCTCGAGCAGCCATGCCTTAAAACTCTACCTAAAATACTTAAAACCACCGCCTGATGTCGCGCTCGAGCGACTGCTCGAGCGGCTTGGGTTTTTCACAGTTCGCGAAATCCGAACTTTTGGAGATTTGGATTTTTCTCAAATCTGACTTGTTCTGGGTGTTTTTGGGCTTGAAATCACAACTAGCATGTGTAGAAAACTAATACCAAAAAAACCCTTCAAAGAAAACCCTCCTATTTGGCCTAGGACTCGTTTTCACATCTCAACCCTAACATTCATCTAACATATGATTTTTGGCCGAAAATGGGAAAATAAGGTTGGGGTGGTGTTGCTTACCTCTTGCAAACACTTGAGCAAACTTCCTAGCTTCTATTGCAACTCACGAATAGCACTTGAGCTCCTTGGTTGCTCGTTCCACCAATATCCAAGCTCAAAACCTCAAATGCAAATCACTTCTCTTAGTTTCTTCTTTTGTTTTTTTTGCAATCAAACTCGTACAATGGCCTTGAAGTGAATGGGGGATGAAAATAGGGAAGAAGGAAGAGGAGGAAATGAAGAAGATGAGTGTGGGAGAAAAGGAAGAGAAGAAAAGGGTTTGGGATGGAGTTTGGTCACATATGGCCTTCCCTTTGGCTATTTTCCTTTAAGTGGCTTTTCCTCAAGACACTACAATTTACGAGTTTGCCACTCCTTCATCCTATATTGAACATAACCAAACAACACTTAGCTATTTGTCTCCATAAGCAATCCTATTTAACCAAATGACAGATGCTCACCTTCACAGGTTGCTGAAAGCCCGGGGCTTAGCCACTTTGACTAGGTTTAGGCTTGAGCTTCTCCAGTTGCACCTACACATCAAGCCCACTGATTAGGGTATGCTAAGGATATTGGAACGGGGTTTCACATTCTACCCTCCTAAAAAGAAATTTCGTCCTCGAAATTTACCTTGCGATTCACCGAAGAGTATAGGGTACTTCTTTCTCATTTCGGCTTCGTTCTCCCATGTAGCTTCCTCTACATTATGGTGCTACCACAAGACTTTCACTAGTGGCACAGTCTTGATGCGGAGAACTTGCTCTCTTCTATCAAGGATTAACTAAACTCATGGAGTAGACTTAATGAGCCTTTAACCAAATTCTGCAGGTCTAATAAATTAGCCACACATAGCTTGTTAAAAGTGAATGGGCGCCAACCTCCCTAGGTCATCAGGGGTTGGTGCCACTAGGTCTCCCTTATAAACTTTAAAACAATTCTAACCAGCGCCAACCTCCCCTAGGTCAGCATTGGTTAGCGCCCAATACTGACATATGTGACGGCCATTCTAATGTTTTGGAAATCTGAATTTACCAGGTCTAAACCTAAATTCCACCCCAAAACTAATTTGATCCTCTTCTTACCCCCTATAAGAACATGATTAATCTTATTTGGAATTAATCTATACTGAACTCAACCACAAGCAAAAAATTCGATCATATCTGTTCACATCCGATAAAACTTGTATGCGGCAATTCAACTCATGGTTCTACTCAAATTGTCGATTGCAAATCCGGTAAAAGGTGTGCTACTTACTTGAGTTGATCAGTTCTCACTCTAATATGCAATTCTCTGATTTAGCCGTTCCAATTTCACATGCTCACTGATCGACAGCAACTCAAACTTCCAATTCGACTGCCGTTCAATCTTTGATCAACAGAAAATTTCCAGATCTGGCCTCTAATCTCATTTCTAAAGAGATCCACTACAGTTTGAGTTTGAATTTGACTTACCAGAGCACTCTCCGATCGACTTGAAGCTGCTCCTACAGCTACAGACATTCCATACACAGCACAGCTCTGATTTATCTCCGATCAGACTTCTAACCAACTCAAATTCGAATCCTCCACTCTCCTTCTTCAAACCCTAGCTTCTCCCCTTGATTTTCGGATCTCTAGAACAATCGATCAAGCAACCAACTAAACTGTTGATCACAAACGAGCCTCCTTATATAGTTGCCGCCAGGACTGTTTTAAAGCCTAATCCTATAGTTGCCACTCCATCGAATTTCCTACGTTAGCACTAAAATTAGATTTTTATTAATCTATTTGTAACGTTATTGATTATTAATACTTAAATTATACCAGCCCTTACTTTAATTAGTATTCTCCTCCCCTCACTTTAACTTTCCAAAGTACCCTCTGCTTGCTATACCACCGAACCACAAAAACCCAACCCGTGAAAATTAAATAACCAATTTTTTTTAATAATTTATTATATCTAAGTTCTGAAATTTTCCCTGATTAAATAAATTAACACACATAAAATCCAATTTTTAATGTTATTAAAAATATAGGATTTTAGATTCTCCCCTCCTAAAAAAATTTCGTCCTTGAAATTTAATTCATGAAGTCACTCAATTCTGGATGCTTCGTTTTCAGCTCATCCTTGCTTTCCCAGGTGGCTTCTTCCATTGTATAATTCTACCCCAAGACCTTTACTAATGCATCACTTTGGTTTGCAGCACTTGCTCATGACAAACCTAATGTCTAACCAACTTATCTCAGAAAAATACTGCCAGCAAACTTGGATGCAAGTACAATATCCATTCACTAAAATTCCTAATTAAATAACTCACCTCTTGAAAATGCCCAAAATCATGAAGCACCTACTAGTACTCTTTCCTGTAGCATCCGCACACAATCCCACAACTCAAAAAGCATTTTGATAAATAGAGATCCTTGAGCTACAGACAATCCTTGATTTAATTATTTAAAATTATCCTCACATCTTTCAACTTGTAAATTTCACAGCCCTCATTCGTAGAATCAATAAAATCATGATCTAGAAGGAAGATTCTTTATAACCTCTCTTTATGATCTCTTTTGAAATAACATAAACCTTACTCTTTAATTATGGCACTTCAACTTAATCCCCTAGAGTAGTGCCTTCAAAACTTCAATGTAATAGCATGGTTACCAATACCTAATCCCGGTGGAGGATTCCTTCTCATAGGATCTCACCCCTGCCTTCTAAATTCACCATGCTTCCACTGCACATTCACTAATTTCCCCACTTACCCATGTGTGCGCACCCCATTTTCGGGCCGCACGACGAGGTGCATGCGAAGTGATGCTCGCCTCGGGACTGATTTGGAGTCGCCACTGCCTGAGAGGTGCAGGCAGACACAAAAGGGGGCCCCTATTCGGGCCTAATTATTCTGGTCTGCGGCTTATTAGAGTTCTGAGTAAGTTCTCGGTTGCGGTCCGGGGAAGTCCGTAGACACCCTGGTCCGCCTCGTCGGTTTGACAGGTCCCTTGGATTTCCTGGTTTGCGAGTCAACTCAATTCTAAACTCACCTGTTCCTAAACCAGCATGCACACTCGGTTAAGCCTGGTGGGATCACCTGAGTGGTGTGGGTCCCTATTATTTAATTTTATCTTTTTATCAATTAATGAGGTGGGTCTGGTATGGGCCCTGTTGGAAGGCCAATTGGGATCCAAGTTTGGGCTTAAGTCAAGCCCAAGGCCCAATTCGAGTTATCGGGTAACCCTTATTGGATTTGGTTATTTTTGTTTGGGTTGGGTCGAAGGGATCTGGATCTAAAAATCGGATTTTTGAAGAGTTCAGGGAACTGACCGCATATCCTATGCGGTTAAGGCGCAACCGTAGATCAAGTGCGGTTTTGCCTGAACCGTTCTGAGTATACGGTTTGTGCCCGAGAATCCGAAAATAGCCAGAAAGGCCACGAGAATTTGTTGGTCTTCTTTACAAGGGCATCCGTGAGCTTCTGTGGGTCCCTGAGCAAACCCATAGTGGTTTGAATATCTCAGCTTAGCCCAAAAGGCATGCCTTCACCCATTCATCCCCAAATACATTCGATTGATGTAAACAAACCTCTAAGCAATGTACAAGCTAAACTAAACAGCTATGATTATGCATGGAGATGATGCTTTAAAACTCTTGACAGCAGAGGATAAGTAAAGAAGGCAACAAAAGGATCATAGACTATGCATGCATCTTAGAATGATCTGGTGCATATGTAGATGATATAGAGAGTGGGCTTAATGTGCTGTACTTGTGGTTACCTCTTGATGTGAACGAAATGCATGCTATAGGAGGCATTACAGCAAAGATATATATACAGCCCCCTTTTGCCTTGGCTCAAAACATGCTCATTCTCATTTATATAAAATAAAAGACAACAAGAAGCAATACCTTGGGGTTTTACAACCCTTTTTGAGATGTATAGGCTCCTCCTTGAATCAAGAATGGCTACTGGAGCATCTTCTTTGGCCACCAACAACAAGCTTCTCCTCCTCTTCAAGTTCTTAGATGAGGGATGGATGAAGGAGGGAGGGGTAGGATAGAATTTTTGTGGTGTTCGGGGAGCTAAGGAGGCAAAGGAAGGTGGTCTCGTACCATGAGCAATGGGGGAGAAGGGGTGGGAACAGTCCACCGGATCACCAACCCCCTACCTACAGTTCGGATTTCCTATTTATAGAACACAGAGGCAAAACCGCACATACAGTGCGGTTATAACGCGGTTTGGTCTGAATCGCATGCTATGTGCGGTTCGGCCATGTCTTTTCAGCAATGATTAGGGGACAAACTCGCGCAGGCGCAGACTGACAAACCATGCAACCGTACTGTATGTGCGGTTGAATTTTCGGCGCCGCTTGCTCTGATTGGCTCGCGAGGGCGGTGGCCGAAAAAGTCAACCGCACAGCATATGCGGTTGCGAACTTTTTCTCTCCACTTTTGGCTTGAGTTGACGGCTGAGGTGACTCAGCCGCCCACTCGGACGAAGCATGCTCCTCCAATTTTTATTATTTCCCATTTATCTTAAGTAATTTAATTAAGATATTTTTGCCCCTTCGAGGTTTGACCCTTCAGCTAGGTTTTTCATTTTCAGCAATTCTGGGGGTGCAAAAATGAGGTGCTGACAGCAGTCCCTCTTTGTCGAAGTCACCTTGGGGATGAACGGCAAAGATAAAGAAGAACCTCGTTTTTGCGCCTAGCATTTCTGTCGACATGATTGGTGAGCTTAAACTTTTTCAGATCTTTTTTTTTTTTTTTTCAATGAGAGGGAAACACGAAATGGCTTCCATCTCCTGGCTTTGGAGCTTGCTTACCCTTGAGTCTCGGGTTTTCTGAAGCAACTCCTTGGTATTTATCTTGAGTTTTTTGAAAGAAGGGGTTGGACTTGAGCTCACCAACCTGCTTCGATGTTGATGCAAGGCACTCAACAATTTTCTCTTTCTCTTGTTTGTTCCACTAAAGCTTTTAGGTGATTTCAGACTTCTGATTTGGGCCTTTTGAGGACAGCTTTCTTTTTAGGGATTGGATGGAAGGAAGGAAGAAGGAGGAGATGCTCTTGGCGAGGAGGTGCTCTCAGCGCTGCTCAGTGCCTCAAGGGAGCTCGCACACCTGTCCTATTCTATTTACAAAAGTGGGAAATCAAAAATTTACAAACAAGGCCAATCTGCCCAGCTTTTCTTTTTTGCTTTGCCTTCTTCTTCCTGTTTTGCTGGGTTCTTCCTTCAATTTTTTTTCTTTTTTTACATGGCTTTCTTGGCTGGGGGATGGGTGCTTCTATCAATCCCCCCCTTTTTCCTTCGGTGAGGTGGGGCTTCCCAATTTGAGGTCGCTCCACTGGGGATTGGTAAGAGTCTCTGCCATTTCACTTTCTTGCACGGCTCAGTTCCTTCTTACAGAGTGTGAATTGATCATGCTTATGGGGGCTCCGGCTGAGGATCTGTGGAGCCTTCTTGTATATGCCTCTCTTTTCGCAAAACCGGCCTCTTCAAATTGGGCATGGTCTTGACATGTAGCTTCGGGTTTCTTGAAAATTCTGTTGGGGAAAAGAATCTGTTTGGGGAACAAAGGAAGTCTTCGCCATTCCCCTGTAGGTGTATCACTGCCCCAGTTTTTCTCTGTTTTGCCTTTCTTTTGCCCTTGGCTTCGAGGTACTTCTTGACATCCTCCAGTTACTTTGCCTCGCCTGGATCTACAAAATTCTCATAAAGCAGTGAGGTATCTGAAATTCAAGCTGCAGGCACTTATGACTTGCTTTTATTGTGTGTGCAACTGCACATATCAAAAATGAAATATTTTTCCATAGTTTTTATTTTTTTTAATTTTGTACAAGTGGTTTAAAAAGAAAAGGCTGGACCAATGACCATGGTAAATTGCCTTTGTTAGCACGAAGGGTCTTAGGACAGGGTGCTTGGCACACATTCCCACGAGATTCTTGATTCGTGCCATCGGAGGATTTGCAGAGGTTTAAGAGTTGAGGGGCATTTCAAAGGATGTTCCCCTTTCCCTAGTTTTGGTTTTTTTTTTTTGACATTGACCCAATTTTTTAGGGTGGTTTCAGGATTTTGCAATTGAGGCTCTTCCCTTTTTCTTTTCCCTTGGGTTAGTGCCTGTCCCAGCTTGAGGGTCTTTAGCCGACTCTTGTGTATCATGTCCCATAGATCAGAGAGGTCTTGATATTAGGACGAAACATTGGCTTGGTTTTTAAATCTGAGAAATGAAGGGATATAAGGCTCAAATTATTATTTTCTTTATTTTCAGGTCTTATTTTGTGTCTTGCCAAAGCTTCCTCTTCTTTTCAGATTCCTTCGTCATTGTTCTGCATGAATTCCATTGTCACATTTTCTGCAATCAGAAAGGACTTTCTAATGGGACGAAATGAAGGCTGAGGTTTTTAGCTTATGAAAGAAAGGAGAATATGGCTCGAAGTCTTTTGTAAATAGGTCAAGTCATGTTCTACCCTTTTCTTGACTGCTTGGGCTTCGCCAATACTGCTTTACTTTCCTTCATTTTTCTTTGTGAGGTCTTTTGTGACCTTCGCTTTTCCTTCTAGCATTTTTTTGCTTTTTCTTTCCTTTGCTCTGGGGTCATCTTGGCTTTTTTGCTTTGATTCGCAAGTCCCAGTGTGTTTTTTGCTTTCTTTTCCTTTTCTTTGTTTTTGCTCATTCATGACTTCTCTTCTTTACCGAGCACCAGATTTAAGGCTCATGACTCAGTGGGTTAGAAGAAAGAAAATTAGGCTCAAATGGTTTGACTAGAGACATGACTTTGAAAAACTGGGCAAATAAGCAAGGATGGCCTTTCATCCTTTTGCAGAAGTTGTGACCACTTGGTTGAAATGTTCATGTAGATTAATTCAAGAATCTATACATCCATTTTATTTTATTTTTTAGCTTTACCCCAGTGTGGGGTGGCTAGACACAATACGGGTATTTGAATAACACGATCAAGCCCAAAGTGTTTTGACTAGCGGATCTTAAAATTCAGGATCCATGAAAGATGGCCTCTCATCCTTTCTTAGAGATATGCTGTTAAAGCCGGCCTCGACCTTTAGCTGGTTTAGGCATTTTCTCTCTTTTTCCTCTTTTTTTTTTTTTTTTTTTTTTCAGGGATCATTTTGCCCAGGTGTGAGGATAGGTTTGGAAGGAAAATCAAGGCATGGATCATAAAGGATTGCCTTTAGCTCAGTCAAGGTTCTCATAGGACAGTGTACTACACCTAGCTGAGGACACCTTTGAGCAACTAGGCATTTTCCATGATCGTGGTCATTGCCAAAAAGATGCGGTCTCAGAGTAGTGTCATCACCGACCAAGCACTTTCATTTTTTTTTTCAAAAGGTTTTTTTTTTTTTTTTTTTTACAACAGTTTGCATGAAAGTAAAAAGCATTTAAAACATTTACAAAAAGACCACTCCTACCAAGGATGTTTGGTGCAAAATGTATAGTTCAACTTATCCTGGTTATGGTGGACTCGGAGTGGAACTGCGCCTGGTGAAGATTTTGGATTTCAGGATTGCTCTTTGCCTTGCAATTTTACCGACTTTTTCAGTCAGTGCCACTTGAAGACGCCTGATTGTGGTTAGGGAGAGGATTCGCGGCAGTGGCCGCAGGAGGGGTCGATACTGGGGGATCGACCGAGATTCGCTTGTTATCGATCAAGTCTTGGACATCGTGCTTCAGTTCCCAGCAGCGATTGGTATGATGTCCAGGGGCTCCCATGTGGTAATCGCAGTAGTCATTGGGGTTGTAGGAACGACTGTTGGATGGTTGTTGGACCGGCTGCTTTCTCTGTAAATACCCCTTGTTCAATAGGGTTGGCAATAATTCTGACAATGAATAAGGCAGGGGTGTGAACACCCTGTTCAACCTTGCTTGAAATTCTTCTTTTGTCCACCTCGGCCGTCCTGTGAACTGTGCTCCCTGGCCACTGTTTTGGTTTTCCTTCCTGTCTGGTGTTGGGAAGTGGAAGGGTTTGTTCGGCTGGACGTAGTTGATGGTCTCGTCTTCTTTCTTCCTGTCCATGCCCCTTCCAACATTAGGGTTTCTTCTCTGCATTGTCGGCTCTGTTGCAAAACCTGCCACCTTGCCAGATTTCACTCCATCCTCTATTCTGTCTGCCACTACAACAAGGTCTGCGAAACTCGCAGCAAACTGCCCTAGTAGTAGTGTATAGTATGGCTGCTCCAGCGTCAAGATGAACAGTGTCACCATCTCTTTTTCCAGCATGGGCGGTTGAACCATCGCAGCCATTTCCCGCCACCTCTTAGCATACTCACGGATGGATTCAGTACTTTTCTTGGACATTTTCTGCAATTCCATCCGAGTGGGCAAGACCTCGGTGTTAAATTTAAAATGCTCGAGGAAGGTGCTTGCCAGGTCATCCCAAGTCTTGATTCGGCTCCTATCAAGACTAGCAAACCACTTCTGTGCCGACCCCGTCAATGAGCGTTGGAAGAATTGAATCATGATCCTTTCATCGTATGCATACTGGCACATATCTCCATAATACGCTCGTAGATGCGACAGTGGACAGCCACTTCCGTCAAATTTCACCAAGTCTGGACATTTGAATTTTGGCGGGAGTTGCAAATCAGGGAAAAATCCCAGTTTGTCTAGTGAGGCTTCTTTTGGCACGGGACCTCGATTCACATTCTGTATTTGTTCCTTTAGAGTCTGTAAATCGGCTTGCATCTGGGTTGTGACACCCAATGCTTCTTGTGCTCGGTACCACTCTTCTTCTTCGTGCCCCATTCCTTGTAGCATTACTTGTTGCTGTGGGATAGCAGGGGGCACTGGAATCGGCAGTTGCTGTACTGGCTGAGCTGGCGGAGGTTGTGGGATTGGCTGCTCGGGCAAATGCGGGTTTTGCTGCAGAGGAGCTTGTGGTAGCTCTACTTGAGGGATTGGCAATGGTTGAGGAACTGGTTGCTGTGGTTGTGGCACCAGTGGTTGCAGTGGAGGTATTGGCTGCTGTGGTGGAGGTACTGGCAGCTGTTGTTGTGGTGCTTGGATTCTGTCTATCTGTTGCATCATTGCTGCCATCATGGCCGTCATGTTGGCCATTTGCTGGTTAAGACCAGCAATCACTGGATGGTCTTCCAATTTCTCTTGCTCCTGGGGTGGAGGTGGAGGTGGTGCTTGTCCTTCAGTAGGATCCATCTGCAGTCTTCTTTTGGAACGCAAAAGGTACGGGCTGCGAGGCGCAATCTTCAAACCTTGGGACATGAAACGGGAGCCAAGTCAATACAAAGAATTCATATTATATTGAGATATAATGCATGTCAGTGCAGATTATTCATGATCTTTTTTTTTATTTTTTAATGTTTTTTTTTATTTTTTAATTTTTTTTTATGTTTGATTGAATGCAGAAACTTGAAAAGTTGATTTCCATTTGAAAGGATTCTGAAAAATGATCTCTCTCTCTCTTTTTTTTTTTTTCCACAACAAGGGGAGAGTCCCTGAGAATGGTTTGCTTTTAACTGCCACTTCGGAGGTAATGGAAAAAGATATCTTTTTAACCACCACTTTGGAGGTGAGGGAAGAGTCCCTGGATTTTATCTCCAGAAACTACAAGAGTTGACTTACGAAGGTTTTGATTTCTGGAAACTACGATAATTGAGTCCCAGTTGACTAGGTTTTGGGGAATGCAAAATGGTTAAAGACTGTTTTGACTAAGATTTCTGGAAACACAAAATGGTTTTCAGATGAGCAGAAGCACAAAATGGCTTTTAAGGTTTGGGAAACACGAAATGGTTCTAGATTTGGGAAACACGAAATGGATCCAGATTTGGGAAACACGAAATGGTTTCGGATTTGGGAAACACGAAATGGTTCCAGATTTGGGAAACATGAAAGGGTTCCAGATTTGTGAAACACGAAATGGTTTCAGATTTGGGAAACACGAAATGGTTCCAGATTTGGGAAACACGAAATGGTTCCAGATTTGGGAAACACGAAATGGTTCCAGATTTGGGAAACACGAAATGGTTTCGGATTTGGGAAACACGAAATGGTTTCAGATTTGGGAAACACGAAATGGTTCCAGATTTCGGAAACATGAAATGGTTTCGGATTTGGGAAACACGAAATGGTTTCAGATTTGGGAAACACGAAATGGTTCCAGATTTGGGAAACACGAAATGGTTCCAGATTTGGGAAACACGAAATGGCTTCACAAAATGGTTTCAATTTAGTGGAAGCGCGAAATGACTTCGACTAAGATTTTGGGAAACACGAAATGGTTTCAAATTAGCAAAAGCATGAAATGGCTTCGATTTGAGGAAACACGAAATGGTTTCAGATTTGGAAACACGAAATGGTTTCAATTTTGGTGGGAGCACGAAATGGCTTCAAATTTGGAAACACGAAATGGTTTCAATTTTGGAAACACGAAATGGTTTCAGATTAGCGGAAGCACAAAATTGGCTTCAATTTGGGGAAACACAAAATGGTTTCAGATTAAGGGAAGCACGAAATGGCCTCGAGTTAGTAGAAGCACGAAATGGCTTCGGATTGGGAAACGCGAAATGGTTTCAGATTTGGGGAACATGAAGTGGTTCCAGAGTAGTGGAAGCGCGAAATGGCTTCGATTAAGATTTTGGGAAACACGAAATTGTTTCAACCCAAATCAGCAATTGGCATTTGGCCGCATTTGATCTTTTTTGATTTGGAATTTCTTTATATTTCTTTATATTTTCAATTTGATTGATGGCCATTAGCCAGGATTAAACTCATTCTTGATCCTTTCAATTTATTATTTTGGGCTGGGTTACAACCGACCGATTTCATGATCTTTTCTTAATTAACTTGGATTTGATCAAGGTACAGGAAATTTGAGCTAGTCCCGGTTTAGGAAGAAGTCCCTGCTTGGGGAGAAGTCCCAGTTTTTGGAAACACCAGATGATTTCCTATGGCTGCAGAAGCACAAAATGGCTTTGACTGAGATTTGAGATTAGCAATTGGCATTTTGCCATATTTGGCATTTACTTGGATTTGGAAGTTTCTCTTCTTTTCATCATTTGTCCTTTCAATTTGGCTGATGGCCATTAGCAAGGGTCAGGCTTCTCCTTGATTTCCCTTCACTTATTACTTTGGGCTGAGTCACAGATAATGATTTTTCTGGTTAAGCCGAAGCTGATTGAGGAAAAGGGAATTGGAGCAAGTCCCGGTGTAGCTTTGATTTTGAAATTTTTGCATTATTTCTCTTGGAAATGATTTAATCAAAATGTTTGTGTAAATGATATCGAAGTGTGTGCACTTGATGCATGAAGATGCTTGCACAAAATTAAAGCAAGGCTAAAGGATATTACCATTCAAAAGCCTATATCCAAAATTGCATATGAGAAAATTACACCAAAAAGGGTGTGTGCCTAGCCCTAAAAAGGTTGGTGCCTCGCGGGGCACGACTTCTAAACACACTTGTGTATGGAAGTACATCTGAGTCCCAATCAGCTTCTCTTTCATCTGTTCTTTCGTCTGCCTTTAACCTCAAGTGCCAGACCAAAAGAATTTACAACTTGACAGCGAGGGTGAAAAATTACATGTTATTCATAAAAATCTGCAAAGGCTTCATCCTTAAGGCTGTTGGGAGCCAAAAGGAAGGATACACATTGCTTCAAGGCGGGTAGGCCAAATTCCTAGATCTAGGGTTTTGTGCCCCTGCTCTGATCTAGCCTGCTTTCGTCTGATAGTCTGATCTGGCTGGCTTTCATTTGCTCACAAGGCCAATCCGGACTCAAATTGCTTCCAACGGACTCAATGGGTCGAGGCCCATGGCTCGCAGGACTCTATGCATGGATCTGGGGTGGCTCCCCTAATCAAAGTTAGGTTGGCTTCCTAATTTAGGGCTGAGATAGCCCAAAGTCTAGGGTCCACTCAATTTGATGCAAAGAGGGTAGGGGGTTGCTGCCCCTGATGGACTCTTGGATTTTAACTTGATTTTATTCATCTTCTTATTTCATCATTCACAACACATTCATCACAAAAGTGTGTCGGAACGCTGGGTGGGAAAAAGGGTACACAGCCCGAGACAAATGCCTACAAGGGTCTGTGCTAGGTCCAAGATCCCTCGCATACCACGGCAAGAAACCAGCGGTGCTATAGGGATCCAGAAACCTGGGGGGATGTTTTACCATCGCTTTTCCCCGGCAAGCCAGAGGCGCGTGAGGCTAATATCATCCCAAAAGTTGTTTATACAGTTAAGAAGGGTGGCTGCTAGAGAGATCTAGGTTTTGGTGAAGAAGAGCATTCACAATTCCAATCATAAATTCATTCAATTCGGATCACCCACGCAGACTCCCTCGTGCGTGTCACCCCACGCAATTCATAATAAAAAGTAGTAAGACATCCATGGTGTGGTGAGTTCATGATGTGTGCCTGAGGTTCGGTGCTGTGCACTAAACTAGGCGAGTTGACTCTTTTCCCTAACTAGAGTTCGACTGGGTTGATCTCTCCCCAGCAGAGTCGCAAAGCTGTGCGCACCCCATTTTTGGGCCGCACGACGAGGTGCATGCGAAGTGATGCTCGCCTCGGGACTTATTTGGAGTCGCCACTGCCTGAGAGGTGCAGGCAGACACAAAAGGGGGCCCCTATTCGGGCCTAATTATTCTGGTCTGCGGCTTATTAGAGTTCTGAGTAAGTTCTCGGTTGCGGTACGGGAAGTCCGTAGACACCCTGGTTCGCCCCGTCGGTTTGACGGGTCCCTTGGATTTCCTGGTTTGCGAGTCAACTCAATTCTAAACTCACCTGTTCCTAAACCAGCATGCACACTCGGTTAAGCCTGGTGGGATCACCTGAGTGGTGTGGGTCCCTATTATTTAATTTTATCTTTTTATCAATTAATGAGGTGGGTCTGGTATGGGCCCTGTTGGAAGGCCAATTGGGATCCAAGTTTGGGCTTAAGTCAAGCCCAAGGCCCAATTCGAGTTATCGGGTAACCCTTATTGGATTTGGTTATTTTTGTTTGGGTTGGGTCGAAGGGATCTGGGTCTAAAAATCGGATTTTTGAAGAGTTCAGGGAACTGACCGCATATCCTATGCGGTTAAGGCGCAACCGTAGATCAAGTGCGGTTTTGCCTGAACCGTTCTGAGTATACGGTTTGTGCCCGAGAATCCGAAAATAGCCAGAAAGGCCACGAGAATTTGTTGGTCTTCTTTACAAGGGCATCCGTGAGCTTCTGTGGGTCCCTGAGCAAACCCATAGTGGTTTGAATATCTCAGCTTAGCCCAAAAGGCATGCCTTCACCCATTCATCCCCAAATACATTCGATTGATGTAAACAAACCTCTAAGCAATGTACAAGCTAAACTAAACAGCTATGATTATGCATGGAGATGATGCTTTAAAACTCTTGACAGCAGAGGATAAGTAAAGAAGGCAACAAAAGGATCATAGACTATGCATGCATCTTAGAATGATCTGGTGCATATGTAGATGATATAGAGAGTGGGCTTAATGTGCTGTACTTGTGGTTACCTCTTGATGTGAACGAAATGCATGCTATAGGAGGCATTACAGCAAAGATATATATACAGCCCCCTTTTGCCTTGGCTCAAAACATGCTCATTCTCATTTATATAAAATAAAAGACAACAAGAAGCAATACCTTGGGGTTTTACAACCCTTTTTGAGATGTATAGGCTCCTCCTTGAATCAAGAATGGCTACTGGAGCATCTTCTTTGGCCACCAACAACAAGCTTCTCCTCCTCGTCAAGTTCTTAGATGAGGGATGGATGAAGGAGGGAGGGGTAGGATAGAATTTTTGTGGTGTTCGGGGAGCTAAGGAGGCAAAGGAAGGTGGTCTCGTACCATGAGCAATGGGGGAGAAGGGGTAGGAACAGTCCACCGGATCACCAACCCCCTACCTACAATTCGGATTTCCTATTTATAGAACACAGAGGCAAAACCGCACATACAGTGCGGTTATAACGCGGTTTGGTCTGAACCGCACAGTATGTGTGGTTTGGTCTGAACCGCATGCTATGTGCGGTTCGGCCATGTCTTTTCAGCAATGATTAGGGGACAAACTCGCGCAGGCGCAGACTGACAAACCATGCAACCGTACTGTATGTGCGGTTGAATTTTCGGCGCCGCTTGCTCTGATTGGCTCGCGAGGGCGGTGGCCGAAAAAGTCAACCGCACAGCATATGCGGTTGCGAACTTTTTCTCTCCACTTTTGGCTTGAGTTGACGGCTGAGGTGACTCAGCCGCCCACTCGGACGAATCATGCTCCTCCAATTTTTATTATTTCCCATTTATCTTAAGTAATTCAATTAAGATATTTTTGCCCCTTCGAGGTTTGACCCTTCAGCTAGGTTTTTCATTTCCAGCAATTCTGGGGGTGCAAAAATGAGGTGCTGACACCATGCATTCTCAATAATCCTTATGAATGTAACCACTTATAGTTTCTTATTCCCCATATTCATACTTACTAGTTGAATACAAAAATAACTCAGAAGAAAATATCATGACTTCCCACCACAATCATTTCCATATATGTGCACCTATATGAAGGATAGGGAAGAAACCATGTAGATCGCCTTCTGGCTTAAATTAACCAACTATATCACCCAACATTTTCTTATATACATATAATATTACATTACATACCCCATTTGTATAAAACTTAATACCTCAATATGTGTTTAGCATTGGCCGATACCTCACACTACTAGAGTATGGCTATGTACATCTGGCTCATCATCCAATTAATCATTCAATAGCTCGTATGCTTAATCAACCATAACCAATTTCATACTTCAGATATATGCATTTAATAATTAAATAATATTAGAAACCTCCAGCATTCATCTCACTACTTGCCTCCATACCACTTGTTTTTAAATTTCTAATTACCCCTAAATTGATCTAAATAATCTTCTCTAATCATACAATGTCAATAAGAAAATTATTCATCACAATTAATAACCCATATCACAGTAGATAGATATATGTATAATAAGAGGAGTTAATAACTAACCTTTAACAACAATGGCTGCTACTATATTCGCAGAAGGAGCACTCTCAACCTGAATTTCCTATATAACTGGTGCTATCTAGCATGCACACAACCCCAAGGCTATCCTAGGGTTTCCTATTCTTATATCATGTTTCCTTTCATAACTTTGAATTGCTCTGATACCATCTGTAATGCCCCAGATCCGGGTTACGTAAATAAAACCGTAACTCGTCTTCAAAGGTTAAGCTTTCCCACAAGATCGACATATCAAAGTGAAGGAAAAACATGAATGAACAACACTAAATAATCATAGTGCACTACAACCCAAATTAAAATAACAATTACAGCAATACAACTCTAACTCACACAAACCCAACAACTACCCACCGGTATCGTCCTCTCCAGAAGCAGCTGAAAACAAAACAAAACAAAACGGTATGAGATACGAATATCCCAGTAAGCAGCACATGCATACACAAATACAATTTTCATAGTTATGAAACATGGATCAAATAATAAGCAGGTAACAATGGCATTCACACGATTAATCAGACTAAACCCACTATAATTCAGTAACCAAAGATGTTATAACTAATGAAGACCAGCATGTAAGTCAAATCTATAATATCGATGTCAACTAACCCAAATAATTACGAAATCCGGCATCATCATAAAACCACGTCTCGATGAACCCAAGTTTTCATAACAATCCAATAGACATATCTCAAATTAATTCAATTGCCAATATCGATAAACAAACCATAGAGGCCAATGTCATGTAATTGCTTAAATTGGTTAATCAACATGCCAGAGCGACATCCACACCTCCATGTACATAGTTTTGGCCTACTCAGGGTTTCGGAACTTTGAAATGACGACCTACTTGTAGACACCCCAAAATTGCACAGTAAAAATGATTAATAATTGGCAAAAATCATTCTTTCCTTTGAAACCAGCACAAAAATTCAGATTTAAGCATTTTTTATTGTATCCGACACAAGTCATCGGATACAAGAGTATCTTTTTGTATCCAACATAAGTTATCGGATACAAGCAGGTATTAATGTATCCGATGACATATGTCGGATACATATATATGCCCTTGTATCCGATCTGAGTTGTCGGATACAAGGTTTTTGCTCAAAATTAGGGTTTTCTGAGAATTTTCACTTTTTACTATCATATCCTTCATTAAAGGAGTGGAAATCTCGGAAATAGCCTTAGGTTGGTGGATTTTAGACATTATTTTGTGTCTAGCATCATGCAAACCCTAACCCTAGCCTTTGTCTATAAATAGGAGGCTCCTCCTCAAGCAAATGGCTAATAAGTTGGAGATTGAAGAGCTTCGAGTGAAGAAGGGAACCGCTGCCGCACTGCTTCCAGAAACCCAGGTAAGCCTAAAACCCTATTTATTTTTCTGTTCTTACATTCTAGGATTAGCTCTTTCTTCTACCTTTCTGTAGAATAAGGGCTACTCTTTGTGTATGCAACCCCTTCCTCTACTCAAAGTACCTTAAGACTCCCTCTAGCCATAAAACGTGAAGACGGGATCTAGGGGAAATGAGACTGAGGATTGATCTTTAGTGTTAGAACCTTTTTGAAAAGCCTTTGGTTCTATGAAAACCGTTTCATACTCAAAGTACCCCAAGATTATCTCAAAGAACCATTGAACAGGGAGAGAGAACTAAGGGAAACGAGAATGGAACGGAACCCTAGGTTGATATGAATGCCATATGTTGTTATGTTGTTATATTTGAAGAAATGATTTTTACACATATACACATATTGCACTTGTTTTATGTCAGAATCGGCTTGTATTTCGGATCTATTGCATTCATTGTGATAGATCTGAAATAAATAGCCCCAAGCAATTTTGGTATATATCTCAATGATTTTCAAAATGATTTCAAATAAGTTCTTTTTGAGTATTGAAGACCTCTCGGTCTAGCCTTTCAGATTTGGGCATTTTTGCTCAATTTTAGGGTTTTTGTCATGTTCTTTCCAATCGAAGAGAATGGTGAGCCAACTTGTGCCCTTTTTCTTCCTAGAGGTTCTTCAACACTTTCTCAAGTGATTTTGATTTATATTGCATGGATCACACACACTTGGTCACGGTTTTAGATTAATTTTACTTACAATGGCAAAACTGGACAGCGTCTGTACCCTAATTTCGGACACCCATAAATTCATCATCTGGATGAATTTTGGAGTGATTCCAAAGCCATAGGAAAAATGAGGCTGTCTAGTTCATGTCTGTAAAATTTCATCAATTTTTATAAAGTGGATTTTTGACACCATTCTGTCGAAGTTGACAAGACAGTTCAGGTCCGATTGCTGAATCTGTTACTTCGAATGAGCACCATGTGTTCGTTTTAAGTCCGATTTGAGTGATTTTTGTTTTTGGGTTCTCATTTGTGAGTCTACTTTCAAATACAGTTGGTTTCATAAAATTTTGAAATCTTTTGTGTCTTGGGTAACAGATTTACTCAAAACTGCTCAACAATACATTTCTGGGTTAATTTGTGATTTTCGGGGCCTGTTCGGAAAGTCACCCAAGGCACATCCGGATGAATTATAAGGCTAGTTTCATTTGAAAGATGGCTCTACATACTTAATTCATGCCAAATTTCATGGATTTATATGGAGCCAATTTTTCTAAATGAATTTCCAAATTTACCCACTTGTTACTTTTAACAATTTCCAATAGCAAATTTCAAAGGAGCATAACTCCTAAGATTTTAACCGGATTTAATTGAAAATTTGCATGAGTCTTCTATTTATTATAATCTTTCAAATAGATTTGGTTTGATTCAATTTAAATTGGATTTGGATGATTTCAAAACAAATGGCACTATCCTTTACCGAATTTTCCGGATTTGACTCAACTTAGTTTTATTCAATTTTTGCTTTGATTTCCATATAATGGTGATATCCCAGATGTGATACTAACATAAAAGAGGATCTAGAATTCATTTGGATTTCTCATATGAAAGTATCATACATTTGTTTAATCCTTTTTCAAGGTTTTTAATGATTTTCGCAAGCTTTCTTTGTTTTTTGAGCATGAACAACACTTGACAACCACCTTGTGTGAGTGAATGGGGGTGCCTAACACCTTCCCCCATTCATAATCTAATCCCCTTACCCATCTCTGGATTTTATTTTCAAGTAGAGTTATTGTTACTCTAGTTTTTATCATTTTTGCTTATTTTGATGATTTTGGTGTCCATTCACACCTTAAAATTGAATGGTGGTGACTCTCCCATTTTTGTTGAGCCCGTGTGATGACGGAAGGAATCATCTCGGTGATTTTTCCATGTCTCACAACTGGCGACTCTGCTGGGGACTTGTGGATTTAAGCCATTGTGTATTTGTTCATGCTTTTTCTTTATTTTTTTGAATGCTTGCTATTTTGCCTATTTTATTTGTGCATATTGTTGTATTCCAAATCTGAATGGGATGCTTTGAAATTTTCATGGATAATGACATATATGTGTTGCTTGATGTTGCCTAGAAATTTGTTTAAGAGAAGCCTATCTTGAAACATGATTTTGATGTATTTTTGTGATAACATGCTCTAATTTGAATTTTTAATGCCATGATTTGAAGATAAAAATTAGGAGCATGAAATCTAGGTGTTTAATGGGTGTTTTTGTGCCTTCAAGCATGTTTTCCCTAAATTAAAACTTTTTAATACCATGGGATTAGTTGCTGTATTTTTAGGCTTTAATTTGGGTTTCAATACCTTGTTGATCAAGAAAAATTGTGAGCATGAAATCTGGAAAATCAGTAGCTATTTTGGGGGTTTTCAGGCATGTTTCCCCAACCAAACACTTCATGTACCATATTGTTAGTTGCTGAATTTTTAGGCTTCAATTTGGGGTATAAATGAGGCTTTGAACATAAAATGGAGAGCATTGAAACCTAGAAATTCAGTGGGAATGTGGGAATTGTCAAGCATGTTTTACCTAATCAAAACCCTTCCTGTACCATGTCAAGTAGTTGCTGGGTTTTTAGGCTTTGATTTGGGGTATAAATAATGCACGTTGAGCATGAAAATGGGAACCATAAAACCCAGAATTCAACAAATATTTTGAGGAGTTTTCAAGCATGTTTTCTCCGGTCAAATGCTTCTTGTATAATATGTCTAGTTGCTGTATTTTTTGGCTTCAATTTGGGGTGAATAAGCACCTTGAGCATGGAAAAAGAGCATGAAATCTGGAAATTTATGGGATGTTTTGAGTTTTACAAGTATGCTTTTCACGATCTAATGGTTGTTTGTGCAATATGATACCATGTTTGTATGATACTTTTGGGTATGTAATAATTGTGTTCATATTTAGTTTCTTTGGCTACCATGCTTACTTGTGTTTGCTTTCATTATAATGTCATATTGCCTTGGCTTGAAATTGTATGCATGGCTACGAAAAAGAGTGGGAAGGAGCTAGGACGTTATGAATGCACCTCAATTTTAAATGCACTTGAGCACTTTAAACACTTTGCACAGCTTACCCATTACCTATAGGAAGTTAAACCCGAATGTATGTAGCTTCACACACCGATGTTGATACTTCGGAAAGCGAAATTGAAAACATTTACCTTAATTTGAGTCAATGATGTGATGACAATGGGATCTGTGATTCGATTCCGGGCATCACTAGACTTGAATTCTAAGTTGCCAATTAAGCAAAAACCCAAAAACCATATGCTTGAAGGTGGAGAAACACGTTTTCAGCTAAAGTACACAATTGCGTTTGGGGAATTGGGTGTAAATGTGGGAAGGCCGTTTGCATGTTTTAGAGGCCAAGGTATAATATGAATACCATATTGAAGGTAACACAAGGTGGCAAGGTAAAGCCATATGTTTTTCATTTATCTTCATGTAAATTAAAAGCCATGGTGTCCATATGCTTGGGATGAATCTTTTCCCAAAAGTGTCTATAGCCTAAGGTTGGTGTAACCTATAGGATGAGTTTCCAACTCAATTTAAAAGTCATCCTACCCAAAGTCCATGTAGGAGGCAACCAAGAGTACCAAGATCCATGAATGGGTGTATAACTTTGGAGGGTACAAGTACCCTCATGAATTTGTGAATTTTTGCAAGTATGATGTCAAAGCCCAATTTGGGGTTGGATTTAGAGGCTAAGTCAAGGTGAACATCAAGTGGGAATGAAAATAATAGGATCTAGTGAAAAAATGAGTCAAAAAGGGCCATTTTGGCATTAACCGACAACTCAGGTCGGTTAAATAGCGTTTCCTTCTTATCCAACATATTCCATCGGTTACGAAAGCTTATGCATGTATCCGATCATTTATATCGGATACAATAAGACATAGCCTTAGCCGACATATCATGTCGGATATAGCCCGAAAATTGGCAAATTTATTTTCCAGCCCAATTCTTTTGAGAATAAAATGCCTACAGCATTGTAAATAATCTGTGGGCACCCAAAGAGAATATGAAAAGATAATTCAATTGTTAAATAAATAATAATAATAATAATAATAATTTTTATGGATTTAACCTAATTTTGAAACTCAAATCTACCCTTTCCACAAGCTTAAAGAAGATACATAGAAAGGGAACCAAGGTGTCACATTTCTTGATACAACTCACCTCAAACATGTTTCAATCAAACTTTTGAACTTAAAACTGAGAAAACTTAGCAAATAAAAAATAAAAAAAAAACCTTTGTTTGGTCACGAGAACCAATCAAATCAAAATTTTATGGGACCTTTGGAAGCCCTAGAATATTCCAAAAAACAAAAGAAACCTTTGGTTGGTCTTTTTCGTACCAATCAACTCAAAAATTTATGGGACCTTTGGAAGCCCTAGAATATTCCAAAAAAAAACAAAAACCTTTGGTTGGTCTTTTTCGTACCAATCAACTCAAAAATTTATGGGACCTTTGGAAGCCCTAGAATATTTCAAAAAAAAAAAAACCTTTGGTTGGTATTTTTCTTACCAATCAACTCAAAAATTTGTGGGACACTTGGACGCCCTAGAATATTCCATAAAACCTTTGGTTGGTATTTTTCGTACCAATCAGCTCAAAAATTTGTGGGACACTTGGAAGCCCTAGAATATTCCATAAAAATTCTTGGGTTGGTCTTTTTCGTACCAATCAATTCTTACCTTATGGGACCCTTGGAAGCCCCAGAATATTGCAACAATTCTTTTAACTCAAGTAAAAAAATAAAAAAATAAAAAAAAAATAAATCCAGACTTGTGTTCACCTAACTCACTTATTTACATTTATAGGTGTGACTAGGATTAAATGGGAGCGGACATGTTTCTTTGTGTTTTCCTTCTCCAGGTACACTTACTTACAATCATTGCTTCCATGACCAGATCCAAAGCTCGAGCAATGAATACTAAAGAGAACCAAGCCCAAGCTACTGTCCCTGCTCAGGACTTTGCTCAGCTGCAAGAGCAGGTGGCCGGACTAGCCAAGATGCTGGAAGACTTACTGGCGGCTCAAGCCCAATAGGCCCAGGCCCAAAACCAAGTCTCTACTTCCCATCAAACACCGCCACCTCAAGCCTACATTCCACCTCCGGTTCAACCCATACCTGAGCCCATTTCTGAACCTGTCCCTGAGCCTATTCTGATCAGGGAAAACACTGTCGAGTATGAGAAAGAGATAGAAAAAAAAAAGTTAGGGAGGAGATGGAAAAGAAACTCCTACATAAGATAGAGAGGATTTAGGAAGAACTTAAGGAGGTAAAGGGGAGAAACAGCTATGGAGGTACCACCTTTGATGACCTGTGCATATACCCGGATGCATGCTTACTAGCCAAGTTCAAGTGCCCAGACTTTGACAAATATGATGGCACGGGCTACCCAATGAGCCACTTGAAACTATACTGTGGGGCTTTGTGCTAGTTTGGCCAAGAAGATGGCATACTAATCCAACTCTTTCAAAGGAGTTTAACAGGATCGGCTCTAAGATGGTTTGGCACCGTGGACCATAGCAGGATTAGAAGGTGGAAGGACTTGGCTGATGCTTTCCTAGACCAATACAAATTTAACTCGGAGATCGTGCCAGATCGATACGACATGATGAGAATGATTAAGGGAAAAGAGGAATCTGTACGGTAGTATGCTAAGAGGTAGAAAGAGGCTGCCTCCCAGGTTAAGCCACCTATGTTGGAATCCGAAATGATCTCAACCTTTGTAAGCACACTGGGGCAGCCCTTCTATAACCATCTGGTGGGTCAGATCACCACCAATTTTGCAGCCCTGGTACAGGTGGCCGACAGGATCGAGGAAGGGGTCAGGTCAGGAAAACTGTAAGTGTGAAAATTCACACTCCTGTTATGGCAAATGATTGACAAATTATGTTTCTAATGAAGCTTCAAGATGTGCAGATTAAACATTGAAAATTCAGTAAATTCAGTAAAGAAGAAGAAGTTGGTGCCACCACACTGCTACCACGCCGCTGCCACCCCGCTGGCAGCGCATAAGGGAATTCGTGTGTCGAAAGTAAGGTTCGTGCACCTGCCGCGTACTCTCCCGCTAGCAGCTCGCTAGCAGCGCGCTTTTAACTGGTTCAACTCACTCTGAGCGGGACATGAGTTCGCTACCAGCCGTCTACATCGATCGCTTCACGACGCTACCAGCGCTCGACGCGATCTGAGTTTTATTCTTTAAATAGACGAGTTGTAATTTTCAATTAAGACTTTTTTCTTTGGATAATTTGTTTTTCGAATCTTGACGTGTTTGAGATTCGATCAAATCTTCTTTAGAGAGTCGACGATCGAGTGAGGGGGAGATCTGAGATAGATCGCCTGGAATTGAAGACAGTGGATGCTTCTTCAATTCGGAACTTCATCTGATCGTGTGATCGCCTAGACTGGTGATCGGCCTTGATTGATGCGTAGGTGGATTCCTACCGCATTGGATCGTCTCAGTGGATTCTGAGAGGATTGCTGCGATCTGGATTGATCGTGTCCTGCAGCTTGTGGATTCAAGCTGTGTTGCAGTTCGTGGATTCGAACTGTGGATCACTGGTAAGTGATTGTTTGCGATCTGGACTGATCGTGTTCTGCAGCTTGTGGATTCAAGCTGTGTTGTAGTTCGTGGATTCGAACTGTGGATTGCTGTTGAGTGAGTCAAATTGTAAAGGTTAAGTATGTACTCCTTTGTAATTGTCTTTTCATTCAATAGTGGATTTTGAAGGGTTAGTCGCCTCATATAGACTCGAGGTTTTTCCTGGATCTGGATCCAGGTTTCCTCGTATAATTCTTTGTGTACTGTTTCCGCATTGTTCAATTCTGAATTGTTATAGATCGTGGACCTTAAGAGTAGTTCTCTACTCTTTCAAGTGGTATCAAAGCTTGTTCACTTTGAATTGCTATACATAGTGTGATCTAGATCTATAGCATGGATTTTGGAATAGAAGGAGGATCTGCCTCTAGACCTCCTTTATTTGAAGGTAACAATTATTCTTACTGGAAAGCTAGAATGAGAGCTTACCTGAAATCAATCGATGAGCGTGTATGGCTCTCGGTTTGTAATGGTTATCATCCATCTGTGATCACAACAGAAGTAGGTGTTGTGATCCCCAAACCTCATGATCAGTGGACTAAAACTGAATCTGATCAATGTGGATGGAATAACAAGGCAATGAATGCCTTATTTTGTAGTGTTAGTGTTGAGGAATTCAGGAGAATTTCCTCATGTGAAGTCGCTAAGGAAGCTTGGGACATCCTAGAGGTCACTCATGAAGGAACCTCTGCTGTCAAGTTGTCCAGACTTCAGAGACTTACTACATCTTTCGAAACTCTGAATATGAAAGATGATGAGTCTTTTGATGAGTTTTATGCTAAACTCTCAGATATTGTTAATTCTAGTTTTAATCTTGGAGAAAAGATTTCTACATCAAAGGTTATTAGAAAAATCTTAAGATCTTTGCCTGAAAGATTCAGACCTAAAGTAACTGCAATACAGGAGGCAAAAGATGTAGATAACATGAGAATAGAAGATCTGGTAGGATCTTTACAGACTTATGAGCTAGATCTGAATATTCCAAAAAGAAATAAAGGAATAGCTCTTAAATCTGTAAAATCTGTTAATACTGAAGAATCAGATAATTCTGATGTTGATATGGATGAACTTGTCCTCTTAGCCAAAAAGTTTAAGAAAATGTTTAAAAAGAGACAATCCACTTCTTCATCATCCATCGACAGATCTAATAGGAGATCTGATAAGAAAATGTCTGATCCGAGAAAGGAGAAGAAATCTTCTCAAAATGATGAGGTTCAATGTTACAAATGTAGAGGATTTGGACATGTTGCCTCTGATTGTCCCTCAAAAGATAAAAAGAAAAAGACTAATTATCAGGTTACTTGGGATGACAGTAACACTGATAATTCTTCACAATCTGATGAGGATATGTCTGTTAATTTTACTGCTTTCAATTCTTTTTACTCATCCTCCTCTGGTAGTTCAATCTCTGGAATTGCAGGAGATAACAAAGAGACTTTATCTATGATGAAGAAGAACTACAAGAAGCATACAATCAGCTCTATAAGGAATTCAATAGAGCTCAGAAAAAAATCAAGAAACTGAGTAAAAAATTGAAGGAATCAGAAACAGAGAAAAAGAAAGCTCTTGCAAAAATAGATTCAATAAACCAGAAGTTACTTGAAAAACATGCTAAAGAAAATTCTCTGGTAACTTCTCTAACTGAAAAAATAAAAGAAAAGGAAGCTCAGATTTCTGAACTACAAGGTAAAGTGATTGAACTTGAGAAAGTTTCAAATTCAAGTAAATCTAATGCTTCAAATTCTTCTGCAGGAAATCTTCAAATTGATGAGGAATCAACTTCAAAGGAAGTTCTTGAAAGCTCAAATTCTGCTGGAAAAAGAATGAGTGTAAGTAATCAAACCAAGGAATATTCACAGAAAATCTCTGCTGGAGAAGTAAGATCAACAGGTAAATCTTCAACTTCTGAGAAATCTAAATCTGTACAATTTAGAAATGCTGGCAAGTCTAGAAATGTTGATTTGTCTGAAAATAGGTTTATACCTGTATGCCATCACTGCCATAAAAAAGGTCATATAAGACCAAAGTGTTATGCACTGTATGGTTTTCCTGATGGATATTTTGAAAATAAGAGAAAGGTAAATCAAAGTCAGTCCCTGGACTTATACAACAGATTTGACTCTCTGTTAAAATTGACTGAAACATTAAATCAGGAAGTCTCAAATTTATCTAAGAAGCTTCCTTCAAAAACTCAAGTAGTTGATGAAGGTACTGTTCAGAAGACTTCTGAGAAACAGATTTGGGTAAGAAAAGATTCATTAGTTGCTAATGTGGTTCATGTAGCTTTAAAAGCTCATGATGTCAACATGTGGTACTTGGACAGTGGGTGTTCAAGACACATGTGTGGTCATAAGGCTATGTTCAGTACCTTTGAAGAATATTTTGGTGGAAGTGTTACATTTGGTGATGGAAGCACTTCCCAAGTTAAAGGTAAAGGAACTGTTACAGGTCCAAATGGAGTCTGCTTAAAGAATGTTCTATTTGTATCTGGTTTGAAAGCAAATCTTATCAGTATTAGCCAATTATGTGATTCCAGATTATTTGTTAATTTTACCAGAAAAGAATGCAAAATATTGGATAAATCTGGTAGAACTGTTCTTGTAGGTGAAAGAACAAGTGATAATTGCTATGGGATTATTGGAAACAATGAGTGTTCTTTAAAATCCTCCATAGGCAATGAAATTGATTTGTGGCATAGGAGACTTGGCCACATTAACTATAGAGATTTGTCAAAAATCTCTAAGTCTGAGTTGGTTAGAGGAATTCCCAAGTTTGGGAAAAATAAAAAGAAAGGAATGTGTGGTCCTTGCAACCAAGGAAAACAAATCAAAGCCACACACAAGAAAACCAACACTGTAGGAACATCAAGACCATTAGAACTGATTCATATGGATTTAATGGGACCTACAAAGACTGAAAGTCTGGGAGGAAAAAAATATATATTTGTTGTAGTAGATGACTACAGCAGATATACCTGGGTAGACTTTCTAAGAGAAAAATCTGAATGTTTCAACTGTTTTAAACATTTGTGCTGTCAAATTCAAGTTGAAAAGAACTTGCAAATAGGAAAGATTGTTAGAATCAGATCTGACCATGGGACAGAATTTGAGAATCAAAATATTGGAAAAGATGAATCTGGAAAGGTTGTAGACCCTACCCTGTACAGGGGAATGATTGGGAGTTTACTGTACTTAACAGCAAGTAGACCTGATATAAGCTTTAGTGTGGGAGTCTGTGCTAGATATCAGGCTAATCCTAAAGAATCCCATCTGAATGCTGTAAAAAGGATTATAAAATATGTTAATGGAACTGTTGATCTGGGAATCTGATGTTCCAAAGAGACAAACCCACATCTTACTGGATACACTGATGCTGATTGGGCTGGGTGTATGAATGACAGAAAAAGCACCTCTGGTGGCTGCTTTTACATGGGAAATAATCTCATTGCCTGGTTAAGCAAGAAACAAAACTGTGTTTCTCTGAGTACTGCTGAAGCTGAGTATATTGCTGCAGGAAGCAGTTGTACTCAACTTATCTGGATGAAACAAATGTTATCAGATTATGGGGTAAATCAAGATCAAATGATTCTCTTCTGTGATAATCAAAGTGCCATAAATATCTCTAAGAATCCTGTTCAACACTCAAGGACCAAACATATAGATATCAGGCATCACTTTATAAGAGAGTTGATTGAAGACAAAACTGTTGTAATTGAATACATATCTACTGAAAAACAGTTGGCTGACATTTTTACCAAACCTTTAGATCAAAACAGATTTGAAACTCTTAGGAAATCCCTAGGAGTATGCTCTCAAAACTGAAAATCAGGTTCTGTTTTGAGTTAATTTTGATGTAAAATGTCTCACATATCTGTTCAAAATAAATTTGTGTGTTCTTATTACTAAGATCTGTTTTCAGGAAGATTGAGTGTATGCATATTGACAGAAATGTCTTATTTTAACCAGCAACTTTGTCTGAAACACCTGTACGTATTGAAGCTTATTGTGTGGTAAAGCTTGGGATCTATAGGCTATCACCTTTGTGAAAAGAAAAGGTTTGGAAATGGCTGCTATAGAGATTAGAGTGAAAGCCACTGTAAATCTCAAAAAGAAAAAGATAAAGAAGGTATATTCTTGGAATGAACTGTAAACTCAGGTTTTTTAAGGGTCAATGCCTTCTTTAAAAAGAAAAAGAGATCAGAAAAGGCTACCTATCTCTGATGTGCGAAAGCCACCAAAATGAAGTTGGGATATGTCTATACTTTTCAAGATTGTTTACACTGAAATAGCCTTCTATATGTATGAAGTGTAAAAGTCAAAAATGTTGCTCATTTCTCTCAAGCATTAACTCATTAGTATGCATATGTGCTTAATATCTTGAAGAAATTTTATAGTATGAGAAACCATAAAGGAAATTTTGCTCTTTGATATGAAATGTACCACATCTGAATTAACTTTGATAGGTACTTCAAGATCAGTTTTGTGATAAGTACTTCTTAGATTGAATGGGTTGATTATCTGGATGATTTTTGGTTTAGCTAAAATCTCAGCTTTGTGTTTGGAAGTAGGAGGATGTCATGAAAAATTGATCAAATCTCTTTTATAATTTTATGCTTTGAATCTGTAGTTTTTGTTGTTTGTGCATGTGCACCTTCTACGCCGCCAGTTGCTCGCTGGCAGCGTATTTTGTTTGTCTATATATAGGTGAAAGTGCGCTATTCTTTTTACCTCTGTTTTTTTTCACCCTCTTCGCTTTTCCCTCGCCTCTCGCGTCGTGTCCCGGTGCTGCTGTCGCTGTCACCGTCTTCCTTCCTGCCTACTGCTCAGGTAAAAATTTTTTTTACTATCTTCGTCCTGCTTCTCTTTTTTTCTGCTTCCTAGCTCTGTAGTTTTCTCTCATTATTCGAAGCTAGGGTTTAGTAGTTTTTTCAGCCATTAGGGCTTTCTCGTTTTGTTGGTTGGTGCTGTCTGTTTTCTCCTTCTCTTCCATTTCTTTTACCATGCCTCTCAAGAGAAAGTCGAGAACTGATTCTCCTTCAACATCGTCTCCTCCTGTGAGGTCTCCTCCTGTGAAGTCTCCACCTGTGAGGTCTTCTCCTGTTATTTCTTCTCCTCCAGTGAGACCTCCTTCCCCTTCTCATTCCTCTGAACCGTTTGTGGGGAATGGTTTATCTGATTTCAATACATTCTTCAAGCACAGGCCACTTCTTCTGGAAAGGGCCATCAAGCTTGAGTCTTTTTCCGAATCCCCTTTCTACTCATTGTTTTCGGACAATGGTTGGACAAAATTTGCTTTACTTGGTGGTTTTGCTTATCCGGACCTAGTCCGTGAATTTTACTCTAATCTTCATCATCTCCATCTTGCCAATCAAGGCTCTGTAAAAGCCTATGTCAGGGGAATTTCTTTCGACTTCTCGAAAGAGCTTATTTCCTCTCTGCTTGAACTACCTCTTGTTGACTCTCCCTCCTTTAACTTTCTTGAGTCTCATTCTGATCCTCCTATGGAGTCCATTATTCCGTCTCTAATAGTTGAGGGTGCTCCCACTTCCATTAAGAATAAGCCCAACTATTTGCCTCATGGCTCTCTTCAAGATCTTCTCCGGATCTTGAACTTGTTTGTGTGTGCTTCTCTTGTTCCTTCTGATCATCACTCAGAGATCTCTCACCATCGGGCAAGACTTCTTCATGCCATCTGGAACAGAGAAAGTATCTGTATTCCTTCCATTATCTTCCATCAGATTCTTCAGTCTCGGAATTTAAAATCCAAGACTGCAGCTCTTCCTTTTGGAATTTTCATCTCTTACATGTGTGTTCATCAAGGGGTTCTCCCTGATCCTACTGAATTGATCATTCATCCCCGTCCTCCCATTGCTTCCTCCACTCTGACCCGAAGTTAACGAGCAAGTCCGTTTCGGTTTGTATCTTCTGAACCCTCCTCTTCTCAGTCCTCTCTGTCTAGCTTTGATGCTGTGGCTATCATGGAGAAACTGAATTCCTTGCAAGCTTCTCAGGAGGCTTTCAATTCAGAGGTTAGGTCTCACATGCTCATGATGAGCATGTTCAAATCCGAAACCCAAGAGAAGCTGGGGCAATTGATAAAGGATGTTGATTTTACTTGTGGAGAAGTACAAAGGGACGTTGCTGCTCAGCAACGTATGCAAAATGAAGCGGGTCATTTTCTGGAATGCATTCGGAAGACTCGGCTGGAGATGGATCACAAGCTCTGTTGGCTGCACTCCAGATCCCAAGATGCCTACAAGCACTATTCAAGGTCTTGGGAACCCAAACCACCATCCAGAAAGGGGGAGAAATTTGGATGATGCTACTGGAGTAGCTACTGGAGTCTCTGGTTCTGTTGATGGTTTGGCTGGGTTGGTGTTGATGCTTGCTGTCTATATGTCTATATGTCTGTCTTTCCTTCTTAAATGACTGTCTTTCTTTCTTCTTGCTGTCTGTTTTTCTTTCTTGAACAGTGTAAATGATTTTGTTATCTGTATATCTGTTTGTAAATGAATGAAATTCTGGATTAGTCCAAATCATTGTGTCTCTAGTTAACAGTGTGGCTTTAAATTTCTTGAATGGAAATCATCATTAACTAAGGTTGATATTAAACTCTGGTGTAAGGTTGTTGTCAGGCATTTGCCAAGGGGGAGATTGTAAGTGTGAAAATTCACACTCCTGTTATGGCAAATGATTGACAAATTATGTTTCTAATGAAGCTTCAAGATGTGCAGATTAAACATTGAAAATTCAGTAAAGAAGAAGAAGTTGGTGCCACCACACTGCTACCACGCCCCTGCCACCCCGCTGGCAGCGCATAAGGGAATTTGTGTGTCGAAAGTAAGGTTCGTGCACCTGCCGCGTACTCTCCCGCTAGCAGCTCGCTAGCAGCGCGCTTTTAACTGGTTCAACTCACTCTGAGCGGGACATGAGTTCGCTACCAGCCGTCTACATCGATCGCTTCACGACGCTACCAGCGCTCGACGCGATCTGAGTTTTATTCTTTAAATAGACGAGTTGTAATTTTCAATTAAGACTTTTTTCTTTGGATCCTTTGTTTTTCGAATCTTGAGGTGTTTGAGATTCGATCAAATCTTCTTTAGAGAGTCGACGATCGAGTGAGGGGGAGATATGAGATAGATCGCCTGGAATTGAAGACAGTGGATGCTTCTTCAATTCGGAACTTCATCTGATCGTGTGATCGCCTGGACTGGTGATCGGCCTTGATTGATGCGTAGGTGGATTCCTACCGCATTGGATCGTCTCAGTGGATTCTGAGAGGATTGCTGCGATCTGGATTGATCGTGTCCTGCAGCTTGTGGATTCAAGCTGTGTTGCAGTTCGTGGATTCGAACTGTGGATCACTGGTAAGTGATTGTTTGCGATCTGGACTGATCGTGTTCTGCAGCTTGTGGATTCAAGCTGTGTTGCAGTTCGTGGATTCGAACTGTGGATTGCTGTTGAGTGAGTCAAATTGTAAAGGTTAAGTATGTACTCCTTTGTAATTGTCTTTTCATTCAATAGTGGATTTTGAAGGGTTAGTCGCCTCATATAGACTCGAGGTTTTTACTGGATCTGGATCCAGGTTTCCTCGTATAATTCTTTGTGTACTGTTTCCGCATTGTTCAATTCTGAATTGTTATAGATCGTGGACCTTAAGAGTAGTTCTCTACTCTTTCAAAAACTTATTGACTACTCTACTTTGGCTGGGAAATCTAATTCCTCCGTTTCCCTGGCACAGAAGAAGGGGACTGGGTTTAAGAAGAATGGGGCCAGAAAAGAAGGAGAAGTAAACCTGGTACAGGCTCCTCCCTCCAAGAAACAGCTCCATGTCAATATTTCTGCACCCCAACAGGCCCAACTTGCCCAGCAGTCATACCAGACCCTGCTCAATGTCAATTTCTCCCCCTCCATGCCTGCAAACCCAAGGAGGACTTTTACTCAGGAAGAGAGGGAGGCCTGGATAGCAGTAAGGAGGAGCAGAGTTTTTACACCTCTTCCTGTGTCACTTTCCCAACTGTTGCCAACCCTGCTGAAAGGGGAGTATGTCACCCTGAAAGAGCACAACCCAAATGCCTTGAAGGGGAGGAATTTTGATTCGGCAGTCATTTGTGACTTCCACATGGGTACACCAGGGCACTCTACAGACACTTCCTGGGTTCTGAAGCATGCGGTCTAGGATCTGTTGGATCAGAAGGCCCTAGTCTTTAATACTGATGCGCCTGCCCCATCGGGAAATGATATTGGGCAAAACCCTCTGCCTTACCACAATGGGCCAGGCCCGTTCACCTCCATCACTGCCATATCCGCCATGAGAAGGGCCTTTGACCCATCTCAATTGATAGCACCCGTGGTGACCTTGGTCAAGGTCCATCTCTTCCAAGAGAAAGGGGAGGATGAAATTAATGTCATCTCCCAGAAAAATGATCATACTACAGAGGATATTAGCTCCTCCTTGAACTAGGTCTCCTCCCTTATGGCCCAGATAAACATTGCAAGGCCTCCATTGGTCTTTAATTACAGTTCACCCACCTGTTGTCCATCCCAGTCATCAAAAGCTCCATTGGTCATCAACCTTGGCCCCACCACTGCTTCCATCACTTCCTCTGTTCCATCAGCCACATCCAGAGCCAAGCACCACCCTTGGTTGTAAATGTTCCTGCATCCTACAATGTCCCTAGACCGGCCCATACATCCCGGTCCAAACTCCAGCCGTTGGTGGTTAATGTTCCTAAACTGGCCTACTCTGAGGCAGCTGTACCATGGAATTACAGCAAGGGGGATCACGGCTACGGTTCCGGTGATCAAGAACCAGAACCAGAAGGAGGTGAACCTTATGACAAGGTCGGGGAGATGTGCGGGAGGAGAAGAGAAAGAAAAAGAAACAGAAGTGGAGAGAGAGCAAAAAGAAACAGAAGAAAAGAGAAAATTGAAAGGAAAAACAAAAGTAGGAGAAGACACCCCCAGGGTGCAGAAAATGAGGCATCAGACCTCATAAAAATAATAAAAAAGAGTGAATTTAATCTTTTGGATCAGCTAAACAAGGTCCCAGCCCAGATTTCAATACTGGGCCTTTTACTAAATTCGAAAAAGCACAGGGACGCATTGTTAAGGGTGCTGCAGAGTGCACATGTGTCCTAGACTATTGATCCGGACCAACTAGGCAAAATGGTTGGTCAAATCTTGTCACATAATGTGATAAGTTTCTCCGAAGGTAAGATAAGCTCAGGTGGGTGCTACCATGTTGACCCTGTGCACATCACAGTGCTTTGTAAGGGCAGTATGGTGGCACGGGTTCTAATTGACAATGGGTCTGCATTAAATGTCCACCCATTAATCACTTTTGTCAAACTTTGTCTGGATCAGTCGAAGATCAAGCAGAATGGGAGGATTGTGAAGGCTTTTGATAGCTCTAAGACACACTCCCTAGGGGAGATTGAACTGTAACGCCTCGAACCCTGGTCAGTGCAAACCAGCACCCGACCCAAACCCGATTCGCTATTGTAACAACCCGAATTCAATTCAACAACAAAATCCGAGGTGTTACTAGCCCATATCAAATACAACATCAATAATATATCAGGCAATAAAATTAAATAATCCATTCACTTTATTATACTATTAGAGTGCGGAAACAAGTATGTGCGGAGGTGTAGTCTAAAATCCCCAAATAACATTAAAGTTAATCATCAATCATTAATATCAAAGTCTGGTAAAATAAAATGGTTACTATCTTTCTCATCTATCTAGTACATCAAATCCAAACGAATAATAGTCTATCAAATATAACTAAGTCTAAACAATCCTCCACCTCAAACAAGATCCGGATAAAAATAATTCTCCGGTGTATACTCAGCTACCTCTCCCTGGAAATCACTATGATCCCCCTCTCGCGTATTAGCTAAAAAATAAAATAAAAGTAGGGTGAGATACGAATATCCCAGTAGGTAACAAATGCATGATTAAACAGTTAATATAAGTAAAGTAACAGTTCATGCACGATTAAACAATATCAACTAATCAGGCTCGTATAATCATTCGTATCTGTAAGTGCGAAAACTCACACTCCTGTTATGGCAAATGTTTGACAAATTATGTCTTCTAATAAATCTTCAAGATGTACAGATTAAATAATGAAAATTCAGTAAATTTAGAAAAGAAGAAGAAGACGATGCTGCCACACAGCTACCACGCCGCTGGTAGCCCAATGAAATGGAAGATTTTCTAAACATAGCATTTTATTGTAAAGGCACTTGCGAAGATCAACGCCGCTGCCACCCCGCTGGCAGCGCATAAGTGAATTAGTGCTTTGAAAGTAGGCACGTGCACTTGCGCCGTAAGGCGACGCCGACACGCCGCTGGTAGCGCAGAGCGAGATTGAATATTACATGATCAGCCGTGCACATGCCGTGTTCTCTCCCGCTAGCAGCTCACTGGCAGCGCGCCCTTAACTGATTCAACTTGTTCTGAGCGGGATTTGAGTTCGCTTCCAGCCGTCTACCCCGATCGCTTCACGACGCCACCAGCGCTCGACGCGATCTGAGTTTTATTCTCTAAATAGACGTGCTGTAATTTTTAGTAGTGACTTTTGATCGTTGGATCTTTTTGATTTCGGATCTTGAGGTGTTTGAGATTCGATCAAATCGTCTTTAGAGAGTCGACGATCGAGTGAGGGGGAGATCTGAGATAGATCACCTGGAATTGAAGGTAGAGGATTCTTCTTCAATTCAGAACTTCATCTGATCGTGTGATCGCCTGGACTAGTGATCGGCTTTGATTGATGCGTAGGTGGATTCCTACTGCATTGGATCGTCCCAGTGGATTCTGAGGTGATTGCTGTGATCTGGATTGATCGTGTTCTGCAGCTTGTGGATTCAAGCTGTGTTGCAGTTCGTGGATTCGAACTGAGGATCACTGGTGAGTGATTGTTTGCGATCTGGACTGATCGTGTTCTGCAGCTTGTGGATTCAAGCTGTGTTGCAGTTCGTGGATTCGAACTATGAACTGCTGTTGAGTGAGTCCAATTGTAAAGGTTAAGTATGTACTCCTTTGTAATTGTCTTTTCATTCAATAGTGGATTTTCGAAGGGTTAGTCGCCTCATATAGACTCGAGGTTTTTCCTGGATCTGGATCCAGGTTTCCTCGTATAATTCTCTGTGTATTGTTTCCGCATTGTTAAATTCTGAATTGTTGTAGATCGTGGACCTATAAGGTAGTCCTCTACTCTTTCAAGTGGTATCAGAGCCTATTCACTTTGAATAGTTATACAAAGTGTGATCTAGATCTATAGCATGGATTTCGGAAAAGAAGGAGGATCTGCCTCTAGACCTCCATTATTTGAAGGTAACAATTATTCTTACTGGAAAGCAAGAATGAGAGCTTACCTGAAATCAATCGATGAGCATGTCTGGCTCTCGGTTTGTAATGGTTATCATCCACCTGAGATCCCAACAGAAGGAGGTGTTGTGATCCCTAAACCTCATGATCAGTGGACTAAAACTGAATCTGATCAATGTGGATGGAACAACAAGGCAATGAATGCCTTATTTTGTGCTGTTAGTGTTGAGGAATTCCAGAGAATTTCCTCATGTGAAGTCGCTAAGGAAGCTTGGGACATTCTTGAGGTCACTCATGAAGGAACCTCAGCTGTCAAGCTGTCCAGACTTCAAAGACTTACTACATCTTTCGAAACTCTATATATGAAAGATGATGAGTCTTTTGATGAGTTTTATGCTAAACTCTCAGATATTGTTAATTCTAGTTTTAATCTTGGAGAAAAAATCTCTGCATCAAAGGTTATTAGAAAAATCTTAAGATCTTTGCCTGAAAAATTCAGACCTAAAGTAACTGCCATTCAAGAGGCAAAAGATGCAGATAACATGAGAATTGAAGATCTGGTAGGATCTTTACAGACTTATGAGCTAGATCTGAATATTCCTAAAAGAAGTAAAGGAATAGCTCTAAAATCTGTAAAATCCGTAAATACTGAAGAATCAGATAATTCTGATGTTGATATGGATGAACTTGTTCTCTTAGCCAAAAAGTTTAAGAAAATGTTTAAAAAGAGACAATCCAATTCTTCATCATCCATGGACAGATCTAATAGGAGATCTGATAAGAAAATGTCTGATCCAAGAAAGGAAAAGAAATTTTCTCTGAATGACGAAGTTCAATGTTACAAATGTAGAGGATTTGGACATGTTGCCTCTGATTGTCCCTCAAAGGATAAAAAGAAAAAGACTAATTATCAGGTTACTTGGGATGACAGTAACACTGATAATTCTTCACAATCTGATGAGGATATTTCTGCTAATTTTACTGCTTTCAATTCTTTTTACTCATCCTCCTCTGGTAGTTCAATCTCTGGAATTGCAGGAGATAATAAAGAGACTTTATCAGATGATGAAGAAGAACTACAAGAAGCCTACAATCAGCTCTATAAGGAATTCAATAGAGCTCAGAAGAAAGTCAAGAAACTGAGTAAAAAATTGAAGGAATCAGAAACAGAGAAAAATAAAGCTCTTGCAGAAATAGATTCAATAAACTATAAGTTACTTGAAAGACATGCCAAAGAAGATTTTCTGGTAACTTCTTTAACTGAAAAAACTGAAAAACTAAAAGAAAAGGAAGCTCAGATTTCTGCACTTCAAGGTAAAGTGAGTGAACTTGAGAAAGTTTCAAATTCAAGTAAATCTAATGCTTCAAATTCTTCTGCAAGAAATCATCAAATTAATGAGGAATCAATTTCAAAGGAAGTTCCTGAAAGCTCAAATTCTGCTGAAAATACAATGAGTGTAAGTAATCAAAACAAGGAATCTTCACAGAAAATTTCTGCTGGAGAAGTAAGACCAATAGGTAAACTGTCAACTTTTGAGAAATCTAAATCTGTACAGTTTAGAAATACTGGCAAGTCTAGAAATGTTGATTTTTCTGAACATAGGTTCATACCTGTATGCCATCACTGCAATAAAAAGGGTCATATAAGACCAAAGTGTTATGCACTGCATGGTTTCCCTGATGGATATTTTGATAATAAGAGAAAAGTAAATCAAAGTCAGTCTCTGGATTTACATAACAGATTTGATTCCCTGTTAAAATTGACTGAAACATTAAATAAGGAAGTCACAAATCTGTCAAAGAAGCTTCCTTCAAAATCTCAAGTAGTTGATGAAGGTACTTCTCAGAAAACTCCTGAAAAACAGATCTGGGTTAGAAAAAATTCATTAGTTGCTAATGTGGTTCATGTAGCTTTAAAAGCTCATGATGCCAACATGTGGTACTTGGACAGTGGTTGTTCAAGACACATGTGTGGTCATAAGGCTATGTTCAGTACCTTTGAAGAATATTTTGGTGGAAGTGTTACATTTGGTGATGGAAGCACTTCACAGGTCAAAGGCAAAGGAACTGTAACTGGTCCTAATGGAGTTTGTTTAAAGAATGTTCTTTTTGTTTTTGGTTTGAAGGCAAATCTAATCAGTATTAGCCAGTTATGTGATTCCAGATTATTTGTAAATTTTACCAGAAAAGAATGCAAAATTTTGGATAAATCTGGTAGAACTATTCTTGTAGGTGTAAGAACAAGTGACAATTGCTATGGAATCATTGGAAACAATGAAAAATCTTTAAAATCTTCTGTATGTGATGAAATTGATTTGTGGCATAAAAGACTAGGTCACATTAACTATAGAGATCTGTCAAAAATCTCTAAGTCTGAGTTGGTTAGAGGAATTCCCAAGTTTGGGAATAATAAAAAGAAAGGAATGTGTGGTCCTTGTAATCAAGGAAAGCAAATCAAAGCCACACACAAGAAAACCAACATTGTAGGAACATCAAGACCATTAGAACTGATTCATATGGATTTAATGGGACCTACAAAGACTGAAAGTCTGGGAGGAAAGAGGTATATATTTGTTGCTGTAGATGACTACAGCAGATATACCTGGGTAGATTTTCTAAGAGAAAAATCTGAATGTTTTAACTGTTTTAAACATCTGTGCTGTCAAATTCAAGTTGAAAAGAACTTGCAAATAGGAAAGATTGTTAGAATCAGATCTGATCATGGGACAGAATTTGAAAATCAAATGTTTTCCAATTTCTGTGAAGAACAAGGAATCAAACATGAATTTTTTGCTCCTAAGACCCCACAACAAAATGGAGTTGTGGAAAGGAAGAACAGAGTTTTACAAGAAATGGCTAGAACCATGATGATGGCCAAGAAAATTTCAACAAAATTCTAGGCTGAAGCTATAAACACTGCCTGTTACATTAGTAACAGAGTTTATATCAGATCTGGGTGGAAACAAACTCCCTATGAACTTTGGAAAGGAAAACAGCCAAACTTGAAATATTTCAGAGTATTTGGAAGTAAATGTTATATCTTAAGGGACAGAGAAAATCTAGGAAAATTTGATTCTAGAAGTGATGAAGGAATTTTTCTAGGATATTCTTCTTCTAGTTGAGCATACAGAGTTTTTAATTTGCAGAAATCTGTTGTAATGGAATCTATAAATGTGCTAATAGATGATGAAGGTACTAACAGTGAATTTTTACAGGCTGTAGATGAAGAGGATGAACTCAGATATACATCCCCAAGCAATGAAGTTATTCCTCTGACTAGAACTCTCAAAGACCACCCAACTGAGCAAATTGTTGGAAAAATTTCAGATGGAGTAAGAACAAGACATCAACTGCAGAATGAGGTAAGATTTTCTTCCTACTTATCTCAATTTGAGCCCAAATCTTATAAAGATGCCTTGTTGGATGATTCTTGGTTAAATGCTATGCATGAAGAACTGAATCAATTTACTAGAAATAATGTTTGGGAATTGGTTGAAAGACCCTCTGATCTGAATGTGATAGGAACCAAGTGGATTTTTAAGAACAAATCTGATGAGAATGGGATAGTAACCAGAAATAAGGCTAGGCTTGTTGCTCAGGGGTATACTCAAGTAGAAGGAATAGATTTTGATAAAACCTTTGCTCCTGTAGCTAGGTTAGAATCAATCAGATTACTGTTGTCTATTGCTTGTTACTTGAAGTTTAAACTGTTCCAAATGGATGTTAAGAGTGCATTCTTGAATGGATGTCTGAATGAAGAGGTCTATGTAGAGCAACCTAAAGGATTTGAAGACACAAATCATCCTAAATATGTCTATAAACTGAACAAAGCCTTGTATGGACTCAAACAAGCTCCTAGAGCTTGGTATGAGAGACTCACCTCCTTTTTACTTGAATCTGGTTTTATGAGAGGAAATGTGGATAAAACTCTCTTTATTCAAAGAGAGTCCAAACATATTTTGATTGCTCAAATCTATGTTGATGACATAGTGTTTGGATCTACTTCTAAAAATCATGCTCACTCCTTTGCTGACTTAATGAAAAGTGAATTTAAGATGAGTATGATGGGTGAACTGAACTTTTTCTTAGGTCTTCAGATTTATCAATCTCAACACGGAATTTTTTTCTCTCAAGCAAAATATTCAAGAAATCTTGTTAAGAGATTCAGCTTAACTCATGCTAAACATGCTAGGACTCCTATGAGTACTAGTTTAAAACTTGGAAACGATGAATCTGGAAAAGTTGTAGACCCTACCCTGTACAGAGGAATGATTGGGAGTCTACTGTACTTAACAGCAAGTAGACCTGATATAAGCTTTAGTGTGGGAGTTTGTGCTAGATATCAAGCTAATCCTAAAGAATCTCATCTGAATGCTGTGAAAAGGATTATAAAATATGTTAATGGAACTGTTGATCTGGGAATCTGGTTTTCCAAAGAGACAAACCAACATCTTACTGGATACACTGATGCTGATTGGGCTGGGTGTATGGATGACAGAAAAAGCACCTCTGGTGGTTGTTTTTACATGGGTAATAATCTCATTGCCTGGTTAAGCAAGAAGCAAAACTGTGTTTCTCTGAGTACTGCTGAAGCTGAGTATATTGCTGCAAGAAGCAGCTGTACTCAACTTATATGGATGAAACAAATGTTATCTGATTATGGGTTAGATTAAGATCAATGATTCTTTTCTGTGACAATCAGAGTGCCATAAATATTTCCAAAAATCCTATTCAACACTCAAGGACCAAACATATTGACATCAGGCATCACTTTATAAGAGAGTTAATTGAAGACAAAACTGTTTTGATTGAATATATATCTACTGAAAAACAGTTGGCTGACATTTTCACTAAACCTTTAGATCAGAACAGATTTGAAACTCTTAGGAAATCCCTAGGAGTTTGCTCTCAAAACTGAAAATCAGGTTCTGTTTTGAGTTAATTTAGATGTAAAATAATCTACATATCTGTTCAAAATGTTCTTGTGTGTTCTTAATATTGAATTCTTAATTCAGGAAGCTTGAGCCTATGCATATTGATAGAAATGTTTTATAATCAACTATCAGGTTTGTCTTAAACACTTTTGTGCATTGGAGTTTATTGTGTGTTTGAAGTTTGGATTCTATAGACTATCATTTTTATGAAAAGAAAAGTTTTGGAAATGGCTGCCATAGAGACTAGAGTGAAAGCCAATGTAATTCTCAAAAAGAAAAAGAGAAAGAAGGTATATCCTTGGAATGAACTGTAAACTCAGGTTTTTTAAGGGTCAATGCCTTCTACAAAAAGAAAAGAAAAAGAGATCAGAAAAGGCTACCTATGTCTGATGTGCGAAAGCCACCAAAATGAAGTTGGGGTATGTCTATACTTTCCAAGTATGATTACACTAAAATAGCCTTCTGTGCGCGCGTGGGAAACGCGGCACGTGGGAATTCGGAGTCGCCACCGCCTGAGGGGTGCAGGCGGACACCTGGGTGCCTAATCTTGCCTATTAGGGCTTTTTGGTCTGCGGCTTGAGATTCTAAGTCTGCTCTCGGTTGTGGTTCGGGGAAGTCCGTAGACACCCCGGTCCACCCCATCGGATGACGGGTCCCGTGGGTTCCCTGGTTTGAGTCAGCTTACATTGGTCTCACCTGATTCCTAATCCGATATGCAATTTGGTTAAGTCTTGCGGGACCACCTAAGTGGTGTGGGTCCCTTTAGTTGCTTTTATCTTGATTACTTAGGTGATCTGAGTCTGGTTGGGCGGGCCAAACCCAATGCGGCCCACGGTATCCTTGGTGGGCTTAGTGAAGCCCGTGTACCCTTGTGGACCTCAGTCTAGCCTGAGAGGTCCTTTGGGCTTTGGTTAGTTCAACAGATTTTACTTTAAGTTAAGCTTCGAAGATTAAGTGTTTTTCATGCACAAGTGGGCCGGACTGGTTTGTGGGCCCCTAAGGTGGGCCCACATGGTGGCCAAGTATTTTTATTAGATTTATCTTTTTAGTCTGCCAAAGTGAGCTGGACACTGGGCTTGGGGCCCGTAGTCCAAATCTGGGCTTGTAAGCCCAAGTTACCAGAAATTAGGGTTTGCACCCTTCCTTGGTTCGGTTGGTGGGCTTTGGCGGGCCCGGTAGGCCCTTGCCCTTGGTCTCGGCCAAACCACGCAATTCATGCATCAATTTCACATAACAAGGCTCGGGTGGGCCGCATTGGGTTTGGCCCGCCCGGTTCAAATTGTTCATTTTTTACTTAAGTTATCTTAATGGCATGCTTTGGTGTTTATTGGGCTTGATGGGCCCCGTTGGAAGGCCCACTGGAAGTCAAGTTGGACCGGGAGTCCAAGTCCCACATCGGGTTTCCGGGTGACCCAGAAACCCTATTGGTTTATCCGGTTCGGTTCAGAAATATCATTCACATCTAGCAATAATTACAAAAAAACACACGATGGACACTCTGTCAGAAAAAAAACTGGCTCATTGTGCTGGGTCCAAGGGGAGGTACCCGGGGGCCCTGTGGGTGAAGCGAAGGTACCAAGGTACGAGTTGGATGCGCAGCGAACAAAGGGGTGGGGGGTGCGGGGGGCTTCGCCCCCCGCGGTATGGTAAAGGGTATTTTTGGAATTTTAAAAAAAAAATAACAATTCGGCCTGTTTTGGACCTGGCGCTCACCTCCTGAAGTGAGCGCCAGGTGGGCGCCAGAATCCGGGCGAAATTTTGACCTGGCGCTCACCCGATACCAGGTGAAGCGCGAGCTGGGCGGGAGGTGAGCGCGAGATGGGCGCGAGAAGGGCGCCAGAATTTCACTTGGTTTTAGGTGGGCGCGAGCTGAGCGCCAGGTGGGCGCCAGCTCGGCGGGAAGTGAGGTGAAAGGGGCGCCCACCTCCTAGGTGAGCGCCAGGTGGGCGCCAGATGGGCGGTAGGTCACTGCAATTTTCAACTCTCTGTTTTTTTGAGATCTCCATCTCTGGCCGATTTTTTTCGGTCTGTAACTGTTCCACTAGCCTCCTAACATGCTCAGAACACCTCCCAACTAATTTTGGATTTAATCTAACTACATTTTATTTCAAGCTTTTTAAAACCCAGAAAACTTACAATGCAACCATGCATTCAAAATACTTCACGAATAACATGCCCAGAACACTTCCCCGGGCTTCGACCACTCCCCAAAACATACTTAAACTGGCATTCAAATTAATCTAAACATGCTTCATGCTTCATCCCACAGCCCAAAATCTCTTAAAAGAAGAAAAAATAAACCCGATAAAAAAAACACACAGGTACAGATGCATCAACAGCTTAAAAAAAAGGGGGGGGGGGGTGATGGGGGCATGCTCAAGGGTGCACAAGCAACAAACAGCATGTTAGCAAGTCCAGCAATGTAAAAAAAAAACAACAAGAAAACACCATGCAAACATACATGCACTTTCCTCCCTCGACTGGACCTCCGAGCCGGCACATTAGCATCCGAAGAAGGGAGAGAGGAGGGGGGGTTTACAGGGATACATCAGAGGAGTTAAATGAGGAGCTGGTCCTTACAGGAGTGCCGGGTACCCCATGAGCACTCATAGGAGCAACAAAACCCTTGTCTTCTTCACGGGGTCGTGCATGAGGTCTCCCCTACCCTGGAGACCTCCATGTCACCCAAAATGGGGAGCAACAGAATGCGTAGCAAGGGAAGGAAACACACCAGTTACGATGACATGCATACGACTCCCATTTTTATACATGTAAACAAGTGCGAAACATTACCTGGAGTTCCTAAGTTCTGGTGCAAAGCGGCGGCTTCTCCTTGAGGTGGCACGAGCGCTGGAACTCTCCTCTCTTGCACCTCCAACAGCAACCGACCTTCGTTTGTTTGCGTGAGGATGACGGAGATGCAGACTGGGGGGTGTTGGCTCAAGGTGGGGAGCTTGGGGAGGCCGAAGCCACTGAGACCGGTAGGGTTCGGGTGGGGGAGAGAGCTTGGGCACGGCACCTAGAGCTAACCAAAACTCCCTCTTCGAAAAATCCTTTCACCCAAAATTTTTCGGCACTTAGCTTTTTCCGAAAATCTTCCAACCCCTCTGCGCGAAATGCCGCGCGGCTCATATAGGCCATAAAAAAGGGGTGCCGCTCACCTTGGCGCGCAGCTCGAGGTGGGCGCAAACCCGCTCGCCACGTCCGCACGAGCGGCATAATGATGAAAATCATTTAATGCCGCCGCTCGCCGGATTTAAAAATCTTTAAAATTCAGATTTAGTCCCTGACAATTTTTGGTAAAATCCAATATTCTTGGATTTTTACAGATTTAGACCCTGAGATATTTCGAATGTTCGGATATTTACGGATTTGATCCCCGAGATATTTTCCTGCGCAACTCGCCACGTGTGCAGCTTTTGCCATGTGCGCAGATTGCCGGTTTTGTTGCTCGGAAATTTCATCAGCTCATATTTTCTTCATCCGGGCTCCGATCTGGGCAAACTTAGTTTCATTAGAATCGTATCGGAGCCCTCCATCCCATGACCTAGGGGTAGGCCTCCAGATCGGATTTTAGCAGAAAGTCAACTTTTGGCTTTGCTCAGGTTTGACCGCCCGCAGAACCTTCATCCGGACCCCGATTCCTGCAAACCCAGTTGCGTTGGAACCGTGTTGAGATTCTCTATCCAATGACCTAGGGTTAGGCCTCTGGATCGGATTTTAGCAGAAAGTCAACTTTTTGCTCTGCTCAAGTTTGACCACCCGCAGAACCTTCATCCGGACCCTGATTCCTGCAAACTCAGTTGAGTTGGGATCGTGTCGAGATTCTCTATCCAATGATATAAAGCAAGGTACTTGGCACGGAATTCGAGGAAAAGTCAACTCTTGGCTTTTCCTTAAGTTTGACCGCCCGCCGAACCTTCGTCCAGACCCCGATTCCTGCAAACTTAGTTGCGTTGGAACCGTGTCGAGATTCTCTATCCAATGACCTAGGGTTAGGCCTCTGGATCGGATTTTAGCAGAAAGTCAACTTTTGGCTCTGCTCAAGTTTGACTGCCCACAGAACCTTCATCCGGACCCCGATTCCTGCAAACCCAGTTGCGTTGGAACCGTGTCGAGATTCTCTATCCAATGACCTAGGGTTAGGCCTCTGGATCGGATTTTAGCAGAAAGTCAACTTTTGGCTTTGCTCAAGTTTGACTGCCCCCAGAACCTTCATCCGGACCCCGGTTCGTGCAAACTCAGTTGCGTTGGAACCGTGTCGAGATTCTCTATTGATCGAGATAAAGCAAGGTGGCCAATTTCATTTGATAAAAAAAAGTCAACTTTTCACCCCTTAGGGTTGACTTTCTGTCCAGGGTTTGCATTTTTGGTTTTTTTTTTTTGGGAGCGCAAAAATGAGGTGCTTACACCTTCCATATGTATAAAGTGTCAAAGTCAAAAATAATTTTCACACACTACACAAACATTAACTAATTAATATGCATATGAGTTCAATATCTTGAAGAAAATTTATAGTATGAGAAACCATGAAGAAATTTTGGTCATAGATATGAAATGTGTCACATCTGAATTAACCTTGATAGGTTCCTTAAGATCAGTTTTGTGAATAAGTACTTCTTGGATTGAATAACAGTTGATTATCTGGATGATTTTAGTTTATTTAAAATCTTAGCTTTGTGTTTAGAAGTATGATTTCTTCATGAAGAATAGTTCACTCCCTTTTTTATAAATTTTTGCCTTGAATCTGTGTTTTTCATTGTGTGTGCATGTGCACCTTCTACGTCGCTAGAAGCGTGCATGTAGCCTTCACTGGTATAGCTTGTTTTGGCACATGCCTATTTCTACGTCGCCAGCTGCTCGTTGGCAGCGTATTCTATTTGCCTATATAAAGGTGAAATCGCATTCACTTTTTACCCCTGTTTCTTTTTACCTGTCTTCAGTTCCTCTCGCTTCTCGCGTCGTGTCCCTGTGCTGCTGTCTTTTTCACCTTCCTTCTTCCTGTCTACTGTTCAGGTAAAATTTTTTTATTGTCTTCATCCTGCTTCTTCATTTTCTGCTTCCTAGTTCTTTAGTCTTCTCTCGTTATTCTACGCTAGGGTTTGGTAGATTGTTCTGCCATTAGGGCTATTTCGTTTGTTGTTTGTTTTTGTTTGTTTGCTCTTTCTCTTTCAATTTTCTCTTCACCATGCCTCTCAAGAGAAAGTCGAGAACTGATTCTCCTTCAACATCGTCTCCTCCTGTGAGGTCTTCTCCTGTTATCTCTTCTCATCCAGTGAGACCCCCGTCCCCTTCTCATTCTTCTGAACCATTTGTGGGGAATGGTTTATCAGATTTTAATGAGTTCTTCAAACACAGGCCACTTCTTCTAGAAAGGGCCATCAAGCTTGAGTCATTTTCTGAATCTCCTCTCTACTCATTGTTTTCGGACAATGGTTGGAAAAATTTGCTTTAATCAGTGGTTTTGCATATCCGGACCTGGTTCGAGAATTTTATTCTAATCTTCATCATCTCCATCTTGCCAATCAAGGCTATGTCAAAGCCTATGTCAGGGGAATCTCTTTCGACTTCTCGAAAGAGCTTATTTCCTCTCTTCTTGAACTGCCTCTTGTTGATTCTCCCTCCTTTAACTTTCTTGAGTCTCATACTGATTCTCCTATGGAGTCTATTATTCCTTCTCTCATTGTTCCGGGTGCTCCTACTTCCATCAAAAACAAGCCCAACTACCTTCCTCATGGCTCTCTTCAGGATCTTCTTCGGATCTTGAATCTGTTTGTGTGTGCTTCTCTGGTTCCCTCAGATCACCATTCTGAGATTTCTCACTCGAGAGCAAGACTTCTTCATGCTCTCTGGAACAGAGATAGTATCTGTATTCCTTCCATCATCTTCCATCAGATCCTTCAGTCTCGGAATTTAAAATCCAAGACTGCAGCTCTTCCTTTCGGCATATTCATATCTTACCTGTGCATTCATTAGGGGGTACTCCCTGATCCGGCTGAATTGATCATTCATCCCAGACCTCCCATTGATTCCTCCACTCTGACCAGAAGTAAACGAGCAAATCCTTTTCGTTTGGTGTCTTCTGAACCCTCTTCTTCTCAGTCCTCTTTGTCCAGCTCTGATGCTGTGGCAATTATGGAAAAACTGAATTCCATGCAAGCCTCCCAAGAGGCTTTCAATTCTGAGGTTAGGTCTCACATGCTCATGATGAGCATGTTCAAATCAGAGACCCAATAGAGGCTGGAGAAATTGGCAAAGGATGTTGATTTTACATGTGGTGAGGTACAAAGGGACGTTGCTGCTCAGCAACGAATGCAGAATGAAGCGGATCATTTTCTGGAAAGCATTTGGAAGACTCAGCTGGAGATGGATCACAAACTCTGTTGGCTGCACTCCAGATCCCAAGATGCATACAAGCATTACTCAAGGACTTGGGAACCCAAACCACCTTCCAGAAAGGGGTAGTTTTTTGGATGATGCTGCTGGGGTTGATGTTTCTGTTGATGGTTTTGCTGGGTTGTTGCTGCTGCTTGTAAATTTTTTTTTGCTGTGCTGTGGATATGATACTTTTTGTTGTGTTCTATTCTGTTTGTTTCTCCTGAAAGAAGGTTTAAAGGGGAGTGATGATTAAGGGGAAGAAACTGTAATTTTTGAACACTGTATATGTTTCTGATCTCTGTATATCTTTTGTGAATGAATGAAATTCTGGATTCTTCTTTTTTAAAATCATTGTGTCTCTCCTTAATCAGTGTGGTTTTAAAATTCTTAAATGGAAAGCAATATTAACTGAGTTTGATATTAAACACTGTTTTAAGGTTGTTGTCAGGCATTTGCCAAGGGGGAGATTGTAAGTGTGAAAACTCACACTCCTGTTATGGCAAATGTTTGACAAATTATGTCTTCTAATAAATCTTCAAGATGTGCAGATTAAATAATGAAAATTCAGTAAATTTAGAAAAGAAGAAGAAGACGATGCTGCCACACAGCTACCACGCCGCTGGTAGCCCAATGAAATGGAAGATTTTCTAAACAGAGCATTTTATTGTAAAGGCACTTGCGAAGATCAACGCCACTGCCACCCCGCTGGCAGCGCATAAGTGAATCAGTGCTTTGAAAGTAGGCACGTGCACTTGCGTCGTAAGGCGACGCCGACACGCCGCTGGTAGCGCAGAGCGAGATTGAATATTACATGATCAGCCGCGCACATGCCGTGTTCTCTCCCGCTAGCAACTCACTGGCAGCGCGCCCTTAACTGATTCAACTTGTTCTGAGCGGGATTTGAGTTCGCTTCCAGCCGTCTACCCCAATCGCTTCACGACGCCACCAGCGCTCGACACGATCTGAGTTTTATTCTTTAAATAGACGTGCTGTAATTTTTAGTAGTGACTTTTGATCTTTGGATCTTTTTGATTTCGGATCTTGAGGTGTTTGAGATTCGATCAAATCGTCTTTAGAGAGTCGGCGATCGAGTGAGGGGGAGATCTGAGATAGATCACCTAGAATTGAAGGTAGAGGATTCTTCTTCAATTCGGAACTTTATCTGATCGTGTGATCGCCTGGACTGGTGATCGGCTTTGATTGATGCGTAGGTGGATTCCTACTGCATTGGATCGTCTCAGTGGATTCTGAGGTGATTGCTGCGATCTGGATTGATCGTGTTCTGCAGCTTGTGGATTCAAGCTGTGTTGCAGTTCGTGGATTCGAACTGAGGATCATTGGTGAGTGATTGTTTGCGATCTGGACTGATCGTGTTCTGCAGCTTGTGGATTCAAGCTGTGTTGCAGTTCGTGGATTCGAACTGTGAACTGCTGTTGATTGAGTCCAATTGTAAAGGTTAAGTATGTACTCCTTTGTAATTGTCTTTTCATTCAATAGTGGATTTTCAAAGGGTTAGTCGCCTCATATAGACTCGAGGTTTTTCCTGGATCTGGATCCAGGTTTCCTCGTATAATTCTCTGTGTATTGTTTCCGCATTGTTAAATTCTGAATTGTTGTAGATCGTGGACCTATAGAGTAGTCCTCTACTCTTTCAGTATCATTCATGAATACATAACAGTATGAAAAACAGTTCTAGAAATGAATTTCCGCAAGTTCTATTATCAAAATCCAATATCAAAATCAATAACATTATTCATGCGTTGCTAGGATGCACTAAACAGTCACATTCGATCAGTATCTCAATCACATGCCTCTAGCATGTATACAATAATAATATCAAGTGTTCGTGATTTCAGTGTCATTGTAGGACTCACAAAGATAGATAAACCTTTCGAGATGATTCTTAACCAATCGCTATACCACCGTGCGACTTAGGAGCAATGCTACTAATGATACTTAAGTCCCATGTAGCGCAGCTTAGACAAGAGCCGTAGTCACTGACTTATTGCACACGTACCCATCAGAGGTTGCATGTACCACCAGCATGCAACACCAGAATCAATACATGGAGATTGTCGCTTATCCCCATGTACAGGGAATCACCAGTGGCTCACTGGGGTGTCCCTCCAGACATAGGACCTTCTCAGACAAACTAACTTGCAAAGGAAGCGCGTCGCACAAGAGAGAAACTCAACCCAAATGACATATCCCTTAGCTATCTAGCAACAACTATGGATCCATAACCAACTATGCCCACTAGACTCCAAAATTCCCTAAAATATAATATTTCTATAAGGGTTGGTGCCTAGTGGCATATAAAGGTTAAATTTGTCAATTACTTCAATATTTGATCATCTGAGTTCTGAATTCTCTTTATAAAGTTTTCTGGTTTATAGTGTAATTTAAAATTGTTTTGATAATCAAATAATAGTTAGGTTTTCCAAAAACTAAATTTCTCAATTACTTTCAAAGTTTGGAAACTAATGTCCTAAATATCTTCCTAATTTATTTTTCTGTAAAACAGGGAATTAGATAATTTGTTTTGGTCTTAAAACATCTTAATTAATCATTAAAATTGTCTAAAAATAGTTTGGAATTGAATCAGGGTTTGAAATTTCAAAAATCTGCAAATTCTGAACAGAGCGCCTAGGATCGCTCAGGATCGCCCCGGCGATCTGTGGTTGACGGTAGTTCAAAATCGAACGCCGACGGTACGTTTTCCAGCGGTCTTCGACGGTCTAAAATTTATAACTAGCGCCGATGATCGCCGAGTACAGTCGAGGTCGGCGGTCATACAAAAACGAACAGAAACAGTTTTAAATCGTGATTTTTCTCGTCTAACCTCATTCTAACATACTTATAACATGATTATCTAACTAAATACATCATTACATCTCATAAAAACATGCTTTTAAGATTAAATGAATTTAAATACAAATCAATTGAGCAAAACTGTGTCACCTACGTCTTCCTACGATTGCTTCTCCTTCTCTTCTTGAACAGCAACGAATATTATCACCAAGCAACACTCAGAAGCCAACCCAACGTTCTCTCTCTCTCCCTTTCTTTTCTTCTTCTTCTTCTTCCAACAGTCGCCCCGTTCGCTAACAGTTGCGACTCTTCCTTGTGGCTTCAATACGTGCAAGAATTCAATCGTATGTATTAGGTTATTAAAATAATACATATATATACTTCTTGATCCCATGTATCTCACATGCAAACTTTCCTATACACACTGTCCAATCAGAACACATACCTCGATATCTCATGATCAGATGGTTAGATTTGCGTCCAACTTTGGATCTCCACTAATTATATCATCCCCTACAATAATAAAATATTTCAATCAATTATAATTCTCAAGAATATTATTTATTAATTTATTTTATTATTTAAGGAAAATTCGGGGTTTTACATGAACTGCCGGTCACAATTGGACCGAATATCTTCAACATCACATTTGAAGTGATGGATATTCTAGCAGCCTTCAATCTGCTCCTAGGGAGGCCTTGGATACACTTGGCTAGGGCAATACCATCCACGCTTCACCAAAGAATGAAGTACATAAGAGGACAAAGGGTGATAACTGTCTTAGCTGAAAATTTAGTACCTCTCATTGTGTCGTCTGATGTACCCTTGATAAATGTGGATTTGATTGTCGACAAGATTGCGTTCCACTCGTTTCAATTTGAAACAGTCAATTTCATACCTGGGGGGTGTGAGAAAAAAGAAAAGAAAGAGACTATTGCTGAGAGCATGGTGAAGAGAGTGAAGGAAAAATACCACTTTCACCCAAGAAAAGGCCTGGGGAGAAATTTGCAAGGAATGGTGGAGCCAATCAGGGCCAAGAAGCTAGTCCCTAAAGTAGGGTTGGGATTTAAACCCAGAGGATGGAGAAGGATGAAGCACGAAGAGGGAGAGAAGAGAAGCAGAAGAATTTTCCCTCACTTAAGGGAAAGTTTTCCTAAACCCTCATATATAATCCAACTATTTCCTCCCATGGATCAGTCCAAGCCTCCATACCGCAACATCAACCCATTCCAAAGGCCTTCTGTTCCAACCCTACAACCCTATAACCTGTAAAACCCCGAATTTTCCATAAATAATAAATTAAATTAGTAAATAATTTTACCGAGAGTTATGATTGATAGAAACATTTTAATATTGTAGGGTGTGATCAACTTAGCGGAGATCCAGAGTTAGACGCAGATCTGACCGTCCGATCGTGAGATATCGATGTATGTATTCTAATTGAGCAAGGTGTATAGAAGAGTTGCATGGCAGATGCATAGGATCAGGGGGTATATATAGGTATAAAGAAATAACCTAAATTGTATACTTGTATTGTCGCTCGTATTGAAGCCGCAAGCAACGAACTGTTTGAACGGCCAAAGAGAAGAGAAGAAGGAGAAGAAGAAGGAAGGGCTGGGCGTGCGTTCATCGTCCAGAGAGTTTCTCAGTGATAGAGGTTCGCCATTGTTCAGAATGGAGAAGGAGAAATCAGCGTATAGAGGTAGGTGACATCGTTTTGGTTTTAAAATTGGATTTACCCTTGTTTAATCGCAAATGCATGTTTCTATGTTATGTAATGTTATATTTAGTTAGCTAAGCATGTTATAAATACATTAGAATGAGTTTAGACGAGAAAAATCATGATTTAGAACTGTTTCTGCTCGATTTGGTAAGACCGTCGACCTCGACTGTACTCGGCGCTCATCGACGATCCTAGGCGCTGGTTATAAAATTGAGGACGCCGTGGACCGTGGGACGACGGACCGTTGGCGCTCGAAATTGAACTACCGCCGACTGGAGACCGCCCGGATCGATCCTGAGCGATCCCAGGCGCTCTAAGCAGAAATTCCAATTTTTCATAATTTCGAACCTAATTCAACTCTAAACTATTTTTAGACAATTTTAATGATTAACTAAGGTCTTTTAAGACCAAAATAAACTATCTAATTCCCTGTTTTACAGAAAAACAAATTAGGGAGATATTTAGGACATTAGTTGCCAAGTTTTGAAGGTAAATGAGAAATGTGATTTTGGAAAAGCCTAACTACCATTTGATTATCTAAACACTTCTAAATGGCATTATAAATCATAAGACATTTAAAGAGAATTCAGAATCCGAATGACTAAATAATGAAGTAAATGCACAGATATAACCATTATATGCCGCTAGGCACCAACCCTTATAGAATTATGATACTTTAGGGAATTTTGGAGTCTAGTGGGCATAGCTGGTTATGGATCCATAGTCGTAGCTAGATAGCTGAGGGATATGTCATTTGGGTTGAGTTACTCCTATATGCGACGCGCTTCCTTTGCAAGTTAGTTTGTCTGGGAAGGTCCTATGTCTGGAGGGACACCCCGGTGAGCCGCTGATGATTCCCTGTACATGTGGATAAGCGACCATCTCCATGTATTGATTCTGGTGCTGCATGCTGGTGGTACATGCCAACTCTGATGGGTACGTGTGCAATAAGTCGGTGACTACGGCTCTTGTCTAAGCTGCGCTGCATGGGGCTTGAGTATCATTAGTAGCATCGCTCCTAAGTCGCACGGTGGTATAGCAATTGGTTGAGAATCATCTCAAAAGGTTTATCTATCTTTGTGAGTCCTACAATGACACTGAAAACACAACACTTGATATGATTATTAGTATTATTGTGCACGTGCGGGATGCATGTGATTGGGATATTGGTTGGATGTGACTGCCTAGTACATCCTGGCAATGTGTGGATTATGCTACTGATTTGGCTATTGAGTTCTTATATTAAAACTTGCTGAAAATCATTTCTAGAACTGTTTATCAAACTGTTTTGTGTTCATGAATGGTATAAATGATTATGCGAGCCTGATTTATCGATGTTGCTTAATCGTGCATGAAATGTTACTTTGCTTATATTAACTGTTTAGTCATGCATGTGTTACCTACTGAGATATTCGTATCTCACCCTACTTCTATTCCATTTTTTAAGCTGATACGCGAGAGGGGGATCTCTTAGACTTCCAGGGAGAGATAGCCGAGTATTCGCCGGAGGATTATTATTATCCAGATCTTGTCTGAGGTGGATTGATGTTATAGACTTAGCATTTTTGATTGGTTTATTATCATTTATTTGGATTTGATGTATGAGAGAGATAGTAACCAGTTCATTTTACCAGACTTTGATATTACTGATTGATGGTCAAGCTTTATGCTTAGTTGAGGATTTTGATCTACACTTCCGCACATACTTGTTTCTGCAACTCTGATAGTTTAATAAAATGATTGGATTTTGCTTTCTTTGGTCTGGTATGTTATTGATGTTGTAATTGATATGGGCCAGTAACACCTCGGATTTGGTTGTTGAACTAAATTCGGGTTGTTACAGTAGCGAACCGGGTTCGGGTCGGGTGTCGGTTTGCACTGACCCAGGTTCGGGGTGTTACAATAACCCATCTCCTATGCTTGAAACAGTGGGCGGGCCTGGGCCACTGCCAGAGCAGTAGGTGGACTTCTCCAAAAATGTCGGGGCTTTCTTCTCCATGACTGAGGATGAAAGGACTGGTGAAGATATGGACCTGCCATTCATTGATTGGGCAGTGGTAAAGATTCCAGATGAGGTCATATCTGGATTGGGCCCCACAGCAGAAAAGGGCAGTACAACTCATCTGGTGATGATGGCATCGGATTTTGGGTTTGAGGAGCAGGCTTGCACAATTTCCCCCACTCCTGAAAAACTTTTTTTAAATAATTGGGAGGAAACTCCCCTTACCTTTGAAACAGCGTTTGATTGGCAAACAGACGCGGCTTCCAAAAAAAAACTCCATTAGTGGATTGCCATTTCCCTGAAGGTTTTAATGAGTCTTCATCTTCAGGGAGAGTTTTTGCAAAAGGCTCACAAAAAACCCAAAAAGATTTTTCTATTTTTTCTAGAAAATTTAATTTTTTCAAAAAGGTCCAAACCACTTATGAACCATATAAGCAAACCGAATTAGACCAGGTTGAATATGACTTCGACCTCGAGCTCGACTTTGATCTCATGGGGATCGAAGAAGAGACTGAGGTCGAAGAAGAAGATCGTCCAAAAGAAATTGAATATCAATTGGAACGTCATGAAAAGGGGGTCCAACCTAATATTGAGGAGACGATCTCAATAAAACTTGGGACCGAAGATGACCCAAAAATAGTTAAGATTGGGGCATGCCTATCTGAGGTGCAACGAAATGAAATGACATAGTTCTTGGCAGACTATAAGGATGTGTTCGCTTAGTCGTATTGGGACATGCCGGGGTTGGACACTGACATGGTGGTGCACAAGTTGCCAATTTTGCCAGGGGTTAAGCCAATTAAGCAGAAGCTAAGAAGATTGAAACCTAAATGGACCTTGAAGGTTAAGGACGAAGTGGTCAAACAATTCCAAGCAGGATTTTTGGCAATCTCCACGTACCCCGAGTGGCTCGCAAACATAGTGTCGGTACCAAAGAAGGACGGGAAAGTCAGAATGTGTGTAGACTACAGAGATCTGAACAAGGCAAGCCCAAAGGATGATTTTCCACTTCCACACATCGACATTCTGGTCAATAATACTGCGGTACATAGCCTATTTTCATTCATGGATGGTTTCTCGGGATACAATCAGATCAAAATGGCTAAGGAAGATCAAGAGAAAACAGCGTTCATCACACCTTGGGGCACTTTCCACTATACTGTCATGCCATTTGGGCTCAAGAATGCTGGGGCAACATACCAGCGAGCCATGATAGCACTATTCCATGACATGATCCATAAGGAGATGGATGCCTATGTGGACGATATGATTGCCAATCATGCAAAAAAGAGGACCACTTGATCAATCTGAAGAAGGTGTTTGGTCGACTCAGGAAGTACAGTCTACGGCTTAACCTGGCTAAATGCGTCTTTGGGGCTACATCAGGGAAATTGCTGGGGTTCATTGTAAGAAGAAAATGAATTGAAATTGACCCGGCTAAAGCCAAGGCCATAATTGAAATGCCATCTTCCAGAACAGAGAAGGAGTTTCGGGGTTTTCTTGGGAGAATTCAATATATAAGCCGGTTCATAGCATAGATCACTACTATCTGTGAACCGATTTTTAAGCTCTTAAGAAAGAATAACCTGACGGTCTGGAATGAGGATTGCCAACAGGCTTTTGATACAATAAAGAAATATTTGCTGAACCCACCTGTGCTAGTGCCACCAACTCCAGGAAGACCATTGATCTTGTACTTGTCAATGTTGGAAACATCGATGGGATGTGTCTTGGGGTAGCATGATGTGACTGGTAGAAAAGAAAGGGCAATTTACTATCTGAGTAAAAAATTCACAGAATATGAAGCCAAGTACTCACCGTTGGAAAAGACTTGTTGTGCTCTAGTGTGGGCAACTCAGAGACTGAAGCATTACTTCCTCAGTCACTCCACATTATTGATATCCCGAATGGACCCTCTGAAATATTTATTTGAGAAATTGGCATTAACTGGCAGAACAGCAAAGTGGCAGCTGTTACTATCCGAGTTTGACCTCACGTATATCACTCAGAAGGCGATTAAGGGTCAAGACATTGCTGATCACCTGGCTACGCATCCTTTGCCAGAATACCAACCGTTGAAGACTAACTTTCCCGATGAGGCAATTTTGTTTACTGAAGAAGAGGAAGGTAAAGGTTCTTGGCAGATGTTTTTCGATGGGGCCGCCAACATGAATGGAAATGGAATTGGGGCAGTCTTGGTCAAACCAGATGGTTCACACATCCCGATTGCGGTGAAGCTGAGATTCCAGTGCACCAATAATATTGCAGAGTATGAAGCATGCATAATTGGGTTGCAAGCCGCCATAGACTATGAAGTGGAGGAACTTGATGTATACGGAGATTCGAGTCTTACCATCTTTCAAAAAACTGGTGAATGGAAAACCAAGGATCACAAATTGATCCCCTATCACCAGTATTTGAAAGAAATAAGCACCAATTTTACTCGAATTTCCTTCAACTATATGCCGAGAGCCAAGAATTAGTTTGCAGATGCTTTAGCAACGTTGGCTTCCATGGTCAGCATGCCAGAAGGGATAGACATCAAGCCACTGGAAATTGAGGCCAGAGATGAACTGGCTTATTATCTCATTCTAGAGGGGGCACCAGAAGAGGAAGCACCATGGTTTCAAGACATCAAAAACTTCTTGAATGATCAGAGTTTTCCAGAAAATGCCACTCTTACTGAGAAAAGGACAATACAGAGATTAGCCGATCAATTCCTACTAAGTGGTGGACATTTGTACAAGAGATCACATAATGACATTTTGCTCAGGTGTGTTGCTAAGACTGAGTCAGAAAGGTTGATTGAGACTGTACACGAAGGAGTTTGTGGACCCCATATGAACGGACACATGCTTGCGAAGAAGATTCTGAGGTTGGGATACCATTGGTCGACGATAGAGCATGATAGCTGTATACATGTCAGGAGGTGTCATCAATGTCAGATATATGCAGATAACAAGCATGCACCCCCAAGTGAGTTGCATAACATGACCTCACCATGACCCTTTTCCATGTGGGGCATAGATGTCATTGGTATGATTTCCCTAAAGGCATCGAACGGGCACAGATTTATCCTGGTGGCAATCGATTATTTCACTAAGTGAGTAAAAGCAGCCTCATATGCGAATATCACAAGCAACCATGTTATTAAATTTTTGAAGCACAATTTTATTTGTCGCTATGGACTGCCAAGTGCCATAGTATCAGAAAATGCTTCAAATATTAATAACAAGGACATGACGAGGATGTGTGAGCAGTTTCAGATCACCCACCACAAGTCAGCTCCATACAGGCCAAAGATGAATGGGGCAGTAGAAGTAGCAAACAAAAATATAAAGAAAATCATTCAAAAAATGGTAGTGAGCTACAAAGATTGGCACGAAATGTTGCCACTTGCTCTACATGCCTACAGAACCTCTATCCAGACTTCAACTGGGGCAACCCCATATTCTCTAGTCTATGGAATGGAAGCAATTTTGCCAGTGGAAGTAGAAATCCCATCACTTAGAGTACTCATGGAAGCTGAATTGGAAGAAGCCGAATGCATACAGTCAAGACATGATCAACTCAACCTGATAGAAGAGAAGCGTTTGAAGGCACTTTGTCATAGCCAATTGTACCAGCGGAGACTGACCCGGGCCTACAATAAGAAGATGAAACCCAGAACTTTCCAAGAAGGAAACTTGGTGCTAAAGAAAATCTTACCATTTTTGGAAGATCCTCGTGGTAAGTTCAAGCTAAATTGGGAAGGGCCTTATGTTGTCAAGAAGGTCCTGTCAGGGGGTGCACTCATCTTAACAGAAATGGGTGGAAAAGATTTTCCTGAGCCAATTAACTCTGATGTGGTAAAAAGGTATTTTCGTTGATTGAATATTACTAGAAAATGATCCGAGGCCATTTTTCTTTATTTCCTTCAAATTTTAATCTCTAGTCTAGCCAAGTTGAACCGGTTCGTTTTTTTGATAAACCTAAACCGGACTTATAGTCTTATACTGGGGTAAGGCCAATTGGGGTAAAAATAAAGGAAAAGAAAAAAAGAAGAGAAAAAGCAAAGAAAAATGGCAAATGAAAGCCAAGTGTGAAAAGAGATGAAAATGATACATTTTGGGGAAATGGGGCAAAATTCATCATGACTATAAGTCCGGTCGACCTATTTCCACATTTGAAAATTTTTGAGCCTTTAATACCTATTCATTCATAAACCGAGCCTAGCCTTTGTTTCGTCATATTTTTAAGCCCTCGGTGATTTTAGAGTGTTCATTCAAATTTCAGAGTAAGATTGGTGATAACGGAATGCAAAGCCGGCCCTAGTGAAAACCATAACTGGTGCTAAGGGCAATATTGGCAAGAAGAAAATAAAAAAAAGAAAAAAAATCAGAGGTTGAGTTGATCATGGAGATCTAAGCTTGAAGTAAAATCAGCATGAATATTGAGACTGAGCAAATTGAAAACGATGGGGTCAGTTTTGGAAGAAAATGCATTTGGGGATGACTCTAAAGGTCCTAAGATAGATAGATTTGATCCCTCCTTTTTGTTTGGATTACCCTTTTCATTATTTAACCTGGTTTTAATTCCTTTAACTATGGGTGATTTAAGTATATGGACCAAATTTCAAAAAAATAAAAAATAATAAAAGGAAAAACTATACTTTGGCCAATAATGATAAATCAAATACTTTTCATAAAACCTTTGTTTTTACAAGCATCTGAGAATTCTGAGGCCAATAGTATAAAAACTTATTTTGAATAAAATCCTATGTCTTTCCACTATTGGACTTTGCTTTGATACAAAGGTATGAAAAAATGCAATAAAATAAGCTAATCTCTATCTCCTAGCTGCTCCTCAAGCTCTCGAATCCGAGCTGCCGGAGCTGCAATAACTCCAGAAGCCCCCTCTGCATCCAGATCGCTCAAAAAGGATATAACCTCATCTGAAAGAGTCTGCCTAATCCTCATGCTCCTAAGGCTGGCTAAAGCATCATGGTACTTCTACCGTATCATCCGGACCTCAAAGCGGCGGGCCTGCCTCTACTCCTCCAGTTTCTCCTCCATAGTTGTACGGCGGGATACCTGTTCTTCAAGTTGCCTCTCCATATAAAGGCCTCGTATCCTAAACTCCCGGGCATCTCGTACCCATATCTGCTGAAGTCGCTTGTGAGAGGCTCTCTCAGACTCCAGGATGTCTTCATAAGTGGGAGCCAAAACTGCAGGAGGATCCTCGAGTACTGGGGCCTGACTCTGAATCTGCTCCTTGATCCAGAAGAGGTCCTTCACATGGGACTCTGAGAAGACCGGGCTCCGCATGAAACGAACATAGGACCACTCCCTCATCAAGCAAGCATTCAGCTTCCTGGTGGTTGGTGAAAGTGGCCCAAGATGATCCTCGTATCCACTTGGGATTATAATCCCCTAGGTCTCTCTAAACTGCCGAAGAACCCGCAAGGGAAGGTAAAGCACAGCATGACTCAAGCCAGCCAGAACCAAAAAGTTTCTATCTCTAAAACTAATCACTGTCTCCGCATTGGGTTGATAAGTGCCAGGCCACCTCACCTGATCATCCTGAAGAGTAGCCAAAAAAGCAAACCTACCCTGTTTGCCTCCTAGAATGTCTGGGCACCCCCGGTTGCTCATCAAGATTGGAACCTTCAAGCTTGGAAAGAAGTGTCGATTGATCTCCTCAATTTGACTCAAATGGTCAAATAACCAAAGCTGCAGAAGAGTAGAGATATTTCAATATATTGTAAAGAAAAAAACCAAAAAAAAAAAAAAAAGGCAAGCAAAAAGAAAAAAAAGGGAAAAGAAGAAGAAGGAGAATTTTACTTGAAGGATAGGGGCACATGACAGGAAGCGCTTCTTCTTCTTGTAATAACAATCAGTCAAAGCCTGGTACATCCCTGCCAAAATCATAGGGACGAATCTCTCTCGCTCCCTAACCTGGCATATAACTGGGATAAGGGCCAAGTCGACTTCATCATCATCCCACGGGAAAAGCAGTTGATTAACCACTACCAGGGTTAGGGCATTGAACCTGGCTTCCTTGTTCTCCCCCCTCAAGAGATTCTCAATCAAAAAAGACTTGGATAAAGTCAAAAGGGTGTCAGAATCCCCTAAATCCTTCTTCCCTATACCCAAAAAAGTAGAAGCCTCTTTCTTGTAGCTAGGTCTAGGGGATGGGTTCACTACCTTCTCTGCAAACCTCAAACCCAGGATGGTTTCAACTTCTTCAATGGTTGGAGTCATCTCATTTTCTCCAAAACGAAAAAGGCTCAAATCAGGAACCCAATGCCCAATCATGGCTTTAATAATTTCCCACTTGAACGAGATGGAAGGGATGAGTAAGGTGTGGCCTAGATGAATAGAATCCCACCTAATCTCTTCATCAAGGGTCATAGAGTTGACCCACCTAGTGTTGAATGAATCTACAGGGTTGTACCTAGTGAGATTAGGGGGTTTTACTCTAAAAGGTTGTTTTGCAGGGGAGGCTGTGTGGACAGACAATGGTGGAGTAGAAGATGATCCGGAAGCCATTAGAAATGATTGGAGCGTGCTAAGAATCAATGGGAGGAAGAAAGAGGCGAAAAGGGGGTTTTCTAAACTCAAAAACTCGTTAAAATGACTCAAATCCCAAGGCCCATTGCTTTTATAGAATGTTTTAATGTATCCGACATATCAGGTTGGATACAAAAGGTCCTATTCTTATCCGACGAAAAATGCCGGATACATTAAAATGTCAATATATCCGACGTATTATGTCGGATACAAAACGAGTTTAATGTATCCGATTTGATATGTCGGATACAAGGAAAAAAGCAAAAAAAAAGAGAGAAGGAAGAAAATTTTGAATTTTTTACCTGTTTTACCTATGTACAAGTTATAATTGCATAAAAATGAAAAGGAAAAAAGAGCAGAACAAGAGAGAATGAATAAAAAAAAGTTTTTTCATATATATGCAAGTCTCGTTTATACAATGACAACGTAAACAATGTGAATCCTAATCTCCTACTCTTGTTCAGGATCACCCCTGCGTCCTCTACCCCGTGCTCCTCTGCAGCCTTTAGCTCGAGATGGTCGGCGCCTATAATATGCCAGAAGGCACTCAGCCATGTAGCGTGGTCTCCGACCCACAATGGACTAAAGCTGATACTCCAAGCAGTAGTCCGAAATGTCAGGAGGCGGGTCGGGAGCAAAATCAGGAGAAGAAGGCTCTGGCTCGGCAGGGAAGAGGCTCGACTGGCAGGATAGCCGCCTCAGGCTCAACCGGGTCCTCGACCGCAACAATCTCGACTCCCGCAGCTCCAGAAGGCTCGGCAATAGCAGAAGAAGGACCAGGAACAGAAATATTTGGGTCAATGGAAATAAAGTCAGAAATTGAAGCATAAAAATGAACCAAGGAGGTGAAACTAAAGAAAACTTACCAGGGACCTCAGGAGTGGGATCAGGAGCCACCACAGGAGATGAGGTGCTGGCAGGATCCACAGGAGCAGCAGAAATAATAGATACAACCGGATCGGTGACCGGGATGTCCTCAGGATCAGGAGCCCTCATAGGAGATGGGAAACTAACAGGGTCAACTACAGTAGTAGGCACAGGAGATACAACAGGATCAGGAATAGTAGCCCGAACAAGAGATGGACCAGGAACCGGAGGGTTTGGCCCAACTGAGACATCATGATTTGGGACTGTATCCTGCAAAAGTCAAATAGTCATATCAGAACAACAGAGAAACATGGAAATGAAAGAGATGAAGAAATGGAAAACTATATACCTGTCTAGCCCGAAGCTCAGCAACCAAAGCCTCCAGCTCCCTAATCCGGGCATCTCATTGGGCCACAACTGCATCATGCTTAGCAATCAAATCATCCACAGCAGCCCGCTGACTCTGGAATCGGTCCCGAAGAGCATTCAACTCCTCTAGCTGCCAATGAGAAAGGGATTAGAGTCACAAATACTGAATTGAAGGAAATAAGATGAAAAATGAAGATCATAAAACTTACAGTGTCATCATGGACTCGGATATAGATCCTGCCAATCTCTGTCACTCCGGCACAAGTGGGTTGATCCATCAGGCACCCGATGGACACCCTCCTAATCCACTCGTCGTAATCCCCAGCTTCTGTAAGCCCCTCCGCATCCTGATACTGATCAAATTGATCAATACCAAAATCGGGGAAGAGAGTGTCGGGACCCATAGGAGGAGGAGGAACTGGGATACGAGGTACGCCTATGTGCTGATAGTACAGGCGCTCTCCTAGGTACATCACCATACCAAGCCTCCCGAGGAAGCACTGGTAGGGTTGGCGTCAGAAGTCTCAATCAAAAGCGTCCTGTACTATCATCTCATGGGCAACCCCAATATCCACATCATCGAAGCATGCTAGGAGGAGCTGCAAAGAAGAAAAATGTGGTCAGATACAAAAAAGGTACAAGAAAAGAGATAAAAGAGAAAAGGGCAAAGAATTTTACATCAGATCGACGGGCACGATCCAAGTGAACCTGAGCAGTACGAGGCTGACTCCTGTCTGCATCTCTGACCTGGGCGGACCACCGCAGGGCAACAGGGAACTCCGTAACACCAAGCACGGGGGACGGGCGGAAGTAAGTCATGTAAGTGTGCATGAATACCTGGAAAAAGAGAAATCAGTCAAGGATAAAAAAGATAAAGCCTACGGAATAAGACAAGGTAGATAAATTCAGTACCTATAGGATCTGCTAGAAGAACTGGCAGCTAACTCCGTCACCCCTTGGAGCAGCCAAACCTTGAACTACTCGGCACAATCCGGCTAGGATGGTCCCATATATAAGCCGACCCCACGCTAACTGCCGGGTCTAGCGGAGATCTCTCAAAGCATCCAAAAAGAGAGGATTAACACAGGTTGTGTCCTCCTGGAAAAAGCAACTCCCAAGCATCAACAAAAATACATGCCGGAATATAGGTGCAAAATCTGCGTCCTCCCAGATAATGGTCGCATGTCTCCCCTCAAAGTGTCGGGTGAGGCTCTCTCGTAGCCAGCTAATGGAGATACGACCGCTCTGCTCATCCCAAGCAACGTCAGGCAAGTCCTGGTATCCCAAGAGAAGGCCGATGTTCGCTGCTGAAGGCTGATCCAATACGATAGTCTGCCCCCATCAGAGGAATGCCGGTGATCATGAAAAAATCGGAGGGACGGATCTCAAGCTCCACGTCCGGCAGATGAAAGGGCTAGGTCTCCGGAAAATATCGCTCCATCATGGCAAAAATAAGGGGGTGGTCGGCTCGGAACGAAGGGATACGAAGAAAGTAGTCAAGGTGGCACCGACCAAACTCACACCTAAGTGCCGGAGAAAGCGTCAAAACCAACTCACTAAACTTCCCCCAGCTGCCCCGTAGATGAGAAGGAGGATAGGGAAGTGGAACATTAGCACGGATGCACATGTAAGGGTGGCTGTCCAAGCCACTAAGGAGCTCTGTATCATGAACAGACGCTCTCAACTCCGCAGAGATCCCTATGCGGAAAGCTGCAGCAACACCCTCCTGGCCTGAAGCTACGGCCTGGCCTTGGCCTCTCCCTCTAGCTCGGCCTCGGCCCCTCTCTCCAACTCTGCCTCCGCCTCTCTCTTGGCCTCTACCGCGACCTCGAGCAGGAGCAACAATAGTCTAAAAGCATAAATGAATAAGCGAAGTCGGTTTCGCGGGAAGCAAGAAAAGGAAAAAAGAATTTGAAGGCCTACCTCAGCAAAGCCCTCTCCAGAACTCTCTCTGGAATCATCCAGCAGCTCCGACAGGGTAGCACTAGAACTCACCTCTGTCCGAGCTCGCGAAGTGGAGGGTTGATCAGCAGGGTCAGCCTCCTTTCGCACACGAGAGTGATCTCTAGCCGTCTACAAGAAACAGGGAAGTGTTTGATATTTCTGGCTAACTAACAATTTTGTGTTAAGTTGTTTATCAGAAATTTGGGTTCTAAAACATTTTGTCCTGAAAGGCTTAATATCTGCTAATTTATTTCAGGATTGCTACATGAAAACAGGACAGTTATGCAAAAGTAAAAGGTCTTAGTTGACCAGAGATCAAAACAAGCTGTGGGACCCAAGGGCCAATCATGGAAAAATTTTGACAGTCAAAGACATGCTAAAATCAGCAGATCATAGCGTGGCATCTGAGTAGGCAATTTTTCCGGCAATTCAAAAGGCATTGGAACATCATGCAATTTAGTGGGAAAATGTCACCAATAGTCTGCCTAAAGGGATTGCAGATCAGGAATTAGCAAGACAGATTGGAAAGCCAAAGCAAATTGCAGAAAAGAAAAGAAAATCCAACTTGAGATCAGCAATTCAGAGATCCAGACAACCTAAAAAGCATGCAAAGATATCGAAGTGGTCATGCAAAGTGTAGTCAGGAACAAGTCATGTTAGGTGGAGCATCACCTTACTAAAGTTAGAACAAAAAAAAAATCAGAACATGTTGCAAGAAAGGGGAGAAGAACAAATCATAGCATTTGGATCCAATTTGAAAATGGGCATTTGAAATCATTCAATGTGAGATAAACAATTCAGTTCACCACAGGCAGGCAACCGCATCTCAAGGAATTGTAGAAATTCAGAATTGACAAGGCAGTCAAAGCAGAAAAGAAGAAAAAAAGACAGCAACAGCATGGCAAAGACTGATTGAGGCACCATCGGCAATCCAGTTCAAAGTGAGCAAAATCATTGGAAATCCTACAATTCAGTGCTATCAAGGCGTCACCAAAGCAACAGGCCGCATGTGATCAATGAAATTGAACCATGGATATGCATTGATGGATTTAGCACAGCAAACAAAGAAAATAAAAATGAAAGCTCGTCCAATATGTGCAAAGAAAAAAAAAGGGAAACATGATTGCTCACTGACCTGGTTGGATTGCAATGGAGAGATGGTCTTCAGTTGGCAAAGAAAGGGTCACTGGAGTCAAGTCGAGTCGCTGGAGCTGGCACGACAACGTCGGATGGTTGAATCACCAGAAGTCAGAGGAAGAAAAGCCGAACTAGGGCTTGGCAGCGAATCCCAATCCACAGAAGTTGCTGACTTAACGGATAGTTGCCGGGGTCAATGAAGGTCGTCAGAGTCGTTTGAGTCGCTGGAAAACGGAACTCGAGCGTCACTGTCGAAGAAGGAAAGACCTATATCAGGTCTGAGCATTCAGAGAAGGAGAGAAAGAAATGAAGAGTCGTGGTCGCGCGCGACTAAATAAAACCTCATGTATCCGACGAATCATGTCGGATACAAATAAAGTTTTTAATATCTGACTAAATATGTCGGATACAAAAGAAAAACAGAAAAAAAAAAGGAAAAAAAAAAGAGGAAAAAGAGAAAAAAGGAAAAGAAAAAAAAGGGAAAAGGAAAAAAAAAAAGAAAAGAAAAAAGAAGGAAAAGAAAATAAAAGAGAAAAAGAAAAAAATGTGTGCTACAAAAACTGCTATTTTCACAAAAAACCCTATTTTTGGGCTTAAAATCCACTTCATAGCCACGAGAGCTCAATGGAATTTAGGACAACCTGGGGAAATGTGTTGGTCAAAAGGAAAATATTCATTCAATTTTTAACTTGGTTTGATAAAAAAATCAGTTTTCAAAAATCTTGTTTTGGGCTTAAAATCCACTTCATAGCCACGAGAGCTCAGTGGAATTTAAGACATCTTGGAGAAATGCCCCCTTAAAGTTAGGGCTTTTTGGCAAATTTTCACCAAAAATTTATTTTGCAAAATTAAAATTGAACCAATCAGATCATGGTTGAGGAAGTGCAATTTGGGCTTGTCTAATCTTTGTAGCTCATTGATTTGCAACTCTCGCAAAGAAGGACAGTTGTAGACACCCCAAAATTGAACAGTAAAAATGATTAATAATTGGCAAAAATCATTCTTTCCTTTGAAACCAGCACAAAAATTCAGATTTAAGCATTTTTTATTGTATCCAACACAAGTCATCGGATATAAGAGGATCTTTTTGTATCCGACCTAAGTTATCGGATACAAGTAGGTATTAATGTATCCGACGACATATGTCGGATACATATATGTGCCCTTGTATCCGATCTAAGTTGTCGGATACAAGGTTTTTGCTCAAAATTATGGTTTTCCGAGAGTTTTCACATTTTACCATCATATCTTTCATTAAATGAGTAGAAATTTCGAAAATAGCCTTAGGGTTTAGGTTTGTGGACTTTAGACATCATTTTGTATCTAGCATCATGCAAATCCTAACCCTAGCCTTCGCCTATAAATGTGAGGCTCCTCCTCAAGCAAATGGCTAATAAGTTGGGGATTGAAGAGCTCTGAGTGAAGAAGGGAACCGCTGTCGCATTGCTTCCAGAAACCCAGGTAAGCCTAAAACCCTTTTTATTTTTTTGTTCTTACATTCTAGGATTAGCTTTTTCTTCTACCTTTTTGTAGAATAAGGCCTACTCTTGTGTATGCAACCCTTTCCTCTACTCAAAGTACCTCAAGATTCCGTCTAGCCGTAAAACGTGAAGACGGGATCTAGGGGAAACAAGACTGAGGATTGATCCTTAGTGTTAGAACCTTTTTGAAAAGCCTTTGGTTCTATGAAAACCGTTTCATACTCAAAGTACCCCAAGATTATCTCGAAGAACCGTTGAACGGGGAGAGAGAACTAAGGGAAACGAGAATGGAACGGAACCCTAGGTTGATATGAATGCCATATGTTCTTATGTTGTTATATTTGAAGAAATGATTTTTACACATATACACATATTGCACTTGTTTTTTGTCGGAATAGGCTTGTATTTTGAATCTATTGCATTCATTGTGATAGATCTGAAATAAATAGCCCCAAGCAATTTTGGGATATATCTCAATGATTTTCAAAATGATTTCAAACAAGTTCTTTTTGAGTATTGAAGACCTCTCGGTCTAGCCTTTCGGATTTGGGCATTTTTGCTCAATTTTAGGGTTTTTGGCATATTCTTTCCAATCAAAGAGAATGGTGAGCCAACTTGTGCCCTATTTCTTCCTATAGGTTCTTCAACACTTTCTCAAGTTTTTTGATTTATATTGCATGGATCACACACACTTGGTCACGGTTTTAGATTAATTTTACTTAAAAATGGCAAAACTGGACAGCGTCTGTACCCTAACTTCGGACACCCATAAGTTCATCATCCAGACGAATTTTGGAGTGATTTTAAAGCCATAGGAAATATGAGGCTGTATAGTTCATGTATATAAAATTTCATCAATTTTTATAAAGTGGATTTTTGACACCATTCTGTCGAAGTTGACAGGATAGTTCAGGTCCGATTGCTGAACCTGTCACTTTGAATTAGCACCATGTGTTTGTTTTAAGTCCGATTCGAGTGATTTTTGTTTCTGGGTTCTCCTTTGTGAGTCTACTTTCAAATACAGTTGATTTCATAATTTTTTGAATTCGTTTGTGTCTTGGGTAACAGATTTACTCAGAACTGCTCAACAATACATTTCTAGGTTAATTTGTGATCTTCGGGGCCTGTTCAGGAGGTCACCCAAGGCACATCCGGATGAATTTCTGTATGAGGCTAGTTTCATTTGAAATATGGCTCTACATACTTAATTCATGTCAAATTTCACGGATTTATATGAAGCCAATTTTTCTAAATGAATTAAAAAATTTGCCCACTTGTTACTTTTAACAATTTCCAACAGCAGATTTCAAAGGAGCATAACTCCTAGGATTTTAACCGGATTTAATTGAAAATTTGCATGAGTCTTCTATTTATCATAATCTTTCAAATGGATATGTCTTGATTCAATTTAAATTGGATTTGAATGACTTCAAGACAAATGGCACTATCCTTTACCGAATTTTCCAGATTTGACTCAACCTGGTTTTATTCAATTTTTGCTTTGATTTCCATATAATGGTGATATCCCAGAAGTGATATTGATATAAAAGAGGATCTAGAATTCATTTGGATTTCTCATGTGAAAGTATCATACATTTGTTTAATCCTTTTTCAAGGTTTTTAATGATTTTAGCAAGCTTTCTTATTTTTTGAGCATGAACAACACTTGGCAACCACCTTGTGTGGGTGAATGGGGGTGCCTAACACCTTCCCCCATTCATAATCTAATCCCCTTACCCATCTCTAGATTTTATTTTCAAGTAGAGTTATTGTTACTCTAGTTTTTATCATTTTTGCTTATTTTGATGATTTTGGTGTCCATTCACACCTTAAAATTGAATGGTAGCGACTCTCCCATTTTTGTTGAGCCTGTGTGATGACGGAGGGAATCATCTCGGTGATTTTTCCATGTCTCACACTACTCAGGGTTTCGTCATCCAATGCCGGCCTACTCCCTGGGTTTCGGCATTTACAACCCGGCCTATTCAATGTTTCAGGCTACTCTACACTGGTTGTGGCAACACTCAATGGCCATGAAATTATACCAATGAAGCATATACATCACATTACTAAGCTTAGTCATGGATCCAAGGCAAGCTAGACCATCAATAAAAATAACACCAGCAAATTAACCCAATGTATATTCCACCATGAAATCCACACATATAGCCAAATGTGGTCAAGTGCGTAATCATGGGTCACTTAGGACCAAACCCTCCATCATGGAATTCTCAAGTTGTATTCTCAATTCAATTCCCAAAAATAGAACGATGGTAATCCCAAAACCAACTGCCGATATCAAAACAATATTCAAGTAGCTCATTCATGAAATCTACAATGTATTCAAATCTGAGCCATTATACTAATTTCAATAAATCCCGGCACAAATAAATAACACTTAAATCTGAAATTCACGAGGTAAAATACGTTATGCAGAAAACCAGTCCAAAAGCCAACATTAAACCACATCTTATGCAAAAGTCTCAAAAGATTCACTTTATATAATCTGGTCATGATATAGAGTTAACTAGAAACACATAAATCAGAAAATATCAAATCTAAATTTTAAGTGCTAACATAGTGGTACAGAAATATCCAAACAGCAGTAAAACAACCGATTACTCACAATTAAACATATGCAAAATTTTCTCATTACTTTCCTTGCCATCAATTTTATTACTTTCATTTTATAACATGTAGTGTAAGAATTCTGATCCACAACTCGTTTCAGACATGAATGACTCCTCTCTAGATGGTTTATGCAACATTATTTAAGTATCAAACCACAAAATCTGCACAACTTGATATAATTGATCTCCACTAAATCAGCAAGTTACTGGTCTTTCATTCAACAATTTTTCTGAACTACTTATTTCCATATAAATTTATGTTTCAGAGTTTCTAATAGTCTAACTCATTATTTACATTCCCTCATTAAAGCTTTTAATCCTCCCTTAACTTCATTATATGCAATCATTAACTCATAATCATCTTAATCTAGTGCTAACATCTAATTTAGCCTCTTAGAATAGGATTTTGTCAATGAGCTAATAGAAATTACATTGTGACAAAATAGCCGCACCTGGCAACATAGAAAAGAATGGGCGCTAACCTCTATTTCTATTATTTAATTCTTCTTAAATTTAAGGGTATGTAATTTTGATTTCACCACTACATCAATATCATCTTCATTACTTAACTAAACTCATGGAGTAGACTTAATGAGCCTTTAACCAAATTTTGCAGGTCTAATAAATTAGCCGCACATAGCTTGTTAAAAGTGAATGGGCGCCAACTTCGTTAGTTCAGCAGGGGTTGGTGCCACTAGGCCTCCCTTATAAACTTTAAACAATGCTAACTAGCGCCAACCTCCCCTAGGTTAGCATTGGTTAGTGCCCAATACTGACATATGTGACTGGCCATTCTAATGTTTTGGAAATCTGAATTTACCAGGTCTGAACCTAAATTCCACCCCAAAACTAATTTGATCCTCTTCTTACCCCCTCTAAGAACATGATTAACCTTATTTGGAATTAATCTATACTTAAATCAACCACAAGCAGAAAATTCGATCATATTGTGCACATGGAAAAATAGCACAACGCGGGCTCGAATCTCCTGAAGGGTAAAATGGGAATTCGGAGTCGCCACCGCCTGATGGGGTGCAGGCGGACACCTGTGTGCCTATGTTTGTCTATTTAAGGCTTGGTCTGCGGCTAGAGATTCTAAGTAAGTTCTCGGTTGCGGTCTAGGGAAGTCCGTAGACACCCCAGTGCACCCTGTCGGATGACGGGTCCCATAGGTTTTCCTGGTTTTGAGTCAACTTTGGTCTACTCACCCGATTCCTAATCCAGCATTCACATTGGTTAAGTCTTGGCGGGACCGCCTGAGTGGTGTGGGTCCCTTTTACTTGATTTTATATTTTTATTACTCAATGATGAGATGAGTTTGATTGGGTGGGCCCCGTTGGTAGGCCCACGGATTCCTAGGTGGGCTGAGTCCAGCCCACATGCCTTTGGTGGGCCTCAATCTAACCAGAGAGGCCCTTTGGGCTTTGCTCCAATGAATTGATTTTTAAAGTTTAGGTTTGATTATTAGGTTGATTTTTATGCCAAGGCGAGCCTGGATTGGTTTGGGGGCCCCTAGGTGGGCCTCACAATGAATGCCAAATGATTTAAGTTATCTTAATTAAATTCTCCAATTTGGGCTAGGAATGGGCTTGGGGCCCGTAGCCTAGGCTTGGGCTTGAAAGCCCAAGGCTTCTTGAGCTAGGGTTTGGAAACCCTAAGTTAGCTTGGTTCAATGGGCTTTAGCAAGCCCGATAGGCCTTCCTCGTGGTCTCGGCCAAACCATGCCTAAATCTCACCAACATGCTTCTGAAGTTGGGCTTTGGTGGGCCTCAATTGGTTCGGCCCACCCAATTGGTTTGATTATCTTGATTTAACAAAAAAAATAAGTTTTTCAGGCTTGGTGGGCCCCGTTGGAAGGCCCACTGGAAACCAAATTGGACCGGGTCGGCCCATGGCCCATCTTGGGTCTTCGGTTGACCCAAAAACCCTTCTGGTTCATCCGGATTGATCAAACAAATCAGGGAAATAGCACAAAATCATGAAATAGCAAAAAATGGCATTTTGGCAGTGTAGCCGACCTGAGGTGTCGGCTACACATAACATTTCTTGTAGTCGGCAACTTAGGTCAGCTACAAACAGGACCTTGCTGATTCGACCTGAGTTGTCGGATCAGCACTGAAAGTGGTTTTTTTGGGTTTCGCCAATGGGCTTGGGTTCTTAGACTTCTTGGGAGGTTCCAGTAGTCTTGTGGGCCCCTGTGTGGGCCCACAGTGGTTTGGATGAAAGCCACTTGGCTTCTCCCAAAAGGGGGCTTCAAGACCAGGCTATGGGAGATGAATGGGGGCTCCATCTTTCTTTATTTTTGGTAAATCCAGCAGAGGAACAGAGGTCATGTACCTCTGTTCTGGTTGTTTATGGCCAAGATAAACAGCAATCAAGACGAACAATCAAAGAAAGCAAAAAAGAAATCATTTAAAGCATGCTTCACTTGGGCACATTCCAAATCAAGATGTGCATTGTGTGTACTTATTGCGTCTAAGAACCAAGACTGATCTGTGGGCATGCTAAATCAATGTAAATGATAGGACACATTAAGAATCTAAACATATTCCTAGCAAAAAAACATGCACATACACCTAGATCCCGAGTCTAAACCAAGTGGGGAGGTTTCATGTGGTCGAAAACAGCAACCAAGGTAGGGAGAAAAACATGGTAAATCATACGAGAACCATAACCAAAGTTACATGCACACGATCCCAAAAGAAACCATAACCGGCTCATCAAACAAATGAGCATAGTATGCGTACGCACATGGAAGTAAACGAGCATGCATGATCATAAAAATGCAACTAAAGAAAACTAGCATGTATCACCTAAGACCCTTCACATGGCAGAATCCGTACGGCTTATTCTCATGGCCTAAACAAATACCTAAAGAAGGGAGAAGAAGGGGGTTTACATAGGGATACAAGGGACAATCAACCATGAGGAAACATGCTTCCTCTTGAAAGAACAACGCATGCAAATAAGAAGGAAAACAGCAAGTACACCCCAAAAGTGTGCAAGAGAAGCCTCTCACCCTCCCGTAGTGACATTCATACACTCATCCTTACCTCTGGTTACTACCATGCCATGAAATGGGGGGCAAGAACACATACAAACCACTTTGAAAAGCCGCCTTGGGGCATGGGAGAAACCAAACTCATGAAACATCATGAAATGCACTCATTCTTATATATGTAATGTAAAACATGACAGGAAACAATACCTGAGGTTGTACAACCCTTTTTGGGATGTGTTGGCACCTCCTTGCAGCAAGGAAAGTGGCTAGAGCTCCTCCTTTGGCCACCAACAGCAGCTAACCTCCTCCTTGCTTGGGTGAAAAATGGAGAGGAAGAGAGAAACAAGGGGTGGAATGGGCTTAAGGTGGTGCTTGAGGGTTTAGGGAGCCAAAGGGAGGCAAGGTGAAGGGTTTTCGGAGCAGGTGTAAAGGGGCAGATGAGGTGGAAACAGCCAAAGAAAAGCCAACCCCCGAAATGGGGCTGCTGCTGTCTTTTTATAGGCAAATTTTTGTATCTGGCATTTAATGTCGGATACACTACACCTCCTTTGTATCCGGTATTTTATGTCGGATACATTGCACTTCCTTTGTATCCGACATAAAATGTCGGATACAAACACAATTATTTCAAAATTTTAATTTTCTGCGCGTATCTGTCAGCGAATCTGCGCGAATCTCGCGGACAAATCTCTTTTATCCGGAAATACATGTCGGATAAGAAGAGGGTAGTGTGTATCATACATATATGGTCAGATACAAATCAAATAATTACGGATTTGCCCCTCGACGTGACCGATTCGACCGATTTGACCAATTTGACACTTTTGGATATCTGCAGATTGCCCCCTGCGAATTTTGGTTTAGTCCCTGAGATATTTAGCAAGTTTTGGATATTTAAAGATTGCCCCCTGAGATATTTTGCTGCGTTTTCTGCCACGTGTGCAGTTTCTAGTTTTGCTGCTTGGTAACTTCAACTGCTCATATCTACTTCATCCGGACTCCAATTTGAGCAAACTCAATTGCGTTAGAACTGTATTGGAGCCCTCTATCCAATGACATAGGGCTAAGCACCTGGTTTGGGGTTGGCAAAAAGTCAACTTTCGGCCCCCTTAAGTTTGATCGGCCCACAGATCCTTCATCCGGACTCCGATTCCTACAAACTCAGTTGCGTTGGAACCGTGTTGGGATTCTCTATCCATTGAAATAAAGCAAGGTGGCCAAATTGTACTTGATCAAAGAGTCAACTTTTGTCGCCCCAGGGTTTGACTTTTCTACTGTCTTTTAGCACATTTTTTGTTTTCTTCTTTTCTTTTCTTTTCTTTTTTTTCTTTTTTGGTTTGATCAAAATTTGGGTGCTTACACATATTTTGTAAGACCCTGATTTTTTTTGTGAGGTTATCCATTATTTATTTATTCAGTTGATATACATAAACTGTGTTTATCAGGTGTTTAGTGTGGTTTGAGGGCTTAGCCCATGCTCGTATGTACAGGCGTTATATAGCCATTTTTCGGAAAAATATTTAGTATTATCGTATGATTATTGTTGTATAGTGTCTACGTATTAATTAATTAATTAATGTATGTCGATGCCGAGTATGTAGGGTTCTAGTGGGCGAGCGCGCATCGGATAAGGAAAAAAAAAGAAAGGCATCAAGCGGCGTATGTCTCACGAGGTAAAAATACCCAAGAAGGAAAGTAGGGTTTGGGTTGTAGGAATACGCGTAACTTGCGTAACTTACGGAGGTAATCTTCGTTAGACTTTGAGCTGGGCGATTTGGCGACTGCGGCGGAAATGGCGATTTGGGGTTATTCTCAGGAAGAGAAAGACTCGGAGGGACTACTAGAAGCTCATTCGAGTTGGATTTAGGTGGGTTTTCTCTCTCGTGAGCAGCAAACAGTTCGACTACCATTTCGGCTACCATTTCATCTTCGCGCATTCGGGATCGTGATCGGCCGATTTCGAGAAAAGCTATCATTCTGGGATTAAGCGCACACTGGTGAGTGGCATTGTTTTACAACCGAGGTTTCGGATTTATTCGTGTATTGGTTGAATGATTGCATGGTGTTGATTTGCATTGATTGAGGTTTTCTGGGCAATAACAGTTACGGAGGGTTTTGCACAGTGAAATTGGGGATAACTGGGAAATCATGTAGATTAAATTCAAATTAGGTTTGGATGTATCCTGGGAATATTAGGAGGCTATATAAGTGGTTACAGACTGAAAAATTACAGCCAGAGTTGGATTTCTGGGATTAATAGAGACCTGGAATCGAGGTCGACTTACCGCCCACTTGGTGCTTACCTGGCGCCCACCTAGGAGGTGAGCGCCAAGAAAAGAAGACCCGGCGCCGAGCTAGCGCCCACCCCGCGCCTAGCTCATGCCTACCTCAAACTCTCGCGCCTTTCTCGCGCTTTTCTCTCGCCCGTCTGGCGCCTAGCTCGCGCCCACTCGTCCACGGATGAGCGCCAGCTTCAGTTAAACGAAAGGACTTACCGCCCACCTGGCGCCTACCTGGCGCCCACCTCAGGGAAGTGAGCGCCCAGTTGTTTTCGTGCAGAATCCTATAATTCCACAAAACCAAGGGGGTTCCGGATAACAGGGGTTCTTCAACCACTTAACCAACTAATTGATTTCGACATTAGAGGTAACAAATCTTGCTGGTGAGAACAATGGAGATAGATACTAGTTTTAGTGCAAGCTTATGAAGTAGGTGTGGAGAAATATTTCGAGGATGCTCGGGATGTTCACATACTAGGGCTTTATTTTAGTCCTCTTGAAATATGCATTGTTTGGTACCTGATTTGGTTTATTGAACCCCGTTTTGATGGCAAGTTTTGAATGAGGTTGTAATTATTATTTATTTGATTTCTTGTGTGAGTTGATGTTCTGGTTGGAACACTTGTGTGAGTTGATGTTCTGGTTGGAACACTTGTGTGAGTTGATGTTCTGGTTGGAACCACGGGTGACGTATACTAATGCAGAGTTTTAACAGTTAATTATCGGTTTGGGTTTAGCTTCCCATGGAATCCTTGTTAAGCTTAGTAATGTGATGGTATGTGTTTGTTGGTGTAATTGCATGGCCACGTGTGTTGCCACGACCAGTGTAGAGCAGTCAGATACCCTGAGTAGGCCTGGTTGTCAGTGCCGATACCCGGAGTAGGCCGGCACTGGATGACGATACCCTGAGTAGGCCGTCATTTCAGAGTTTCCGATACCCTGAGTAGGCCGGAACTGTGTACATGGAGGTGTGGAGTGTCTACTTGGCATGTAAATTAATCAATGTAACCATATGCATGGCATTGACCTGGTTTGAGTTGTTATCGAAATTTACGTTGTTATTATCGTTGGTTATTTGTCGAAGCATGTCTTATAACTGTGTTAACTATTTTGTGCATGCATGTGTCAGTCGCTGGGATATTCATATCTCATTCCCTCGTTGTTACTTGTTTTTCAGATATTCGTGGTGAGGTGCCTACAGGGGTAGATCCGGCTGATACTTAAAGGGAGGAGGATTATTACTACCGACCTTAGTCCAGCAGGTTGTTTGGTCTTAAACTGTTAAGCTGAATGTTGAGGATTGAAATAAGACAGTAAACTTGGGACGATTTCATAACTTGCTTGGATAGAAATGTTGAATTGTGCACTCTGATGTGATATAAAATGTGGGTGATTATCCAGCGATCACCATTATTGAGATCCTTAACTAACCCCTAGGAGATGTGTTATATCTTTAATGAAGAACACGGATCCGGGGCGTTACATATTTGTTCACTTCCGATAAAACTTGTATGCAGCAATTTAACTCATGATTCTACTCAAATTGTTGATTGCAAATTCGGTAAAAGGTGTGCTACTTACTTGATTTGATCAGTTCTCACTCTAATATGCAATTATCCGATTTAGCCATTTCAATTTCACATGCTCACTGATCGAAAGCAACTCAGACTTCCAATTCGACTGTCAGTCAATCTCTGATCAACAAAAAATTTCCAGATCTGGCCTCTAATCTCATTTCTCAAGAGATCCACTACAGTTTGAGTTTGAATTCGACTTACCAGAGCACTCTCTTATCAACTTGAAGCTGCTCCTACAACTACAGACATTCCATACACAGCACAGCTCTGATTTATCTCCGATTAGACTTCTAACCAATTCAAATTCGAATCCTCCACTCTCCTTCTTCAAACCCTAGCTTCTCCCCTTGATTTTCTGATCTCTAGAGCACTCGATCAAGCAACCAACTAAACTTCCGATCACAAACGAGCCTTCTTATATAGTTGTCACCAGGACTATTTTAAAGCCTAATCCTATAGTTGCCACTCCACCGAATTTCCTACATTAGCACTAAAATTAGATTTTTATTAATCTATTTGTAAGGTTATTGATTATTAATACTTAAATTATACCAGCCCTTAATTTAATTAGTATTCTCCTCCCCTTACTTTAACTTTCCAAAGTACCCTCTGCTTGCTATACCACCGAACCCCAAAACCCAACCCGTGAAAATCAAATAAGCAATTATTATTTTTAACAATTCATTATATCTAAGTTCTGAAATTTTCCCTAATTAAATAAATTAACACACATAAAATCCAATTTTTAATGTTATTAAAAATTCAGGATTTTACGTACCCACTTTGTTGGAACCCTCTATAACTATCCACTAATAACTACATAATCTTTATGTGAACTTATAGCACTACATGTGCCACCCTTAATATATTAATATAGAGCAAACCCAAGAGATTATAGCCCTACATTTTGGTTTGCCAGAAAAATAACCTTTAAAATCACCATAACGGCAAGGAACTTACTTATCCTTACATAGTATGATATCTGAAGACTCTTTCTCAGAGTCACTACGAAGGCCAAATTAACTTGCCATACTTGGCCACGGCAACCTAATTTCTATTCTACTTACATGATCAAATATTAGTGATGGAAGCTGAATATGGGGTCTAGTGGTGTGTGGGTTGAGGAGATGAATTGCTGCACCCCCTTCCTCTATGGTAATCAACTAGCTATTGGAGGATCTTGGCACAGCTTCATTGCAAGCCCTAGATTTCCAGCTAATGCTTCCATGGGAGGAAGCATTAACAACTGAAGCTGACAATGAAAGTAGCCATGCCTCTCTAGCAGGGCAAGCAGCCCAAAATATGGTTTAACAATGTAGAATCCTGATTTTTATAAATTTAACAAATAAATTAATTAAGAATACCAGAATGGTTAAAATTATAACTTAAGGAAAACTATATGAAGATAGAAATTTAAAGCGTAAGAATATAAATAATAGTAGTCCAAATAAAAGAAAGAACAAAGAAGAAAGTTATTATAAATAATAAGGATATTTGGAAGTTTGAGGAAACTGAGGAATAAAAGGTTCAAGGGTACATTGAAGATAAAGAATAATATGAGATTATGAAATCTGGAAAACTTGGACAATTGTTATTATTTAAAAGTAATATTCATAGAATAGGGTTGAGATTTCTAAATCCTATGCCCTTTAGCTATGAATCTTGAGCACAATCAATTAACAAAACAGTAAGACAACACAAGAATTATACGGGGAAATCCTAGACTTTCATCTAGGTAAAAACCTCGGGTCTTTTTAGGGAGACCAAGCCTAAGAGACCAAATCACTATGAAATGATGAACACAAGAATGTCAGATTTAACAAGAAATCACTTCAAACATAAATCTCACTCTTAGTCAATTTCTCGACACATCAGTTCACATTTCTTGATTTCTCCAGCTATCTTGAAATCCTTCAAGACTCCTCTTCAACTTGGAATCCACCAAGTCCACAAACTCCCAAGCTTTGGAATCCACCAAAGTCTTCAACCTCCTTGGAATCCACCAAAGAAACTTCCAGGTCTAAGCCTCTCTTTGGAATCCATCAAGAGTTCTTCAAATCTCACAAAACCCTCAAAGAAGAACTCTCAAGAATCTCTCAATAACCCAACAAAGAAACTCAACAAATTCTCCAGATCTTGTCTCTAAATTCCAATTTGATTGATTCTTGATGAATCAATCTTGATCCTCCTAGAAGCCCTAACCCTCTCCTTCATTCTAGTAGGTTTAGGCAAGCACAATTCTCAACAAGAAGATCTCCCATAGATGCCCTCAAATCTAGTGTGAAACAGAGTATTTATAGTCACTTTTCTGTTGCTTGTGCAGGTGCAGCAGGTTAAAACTAAATTTTCCTGCATCTTGCACTAGGATACAACACATTCAGATTTTTCTTTTTACAATCAAGTCTTTTAATCTCACTTGTTTGGTACAAAACACTTCAAGAAAAATCATTACTACCAAAAGTTTCTTGTCATTCAATTATCACATAAGGAAGGTAATTTTCCCAAAAAGGGTGATTTAGGAATTTTCTTAAACTTATTGGTTAAGGAGTTCATGTATGGTTGTATGGCATATCATGGAATCATAATTTTTTATAATATGATTTAGTATATGAGATTAGGATTAGTAAGAGGAAATTTAGGGAATTTAGTAGTTAATATTAGGGAAGGTTTTATAGGGGGGTGTGATAGTATTTCGGAAATAACAAAGAAGTCTTCTAATTGGAGTAGGAAACTAAGAGGGATTGGTCATTTGATATATATATAGATATATATGAAAGGGAAAACATGGGTAAGTTTACTTTTATCACTACATGGTTGGGAGGAAGGAAAGAAAGAGAGTTTTGATTCAAGAAAAAGAGAAGGCGATCAAGGGTTAAGAGGTTTAGGGGCATGAGGATTTGCGTGAAGAGGTAAGTAGCAAATTGTATGAAAATTGGAAGAATTGAGTGTTTTTCCTTTGTTGTATTTGATGGATTAGAGAGAATAATTGGTTTTGTGACAATGAATCAATATAAAGAAATATTAAAAGATAATATCGAATTTCTATAGTTTGGAAGTATAGAAAGAATTAAATATTAAGATCTAAACTAGGATTTGATCTTAGAACTCATAGTTAATTAGGTCATATAGATTAAGGGAGAATAGAGGTGTTTTGGGAGTGAAAACGAGTAATTTAACAAAATATAAAGGAAATAAGGTACGTCTTCGCACAGTGTAGAAAACCTAGAAATTTGAAATTTTGCCATGGTGCATGACCCACGCTTGAGCACCAGATCGAGTGCCAAGTGTAAATTGATTCCAAATGAGCTATGCTCGAGTGTGACATTGTGCAACTGATTCAAAAATTGAAACCAGAGAGCTGTTTTTGAACGCTTGAGTGTAGCATCGAGTTTTAATGTTACGACCGACACTAATATTGAGTGCTACATGGGGTGCCGAGTGCTTTTTTATAGTAAATAGGTAACACTCGATCTCTACACAACCCTGGCTCGAGCGCCAAATGACAGATTCTTCATAAACTTATATTTCTGTGCCCAAATCAGATTTTAATGTTTTTCTTGGATTTTAATAATTGAATAAGTTATAATTAGGATAAATTGAGCTATTAAAAGTGGTGGTTTGAGATGAAACAAGGAGGAACTAGTTTTCTTATAATTTTAATAGTATTTGTAGAATTCTTATGCTTCATTAAGATGATAATACACCCGTTTTAATCTCTAAAATAATTAAACTTAGATTTCTATAAGTTTTGGCACCTTAGGTTTAAAATGAGAAAATTTAGGCAGTATTGAGTAATTTACTATAGATGAGTCTTGATCCAAGGGGTATTATTATTCAGAAGCTATTATTATGGATTTATAACTCAATGACTATTTTGATTATGGTGTTTTGAGAGTATTTATTTGGTAAAATTATTTGAGTTTTTAATAAAGATTTTGGGTACGTTTTATTAAAAAGTGTCAAGTTTTGGGGACTTACACTTGTCTTAGTAGTGTTTGAATTGGTTCTCATGGATCTTATGACAGAATTATTGGTTTTCCCTCCGTGCATCTTGGAGTTGGGTTGTTTCCTCTCTCCTGTAGCTTGAGATGAGTAATACTTCTTTTCTCTTTGTATCTTGGATTGTTTTTATGTTATGTTGGATACTTTTTATTATCAAAATAGAGTTATCACAATAAATTGGTTTTGTTTGTATAGTGTCTAGTGGGCATAGCTTGTTATGGATCAATATTTTAGTTAGGTAGTTAAATGGGGCATTCTTTGCTAGGTTAACCACATTTCCATATATGCTCCCATCGTGTATCTCGGTGAGGCCTTCTATATCTAGTTGTACTGCAGCAATCGCTCGCTGTGTATCTTTGCAAGGTATTTTTCTTTGGTTACCAACTATGTATCTCAATGGGGTCTTTTCTATTGGTTATTGTTGCAGTTTGACTCGATTGTACTTGCAAACCTAATAATATATCTAATTGGGTGCTCTGCCTTGGTTATAATTCTTGTGCATCTTGGCTTCATACATGTAAGTCGTGAGGTGGCAATTGGGGACGTGATATGTCAGTTCACGAGTCCTATGGTGTCACTTGTGTGGTGTGTTGTGTGTTTTTCATTTAGAATTATTGTCGATATTTAGTTTTACCACTTATACCTCATGAAACTGATTTTGGAAAAATCTTATGGACTGCTTTTCTAGCATGCATATTGCTACTTACTGAGATTCATATCTCACTCTAGTTTCCCCATTTTTCAAGTATTCTTGGAGAGGATGTAACATCCCAAATTTTTTCAAATTTGGTATTTGGGATTAAGTGTGATATATATATATAATTTTGGTGATTTATAGGAATTTATTGCAAATTATATGAATTAATTGGAATTTAAATGGTTTTATTAATTGTTTTATGTTATTGATTTGCGGGTACTGAGGATAGTTGTAGGGTGTTTAGGAGTAGGACCTTAGTAAGTTCCCTAGCCTAGGTGTTGGGTTTTGATTGGGTGCTATACAGGGAGTTCGGTGGGGCAGCATTGCATCAAATCAAGTTGGGGTTATAAGTTATCCTTTATTTCAGTCGACTTAGTTCTTTCTCGGTCCTTAATCTCTATTCTCTCTTCTCGCCCCTCTTCTCTCTTCGTCAATCTTATTCTTCTTCAGTCCTCTCCCACTCTATTCAATCCACAGAGAAGATTAAAGTCAGGTTTAAGTGTTGGAGTTGAGAACATGGGAATTCTAGGTGGGAATTATTGGGTTGTAGCAGCTTTGGAATCTGCACGAGTTCTGGTATCATCTTATTTTGATTTAAACTATACCAAACAGTGTAATTATATATGTATGAATGAGTTGTGAAAGAATTGCATTGATTGTTTAGTTAATGGTTGATTTCGGTGAAGAACAGGTTATGTTTTATAGTTAGTTTTAAATGGCTTTGGGAAGTTTTTGGGTGTTTGCAAAACTATGCAAACATCATTGTAAAGTTTAATTTAATAGCTTAAAATTAAATTTGATAGGTGTAGATTGCGTAGGAACTAGTTTCAGGCGTATAGGAGTTCTGAATTGATCTAGAAAATTCAGCAAATTATGCCACATGATCAAAAAAACAAATGAACAATATTGTCGACCATAAGCGAAAGTATTTAATGTTAAGTGTAAATATTTTAATTTCTAGTGTAAAACTTACATAGTAATTAGAAATTGATTTATATTTTATTAAATAATTAAGGATTAATACATGATAAAAGATTAATTGTAAATCAGTGTATATTACTTAACTAATTAAGATTTAATAGAAATATAGAATAAGTTTTATAGATCATTTTATATTCTTATAAATAATTACATTTTAGTAGAAATTGAAAGTAAAATCAAAATGCAAGGAAAAAGTGATTAAAAGTGGTTTTTGAGGGTTTATAAATTAATTTAAAAATAGGACAATGTCATTTTCATAATACTAAAGAGAGAAGTAGTAGTTGAGATGCAATTTGACATATTGCATGAAAATTTTTTTTGGAAATTGGTTCAAAATAAGAAACATTTTATATAAATGTGTAAGATGATTTATTAATTCCTTTAATTGTACCAGAGAATCATAAATCGGGTTTTGTCGATTACATATCAATAGTAAGTTTCAAACAATGACGTTTATCCTTTATATTAAATATTTCTTATGAATTCCACTAGCATGGTTTCCAAATTGCATTTTATATTATAGTATGCTTATATTTGGAAAATAAGCATATTTGATTAGGTTAACACACACTTGAGTATTCCTAGTTTTGGACTGTGTATATTGCACCCTAGTTAAATTGGTTTTACCTTGCGATAAGTTTAATTTATCAATAGTGGGTTAGCAATTTACTGGTTAGTAAGGGCCAATTGAATTTCACTATTTGATCTCAAGAGTGATCCTTATTATGTTTTGGATATTGAGTAGTTCATGTGGATACTTAAGAAGATAATTAAAACTTGAGTGTGTGAGGGCTCTTCAGTATGGGAGTAAAGGGAGTCGTACTGATTGTAGCGACGAAGCTAGTTGAGTTGAGGATTCCGCCCGGCATGTTTATATTTATTTTGTGATGTGAGCCAGTTGAGATGTGTAATTTCTCTTAGTAGAGCCATTCGAGGCGTGTGATTCCTCCTGGCAATGTGAGTGATGTAATTGGTACTTTTTGGTAGAAGGGGATTTACCTGAAATGTGTTGTGTGTGGTGATCTTATGATCCGGAGGCTGTGCATCCCAGCCTAACTACTATAGTTGTAGTCCTGGCTAATGTCTATAGTTCCGTTAGACATTACATTGATTAGCCTTGTGATATAACATGAATGGTTTATCAAATTAATCGATTTGGTTTGGTTTTAAGTTATAAATTGATCTATATATTCTAGTTTATGATTATTGTAATTCTTCTGAACCTTGTTGTGAATTCATATTATTTAGTGGGATATGGGGTTGTTGCACTTGCACTTGATTACTTATTATGTATTATGATTTGAGATATATCCACATGTGTATTTAATTTATCATATGATGACTTACTGGGATCTTGGATCTCATTTAGTTTATTATATATAGACTATGCAAATTCTAGAGTGTTGGCAATTGATTTTGGGTAGATCCAGAATTAGAGGTATAGCAGTTATCATTTTTATTTATTGTACTTAATTATATTTCATTTCAATGATTTTACATTTTGAGATTATGATTTCCAGATAGATATTCTATTAAGTCTTCCGCTTTATCATTATTTAATTTCATGCACTCTGATATATTTAAAGAGCATGGATTATCTGTTGGTATCAAATGATTTGCAGTGTTCAGAGATTAGTTAATTCAGATTTATTGCCTTCAATTTTAATTAAGACCCAGATTTAATTGTCGCCAGACATACCAATTCTACTAATTTTGTAGTTTAGGCCATAAGGTACTAGGATTGAAATGGTATATGTCACAGAGGATGTCAAGAATTGAGTAGAATCAACTAGGCAAGAATGAATTGTTGGCAAGGCCAAATAAAAAGTTTAGTAATGGAAGAAGGTTTATTATTACAGAGTATTATTGTTTCATGTTTCTGCTTATTACTCCGGTGCAAGGAAAATTTGAAAATTTGTATTGAATTTTAGTTGTTTTGGGCCCAAATCGTATCACTTGGGTTTGGATTTGTACTTTTCAAATAAATCCGAATCCGTGGCACTACAACTAGACCGAGAAGTATAGTTTTGAACCATCTGATCCATCTCGAAACTAGGGGTGCCTATTTGGTATTTCGGTTTGGTACCCTCCTTTTTAAAGGATGAATAAACTCTAGCAGTTCAACAATTATTATAATTAATTGCATGCAATTAGATCAAATCAAACCCTAATATTGATATACAATGATTCGGGCTAATAAATTCGTCAATTTATATTGTATATTGTATTCAATAAAGAACTCTTGAGTTGGGACCTCTCAAGTCATAGTAGGACCAAGTGGTATCGGTTGAGACTGTTTGGTCCAAGTTAGGATTGCCTGAGAAAAATGTGCATATCAAGAGCATAAATTTAATTTTTTTTAAAAAAAAAGCTTTCTGAACATTTTCTTTTTTTTTTCTTTACAAAAATTTTTTCCGGACTGGGTTGACTCTATATTAGCTAGTGTGTTGAAAAAATTATAGTTTTCTTTTAGAAAAAATTTCTCCTTGATTGGTCCAAACCGCTTCTTATGGCCAATCTAGTGAATTTTGTACTAGGATTGAACACCATCAATCCAGTCCTAGTGTGGTATCCTAGTTGTCTAAGTGGGCGGCTGTGATGTGAGCGGGGTGAGCTACTAGAGTGGCAAACTACCAAGCAATGATGTGTGTATGGATGGGATCCTACATCGCTCGGGGATGCTATAATAGTCTTGTGACCCCTTATTTAGCAAGAGGCCTTTTAAGGCATAACACGGAAATAAATCCCTTTGAAACCCTAAAGTTAAGCGTGCTCGGATAAAAACAGTGCTAGGATGGGTAACCACTAGGAAGTTTTCTTGTGTGATCCCTTGAGAACAAATCCGTGAGGGGCCATTAGGCCCAGAGCGGACAATATCTTGCTGGGTATGGGTCTAGGACATTAAACCTAATTTGGTAAAACCTAACCCAAAATTGAAGGTGTCATGACCCGGAACTAAGTCTGCCCCTCCAAGGTACGACCCGTCCTAGATCATGGCAAGTGGGCCATTACTCTTAACAAAATACGAAGGATTTTAAAACTTTTTTAATACTAGTGCAAGTGCAAACAGTTTATACATGTGCATATCAAAAGTGTGTTCATTTATATATTTGGAATGAAATAAGACACGACAATTGATTACAAAACGACGAGTGACTACATCACACCTATCACCTAAAAGAATTCACAATCCAAAACTATACATGTATAAACAAAGAAATAATCTAAGGCCTATAGAAGTCCTCCTCCATATACCCAATGGCCTTTTCCTTGCCTCTATCCCCAGCCCGGTCCTTCAAACCGGACGTAGATGGATCTGAAAAATAAGTTAAGAAGCAACTGTGAGACGAATGTTTCAGTAAGCAACACATGCATGATTCGGTGAAAACACAGTTTATGCAAATATCTCTCAATAAACCATGACATGCGGGCAGTTTTGATACTACAAAATCTACGGCATCTCATGTGTCATACAATAATGCATGCATGTGCCTCAGTGTGTAGATAATCCATTTAATAGCAATCACGTAATCAATATTATCACTTGTTATCTAGGATGTTTATATATACTACATATGGCCTCATCTATCTTCATCGATTCCACATGGTGGCTAGGCATCTACACCGTTTCCCCTTGATGTAGGCATCCATATGCCGTTTCCCCTTGACGTAGGCATCCATACGCTGATTCCCCTTGACGTACAGGCATCCACTGCCGGTTCCCCGTAGCAAGTGGGCATCGGCCACCGATGATACTGGTGCTGGGATGATATCACAATAGAGCAGTACAGTAACAAGAACCACTGGCCATGGCATATATACAAACATTCCCATTTAAGACTATGGATCCATACCTTAAGGGTTCATTATTCTGATGTGTTTATTCATCAATTCACAACAAATATAGCAACAAAGTACAGAATAATAACACATCAAATATCCGAGCTTGAGTGGAGGATGCTAGTTCTATATCTCCAAGTTGGGAGGAACAAGGGTCCATTACCCCAATTGAGATGAACCGCTCAACAACCCACCAAGACTTACTGGTTAATTACTCATGGTCAATACCTCATGCCTTCTTGCATGGCAAATACTCAAGAGTAGCCCATAGCCTTACTTGAGTCAATCTTGGGCCACTGCCCTCTGCTCAATATAACTCAATGTCATTGGGGCCACTGCCCTATTTTCAATATCAATACAACGGGCCACTTCCCTCTCATTTATGATTAATGATCATGGGCCACTGCCCTTTCATCTCATGTTACAAGTGATGGGCCAAAGCCCTTGTTGTCATGCATATGTGATACGAGCCTATACCCTCATTATCGTGCAACTCATGTCAAGTGTAATATGAGCCCAATGCCCTTCATACTAGGTGTAAAATACTAGGCTGAAGCCCGTCTGGTCATGGGTGGTGTACTCACATTGATGGTTAATGGTACAAGTTTGGTTTTCTAGAAACTCTTCATCTCATGACTCTTTTGGGCAACCTATGCCTCAACTCTTTTGATACTTGTATATCTCAGTCTTGGTTCTTGATTTTTACTTCTAAGGGTTATTTAGAAAGTGTTGGAAGTGGTGGAATCAAGTTATCCTATTTCCACAGTAATCTGGGACAGAAAACCTTTCTAAGACCTTCTTGGGCAAAACGTACACAAAATCTCTGCTCTTTGTAATTTTGAGATACTTCCAATTGGAAAACCTCCTAGACACCTAACTCTCACTTATACATAGGTTGAATTTGAATAAAAACAAAGGGTAGTTCAATCTAGGCTAAAAGTGCAAAATTTGGGAAATTAGGTAAAGGCGCTCGATAGGTCGCTCGAGCCTGCTTCCAGCGGCTAGGATTTAGCTCTCGGGATCTTCTGTTAAACAAGTCGCTAGAACAGTCACTCGAGCATCACTCGGGCAGCCATGCCTTAAAACTTTACTTAAACTAGCTAAAACCGCCGCCTGATGCCGCGTTCGAACGACTGCTCGGGCGGCCTGGGTTTTTAACAGTTCGCGAAATCCGAACTTTTGGGGATTTCGATTTTTCTCAAATCTGACTTGTTCTGGGAGTTTTTGGGCTCGAAATCACTCCTAGCATGTATAGAAAACTACTACCAACAAAACCCCTCAAATAAAACCCTCCTATTTGGCCTAGGACTCGTTTTCACATCTCAACCCTAACATTCATCTAAAATATGATTTTTGGCCGAAAATGGGAAAATAAGGTTAGGGTGGTGTTGCTTACCTCTTGCAAACACTTGAGCAAGCTTCCTAGCTTCTATTGCAACTCATGACCAGCACTTGAGCTACTTGGTTGCTCGTTCCACCAATATCCAAGCTCAAAACCTCAAACGAAAATCACTTCTCTTGGTTTCTTCTTTTGTTTTTCTTGCAATCAAACTCCTACAATGGCTTTGAAGTGAATGGGGGACGAAAATAGGGAAGAAGGAAGAGGAGGAAATGAATAAAATGAGTGTGGGAGAAAAGGAAGAGAAGAAAAGGGTTTGGGATGAAGTTTGGTCGTGTATGGCCTTCCCTTTGGCTATTTTCCTTTAAGTGGCTTTTCCTCAAGACACTACAATTTACGAGTTTGCCACTCCTTCATCCTATATTGTACATGACCAAACAACACTTAGCTATTTGTCTCCATAAACAATCCTATTTAACCAAATGACAGATGCTCACCTTCATAGGCTACTGACAGCCCGGGGCTTAGCCACTTTGACTAGCTTTAGGCTTGAGCTTCTCCAGTTGCACCTACACATCAAACCCACTGATTAGGGTATGATAAGGATATTGGAACGGGGTTTCACATAAGGCAATTGACATATGAAGGTAGCCATCTCCCAATTTCCTCAAAAAAATCTCTCTTACTATAGCTAGCTATTTGCATATATATGCTTACATGTTATCGACCTTAAGTCATCACATTATTTAAATCACTTTACAGCTTTAGTGTGATTTGGTATTCATAAGAATTAGCTTTAATGTGACTACCAGCTCATTGAGAACTACTATTTTAGTGTAACTACTTCAATAGTGGGTATACATCCTCTACAACATGAATTGTATGAGAAGACATACAATGAGCCTACAATTGACTCTTAGTATTTTAAAAATAAAAAAAAGAATCAAAAGTTGATTTTACAAACAACTGTTGTAGACAATTTTAATTGTAATGCCCCGGTTCTGGGTCAATTTCCCAAATCCCGAGGTGTTATGGTAAGTAACAAAGCAGCTAGAACATGGAGTAATTTAAAAAAAATTTAACATCTTTATTATCAAAGTAAATGCGGAAACATGAAGTAGAATTTATTAATAATTGATACATTTCATCTGCAGAATTTTCCAATTCCATAAACAAATCTACAACTATAAAAACTACCCAGTTTCAAGTAGCCAACAGTTTGTCATCCTTGCCAAGAGTACCTGAAAAATGGGAGAAACCGGAGTGAGAATAAATCTTAACAAGTAGCAATGTGCATGATGTAAAACAATCCATAATTTTTACAAAAATAGTCATGTGGTGAAACGATAAAACAAAACCATGATAATATTCACAAAGCAATTATCAACCCAAACATGTATGACATGACAGGACTCGTGAATTGAAACCACTTAATAAGATATTCCTATCCCCATCTTCGCCACATCATGACTTACATGATAAATGGAGCCCGCACCTACAGTCACTTCCGTTTCCTCTGTCAACCATCAACGTGGATCACACCCCGAGATACACGAAAGGGTTGGTGCAAACAATCCCAAGTCCAATAACAACAAGCCCGCAAATGTGGAATAAATATACCAGGGGAATACCAATCCGATCAAAGATATATGGATCCTCGGCAACACAGCTAATACCGGTGCATGTGTGAGTCACAAGTGAACTGCAAGCATGGCCAAAATATAGCTCAAAGGTGTGAGTCCCAAGTAACTTACAACATGACTAATATAAAACTTATGTAAGCCGATGTCTCATTAAAGCACACGATGGTAACTGAAATAACCAATAATTCAATAAACCGTTACCGATCGACAAACTTGGCTAAGACCAGGCCATACCAGCAACAGTCGGGGATTGTTTCCAACGTCGCTACCGCACCTGAAAGTGGGACGAAATGCATACTGGGGACTGCCGAATAGGAATGACTTACCAGACGATTTCATTTCACATCCTAACTAAGCTATGGATCCATACTAAGCATTGCTCGCTAGACACAACTTACAACCAAAAACATTGAGTAACTTAGAGATGCAATATTCAGTGACAAACCCCATACAAGGAGACATAAACATGACCAATGTTGTGTGCAACATTAATCACCAAAAACATGGTATCAAACCAACAGATATTTAAAATAACCAATAAACAGAGTTCTAGGTCATTTAATAAGAAAAGTACAAGAGCAAACACAATTTCGTAATGGTAAGTTCAGATTTGAGTTATACCAGTGTGGGCATTCTTAAATTATCTTTTCTTAATCAGTAGACATGTTAATAATTCTTTCCTATGAATTTTATCCATATCCTACACTTTGGTTACATCCTTTCCTAAAATCCATCCATTAGTATCCTCATTTACCCAACTAATACCCTAAATCTCAAAAACTTATGAATGATGTTATTGGTTCTTTCCAGAGGTTAATTTAGACCTAATATGGTTTGTTAGACAAGGTTTCATTCCTAGATTTCTAATGAAATTTATCTAAGTACACTCATTCCACCTAACTTGGCTACTTTGATTCTAATTGCATTCATTGTTCCAAATAATTATTCTTTAATCCAAATTTAATTCCGTTACTTCCTACATCTCACATTACCCTAATTACATGTGTTACAACCTTAAAATTTCAAGAAAAATTATTAAAAATTAAATCTAGGCTCAAATCCCAAAATCTGGAAATTCTAACATAGATCGCTCGAAGAGGCGCTCGAACGATCTTTCGGGCAACTAGTTTTTAGGTTATGTTTAAAACATACAGACATGGCGCTCGTAGTTGCGCTCAAACAGTTTATCTAGCGGCTGGATTTTAGGTTCTGTTTTAAATACACAGGTAGGACACCCGTGGTTGAGCTCTAGCGGGCTTTTGGGCGCTTTGCCAAAAACTCAGTTTTTTGGGTTGTACTGAATTTTCCGAACTTTGTAAGTCTACTATTATTTTAATTTGGATCTAAACATATACATTTCATCCTAAACTAGTTCTGAGACAACCCTAAACTAATTCCATCATCTTTCTATTTATCTAAAGTTTCTTTTTAAATTTAACCACCCTTGATCAACACTTTTCTTGGTTCTTAAAGAAAGTTTTAAATCACCAAATCAAATCTTTATAAGTTATCAAAATTTTCTAATGAAATCCAAACCGAATAATGCCACAAATAAAACATCTAAATCACAAGAAAAACATGCATTTTCTCTAGTTTCAAGGGTTTGCTACTTGCTTCTTTGGATGAACCCAGATCTGCCAAAATCTCTTTCTGTGCCCATTTTCCAAGCTCGATAGTATACCTCTAGACTTCTCCAATTCAAATATCCACTGTTCAAATTGAATTCCCTCATGTGTAGATCATAACGTCAAAATTTCAGCCCAATCCAACGATTGGATCTTCCTAGCTCGTCATTCAAACTTGACTGGTCGACCATCTCTGCAACTCCTTTTTCTTTCTAAATCTCTCCTTTCTTTTCTCTCTTTCTCTTTCTTTTTCCTCCAGATCTTATGCACGAAATTTCTTCTCCTTTTCTCTCATTCTAACTTGTTTTCAAAACCCTAAATCTCCTCTAAACCCTTTTTTTATAGCCACTCAAAATAGAGCACCCTAATTAGGTTAACTTCACCTTAATACACTAAGTCTATTCCCTCTTTTACCCTTCTTCTTAATTTACCTCCTTTAAACTCTCTGTGCGCGCGTGGGAAACGCGGCACGGGGGAATTCGGAGTCGCCATCGCCTGATGGGGTGCAGGCGGACACCTGGGTGCCTCATCTTGTCTATTAAGGCTTGGGTCTGCGGCTTGAGATTCTAAATCGGTTCTCGGTTGTGGTCTGGGGAAGTCCATAGACACCCCAGTCCACCCCGTCGGATGACGGGTCCCGTGGGTTCCCTGGTTTGAGTCAGCTTGCCTTGGTTTCTCACCCGACTCCTAATCCGATATGCAACTTGGTTTAGTCTGGCGGGACCACCTGAGTGGTGTGGGTCTCTTTAATGGATTTTATCTTATTTACTTTAGGCTATCTGAGTCTGGCTGGGTGGGCCCTGTTGGAAGGCCCACAAATGTACCTGGTGGGCTTGGTTAAGCCCACATGTCCCATGTGGGCCTCTGTCTAAGCCTAAGAGGCCCTTTGGGTTTAGGTTTAGTGAATTAATTTTACTTAATTTGTTCAAATTGGAGGCTTGTGGGATTTTCATACAATAAGTGGGTCTGTATTGATTTGCGGGCCCCTGAGTAGGCCCCCATGATGGATGCCAAAGTGCCTTCGACTTATCTTATTTATATTTGCCAAAGTGGGCTGGACATTGGGCTTGGGGCCCGTAGTCCAATCTTAGGCTTGCAAGCCCAAGTTAAGTGAAGTTAGGGTTTCGCACATTTACTTGGTTGGTTGGTGGGCTTTGGCGGGCCCGATAGGCCCTTGCCCTTGGTCTCGGCCAAACCACGCAGTTCATGCATTAATCCACGCATCACGGTTCGAGTGGGCCGCCTTGGGTTTGGCCCGCCCAGTTTAACTAGCTATTTTTACTTAGCTTGTTTATTTCGCATGCTTTAGGATTTATTGGGCTTGGTGGGCCCTGTTGGGAGGCCCACTAGTGTTTCCAAGTTGGACCATGGTCCAAGCCCCAAATTGGGTTCCCGGGTGGCCCACGAACCCTGTTGGTACATCCGGTTCGATTGGAAGAGTAAGGAATTCGCGCAAAACCAAGCAAAATGGGAAAACTTGGGTTTTCGGCAATGTAGTCGGCCTGAGATGCCGGTACACACAGGGACCAGTGTATCCGGCCTTAGTTGCCGGATATACACAGGTCCCAGTTGATCCGGCCTGAGTTGCCGGATCAACACACAGGAGCTGTTTTTTCTGATTTTTCAAAGGGGGTTGGGTTTGTGAGTCTTCCAGGGGTATTCCATCAGTGGTGTGGGCCCTGGGGTGGGCTCACAGTAGTTCAGACATGGGGGAGACCCCATTTCGGCCTTCTTTTGGGACTTTCCAGCAAGGCAATGGGGGGAAGAGGCATCCGGGTTGTCTCTTCCATTTGGGATCATGTATAACAACATGGCAGGGACCAAGGTGTCCCTACTTTGGTTTCTGAAGCTCCACCACAGCACACAATCAAGGTCCTTAGAGAGACCTTTAAATCAAGAGCTTGAAGCATGCTTCCATGACTGACCAAAACATGCATGCTCAATACTTTAACCAAGGGGACAGCCACTGCATGGAGGGGATTAGCATGCTTAACATATATGCATGCAAGGATATAATTTAACAAGCATAAACAAACAGGTATAACTAAGGGAGTCTAGCACTTATTATCAACTAACAGAAAAAAACCACATAGCATGAGAGAAGACCAATGGGAAGGGCCATGAGCTAACATGCATTTCCTACGCATCTTGGCAATATTTAAGCCCTAGACTCATGCTTTAACCCACGAAAATGTAGAGAAGGGGCAGAGAAGGGGGTTCACATAGGGATACATTAGATGAGGACCGAGGAACATGCTCCTTTAAAAAGAATGCTTGAGACAACCCTATGGATAGCAACTAATGAACATTAACAATGGCGTAAAAAGAAGACTCACATGCTCCCAAGGAGCTAAACGTAGACCCTTACTCCTGGAGAGCCTCATGCCATGCAAAAGGGAGGTAAATGCATGCTTGAATAATATAGACATGAACTCATGCAATAGATGAAGACAAACTTGGCAAACACTTTAGAAAATTCCTATTTTAATATATGTACAATAACAAGTGATTAGGAGCCTCACCTGGCTGCTCTTGCACTCCAAAGCAAAGTGGAAACCCTCCTTTGATGATGGACAGCAGCTAGAAGCTCTTGGGTACTCAACCTTGCACCAACAGCAACTAATTTCCTTTAACTTGCTTGAGAAAGTGAAGAAGAAGAGGAGAGAAAAAGGGTGGAAACACTTGAGGTAGTATATGAGGTGATGGAGGGCGAAAGGGAGTTGGAGATGGAAGGTTTCGGATGGGAAAAGTCGGAGATAGAAGTTGAAAATCAAGCCAAAAGAACCAACCCCCGGAAATGAGCTGATGTTTCCTTTTTATAGACAAACTTAATGTATCTGGCAAATCAGGCCGGATACACTAAGCACTCTTCATATCTGGCCTCCATGGCCAGCTACACAGGCACTCCTTTGTATCCGGCATTCAATGCCGGATACAAAACATAATTATTTGAAAATTTAATGCCGCCGCGAATTTGTCGGGCGATCAACGCGAATCTCGCGCGGAAATCTCCTTGTATCCGGCATTTGAGTCCGGATATGAAGGGAGGCAAGTGTATCCGGCCTATTTGGCCGGATACAAATCGAAAAATTACGGATTTGCCCATCGACTTGACCAATTCGACACTTTTGAGCAATTACAGATTGGTCCATGCGAATTTCAGTTTAGTCCCTATGATTTTTAGCAAACTTTGGATATTTAAGATTTAGTCCTTGAGATATTTTGCTGCGTTGGCTGCCACGTGTGTAGTTCTGCGCCACGTGTGCAGCTTCCGGTTCTGCTGCTCGGAAACTTCGCCAACTCATATCTCCTTCATCCGAACTTTGATTTAAGCAAACTCAATTGCGTTAGACTCGTATCGGAGCCCTCTATCCAATGACATAGGGCTAAGCACTTGGCACGGGGTTCGAGGAAAAGTCAACTTTCAACTCTCCTAGTTTTGACTGGCCCATAGAACCTACATCCAGACTCCGATTCCTGCAAACTCAGTTGCGTTGGAACCGTGTCGCGATTCTCTATTCAATGGCATTGGGCAAAGTGCTTGGCACGGGGTTTGAGGAAAAGTCAACTCTCGGCTCTTCCTTAAGTTTGACCGCCCGCAAAACCCTCATCCGGACTCCGATTCCTGCAAATTCAGTTGTGTTGGAACCATGTCGAGATTCCCTATTCATTGAGATAAAGCAAGGTGGCCAAATTTCATTTGATCCAAAGGTCAACTTTTGACCCCTCAGGGTTTGACTTTTTTAGCCGGGTTTTGCATTTCTGCTTTTTGGGAGCGCAAAAATGAGGTGCTTATAGCTGCCCCTCTTTGCCGGAGTCACCTTGCAGATGAACGGCAAAGAGAAAAAGAATCTCATTTTTGTGCCTGGCATTTCTGTCGACATGGTCGGTGTGCACGCGTGGGAAACGCGGCACGGGGTAAATTCGGAGTCGCCACCGCCTGATGGGGTGCAGGCGGACACCCGGGTGCCTAATTTTGTCTAATTAGGGCTCTTGGTCTGCGGCTTGAGATTCTAAGGTTGGTTCTCGGTTGCGGGCTAGGGAAGTCCGTAGACACCCCAATCCACCCCGTCGGATGACAGGTCCCGTGGGTTCCCTGATTTGATCAGCTTTTCCTATTTTTGGTTCTCACCCGATTCCTAATACAGCATGTGTTTTTGTTAGGTCTTGGTGGGACCACCTGAGTGGTGTAGGTCCCTTTAGTTGATTTTATCTTTTCTTGACTTAAGTGATCTAGGTCTGTTTGGGTGGGCCCCGTTGGAAGGACCAACCGGTGTCCAGGATGGGCTTAGGCCGGCCCCTGTACCCTTTGTGGGCCTCTGTCTAACCCTAGGAGGCCCTGTGGGCTTTGGTTAGTGAGTTAATTTTTATTAAGGTTCAAGTTGAAGCTTAAGTGTTTTTCATGCAAGTGGTGGGCCAGATTGGTTTGTGAGCCTCCTTAGGTGGGCCCACATGGTGACCAAGTAAGCTTAATTTATCTTTATTCAATTTTTGCCAAAGTGGGCTTGGTCATTGGGCTTGGGGGCCCATGATTCAGACTTTGGGTTGGGAAAGCCCAATTATTTGAAGTTTCGGGCTTTCACCCTAACTAGGTTCGGTTAGTGGGCTTTAGCGGGCCCGACAGGCCCTAGCCCATGGTCTCGGCCAAACCACACATTTTATGCATTCACTTCACACATCATGGTTCGGGCGGGCCGCATTGGGTTTGGCCCATCCGATTAGATTGGTTCATTTTTTCTTAGGTTATTTAATTAGCATGCTTTGGTGTTCATTGGGCTTGGTGGGCCCCGTTGGAAGGCCCACTATTGTACCAAATTGGACCGGCTCGTCCGAGTCCCAAGTTGGGTTTCCGGGTGGACCAGAAACCCTGCTGGTTCAATGGTTTTGATGCAAATCACCATAGAATTCGGCAATACAACAGAATATACAAAAAAGCATGCTTCTGTGTGTATCCGGCAACTCAGGCCGGATACATAGGGTCTACAAGTGATCCGGCCAGAGTGGCCGGATACACTGTGTCTGTGGGTTATCCGGCCTTAGTGGCCGGATATGCTAAGGCCTCAGGTGATCCGGCCTGAGTTGCCGGATCACCCTGGAATTGGCCTTTTTGGGCTTTGGCCTTTCGGGATTGATCCCAGGGGCTTCTTGGGACATTTTAAAGGTCTGGTGGGCCCTTGTGAGGGCCCACGTTGGTTCAGATTTGAGAGAAGCCTCATTTGGCTTCTCTCCTTGGGCCTCCTAGCAAAAGCAAGGGAATGTAAACAAGGAGGAAGGGGATCATGCTTACACAAGATAGTAATGAAAATAGGACACACACATAGTCCTAATGATGAAGAAGAAATCTGTTTCCGGGGAGGGTTGGTCCCCGCATGCTTGGATCCAAGGCTAACTACTTTCATGCACAGAAAACAGAAACCTATACTAACACATGGTGCATGGGATTCACAGCAAAGCCTCACTGGCTATACACATGCATTTACTTGAAGAGATAAAGAAAGGAAGAGAGGGGGGGGGGGGGGGTTACACATGGGAGTACAGAAGATCACATGCCAAAGAGGAACATGCTCCTCCAGAGAATGACTATAATCAAATCTCAAAACAGAAAATACAGAACATTAGAAAGCATGTAAGACTGGACTTTTGTGCCTCTTAAATGATCCCTACGTGGGTATCATGCATGTGGTGGCTCCATGCCATGAAAGGAACACCAAATACATGCATGAATCATGCTGGAACAAGGCCATGCAGAACCAGAAACAAATGGAAGCAAATATCACCGAAAAATCTACATTTAATATATGATGCACACAATACAGCGGGAAGCCTTACCTGAAGGTCCTTGGCCTTTTACACGAGGTGGAGCTTCCTCCTTGAGGTCCAGACGTTGCTGGAAAGTCGAATGAGACTCAAACTTCACTCCCCCAGCAGCTATCTTCCTTGGGTTTGCTTGAGAAGGTGGAGGAGAAGAAGGTAGAGGCTGGTGTGGCTTTGATTTGTGTTTGGAGATGGAAGAGGGTTGAGGAGGATGAGAGGGGTGGGATTCAGAGGGGGTAGGTGAGAGAAGAGAGCAGGGAAAAGGAGAAAACAAAAGCCAACCCCAAAATGAGCTGCTGGTTTGCTTTATATAGAAAAACTAATGTATCCGGCAACTCAGGCCGGATACGTTAGAGTCCCCCTTTATCCGGCCTTGAAGGCCGGATACACTGTCTCTTCTTTGTATCCGGCAACTCAGGCCGGATACTGCTTTAATTATTTCAAAAGTTAATGCCGCCGCGAATTTGTCGGCCAAGTGGCGCGAAAATCGCGCGAATATCTTTGTGTATCCCGCCTTCATGTCCGGATATGAAGTATAGACAGTGTATCCGGCCTTCAAGGCCGGATAAAAGTTGGAAAATTACAAAAATGCCCTCGACTTGACCGATTCGACACTTTTTGACAATTACAAATTGGTCCCTGCGAATTTCAGTTTAGTCCCTGAGATTTTTATCAAACTTTGGATATTTAAGATTTAGTCCCCGAGATATTTTGCTGCATTCTGCACCACGTGTGCAGTTTCTGTCTTTGCTGCTCGGGAACTTTGACAGCTTATATCTCACTCATCTGAACTCCGATTTGAGCAAACTCAATTGTGTTGAACTCGTGTCGGCGCCCTCTATTTAATGACATGGGGCTAAGCACTTGGCACGGATTCCAAGGAAAAGTCAACTTTCGGCTTTTCCTCAAGTTTGACTGCCCTTAGATCCTTCATCCGGACTCCGATTCCTGCAAACCCAGTTGCATTGGAATCGTGTCGGGATTCTCTATCCAATGGCATAGATCAAGATATTTGGCACAGAATTCGAGGAAAAGTCAACTCTCAGCTCTCCCCCAAGTTTGACTGCCCTCAGAACCTTTATTCGGACTCCGATTCCTGCAAACCCAGTTGTGTTGGAACCGTGTCGAGATTCTCTATTCAATGGCATAGATCAATGCATTTGGCACGGAATTCGAGGAAAAGTCAACTCTCGGCTTTCCCCCAAGTTTGACTGCGCTCAGGACCTTTATCCGGACTCCGATTCCTGCAAACCCAGTTGCGTTGGAACCGTGTCGGGATTCTCTGTTCATTGAAATAAAGTAGGGTGGCCAAATTTTATCCGATTAAAAGGTCAACTTTCCACCCCTCAGGGTTTGACCTTTTTAACTGGGTTCTGCATTTCTGGCTTTTTGGGAGCACAAAAATGAGGTGCTTACAGCTGCCCCTCTTTACCGGAGTCACCTCGCGGATGAACGGCAAAGAGAAAAAAGAATCTTATTTTTGCGCCTGGCATTTCTGTCGACATGGTCGACGAGCTAAGTCCTTTGAAGTTTTCACTTTGAAAAGAAAGCGGCCAAATCATGTGGCTTCACTCCCTGGCCTCAGAGTTTCCTTACCCTTTTATTTCGGGTTTCTGTAGGGCAACTCTTCAACGTTTGATTTAAGTTTGAAAGAGATTAGATTGGACTTGAGCTCGCCAACCTGTTTCGGCATTGATGCCAGACACTTGACAATATTCTTTTTTCTTGCTTGTTCCATTAAAGCTTTTTAGGTGACTTCAGACTTCGGACCAATTTGTGTCTTTTACTGGAAGCTTGCTTGCATTTTCTTTTGGTGTCCAAGGGTTGGGTTAGTGGTGTGGACCGAATGGAGAAGAGAGGAATGAAAGGTGGAGGAAGAGCTGCTGTTGGTGAGGAGGTGCTTCTAGTGTTGTCCAGTGCCTCGGAGGAGCTCACACACCAGCTCTAATCTATTTACAAAAGTGTGAAATCAAAAAAATTACAAAAGGGCCATCTTGCCCAATGATATCTTCATTTATGCACATTCTTCTTCATGTCTTCTTGCCCCTTCTTTGGTAGTGCTGGCACTTCCTCTTGGAGAGGCTCCCTAGCTTGGTATGACTGTTGCTGGGGATTGGGAAGGAATCTTCTCTCTATTGCCTCTCCTGTTTCTGACAAGCGTGGGAGTTCCCTGAGGAAGGATATTCCACTGGGGATAAGTGGGGTTTCCCCACGCTGTCATTATTTCTTTATAAGGCCTTTTACTTTTGCCCTGGCTTGGGTTCTTCATGCTTGTTCAAGCCCTTGTCGAGTGCGGTAGACTCTGCTGAGGACTAAAGTTGGCTTGCTTTGTCCCCTTTTTTGCTCTTCTTCGCAAAGCCGGCCTCTTCAGACTCTGGGCGAGGCTTGAGAAGTCTTCATCGTCAGGCGTCACTTGCGTGAGAGGACTCTACTGGGGATTTCAGACGGGTATCATGCTCCTTCTGATGAAAGGATTTCACTGGGGATTTTTGGAGAAGACGTCCGTCGTCCCCTTCTTTTGCTGTACCTATGAAGTCATGAAGGGAACAAGAAGGTCAGTCTTGGACCAGCTGGGGATTAATGCAAAGCATTCTTATTTTCTTCGCTCTGAGCCTTTTGCCTGTTGCAGCTAGAAGTGGCCTCTGCCAAGGTCAAGAGGTTATCAACTCAGGTTAGTGGCTCAGTGGAGCTCAAAACAGTTAAGCAGGACAATTATAGAAAAAGCAGGTGTGACAGTGTGTGCTTGTGTCTACAATGTCAAAGAATTTTCCCAGGTCAGACAGGACTTGGAGTGCTTGGTATTTTCAGTAGCATTGTCATCACTGGCCACGGTGAAGTTTCTAACTCAGGCGCAACCTGCCGGTTTGGGATACTCTGATTTGTGCATCTTCCTTGTTGCCTTGTCTGTCCTTGTCATTGCTCTACACTGCATCTTGCTCTGCTCAGTCTGGACATGACCAGTTTTTTTTTTTTTTCGCACAATGCCCTTTCTCCGGGTTTTTTCCGTGTCCACCCTTTCCAGGGAACTCTGAATTCTGTCATCACCGATTGTTGCAGACTCAACCTCTTTGCCCTGATCATTCTTTTTGGGATCCGAGAGGTCTTAGTGATAGGACGAAACGTAGGCTTGGTCTTGGTTATGAAGGGAAGGATGAATGGCTCAAAAGAAGCTTTCTTCTCTGGGTTTGCAAGTGTGCTACTTTTTATTGCTGGTGGGACTTACATCCTGGCTTATTCAGATCATAGTATTTTTGGTGGGGTAATCATTTCCCCGTTTTCTGTGTCTTTCTTTTTTTTCTTTCTTTTTCTATTGTATTTTCTTCCTCTTTTTGGAGTTTTTCTTGGGCAAGCATGCCCTGTTTCTTTTGCTTTGCCAAGAAGGCCCTGTTTGAAGTGTAGCACACTTGTAATGGGTTGAAGGAATTTTAAGGCTCAAAATTGTTTAACTAGGGGAGGGTTCAAGGTATTTGGGGGGATTTACAGTCTAAGGAGAGTCAAGGATGGCTTCTCTTCATTTCCCAATCAGAATGACCTCAGGCGTAGCACAGCTTTACTGCGTCTGCATTTATCGGCTCAGGAAAGATTGCCCCGTCCATCTCTTGAAGGATAAGTGCTCCTCGGGACAGAACCTTGTGGACTACGAATGGCCCTTCGTAGTTTGGCTTGAATTTCCCACGGTTGTCCTCTTGATGGGGAAAGATTTTCTTCAGTACTAGATCTCCCACTTTGAACTGTCGTGGCTTCACCTTCTTGTTGTAGGCTCGCGCCACTCTCTGTTGATAGAGCTGGCTGTAGCACAAAGCCTTGATCCTTTTTTCATCAAGTAACTGCAACTGGTCAAATCTGGACTCTTCCCATTCGACGTCACTTATCTCTGCTTCCTTTAGGATTCTGAGTGATGGAATCTGCACTTCCACGGGGAGGACTGCTTCCATTTCATATACCAAGTGTGCGCACCTAAAAAATCCGGGATCCTAGATCGCACACCGGGCGCACGTTTTCGTGCGTGCCTCGGGACATTCGGAGTCGCCACTACCTGAGAGTGCAGGCAGACACGGTTTTGTCCTAACCGAGTCTAAGTCTGGTCTGCGGCTTATTAGAGATCTAGCTAACTCCTCGGTTACGGTTCGGGGAAGTCCTAAAGACACCCCGGTCCGCCCCATCGGTCTGACGGGTCCCTCGGGTCTCCCTGGTTTTTGAGTCAAGTTCACCCTTCCTAGACCAGCATGCTGTTTATTGGGTCTGGTGGGGCCCTCTGAAGGTGTGGGTCCCTTTTATTTGATTTTATCTTTTTATTTATTTAAGTGAAGTGGGTCGGACCCGGGTCCCGTGGGAAAACCCGTGGGTTGCCATGGCTGGGCCTTGGGCCCAGTTGGGTTATTGGGTAACCCATTTGGTTATTTACTTAAACTATTTACAGATGCAAGGGGCTTAGTGGGCTTGGATTTAGCCCATTAGCCAAGGGTCAAAGGGCCTGGGCCTGTTTATTAAAAACAGGCCTGGTGTAGGCTAGTCTAAGGTGGACGACTCATGTGGGCCAAAAGGAGGTCTTGGTGGGCCCATTTGGGCCCATGGTCCAAAAATGGGCTTAAGATAGCCCAAGTTGTTAAAGGGGCCGGTTCAGGTCGAATCAGGTTCAACCAGGCCGGAAAATTATGTTTTTTAATTATATTTATATCTGCCTGTATTTGTTATACGGTCCACCCTTGCCCGTGAATGGAATCCGGTTTGGGCTTGCCCGTGAAGCAAATACGGTCCCGCCCGGACCGCCCTAAGTTTACAAACACGACTAGTTTTGCATTTCTGCTGCCGATTTTGCTTGGGATCAGTTCCGTGGCCTCTTTGGAACTTTTTGCAACTTCAGTAGTGATTCTGGTGCCTTCTAATATGGTACATTAGCTTCCTTCACCATCTTCAAGTCTTCTTTTTTGGTACTTTAAAACTCCATTTTTTGAACCTTGTCATCTTCTGGTAAGGTAGCAAAAGAAGTGGTAGTGGGAAGGGGATTACATGGAAGTATTTAAAGAGGACAAATCCCTCTTATACTTATGAATTTAACCAATTAACAAAGACTTTTCCTTCTTTTATTAGTTTTATGGTTCCATCCCCTTTTCATTCCATAAGACCATGTTTATTTGCATGGGAATTCTTCAACAAACAGTGAAACCAATGGGTTAGTAGCACAGTAATAAGGTAAAAGGAAACTTAAATGAAATGATTCATTAAAAAGAAGTTGATATAAAAGTTACCACACTAGTGCTCCTTTGATTTGGTGATGGAGTGACTCCCTAGAGATTTCGGCAGCGCTTCCGCGTCCTCCAAATTTTGTTAGGATGAAATGGGAAGAGCTTTGCTAAGATGGATGGGTTTAAGATCAAATTGAAGGGGATTTGGGCATGGTTTTGGGGTAGTTTAGGAGTATAGGGGTAATTTGGGGATAAAAAAAAGTTTAGGTTTTGGATGGTGGAATTCGAGCAGGGCTTTGGGTATGGAGAGCTCCTGGAAGAAGAGAGTTTCGGCCAGGAAGAAGGCTTGTTGAAATGGGGGGGGGGGGGCCTCTCTATTTATAGGCAAAATTTTCGTGCCCGTATTTGAAGTACGGGCGTGCCTGGCCCGTACTTCAAGTACGGGCGTGCCTTGCCCGTAATTCAAATACGGGCGAAAAACGCACATTTGCAAATCTCGCGAATCAGCCGTACGGGACCCGTGTCCCTCCGTACGGTGACGCGTGTTTTCTTTGGAATCTTGCCCGTATTTCAAATACGGGCATGCCCTGCCCGTAATGAGAATACGGTCCAGCACGTTTTTAAAATGTTTGGATTTCAAACCTTTATTCAATTTGGTTTTTTGCAAGATTCTTATTCGATTTTTCGATTATTTTATTAAAAAGTGAGATTCTCTTTATTAAAATATTATTAAACACATTTATTTTATTTATTTTATTGGTTTATTCCATTTTTGCTGCCTTTTTTGCCACATGGGCAGTTTTTCTGAAACTTCAATTGCTCATAACTTCTTCATCCGGTGTCCGATTTCAGCAAACTTAGTGTCGTTGGAACCGGCTCGGAATCACCTATCCATTGCGATCAAATTTGGCAGTTGAATTGGGGTTGAGCAAAAAGTCAACTTTTCGCTCCCCAAAAGTTTGACCAGCTCATATCTTTTTCATCTGGACTCCGATTCCAGCAAATTCAGTTTCGTTAGAACCGTGTCGAAATGCTCTTTTAAATGATATAAAGTTTGATGGCCAAATTATCTTGAATCAAAATGTCAATTTTTTGACCCCTTCAGGGTTTGACTTTTCATTTTTTGCCATTTTAGGGGTGCAAAAATCAGGTTTCTACAGCTGCCCCTCTTTGCTGGAATCACCTTGGGGGATGAACGGCAAAGAAGAAAAAGAACCTTATTTTTGCACCTTGCATTTCTGTCGACATGGTCGACGAGCTCAATCATTGAGTTTGTTTTTAGTGAAAGGGAAGTGCCAGATGTCTGGTATCACTTCCTGGTTTTGGAATCCCTATACCCTATTTCGGGTTTGAATAGGGCAGTTTCTTTTTGAAAAATGAGATAAGATTGGTTTTGAGCTCATCAGCCTGTTTCGGCGTTGATGCAAGGCACTTAACAATGTTCTTGTCTTCTTGTTTGTTCCATTAAAGCTTTTAGTGACTTCAGTTTTTTTTTTTTGAAGGGAAAAAGAGGTTATCAGGCCAAGGTTAGGGACTGGGAGTGGCGGTGAGAGAACGGGAGGAGGCTTCTGCGCTGCTGCCCATCATCTTGAAGACCACACATACCTATTCTAGCCTGGACTATTTACAAAAGTGGGAAATAGAAATTTACAAAAGGGGGCGAATTGGCCCATTATTGCTTTGTTTTTCTTTGAAAAGCTTGTTGCTTCTTTTCGCTTGACTCTTTCTTTATCGAGGCATTAGAGCTTCTCTTCCCACTTATGAGTATCCACTGGGGTTTGGTGGGAATATGATCTGTCAAGATGACTCCCTGGGGATTATTGTGATGTCTCTTTTTGCTCTGAGGATCTCGACGATTTTCTTTCTTTTGAGCTCTACTGGGGATGAAAGGGAAGAAGCCTCTGTTGGGGAATGAAGGATCAAAGTATCCTTCTCATGTTCATCTTGCATCTTTCTTCTTCCTTCTTTGAACCTATACAAAGAGCAAAATGTCAGTGCTCGATCTGCTGGGGATATGCAGGGTTTGTTTCTTTTTAAGCCTTTCACTTATCACAAAAAACGGCTATTGATCAAGGTAATAAACCTTTCTTCACAGGTTAGCAGCACAGTTGGGGAAATCTCAAGAGTAGTTAAGCAGAATAATTACGGAAAAACACAGATGTGGTAGTGTGTGTTTGTGCCTGCAATTATCGCAAAAGTCAATCCTTAAGCCAGACACAGATTAGAGTGCTTGGTATTTTTAGCCTTGTCATCATAGACCATTATGAAGCTTTGACCCAAACACAATCTGCCAATTTGGGCCCTTTAGATCATTCGGTTTTTCCTATTCAGTGCACTGTCCATTCTGTCTCTGTTTTTTCAGTAGCCCCCTTTGCTTCTAATCAAGGTATGACCAGTTTTGTTTTTTTTTTTTTGAACCACAACTGACCCTTTCTGCACATAGCACCCTTTTTGGGTTTTCACCATGTCTGGTCCTTTCAGGGAGAATCCAATTCCGTCATTACCAGAAAATGCAGATTTGACTGTTTTGCTCAAGATCATTCACTTTGGGATCCGAGAGGTCTTCAAGATAAGACGAAATGTAGGCTAGGCCGGGGTTTTGAAAGAAAGATAAGTGGCCCAAGAAGGCTGTGATTTTATAGGTCTGTACAGTGCTCCTTTTATTGTTGGGGCTTACATCTTGGCTTATTTCTTTGGTGTGGGGTTCATATTTTCCCCCATCTTACTTTGTACAACTCTTTTTTCTTCTTTTTCTTGATTTTCTTTGCAATTGCTCTTTTTTTTTTTTTTTTAGGGCCAGGAATGCTCATTTTGATGTGAGGAATACCTGTACTAGGTTAGAAAAGAAATTTTGAGGCTCAAAAGTGTTTAACTAGGGGAGAACTTTTTGGGTATTTGGGAGGATTTACAGTCTTAGGGGAGAGTCAAGGATGGCCTCTCTTCATTTCCCAATTGGCACGATCTCAAGGGTAATAAAGTTTGACTGCATCTGAATTTATTGGCTTAGGAAAAGTAGTTCCGTCCATCACTTGTAGGATCAGTGCTCCTCTGGACAGAACTTTGTGCACTATGAAAGGTCCTTCATAGTTTGGCTTGAATTTCCCTCTATTGTCTTCTTGGTGGGGGAATATCTTTTTCATAACAATGTTTCCCACCTTGAAGTGTCATGGTATCATTTTCTTGTTGTAAGCTCGTGCTATTCTTTGCTGATAGAGTTGCCCGTGGCACAAAGCCTTAATCCTTTTCTCATCAAGCAACTGCAACTGGTCAAACCTTGATTCTTCCCATTCAATGTCATCAACCTCTGCTTCCTTTAGGATTCTGAGCGAAGGGATTTGCACTTCTATGGGAAGGACTGCCTCCATTCCATATACAAGAGAGAAAGGAGTTGCTCCGGTTGAGACCCTGATTGAGGTTCGATATGCATGCAAAGCATATGGCAACTTCTCATGCCAGTCTCTGTAGGTGACTACCATCTTTTCCAATATCTTCTTCAGATTTTTGTTGGCAGCCTCTACTGCTCCATTCATCTTGGGTCTGTATGCTGTGGAATTTAGATGTCTAATTTTCAACTCGCCACACATCTTGTCCATGTCCTTGGTATTCAAATTCTTGGCATTGTCTGTGATCAGTGCTTCAGGCACACCGTAGCAACAGACAATATTATTTCTGATGAATTTCAGTACATGGGACCCTTTGACCTCTGTAAAGGACACGGCCTCTACCCACTTGGTAAAATAGTCTATTGCAACCAAGAGGAATCGATGCCCATTTGATGCCTTCGGATGTATTTCTCCAATCATATCACTTCCCCAGATGGCAAAGGGCCAAGGAGAAGTCATTGAGTACAAAGTGTTGGGCGGTGCATGAATGTTGTCAGCATAAACTTGGCATAACTGGCATTTCCTTACATGGATATGGCAATCATGTTCCATAGTTAACCAGTAATAACCCATTCTCAAGATTTTCCTTGCTAGCATATGCCCGTTCATATGTGCGCCACATTGTCCCCCATGGACTTCATCAACCAGCTGTTGTGCCTCTTCTTCTGTTACACATAGCAGCAGTGAATCGTTATAGGACTTCTTGTATAGTTTTCCTCCACTGAGGAAGAACTGTCTTGCCAATTTCTGAATCGTGCGCCTTTCAGATGCTGTGGCATTCTCTGGCAAAGTCCTGTTTCTCAGGTACCTCATTATGTCTGCATACCAAGGTTCCCCTTGCGGTGTGCTCTTTTCAACACGAAAGCAGTAGACAGGATGACGCCGCACCTCTATCTCCAACGGTTGTACCCAGGTGTCATCAGTGATAGTTGCCATAGATGCCAACGTTGCTAAGGCATCTGCGAACTGAATCCTGTCTCGTGGCATATAATCAAATGTCACGCTTTTGAACTGTTCTTCCAATTCCTTAATCAGTTCCTGATATGGCACCAACTTAGGATCCTTAGTCCTCCAATCCCCCATTACTTGGTAGATGATTAGACAAGAATCACCATAGACTTTCAACTCTTGTATATTCATTTCAATTGCGGCTCACAAGCCTAACACACATGCTTCGTATTCTGCCATGTTGTTATTGCAATCGAACAAGAGTTTTGCTGCCATTGGATGATGGACTCCCTCTGGGGAAATGATTACTGCTCCAATCCCTTTCCCATTGATGTTGACGGCCCCATCAAAGAACATTTGCCATCTGGTTTCCTTTTCTACTAACTCGGCACACATAATTTCATCATCCGGCAACCCGGTGAGAAGTGGTTGATAATCGGGCACAGGGTGTTTTGCCAGGTGATCTGCCACTGCCTGTCCCTTTATTGCCTTTCTCGTGGTGTAGACAATGTCATACAGAGATAAGATAACCTGCCACTTGGCTATCCTTCCAGTAGAGATTGGCTTTTCAAAAATGTACTTCAAGGGATCTGTATCTGAGATCAAAAAGACAGTGTGACTGAGCAGATAATGCCGGAGCTTCTGAGCTGCCCATACCAACGCACCACAGGTCTTCTCAAGCAATGTGTATCTTACTTCATGATTTGTAAACTTCTTGCTCAGATAATAAATTGCTTGTTCCTTTCTTCCTGTATCATCATGCTGACCTAGGACACATCCGGCCGCTGTTTCTGTGACTGACAAGTACATGATTAGCGGTCGTCCTGGTACAGGGGGAACCAAAGTTGGCGGACTCACTAAATAGGCCTTGATTTTGTCAAACGCTTCTTGGAACTCCTCATTCCAGATCACTGGGTTATCCTTCTTTAGCAATTTAAATATTGGTTCGCACACAGGAGTCATCTGTGCTATGAACCGACTGATGTATTGTAATCTGCCAAGGAAACCTCTTACTTCTTTCTCTGTGGATAGGGGAGGCATCTCCAGAATTGCCTTCACTTTGACAGGATCAACCTCAATTCCTCGTTTCCCCACGATGAATCCAAGTAGCTTCCCTGAGGTAATGCCGAATACACACTTATTCGGGTTCAGCCTGAGCTTGCATTCCCTGAGCCTGTCAAACACCTTTCCAAGGTTCACCAAATGACTTTCCTCTTCTTTTGACTTTGCAATCATGTCATCCACGTATACTTCCATTTCTTTGTGCATCAGATCGTGGAATAACAAAGTCATTGCCAGCTGGTATGTGGCGCCTGCATTCTTCAACCAAAATGGCATTACTTTGTAGCAGTATGTGCCCCAGTGCGTGATGAAGGATGTCTTTTCCATGTCTTCAGGTGCCATTCGTATCTGATTATACCCAGAGAATCCATCCATAAAGGAGAACATGGAATGAGTTGCAGTATTATCAACCAATATATCAATGTGTGGCAATGGGAAGTCATCTTTTGGGCTTGCCTTGTTCAGATCCCTGTAGTCAACACACATCCTGACCCTTCCATCTTTCTTGGGGACTGGCACAATGTTTGCTAACCATTCTGGGTAATCTGTAACTTTCAAGAACCCCGCTTTTAACTGCTTGGCAACTTCTTCCTTGATCTTTAGGGCCCATTCTGGTTTCATGCGTCTGAGTCTTTGCTTCACTGGTGTGGCCTCAGACTTTATAGGTAACCGATGCACAACTAAATCCGTGTCTAACCCAGGCATATCCTCATATGACCATGCAAACACATCAGTGTAGGATTTTAGAAAATCAGTTATCTGTGTTTTCTGTAATAATGTCAGCTTTTTACCAACTTGAAGAATCCTTGGTTGTGCTGTGTCACCTATGTTGATAGGTTCAGTTTCCTCAATGTTAGCCTGGAGACCCTTTTCATGCCTGTCCAAGGCAAATTGGATTTCTGGTGGGGTCTCCCATGATTCATCATTATCCTCAAGTTCAAAAGAATCACTGGGGATAATTTCTGAATCATCGGGTTGTGATGAGTAAGCATCGTTATCTGATTCTTGTTCGACACTATGGATTTCTTTTTGTTCTTTTTGACCTTTTTGTTTTTGCTTAATTGTGGCAGCCTGATTATCTATCCCGTGCTCCGAATTTTTCGGGTGTGCGTCGAGATTGATATTAAGGTTGCGATTTTGCTTTCTTGCAGAATTATTCACAGAAGCAGAAAAATAATCAAAAGACTTCACGCATTTATTAAAAAGTGCAGCAATATCTACAGGGGGAATTTCAGAAGTGGAAGAAACTCCCTGTGGTAGTTCGGCTTTGTGAGTGGCAAGTGGCGTCGAACTCCAGTTCTGCAATGCGTGCTTGTCTTTGGTTACAGCGGTCACCGCATTCACCTTTCCAGTCTGTATCATGCTAATGCTGCTGTCAGAGGAGATGCAGATGGGGTCATTAGCTGTGCCCTTCTTTGGTTGATTCTGACTCGAATCTTCGGATGATATACTGATCCATACCCCGCGGCGGATGACAGTCCCTGGTACCTGAATAGTGACTTTGTTGGGCGGTTCCACCTTAGGCAATGCCTTGGTTACAGATTTTCCTGATGATTCATCCCTTCTGCTGGAAGAATGTTCGTCAGGGGCCCAGTTACCATAAGTTTCATGATAAGCTAGCTCAGTAGGTAGTCCCAGCACTTGGGGCATATTCTGGAACATCTGATCCAGACCATCCCTTGTACTTGGGTGTATAATGCAGATAGGAGGTGGGGGAGACCTTTGCCTTAGAGCGGGTTCTCCTGAACTATCCTGGCTTTCCATCATGTAGATGTACTGAGCTGGCTCTTCTTCTTCAGTATCATCTGATGGGTAGACAAACGCCTCTTCAAGGATAGCTGGTTTTTTGGTGTCAACTGACTGCCAAGAGAATAGAGCAGACAGTTCTTCCATCAACCCATTGAGAGCCTCTGAGTTCTCTTCTGTAACTGTCTCCTGGGGCAAGGGAGGTTCGTCCCATAACCTTTGCAGATAATTAGCTTCCGCTTGCTCCGCTGGATCATTGAACTCATCGCCCCATCCCTGGGGGACTATGTTCTGAATGGCCTGTGCAGCTTCCCTCTCCATATTGGTAAAGTGATGGTATAATTGGCCATGTACACAGATGGGCCAATTTGGGTCCCTTCCTTCTGCTCGTGCCCTCTTTCTTTCAGCTTTCCTGCCAAATAGTCTGGCATAGTCTTCAGGTTCAGGAACAAACCCTAGTCCAAAGCCCACAGATTTGTCACATGGCTGGATTGCAGACTTGATGCCTTGCTTGTATTTGCCTAAACCTTCTCCTACTCGGAGGCCCCAGTCGGCGCATTCAGCAGCATCGAACATGCTCTTCCTTTTCCTTCTGCGGGATAAGTCTGATTGCAGAGGAGTAGGAATGCTATTTACTTGCACCATTTCTATGGCTTGGAAGTTCAGGGAAGTAGGCAGCTTGTAAAACCCCGAATTTTCACCTAATAAATAAATAAATAATAAATAAAAGAAAATATGAGTTAAGTCCTGGTTAAAATAAAAAGTGAAGATTTAGAGGATAATTAATTCAAATGAGTCCTAAGCTGAAAATAAAGGAAGAATTTTAATGAAATTAGTCTAAAAGAATAAAAAGGATATTTTGGTAATTTCCAGAAAAGGTAATTGGTAAAGAGATCATCAAATAATAATTAGAATTAGAAAATAGAAGAAAACAAATTATTTTGACAAGTTAGAAATTAAAAGAAATTAATAAAAGCCAAAAAGTGGGAAAAAGGGTAATTAGGAGATTTCACGTCTTAATTTGGAGAAAATAAGGTTTTAAGTGATAAAAATGTTTAATTAAATATTTTGCACGAAAATAGGTTATAAATATGAGTCTAGATAATAAGAAACTTAATTAGTATTGTTTAAGTAGAAAAATAGAAGGTGGAGAAAAAGTAGGAATTAAATTAGAAGGATTAGACATTAACTAGACCATGGTTGGGTTAACCCAAATTAAATTAGCCAATTAGGGTTTGTTTAGGATTTCTAAAGCCTAGTATAAATAGGAGACTAAGGTTAGAAGAGAGGGGATTTTCGTGGGTTTCTTATGGAGAGAAAGGAGGGAGAGAAAGGAAGGAGGTTTCTAATGGAGGTGTCTGACCAGCCACCATTACAACGCGATCGGGGAAAATCCGTGCGGTGGATCGCCTTCAAATTTGGAGGTTTTGTTCGTGACTGATGGAACTACAATGTGAACGGTGGAGATTTGAATTGGAAGGGTCTAGCTTGGTGCGGTTGGGAGCAACATTCTGGTCTAGAATTAGAAAGTGCAATGGAAGAAGGATTTAGCGTATAAGGCAAGTAGTAACCCTTGGAAAACGTGAGGAATTGCATGATTTGGTTTTCTGTGATTTCATATGGTTGAATGGATTAGTCGAAACAGTATTTACATGGAATCAAATTGTTTACATTTTAGGGTTTTGTGTTCTTGAAGAATTTGCTAAAGTAAGGAAGAAACTTGGTTTGATCATGAAATAAATTATAGGATGGTATTTAATTAATAAGAATTGATCTAGAAGGCTTTAGGAATGTTTTAGAATGTTATTAGATTAATTTAGACCAAGAAAACATAAAGCAAAAGCATAGGAATCCGAAATTGTAAAATCTGGAAAATTCTGTTAAAAATTGCACGAGCGCCCAGGATCGCCTAGGATCGCCCAGCCCTGTAGAGGTTGGCGCTCTAAGTAAAATTTGTAGATTTTGGGGATTTTGTAATTCGAATAAATACCCAATAATTCTTATGATTAGTTAAGCATGTTAGCATCTTTATAAGGACCTAATTAAGCTATAAAAATTATAAAATTAATTTGGAAAGAATAAGCAATAAATAGAAGGTTATAATGAAAGGATTGTTTATAAAAGGGTCAAAGGGTATGGATATTGCTAGAAATAATACTACTGAAATTTATAGCTTATAAACATCTTTTAAACTTCATTCTAGGTCTGTAGAACATGCTGGAAAAATAAAATACAGAAAATTCAAATAGAAACTAGCTTAGGTGCTAAGGTAGGAAATTGGATTCTAATAAAGGGATTAAGAAGGAAAAGATCAAGCATGATTTGATTTACTTTTATTTGAGCTTTATATAAGAATATTGGCTATTGGAATTGCTTAAACTCAGATTTTATCGGATTTATGATACTTGAGTTTTATCTTGAATATAATTGGAAGAATTGCATATGTTATTCTGAAAATGCCTATAATTGGATTTGTTATGATTGAATCATGGATTTCACATGGAATGAAATACTTTGGTATAGATTGGTATGTGGTATGATATTGTTCTCTTTAATTTTACGGTTGGGTGATACGGCTTCTGTGGTAGAGTTGATACTATCTTTTACGGCAGAGATGGGTAATCCTCTGTGTAGAGATGTGTAATCCTTTACGGGTAAAAGTGTGTATGCCTCCTACATTAGCGTGTCCTCCCGTATGTGGTTTTATCGTGGTTTGTGTCAGTGGGCTTAGCTGTATATGGATCCATAGTTTTGGCTGGTTAGCTAAGTGGTATTTAGTTTGGGTTGATTTACTCCTATATTGCGAGCGCGCTTCCCTTTGCAAGTTAGTTTGCTCTGGGAGGGTCCTATGTCTGGAGGGACACCCCGGTGAGCCGCTGGTGATTCCCTGTACATGTGGATAAGCGACCACACTCCATGTATTGATTCTGGTGCTGCATGCTGGTGGTACGTCCAACTCTGCGGGGTTCGTGCGCAATAAGTCGGTGACTACGGCTCTTGCCTAAGCTGCGCTGCATGGGGCTTGAGTATCATCAAGTAGCACTGCCCCTAAGTCGCACGGTGGAACAGCATTTAGTCGAGTGTCATCTCAAATACTTATCATCTTTGTGAGTCCTGCAATGGCACGTGTTTTGTCGCTTTTGTCGGTTTTACCCCGTTAACATCAAGCTACTGGTATTTATACATGATCGTTTGTTTTATCGCTTTATTTGGAATTGCCATGAATAACTTGGATTTCTCGTCTTATCGTTGATTAATCGAATACCTCATGACTATTTGCTTATATTGGACTGTTTCAAATTGCATGCACCTGCTACTTGCTGAGATGTAAATCTCACTCCGTTTTCCCCTATATTTTTCAGGTTGCTTGGAGAGATCGCGAAGATGGGGTTTTAATTTGATGGGTAGAATTATAGACGGTATTAATGTCATATGTTGATTAGATAAACTTAATTGTAAACTGAATTGAATATATTGATTAAAGAATTGTTTATTTTATTTGGCCACCATAACTCTGATGTAATTGATTTATAAATTTTAAAATTATTGTGAATCTTGGTATGTAGTTGACCCCAGCTTCGTGGTAACATCTCGAGTTTGATTGTTGAATCGGACTTGGGTTGTTACAGTAGCGAACCGGGTTCGGGTTGGGTGCCGGTTTGCATTGACCCGGGTTCGGGACGTTACACAGCTCATAATCAATCACGGGTACCCCTCCTTGTTCAAATTCTCTGTGATTTTCTGCATGCACCGTGATCAATTGATTTCCCCAGATGAATCGGATCATTCGATGTAAGGTGGACGGGACTGCCCTTGCTTGATGTAGCCAAGGTCTTCCAATCAGCAAATTAAAGGAGGCATTGATGTCCATCAACTCAAAGGTAATGAAGAAGGCCCTCTCAGCAATTATAACTTCCAGAGTAACTTCCCCCAGGGAATCCTTCTTGGCATTGTCAAACCCGTGGACATTGTTGGAGCTAGGTTTGATTAGATTAGCGTTCAGCTGCAGACTGTGGAAGGTCCTGACTGGGCAGATATTCAGAGCTGACCCGTTATCGATCATGACCCGTCTCACTATTAAGTCGGAGCACCTTACAGTAATAAACAGAGGTTCCGTGTGATTATAAGCTTCAAGTGGCAAGTCTGCTGAGGAAAAGGAGATTGTTTCTGGCGTAGCAATTATAGACATTACTGTCTCTAGCTGCTCAGGGCTGATATCGTCAGGCACATGAGTATCACCCAGTATTTTCATGAGTACGTCTTTATGTTTGTCTAAGTCCAACAAGAGACGCATAATGGATATCTGGGCTGGTGTCTTATTCAACTGCTGCACTAGATCATACTCCGGAGTGAAGGCACTATAGTGGAGTTTTTCAATCTCTTCTTCGGGGGCCTTCCCCTTCTTCTTGTGGGTCTGTGGTATTTCAGTGGCCACATCCTTCCCTTTTTCTTTCCTTGTTCTTTCTTCATTAGTCTCTCCCTCTGGTGCAGGTGGAGAGTTAGGGTTGATATATCGACCAGAACGGGTGATCCGATCGACTTCTCTTTCTGTAGAAGTGATGGTAGAATCATGGTACATGGGTAGGAATTGGTAAGGTGGTGGCACAGCGGAGTAGGTTGGGTTAAGGTGAAGATGGTGTAAGTTGAGGGTGGGTGGTTCCAGTAGGAAGTCCATGGGTTCATTGAATGGGTTCATCATGTCGAAGATGTTTAGTGGGGGTGAGTTTGGGACAGGTGGATGATAGAAAGGCTCTGGTTCGGGAAAGTTGAAATGCACCAGAGGGAACCCCATGAAGGTTTCTTCCTCCTCCTCTTCATTAATGACATGTATCTGTTGATAGATTGTCCCTTCTTGGAGATGAATCTTGACAATTTGCCCCGGTCGTCCAATTAGCAGGGACGGGTCAACCTATAGTTCACTGCCTTGATCACTGATGATCTGGTGTACTGTTCCGCTGCCAGAAGCCTTATTATGGTCTGGGAGGGGGTTAGTGGTTGTACCAGTAGGAGGAGTAGGTGCTGCTGGTGCTAGGGGATCTACAGAGATCTTCTTACTGTCTATCAGATCCTGTATGTCATGCCTCAAGTCCCAGCATCGATTAGTGGAATGCCCGGGAGCTCTAGAATGATATTCGCATTTCTCTGCTGTATTATAACTTCGTGAGTTAATCATTCTGGGGTTAGGAGGTTTGATTTGAAGGTACCCCTTCTTCAGCAGTGTAGCCAATAGTTCTGCAAGTGCATAAGGCAGTGGGGTAAATACCCTCTTCATTCTTGCCTCTGCCTCTTCTCTGGTTCTTCTCAAAGGCTGCCCCTGACTTTCATTCCTCTGGGCAATATGATATGGCTGTGTTGGCTGTACATAATTAACAGCCTGGGTTTCCTGCCTTCTGGACTCTTGCCCCTGGCTTCTACTATTCTGTCCTGCTGCTGGCCTTCTCTGTGTAGGGCCCTCGCCACTACCATCTATCTTTCCAGCCTTTACAGCATCTTCAATCCTATCTGCCGTCAGAATCAGGTCATTGAAATTAGAAGTACTTTGCCCCAATAGGAGGGAAAAGAAAGGCTGCCCAAGTGATGCAATGAACAAGGAGGTCATCTCCTGTTCAAGTAGTGGGGGTTGGACTAGGGTCGCCAATTCTTTCCATCTCTTGGCATATTCTCGTACTGATTCCTGGTTCTTCTTTGTCAAACTCTGTAGTTCAGCCCTAGTTTGCACAATCTGACTGTTCAAACGGTACTGCTGAATGAACTTGGCAGCTAAATCGTTCCAACTCTTGATCTTAGCCTTATCCAAACCCAAAAACCAAGTGTATGCTGCTCCTGTCAACGACCTCTGAAAGAACTGTATCATAATTTTTTCATCTTTAGCATATTGACACATATCTCCAGAGTAAGACCTGAGGTGGCTTAACGGGCACCCGGTGCCATCAAACTGATGCAAGTCAGGGCACTTGAATTTTTGTGGAAGTTGAACATCGGAGAAGAAGCAGAGGCTTTCTAAAGTAGCCTCCATGGGGACCGCACTGGGTCGTAGGCTTTTTAGCTCTTCACGCAAAGCATCTACCTCTGACTTGGTGGCTGCCATCTTTTCATCAAACTGGGCCTGCTGTGTTCTATACCAATCTTCCTCTTCTTGCCCCAGTTCGGCAGGTGCAATAACCTGAGGAAGAGGCACAGCTTCCGGAGGTGGAGGTGGTACCAACGGAGTTGGGTACGCAGGGTATGGTGGTGGAGCATCCATCTGCGGTGGAGCAATCGGTTGCTACAGGGTCACTGGTGCAGCTGGGGGAGCTAAACAACAACATCCAGGTGTACCTCAACCAATCTTCAGTTTAATCTCTGATGGTTTTAGCACCTAACTTTGGCTAGTAGTTCCCGGGCGTGTCTTAGCTAGTCGTTGGTTTAATTACCATTGACTTTGACGCCTCACAACGGGGAAGGCTATGCCAGGACTATCTTCCACCAATTTTCTGGTTTAAGCACCAGTGGCTTCAGTGCCCTAAGAGTTCGGCTAGGGATACCCAAGCGTACCTTAGTCGTTAGCTTAATTGCTTGACCTTGGTGCCATACAACGAGATATGCTATGCCAGGACGATCCTCTGCCAATTTTCTGGTTTAATTACCAATGGCTTCAGTGCCCTAAAATTCGGCTAGGGATACCCGAGCGTACCTTAGTCGTTAGCTTAGTTGCTTGACCTTGGTGCCACACAACGGGGTATGCTACGCCAGGACGATCCTCTGCCAATTTCTGGTTTAATTACCAGTGGCATAAGTGCCCCATAGGCTGACCGTATGATCTTTTAAATCAGACGGGTGTGATATGAGCTCAAGAGATTGGGTGTTCTTTATTCAGAACCCTGGGGTTTTAAGACTTAAACTTGAAACTTGAAAGTTTGAGAGTTGATAAGGATGGGGTGTTCTTTACTCAGAACCCCCTTGGGTTTAAAAATTCCTTTGGCAAGTTCTTTATTCAGATTGCCTGAAAGTTTTAGAGTTGGTAAAGAAAATGGGGTGTTCTTTATTTAGAACCCTTTAGTTTAAAGATTCAAACAATTTGGCGAGTTCTTTACTCAGATCGCCTGAAAATTTTGAATTGGGTGTTCTTTTATTTAGAACCCTTTGCTTTTAAAGATTTAAACAATTTGGCGAGTTCTTTACTCAGATCGCCTGAAAATTTTGAATTGGGTGTTCTTTATTCAGAACCCTTAAAGATTTAAGACTCAAATTTGAAATTGATAGTTTCTGAATATGGGGAAGTTGGTAAGAATTGGGTGTTCTTTATTCAGAACCCTTGGGTTTAAGGATTTGGCGAGTTCTTTATTCAGATCGCCTGAAAGTTTTGAAGTTGAAGGATTGGGGCCAGATTGTTTAAAAAAGGAATTTGAGGATGTCTTAATTGACTTTATTAAATCTAGCACAAAATTCTTCATGGAAAAAGAAGTACAATGCCAAAATTCAGAACAAGTAATTTCAAGATTAAACAAACGAACCCAGAGTCTAGCTAGGTTGGTCATCATCAAAATGAGAGGACACGTCTCTCCTTTTCAAGGCACGCAGAAGTTTATTCCGCAGACGTCGGTCCTCTTTTGCGCGTTTGCGCATGGTGTCAAGCTGTTGCTGAAGGGCCTCATTGGCCTGCTTGTTTTTACGCTCGGAATCCATGTATGCACGGTGGATTCGAGAATGAGATTCCCGCAGTTCGGCCACCCTATCCCTGTATGTGTCAGGGGGCGGAACTGGGATATCGTCAGAGGTGACGATATGGAGAGGAGGTGGGCTGTCTAGGCCAGTTTCTCGAGCAATCCATTGTTCGTAATTACGAACATCGGATGCAGTGAAAATGTCCTCTTGGAGTATGTGCACATGTTGCCATTCCTTCATCAATTTTTTCTTCAATTCCCATGTAAGTGGGCCAGTTAATCCTTCCGCCTCATCCTTGATCGGTATTCCCTGAGACTTCCCAAATTGTCTCAGAATTCGAACCGGATAGTATGGTATGGCATGGGTCAAGCCTATCAAGGCTAGGCAATGTCTTTTCCTGAAAGCTATGACGGGAGTATATGTTTGGTCAAATGTGCCTCCCCATCTTATATCAGTTTCTCCTTTCAGTTGGAGAAAGTGGTCAAACCAGTCCTCTCTGGAGGGTAAGTCTGGTCTAATCTCTCTTCGGGCCATCAATGTGACATTGTCACGGACGTACCCATAACGTGGGCTAACAGTTTCAGCAACCATCAGGTGATCTTGAAGCCAAATGTGTAGGAGAGGAGCGCATCCCTGAAACCTTCTAGTTCCGTTCTTGGTCATGGTCAAGGCATGATATAGCTGAGCAAGGATCAGTGGTGCAATTCGGAATTTCACCTGGAGTTGATCTACAATTTCCATGAGGGCCAAATTAATGGTGTCTCCCCCAGTAGGAAAGAAGAGTTGTGACAGAACCACGAGGGTGAAGGTGTCCCACCAAACACGGGGTCTTTCCTGCTTTTTGTCCATTATCTTTTCAGCAAGGAAGGTTTTAGAGACCCGCGTGAATGCTTGGTCACCTCCTAAAGTCTGGAATTCCCCTCTAGGTAGGCCAAAGAAAGTACAAGCTTCATTCTTGTAGCTATCTTTGAGGTTTGGCCTGGCTGGTTCTCCATGGTCACGGAATCGGAGGAATAGTTCGAATTCCTCAATTGTGGGAGTCAACTCATTAGTCCCAAACCTAAAAAGTGAAAGTTGGGGATCCCAGAAAGGTAGGGCCGCCTGAATCATGTCCCAATTAATGGGCACATTTAACAGGGACAGAGTTTGTCCCATGTGGTATTTCTGTTCCCATTTAATTTGTTCATCTCCTTGTAATTGCCTCGTCCAAGAACGGATCCAAGGGGTATCAAAGGCACACTTCTCTATCCTAGGGAAGCGAACTCTCTCAGTCGAGGATGAAGATGCCATGCTGACTATCCGATTGAAATTCCAAGTCAATTTAGGGTTTTCCACCAAAAACTCTAAATTAGTCTAAGGCATGTAGCAAGATATGCAAAAATCAAATCAATGCCTAAGCAGTTCATGCAATTATCAATCACAAAAATCAAATCCAAGCACTCAAGTTATGGGGTTTTAAGGGTTATGTCCTTTAAATATTCAGGTCTTAGCCGGCCTTTTCTTTCATCTGCTCTTTCATCTGCCTTTTCATCTGCCCCTAGTATCGGACTGGAAACAATATTTACAACTTGCCTTCGAGGGTGAAATTTACAAAAATAAATCTGGAAAGAGAATCCCCTTTAGGGTTGTTGAGAACCCAAAAGGAGGGTACAAATTTGCCATTCGGCAGGTGGGCTGAAATCCTATCTCTAGGGTTATTCTGCCCCTGTTCTGACCCATTTCTGTCTGATCTGGCCGGCTTTCAACTGAACCAAGACCGACTTGGAAGCGCGGATTAAATCGAGTTAATTTCCTTAAATTAGGGTTAAGACCAACAAAGGTGGGGGTTAATACCCCAGATTGATTTTACCCCTATTTGTTCATTCATGTTCATGCTCACATCAAGGTTTATCAGAAGTAATAGGTAGGGAAGGATACCCAGCCTAAGGCATCTGCCTTCAAGGGTCTGAGCCAAGTACTAGACCCCTTCGCATACCATGGCAAGAAACCAATGGCGCTTGAAGAATCTAGAAACTTGGGGAGATGGGTTTACCCTGCTTTCCCCGGCAAGCCACGAGAGCGTAGGGCTAATACCATCCCAAAAGTAAGTTTCTTGATTGAAGAAGGGTGGCTGCTAGAGAGATCTAGGTTTTGGTTAAGAAGAGCACTCACATGGTGCAGACAACATTCAGTTCGGATCATTCATGCAGACTCCCTCATGCATGTCACCCCACGCAGTTAAAAAATTCATTCACGGTGTAGTGAAGTGCTTGTATGTGCAATGGGGTCAAGTGCTGTGTCTATTCGGGTGATTCTCGGATAATGGGCTGATTAAGGGTTCCTTAATGTCACTTTTATAGTGAGAATACAGAACAGTATGTAATACAATATTTGGGTGGATCCCCAGGTAAGTGGAGGGTCACAGGGAACCGCTTAAATTCCACTTTCCTTAGGCAATTATCTCGTCCTTGTGACAAGATCCCCCAATATCATGTAATTGCATAAGTTCCATAAACCACTAAGGTTGGACAAGAAGTACTTCCTAAATCTGCTTATATCCACCTAGTTGACTCATTTGATAACCAGGGTCCGGCTGGGTTGAGGGGTTCCCCAGCAGAGTCGCCAAGCTGTGCGCACCTAAAAAATCCGGGATCCTAGATCGCACACCGGGCGCACGTTTTCGTGCGTGCCTCGGGACATTCGGAGTCGCCACTACCTGAGAGTGCAGGCAGACACGGTTTTGTCCTAACCGAGTCTAAGTCTGGTCTGCGGCTTATTAGAGATCTAGCTAAGTCCTCGGTTACGGTTCGGGGAAGTCCTAAAGACACCCCGGTCCGCCCCATCGGTCTGACGGGTCCCTCGGGTCTCCCTGGTTTTTGAGTCAAGTTCACCCTTCCTAGACCAGCATGCTGTTTATTGGGTCTGGCGGGGCCCTCTGAAGGTGTGGGTCCCTTTTATTTGATTTTATCTTTTTATTTATTTAAGTGAAGTGGGTCGGACCCGGGTCCCGTGGGAAAACCCGTGGGTTGCCATGGCTGGGCCTTGGGCCCAGTTGGGTTATTGGGTAACCCATTTGATTATTTACTTAAACTATTTACAGATGCAAGGGGCTTAGTGGGCTTGGATTTGGCCCATTAGCCAAGGGTCAAAGGGCCTGGGCCTGTTTATTAAAAACAGGCCTGGTGTAGGCCAGTCTAAGGTGGACGACTCATGTGGGCCAAAAGGAGGTATTGGTGGGCCCATTTGGGCCCATGGTCCAAAAATGGGCTTAAAATAGCCCAAGTTGTTAAAGGGGCCGGTTCAGGTCGAATCAGGTTCAACCAGGCCGGAAAATTATGTTTTTTAATTATATTTATATCTGCCCGGATTTGTTATATGGTCCACCCTTGCCCATCAATGGAATCCAGTTTGGGCTTGCCCGTGAAGCAAATACCGTCCCGCCCGGACCGCCCTAAGTTTACGGACACGACTAGTTTTGCATTTCTGCTGCCGATTTTGCTTGGGATCAGTTCCGTGGCCTCTTTGGAACTTTCTGCAACTTCAGTAGTGATTCTGGTGCCTTCTAATATGGTACATTAGCTTCCTTCACCATCTTCAAGTCTTCTTTTTTGGTACTTTAAAACTCCATTTTTTGAACCTTGTCATCTTCTGGTAAGGTAGCAAAAGAAGTGGTAGTGGGAAGGGGATTACATGGAAGTATTTAAAGAGGACAAATCCCTCTTATACTTATGAATTTAACCAATTAACAAAGACTTTTCCTTCTTTTATTAGTTTTATGGTTCCATCCCCTTTTCATTCCATAAGACCATGTTTATTTGCATGGGAATTCTTCAACAAACAGTGAAACCAATGGGTTAGTAGCACAGTAATAAGGTAAAAGGAAACTTAAATGAAATGATTCATTAAAAAGAAGTTGATATAAAAGTTACCACACTAGTGCTCCTTTGATTTGGTGATGGAGTGACTCCCTAGAGATTTCGGCAGCGCTTCCGCGTCCTCCAAATTTTGTTAGGATGAAATGGGAAGAGCTTTGCTAAGATGGATGGGTTTAAGATCAAATTGAAGGGGATTTGGGCATGGTTTTGGGGTAGTTTAGGAGTATAGGGGTAATTTGGGGATAAAAAAAAGTTTAGGTTTTGGGATGGTGGAATTCGGGCAGGGCTTTGGGTATGGAGAGCTCCTGGAAGAAGAGAGTTTCGGCCAGGAAGAAGGCTTGTTGAAATGGGGGGGGGGGGGGGGGGGGAGGCCTCTCTATTTATAGGCAAAATTTTCGTGCCCGTATTTGATGTACGGGCGTGCCTGACCCGTACTTCAAGTACGGGCGTGCCTTGCCCGTAATTCAAATACGGGCGAAAAACGCACATTTGCAAATCTCGCGAATCAGCCGTACGGGACGCGTGTCCTGCCGTACGGTGACGCGTGTTTTCTTCCAGAATCTTGCCCGTATTTCAAATACGGGCATGCCCTGCCCGTAATGAGAATACGGTCCAGCACGTTTTTAAAATGTTTGGATTTCAAACCTTTATTCAATTTGGTTTTTTGCAAGATTCTTATTCGATTTTTCGATTATTTTATTAAAAAGTGAGATTCTCTTTATTAAAATATTATTAAACACATTTATTTTATTGGTTTATTCCTTTTTTGCTGCCTTTTTTGCCACATGGGCAGTTTTTCTGAAACTTCAACTGCTCATAACTTCTTCATCCGGTGTCCGATTTCAGCAAACTTAGTGTCGTTGGAACCGGCTCGGAATCACCTATCCATTGGGATCAAATTTGGCAGTTGAATTGGGGTTGAGCAAAAAGTCAACTTTTCGCTCCCCAAAAGTTTGACCAGCTCATATCTTTTTCATCTGGACTCCGATTCCAGCAAATTCAGTTGCGTTAGAACCGTGTCGAAATGCTCTTTTCAATGATATAAAGTTTGATGGCCAAATTATCTTGAATCAAAAAGTCAATTTTTTGACCCCCTCAAGGTTTGACAAAAAGTTTGACTTTTCATTTTTTGCCATTTTAGGGGTGCAAAAATCAGGTGTCTACACCAAGGAGAAAGGAGTTGCCCCGGCCAATGTTCTAATCGATGTCCGATATGCATGCAGTGCATACGGCAGCTTCTCATGCCAGTCTCTGTAGGTGACCACCATTTTCTCGAGTATCCTTTTCAGATTCTTATTGGCAGCCTCCACTGCCCCGTTCATCTTGGGCCGGTATGCTGTGGAGTTTAGATGTCTGGTCTTCAGATCTTCACACATCTTTTCCATGTCCTTATTATTCAGATTCTTCGCATTATCAGTGATGATCGCTTCTGGAACTCCGTAGCGACAAACTACGTTGTTCCTGATGAACTTGAGCACGTGAGACTTCTTTACATTCACAAAGGACATGGCTTCCACCCACTTGGTGAAGTAATCAATTGCCACCAAGATGAACCAATGCCCGTTTGAAGCCGTTGGGTGGACTTGGCCTATCATGTCGATTCCCCAGATGGCAAACGGCCAAGGTGATGTCATGGAGTACAGTGTGTTTGGCGGCGCATGCATATTGTCGGCATAAATCTGGCACAATTGACACTTTCTGACATGAGCGTAGTAGTCTACTTCCATGGTCATCCAGTAATAGCCCATCCTTAAAATCTTCCTTGCTAGCATATGACCATTCATGTGTGCACCGCACAACCCTCCATGGACTTCCTCAACCAACTTCTGTGCCTTGGCTTCTCTGACGCATAGCAGTAGAGAGTCATTGTATGACTTCTTGTACAGCCTACCTCCACTGTAGAAGTATTGCCCTACTAACCTCTGTATAGTCCGCTTTTCTGCAGCTGAGGCACCCTCTGGCAAAATTCTGCCCCTTATGTATCTCTCGATGTCTGTGTACCACGGCTCTTCTTCGGGCGTGCTTTTCTCGATACTGAAGCAGTACACAGGGTAGCACCGAAGTTCTATCTCCAATGGTTGCACCCAAGCATTATCTGTGATGGTGGCCATTGACGCCAGCGTAGCTAGTGCATCTGCAAACCGGTTCCCATCTCGTGGCATGTAGTCGAATGTCACGCTTTCAAATTCCTCTTCTAATTCCTTAACCAGTTCTTGGTACGGCACTAACTTCACGTCTCTAGTCTTCCAGTCTCCCATCACTTGGTAGATGATAAGACTTGAATCATCAAACACTTTTAGCTCTTGTATATGCATCTCGATTGCTGCTCGCAAGCCTAGCACACATGCTTCATACTCGGCCATGTTCCTGGTGCAATCAAAGAGAAGTTTCGCTGCTACTGGATGATGGACACCATCCGGGGAGATTAACACTGCTCCAATTCCCTTTCCGTTCACATTGACTGCCCCATCAAAGAACATTTGCCACTTGGTTTCTTCTGTCTCTTCTGCAGATTCGATGCACATCACATCTTCGTCCAGAAAGTGGGTCAGGAGTGGTTGGTAGTCCGGCAGCGGGTGCTCTGCCAAATGATCTGCTACAGCCTGCCCTTTTATTGCCTTTCTAGTTGTGTAGACAATGTCGTACTCAGACAAAAGGACTTGCCACCTGGCAACTCTGCCAGTGGAGATCGGATTCTCAAAAATGTATTTCAAAGGGTCCAGATTGGAGCTCAGCAAGACCGTGTGGCTGAGCAAATAATGGCGAAGCTTCTGGGCTGCCCAAACCAAGGCACAACACGTCTTTTCAAGCATTGTGTATCTGACTTCGATGCTGGTGAATTTCTTGCTCAAGAAGTAGATTGCTTGTTCTTTTCTTCCTTTCTCGTCGTGTTGCCCTAACACACATCCTACAGCCGTCTCAGAGACAGTCAGATACATGATCAAGGGTCGTCTCGGGACTGGCGGGACCAACGTCGGCGGACTCATCAGATATGCCTTGATCTTGTCGAATGCTACTTGGCAGTCTTCATTCCAAACCACAGGGTTGTCCTTTTTTAGCAGCTTGAATATAGGCTCACACACAGGGGTCATCTGTGCAATAAACCTACTGATGTACTGCAATCTGCCTAGGAATCCTCTCACTTCCTTTTCTGTACATGGAGGGGGCATCTCCAGAATTGCCTTTGCTTTGGCGGGGTCGACCTCAATGCCTCGCTTGCCCACTATGAAGCCGGCAATTTTCCTGAAGTAACTCCAAACACGCACTTGTTTGGGTTGAGCCGGAGCTTGTGCTCTCTGAGTCTGTCAAATACCTTCCCAAGGTTTATCAAGTGGTTTTCTTCTTCCTTAGACTTTGCTATCATGTCGTCCACATATACTTCCATCTCATTGTGTATCATGTCGTGGAATAGCAGAGTCATCGCACGCTGATATGTAGCGCCCGCATTCTTCAGTCCGAACGGCATCACACGGTAGCAGTAAGTGCCCCAGTGCGTGATGAAGGATGTTTTCTCCATATCTTCAAGTGCCATCCTTATCTGGTTGAAACCAGAGAAACCCTCCATGAAAGAGAACATCGAATGCGTCGCTGTATTATCCACCAGTACATCAATATGCGGCAATGGGAAGTCATCCTTCGGGCTTGCTCTATTCAGATCTCTGTAGTCAACACACATCCTGACTTTCCCATCTTTCTTGGGGACTGGTACGATGTTGGCCAACCACTTTGGATAATGAGTTACTTGCAGGAATCCGGCATCCAACTGCTTAGTGACCTCTTCCTTGATCTTCAGGGCCCATTCTGGCTTCATGCGCCTGAGTTTCTGTTTCACAGGTACGGGCTCAGACTTTGTTGGTAACCGATGCACAACCAAGTCCATGTCTAATCTGGGCATATCCTCATAAGACCATGCAAACACGTCAGAATAAGACTTAAGAAAATCAAACATCTGTTTTTTCAATAATGGTGACAGCTTTTTACCAATTTGGAGGATCCTTGGTTGTGCTATTTCACCTATGTTGATTGACTCTGTTTCCTCAATATTAGCCTGGAGACCGTTTTCGTGCCTTTCCAATGCGAGTTGGATTTCAAGCGGGGTCTCCCATGATTCATCGTCGTCCTCACGCTCGGAAGGCTTACAGGGGACGATGTTTGAATCTTCTAGCTGCAATGGACAAGTGCCCCAATCTGACTTGCCGAGCCCTCGCTCGTTTTCAGGATTGGACACCGGCTCATGTATTTCACTTATTGTTGTTGCCATCTGGACTGGCTTTTCTTTTTGTTTTTCTTGTTCACTCATGGCAATCTTATTACCTATCCCGTGCCCCAGACCTTCCAGGTGTGCGTCGGGATTGATACTAAGATCACGATGCTCAAGTTGTTTATTTTTGTTATTATCTTTTTCAAACAAATGCAAGTAGTAAGAAGAGTTCAGATATTCATTGAAAAAATTAGCAGTAGCTACAACAGAAAGTTCAGGGGTAGTAGGAACCCCCTTTGGAATGGTAGCTTTGTTGATGGCAAAAGGCGTGGCGCTCCAGTTTTTGAGTGGTGCCCGGTCTTCTTTGTCGATGATGATTGCCGCTTCCGGTTCCTCAACTAGTACCATGTTGGCGCTGTCGTCCGAAGATAGGCAGATCGGATCATGTGCTGCGCCTCCCACTGGCTTGTTCTGGCTTCTTTCCGACTGCGGGCCAGACTCTGATGATATTCCCATCCATATTCCACTGAGAGGAATGGCCATTGGTATCTCCTCCTCGGGCGGTGCATAGGCGATGGTGACCCCGTCGGCCCGATCAATCCTAGGAGCCGCAAATGCTACCGGTATTCCCGTCGGTATCCCGTGTATGGTAGAAGAATAAGCCGGCGGTGCCCACTTGCCATAAGTTGAGTGGTATACTTCTGCGGGCACTGGCCCTAGCACCTGAGGCATGCTTCGGAACATCTGATTTAGACCATCGCGAGTTCCGGGGTGCGGGATGTAGGGAGGTGGAGGAGGGGACCTTTGTCGGCGGCTCGGTGCTCCTGAACTGTCTCGCCCTTCCATCATGCAGATGTACATAATGGGACCTTCTTTTTCGGATCCCTCCATAGGAGCTGATGGCGGTGCCTCTGTGGCCGCTATTGGGAGGACTGGTATCCCTTCAAGGATGATCGGTTCCTCTAGTGTAGCGAATGCCATGGTGACGTCCTCAACAGATTCCAGGGCGACCAATGCTGGCAGGTTGTCTGACGATCCTTCCGAGGCCAAGGGGTCTGCTTCCGTTGCTTCTTCAATCATTTCCACAGTGGGTGGCTCCTCCCAGAGCATCTAAGCCAATCCTTGCAGGTTGTCTTCTTCCACGGCGGGGACATCCAGGAATTCATCTCCCCACCCTTGGGGGACTATGTTCTCAATGGCTCTGGCAGCTTCATGCTCCATATTGGTGGAGTGATGGTACAGGTTCCCATGCACGCATATGGGCCACTGACAGTCTCTTCCTTCGATTCTAACTCTCTTTCTTTCAGCACGATTCCCAAGGAGTCGGGAGTAGTCCTCTGGCCGTGGCTTGAATCCCAGTCCAAACCCAGTAGTCTGCTCATATGGTTGGATGGCTGCCTTGATGCCCTGTTTATACTTGCCTAATCCTTCGCCTGCCCTAAGGCCCCAGTCTGCGCAGTCTGCCGCGCTGAACATGATCTCTCTGCTCCTTTTTGAGAGTTGTTGCCCCCCTTTGGATTCTGGGATGTGGTTTACTTGCACCATCTCCACAGCTTGGAAGTTGAGTGCGGTAGGCAACTCATAGTCTACGTAGGGTACTCCGACCCTTTCAAATTCTCGGTGATCCTCAGCATGCACCGTTATCAGCTCATTGCCCGATATGAATCGGATCATTCTGTGTAGCGTCGAAGATACTGCCCCTGCCTGATGTAGCCAAGGCCTCCCAATCAGCAAGTTGAACGAGGCGTTGATATCCATGAGTTCAAACTCCATGGTAAAGGGCCTGTCTGCAATTACAATTTCCAGAGTGACTTCTCCCAGTGAGTCTCTCCTGGCATTGTCGAACCCTCAGACGTTATGAGCGCTTGGCTTGATCATGGAGGGATCTAGCTGTAGACTATGAAACGTCCTTATTGGACATATGTTCAGTGCCGACCCGTTGTCAATCATGGCACGCTTTACGATGAGATCACCGCACTTCACTGTGATGTAAAGCGGCTCAGTGTGGTCGCAGCCCTCAGGTGGTAGATCTGCTGCAGAGAAGGAGATGGCCTGTGGTGCCATGATCACTGATACAACTGCCCCCAGCTGTTCTGGATCAATGCTTTCCGGCACATGTGCGTCGCCCAAGACCTTCATCAGTACTGCCCGGTGCTTCTCTGAGTCAATCAAGAGTCGCATTATGGAGATTTGGGCGGGCACCTTGTTCAGCTGCTGGAGGAGGTCGTACTCTGGAGTGAAGACACTGTGGTGCAAGTCTATGACTTCTTCCTCCATGGCCCTGCCCTTGTTCTTGGGGGTCTGTGGTGATTCTGTGACCACGTCCTTCCCCTATTCTCTTCTCCTTGCTTCTGCCCCTGTTCCTTCCTCTGGTGCGGGTGGGGGGTTGGTGTTTACGTATCGACCAGATCGAGTGATCCGATCGATTTCTGCTTCCGTGGTGATTGTGGTGGTAGCTTGATGGTAGAAAGGTGGGGGGTACCGCCCTGTACGAGGGTGGTTCCAGGTTGAGTCGTGAGAGGTTAAGGGTAGGTGGTTCGAAGGAGAGGGAGAAAGGGTCTTGCGGAGGGAAGTCCATGATGTCGTGGATGTTGAGGGTTGGAGGGTTGGGGAGAGGGGTGGGGTAGAAGAATTCTTGGTCTATTGGTGGGTGGAAGTGCACCAGAGGGAGGTCCATAGGGGAGTCACTGCCATCCTCTTTAATGACGTTGACCGTCCCATCTTCCTCTGCCGATGTATCCTCAGAATCTGTATCAGAGGACTCGCCTGGACTCTCATATGGGTCCGGCAAGTGGGCCAACTCAGGCGTGGATGGTGGCTCCCCTTCTACTGTGACACGGGAAGGGCCATGCCTCTCTGGCATACCATGGGAGGGAGATTCTGAACTTGTCTCAGCCGATTGGGGATCGGTGAGGGACTGCCGGTCATGCTCCGAAGTTGCAGACATACATTCCGGGGGCCATCCGGTGGCCAGCTGCGGGGGTACCCTTGAGCTTCCCACTGATGTGTCGATGTCCTGTGGCCCTTCTTGGAACCAAGGTCCTTCAGAGCCACCCACTCCTTCTCTGCGCGGAGGGGATGGAGAATCACTGATCCACCCATACTGCATCGGGTTCCATGGTCCTATGACCTCTTCACTACTCTGCGGCTCATCCCTGATCATGCATATGTGGATGTCGGCCCTTTCTTTAACTGCCATTGCCATTGGACGGTTTCTGCTTGAAGTTGTACTTTCACTATCTGCCCTGGTCGACCGATTAGTACAGACGGGTCGAACCGCCCCTTACCCTGATCGCTACTCACTTGATTTGATGTCCTACTAGTGGAGGCCCGTGAATGGTCTGGGAGAGGGTTGGTGGTCACGTCGGCTGCTGGCGTTTGAGCGGGTGCTGCTGGAGGGTCGACCGTGATGCGCTTACTGTCGATTATGTCTTGAATGTCGTGTCTCAAATCCCAGCACCGATTAGTGTGGTGTCCTGGAGCACTGGAGTGGTACTCGCACCGCTCAGCTGAATTATAGCTCCTGGCATTGACCAAGCGGGGATTCGGGGCCTTGACTTGTAGGTACCCTTTCTTCAGCAAAGTAGGCAACAATTCTGCTGGCGCATACGGGAGTGGAGTGAAAACCCGTTTCATCCTGGCCTCTATTTCTTCTCTTGTCTTTCTGACCCCTTTGTAAGCAGCCTGCCCGGTCCCTTGAGGTGCCACTGCTTCTGGTCTCTGAGAGAAATGGTGCGGTGGTGCAGGGTGTACATAGTTCACTGCCTGCTGCTCTTGTCTCCTGGGCTCTTGCCCCTGGTTTCTGCCACCTAGTCCTGCTATAGGCCTTCTTGGTGCGGCACTCTGCCCACTGCCATCTATCTTTCCAGCCCTCACTACGTCTTCAATCCGATCTGCAGTCAAGATCAGGTCATTGAAGTTTGACGTACTCTGCCCCAGCAGCAGAGTGAAGAATGGCTGTCCCAATGACGCGATAAACAGAGACGTCATCTCTTGTTCCAGCAATGGTGGCTGTACCAGCGTTGCCAACTCCTTCCAACATTTGGCGTATTCTCTCACCGACTCATGGCTCTTCTTGGTCAACCTCTGTAGTTCTGACCTAGTATGCACAATCTGACTGTTCAGGCGATACTGCTGGATGAAGACTGCTGCCAGGTCATTCCATGTCTTGATCTTAGCCTTGTCTAAACTCAGGAACCAAGAGTAAGCGGCCCCGGTTAGTGACTTTTGGAAGAATTGCACCATGATCCGTTCTTCCTTGGCATATTGGCACATGTCGCCTGAATACGACCTTAAGTGGTTCAGTGGGCACCCGGTGCCGTCAAACTGGTGCAACTCAGGGCATTTGAACTTAGCCGGGAGTTGTATATCTGAAAAGAAACACAGGCTTTCCAAGGTAGCCTCACTCTGCATCGTGCTAGGTTGGAGCTGTTTGAGCTGCTCCTTCAGGGTGGCCATTTCTATTCTGTTCTCCTCCCTTACGGCCGTCAGTTTCTCCTCAAACTGCACCTCTTGGGTTCTGTACCAGTCCTCATCACCCTGTCCCAGATGGATCGGCAGAAATTGATCTTGTTGAGCAACGTGGAATGGGGCCGCTGGCGGTGGTGGCGCCAGGGGAGGGGGATTCACTGGACGCGGCGGTGGTGCTACCTCCGCTTGTGGCGGGAATTGCGTCTGTGGCTGCTGGGCGGCCGGCACCCTTGGTGGGCCCTGCCTCAGCTCTCTCAATTCAGTCATCAGCTCTTGGATGATGGAACCCATGCTGTCCATTTTCTGCTGCATCTCATTTACCACTTGGGCATGACTGGACTCTGCCTGATGCTGCCCTGGCGGCGTCTGCTCTCATTGCTGTTCCATATCGAGCCTTCTCCTCGATCTTAACAGGTACGGACTTCTGAAAGCAATTTTGGTACCTGGTGGAACAATTAGCAGGTATTAGTGCAATTTCACACAAATTGATTGTACGATTTCTCCGACTGCATTTGTTTGTTTATTTTTTCTGTTTTCTGATATGTCTTGACTAACTGATCTATTTTAGTTACCCTAAGGCAACAAGGGAAGAGAACCTGAATGGATTTAACTGAAAACTGATCTATTTTAGACGCCCGGAAGCGACTGGGAAAGAGAACCCTAGTGACCGAATCTATTTTAGCTACCCATAGGCAACTGGGAGAGAGAACCCTACTTTTGAAAACTGATCTATTTTAGGCGCTTGGAATCGACTGGGAAAGAGAGCCCTATTGACCAAATCTGTTTTAGCTACCTACGGGTAACTGGGAGAGAGAACCCTATTTTTGAAAATTGATCTATTTTAGACGCTCGGAAGCGACTGGGAAAGAGAACCCTATTTTTTTCTTTTTGAAAACTGATCTATTTTAGACGCTCGGAAGCGCCTAGGAAAGAGAACCCTATTGACCGAATCTGTTTTAGCTACCCATAGGCAACTGGGAGAGAGAACCCTACTTTTGAAAACTGATCTATTTTAGGCGCTTGGAAGCAACTGGGAAAGAGAACCCTATTGACCAAATCTGTTTTAGCTACCTGTGGGTAACTGGGAGAGAGAACCCTATTTTTGAAAACTGATCTATTTTAGACGCTCGGAAGCGACTGGGAAAGAGAACCCTATTTTTGAAAACTGATCTATTTTAGATGCTCGGAAGCGACTGGGAAAGAGAACCCTATTTTTTTCTTTTTGAAAACTGATCTATTTTAGACGCTTGGAAGCGCCTGGGAAAGAGAACCCTATTGATCGAATCTGTTTTAGCCATTTGGCAAGGGAAGAGAACCTTTAATTTAAAAAAGGGGGTTTGTTTAAGCTCAGAATCACGGGGTTGGACCAATGCAGGGTCTCCGCAGGGGGTGAGCTGAAAAGCAGCACCCAGGTGTACCTCAGCCAATCTCCAGTTCACTTACCGGTGGCTTCAGTGCCAAGTTTCGGCTAGTAGTTCCCGGGCGTGCCTTAGCTAGTTGTTGGTTTAATCACCATTGACTTTAGCGCCTCACAAAAGGGGAAGGCTATACCAGGACGTTCATCCACCAAACGGTTCAATCACCGGCGGCTTCAGTGCCCCAAAGGGTTTCGGCTAGTAGTTCCCGGGCGTGCCTTAGCTAGTCTTTGGTTTAATCACCATTGAATTCGGCGCCTCACAAAGGGGAAGGCTATACCAGGACGTTCATCCACCAAACGGTTTAATCACCAGCGGCTTCAGTGCCCCAAAGGCTGGACCGAATGACCTTGGAAAGATGCAGACGGGTGTGATCTGAGCTCAAGGACTTGGGTGTTTTTAAACACTTGCTGGGTTTTTGCGATCTCAATGGGGGAGATGTAGACAAGAAGAATTAGGTGGTCGCAGCGACCAGGCATATTGCAATTATTTGAGAAGAGGTGGTCTGTTGGAGACTGAGTTGCCCTATTGGAGGGGATTAATTCTTTTATTTCATGTTTTTGTCTTGTTAAGTTTGAACAACACAATGGAGAAAAATAAATTCATGCTTCAATTTAAAAGGCGCCGCAGTGGCGCAAAGTATATCATCACGTTGATCACGAATACAATAAAACCCAAGTCTAGCTAGGTTGGTCATCATCATAGTGGGAGGACACATCTTGCCTCCTCAAGGCTCGCAGAAGCTTGTTCCGCAGAAGTCGGTCCTCCTCAGCGCGCTTGCGCACTAATTCCATCTCATGTTGCAAGGCCATATTGGCCTGCCTACTCTCCCGTTCCGAATCCACATAAGTTGAATGGATACAGGAGTGGGTCTTCTGTAGCTCGGCCACCCTGTCCCTATATGTGTTAGGGGGCTGAGCTGGAATGTCGCCCGAAGCGACAGGCTGAAGGGGTGGAGGGCCATCCTGTCCCAACTCCTGAGCCATCCACTGCTCGTAGTCTCGAAAATGTAATTCGGTGAAGACATCCTCCCGGTATACACATACCGTCTTCCATTCTGCTAGCAACTGTGTCCTCAATCCCTTGGTGAGTGGACCGATCAGACTGCTTAGGTCGTCCTGGATCGAGATTCCCTGAGGTTTCCCAAACTGTCTCAGAACCCGAATCGGATAGTATAGCACAGCATGGGTAAGGCCTATCAGGGCAAGTCCCTCCCTCTTCTTGAAGGCTATAATGGGGATGTAGGGGATGTTGTATGTGCCCCACCATCGAATGTCTGTTTCTCCCTTCAGGTGGAGAAAGTGGTTAAACCAATCATCACGAGTTGGTAGGTCTGGTTGGATCTCTCTCTGGGCCAACCAATGAATGTTGTCACGAACTAGGCCGTAGTGTGCACTGACAGGTGATGACACCATCAGGTGGTCTTGCAGCCAAATGTGGAGAAGGGGAGCACACCCTTGAAACCTCCGGGTTCCATTTTTGGACAAAGTGAGGGAGTGAAATAACTGAGCTAGGATCAGTGGCATGATTCGGTATCCTGCCCTGAGTTGATCCACAACTTCCATGAGGGCCAAATTAATGGTGTCTCCCCCAGTTGGAAAGAAGATTTGCGACAGAACCACAAGGGTGAAGGTGTCAAACCAAGCCCGGGGTCTTTCCTGCTTTTTGTTTCTTATCTTTTCAGCAAGGAATGTTTTGGAGACCCTGGTGAATGCTTTGTCACCTCCTAAAGTCTGGAATTCTCCCCTTGAGAGGCCGAAGAAAGCACAAGCTTCATTCTTGTAGCTTTCTTTGAGACTTGGCCTAGCGGGTTCTCCTAAGTCACGAAATCGGAGGAACAGGTCAAGTTCCTCAATTGTGGGAGTCAACTCATTGATCCCGAATCGAAACACCGACAACTGGGGATCCCAGAAAAGCAGAGCTGCTTGGATCATATCCCAGTTGATTGGCACTTTTAACAGGGACAAAGTCTGTCCCATGTGGTATTTGTGCTCCCATTCAGTCTGATCACTTCCTCGGAGCTGCTCTGTCCAAGAACGGATCCAGGGGGTATCCCAGGCGCACTTCTCTATCCTAGGGAAACGGGTTCTCTCGGTTGAGGATGAGGACGCCATGCCAACTATCCGATCGAAATTCCAAATCAATTTTGAGTTTCCACACCGAACTCTCAATTAGTCCTAAGACATGCATAACAATAAGCAAAGGAAAGCCCCTAGCAGTTCTAACATGCTTCGCAAGAATAAAGTGAAATTAAAGCAATGCAGAATTTTAACTCAGGCACACATAGTGTGTGGTCCTAAGGGTTGGAGCCAATGAAGGCGCAACTCCTAGACATACTTGTGTAGAGGAGCACTCTCAAGTCCTAATCAGTCTTTCTGTCTTTCATCTGTTCTTTCGTCTGCTTTCGGTGCCGGACCGCTGCAAAAATTACAACTTGCCATCGAGGGCGAAAGTTTACAGGATATTTACAAAATTGCAAAGAATTCGTCCTTGAGGCTGTTGGGAGCCAAAAGGAAGGATACAAATTGATTTTGAAGCAAGTAGGCTGAAAATTCCTAGATCTAGGGTTTAGTGCCCATGTTCTGATCCGGCATGTTCTTGTCTGTTTGTCTGATCTGGCCGGCTTTCATCTGCTCTAAAAGACCAACCTGGACTTGAAGTGCTCCTAGCGGACTCTAATGGGTCAGGACCCATAGCGCATAGGACTCCATGCATGGATCTGGGGTGGTTCCCCTGATCAAAGTTAGGTTAGCTTCCTAAATTAGGGCTAAGGTAGCCCATGATCTAGGGTTTACTCAATTTGATGCAAGAAGCGGGGTTGCTGCCCTAATGGACTCTGAATTTTATTCCAATTTTATTTATCATTCACATCCTACTCACCCTCTCATGCTCATTGCAAGGTTCATTCAGAAACGTTAGGTGGGGAAGGATACCCAGCCCGAGACATAAGCCTACAACGGTCTTGACAAGTACTGGATCCCCGCGTGCCACGGCAAGAAACCAGTGATGCTAGTGGACTCCAGAAAACTGGGGGGATGGGCTTACCATGCTTTCCCCGGCAAGCCACGGGAGCGTAGGTGCTAATACCATCCCAATAGTCAGTTTATAGTAATAAGAAGGGTAAGCTGCTAGAGAGGTCTAGGTTTTGGTAAAGAAGTAGCAATATCCGCTTTTCTCGTCTACCAAGGATCGGATCATTCACGCATTCTCCCTCGTGCGTGTCACCTCACGCAGTCTTATCACAAAAATGCGGGAAATTAGAATTTAAATTTACGCAATCATCCATCCATGGTGTGGTGGTGTGCCCGTGTGTGCAGTTGGGCTGCGTGCTGTGCCTATACGGGTGATTTTTGTCTGGATTTAGGTGATAAATGAATCCCTACTGCCCCGTATAGTAAAGTGCAGAATTGGCACATTTTATGATGTCCTGGGAGAATCCCCAGGTAAGTGGAGGGTCACAGGGGACCACTTAAATTCCACTTGCCTTAGGCAATTATCGCGTCCTTGTGACAGGACTCCCCAGTACACGTATTTACGTGTATTCTGTACCTTGCTAAGCAGGGTAGCAAGAGTTCCTAGAATATCACCTAAGTCCCTCTTGAGCTGACTGGGTCCTAAACAGGGTCCTACTGGGCTGAGTGGTCCCTAGCGGAGTCTCCAGGCTGTGCGCGCGTGGGAAACGCAGCACGGGGTAAATTTGGAGTCGCCACTGCCTGATGGGGTGCAGGCGGACACCCGGGTGCCTAATTTTGTCTAATTAGGGCTCTTGGTTTGCGGCTTGAGATTCTAAGGTTGGTTCTCGGTTGCGGGCTGGGGAAGTCCGTAGACACCCTAATCCACCCCGTCGGATGACGGGTCCCGTGGGTTCCCTGATTTGAGTCAGCTTTTCCTATTTTTGGTTCTCACCCGATTCCTAATACAGCATGTGTTTTTGTTAGGTCTTGGTGGGACCACCTGAGTGGTGTAGGTCCCTTTAGTTGATTTTATCTTTTCTTGACTTAAGTGATCTGGGTCTGTTTGGGTGGGCCCCGGTGGAAGGCCCAACCGGTGTCCAGGATGGGCTTAGGCCGGCCCCTGTACCCTTTGTGGGCCTCTGTCTAACCCTAGGAGGCCCTGTGGGCTTTGGTTAGTGAGTTAATTTTTATTAAGGTTCAAGTTGAAGCTTAAGTGTTTTTCATGCAAGTGGTGGGCCGGATTGGTTTGTGGGCCTCCTTAGGTGGGCCCACATGGTGACCAAGTAAGCTTAATTTATCTTTATTCAATTTTTGCCAAAGTGGGCTTGGTCATTGGGCTTGGAGGCCCATGATTCAGACTTTGGGTTGGGAAAGCCCAATTATTTGAAGTTTCGGGCTTTCACCCTAACTAGGTTCGGTTAGCGGGCTTTAGCGGGCCCGACAGGCCCTAGCCCATGGTCTCGGCCAAACCACACATTTTATGCATTCACTTCACACATCATGGTTCGGGCGGGCCGCATTGGGTTTGGCCCATCTGATTAGATTGGTTCATTTTTACTTAGGTTATTTAATTAGCATGCTTTGGTGTTCATTGGGCTTGGTGGGCCCCGTTGGAAGGCCCACTATTGTACCAAATTGGACCGGCTGGTCCGAGTCCCAAGTTGGGTTTCCGGGTGGACCAGAAACCCTGCTGGTTCAATGGTTTTGATGCAAATCACCATAGAATTCGGCAATACAACAGAATATACAAAAAGCATGCTTCTGTGTGTATCCAGCAACTCAGGCCGGATACATAGGGTCTACAAGTGATCCGGCTAGAGTGGCCGGATACACTAAGTCTGTGGGTTATCCGGCCTTAGTGGCCGGATATGCTAAGGCCTCAGGTGATCCGGCCTGAGTTGCCGGATCACGCTGGAATTGGCCTTTTGGGCTTTGGCCTTTCGGGATTGATCCCAGGGGCTTCTTGGGACATTTGAAAGGTCTGGTGGGCCCCTGTGAGGGCCCACGTTGGTTCAGATTTGAGAGAAGCCTCATTTGGCTTCTCTCCTTGGGCCTCCTAGCAAAAGCAAGGGAATGTAAACAAGGGGGAAGGGGATCATGCTTACACAAGATAGTAATGAAAATAGGACACACACATAGTCCTAATGATGAAGAAGAAATCTGTTTCTGGGGAGGGTTGGTCCCCGCATGCTTGGATCCAAGGCTAACAACTTTCATGCACAGAAAACAGAAACCTATATTAACACATGGTGCATGGGATTCTCAGCAAAGCCTCACTGGCTATACACATGCATTTACTTGAAGAGATAAAGAAAGGAAGAGAGGGGGGGTTACACATGGGGGTACAGAAGATCACATGCCAAAGAGGAACATGCTCCTCCAGAGAATGCCTATAATCAAATCTCAAAACAGAAAATACAGAACATTAGAAAGCATGTAAGACTGGACTTTTGTGCCTCTTAAACGATCCCTACGTGGGTATCATGCATGTGGTGGCTCCATGCCATGAAAGGAACACCAAATACATGCATGAATCATGCTGGAACAAGGCCATGCAGAACCAAAAACAAATGGAAGCAAATATCACCGAAAAATCTACATTTAATATATGATGCACACAATACAGCGGGAAGCCTTACCTGAAGGTCCTTGGCCTTTTACACGAGGTGGAGCTTCCTCCTTGAGGTCCAGACGTTGCTGGAAAGTCGAATGAGACTCAAACTTCACTCCCCCAGCAGCTATCTTCCTTGGGTTTACTTGAGAAGGTGGAGGAGAAGAAGGTAGAGGCTGGTGTGGCTTTGATTTGTGTTTGGAGATGGAAGAGGGTTGAGGAGGATGAGAGGGGTGGGATTCGAAGGGGGTAGGTGAGAGAAGAGAGCAGGGAAAAGGAGAAAACAAAAGCCAACCCCGAAATGAGCTGCTGGTTTACTTTATATAGAAAAACTAATGTATCCGGCAACTCAGGCCGGATACTGCTTTAATTATTTCAAAAGTTAATGCCGCCGTGAATTTGTCAGCCAAGTGGCGCGAAAATCGCGCGAATATCTTTGTGTATCCCGCCTTCATGTCCGGATATGAAGTATAGACAGTGTATCCGGCCTTCAAGGCCGGATAAAAGTTGGAAAATTACAAAATGCCCTCGACTTGACCGATTCGACACTTTTTGACAATTACAAATTGGTCCCTACGAATTTCAGTTTAGTCCCTGAATTTTTTATCAAACTTTGGCTATTTAAGATTTAGTCCCCGAGATATTTTGCTGCATTGGCTGCCACGTGTGTAGTTTCTGTCTTTGTTGCTCGAGAACTTTGCCAGCTTATATCCCACTCATCTGAACTCCGATTTGAGCAAACTCAATTGTGTTGAACTTGTGTCGGAGCCCTCTATTTAATGACATGGGGCTAAGCACTTGGCACGGATTCTGAGGAAAAGTCAACTTTCGGCTTTTCCTCAAGTTTGACTGCCCTTAGATCCTTCATCCGGACTCCGATTCCTGCAAACCCAGTTGCGTTGGAATCGTGTCGGGATTCTCTATCTAATGGCATAGATCAAGATATTTGGCACGGAATTCGAGGAAAAGTCAACTCTCGGCTCTCCCCCAAGTTTGACTGCCCTCAGAACCTTTATCCGGACTTCGATTCCTGCAAACCCAGTTGCATTGGAACCGTGTCGGGATTCTCTGTTCAATGGCATAGATCAAGGCATTTGGCACGGAATTTGAGGAAAAGTTAACACTCGGCTTTCCCCCAAGTTTGACTGCCCTCAGGATCTTTATCCGGACTCCGATTCCTGCAAACCCAGTTGCGTTGGAACCGTGTCGGGATTCTCTGTTCATTGAAATAAAGTAGGGTGGCCAAATTTTATCTGATTAAAAGGTCAACTTTCCACCCCTCAGGGTTTGACCTTTTTAATCGAGTTCTGCATTTCTGGCTTTTTGGGAGCGCAAAAATGAGGTGCTTACAGTCGGCGAGCTTAGTCCTTTGAAATTTTCACTATGAGAGGGAAGCGGCCAAATCATGTGGCATCAATTCCTGGCTTCAGAGTTTCCTTGCCCTTTGCATTCGGGTTTTTTGTAGGGCAACTCTTTAGCGTTTGATTTAGGTTTGAAAGAGATTAGATTGGGCTTGAGCTTGCCGACCTATTTCGGCGTTGATGCCGGGCACTTGACAATATTCTTTTTTCTTGTTTGTTCCATTAAAGCTTTTAGGTGACTTCAAACTTTTGACCCCTATTGTGTTTTTTACTTGAAGTTTGCTTGCATTATTCTCTCTTTTTGATGACCAAGGGTTGGGTTAGGATGTGGACCGAACAGAGAAAGGAGGAAGGAAGAGTGGATGAGGAGCTGCTGTTGGTGAGGAGGTGCTTCCAGTGCTGTCCAGTGCCTCAAGGGGGCTCACACTCCTGTTCTACTCTATTTACAAAAGTGTAAAATCAAAAATTACAAAAAAGGGGTCATCTTGCCCGATGATATCTTCATTTTTTCCCATTCTTCTTCATGTCTTGTCATTCCTTCTTCTACAGTGCTTTCTGGTTGGCTTTTCCCTTTTGGAGAGGCTCCCTAGCTTGGCGTGACTATTGCTGGGGATTGGGCAAGAATCTTTTCCTTATGGCCTCTCCTTTCAAATCGAGCCTCGTTTCTAACAAGCATGGGAGTTCCTTGGGGAAGGATGCTCTGGTGGGGATAAGTGGGGATTCCTCACACTGTCATTTTCCTTCATAAGGCCTTTTCCCTCTGCTCGGGTGCGAATTCTTTATGTTTGTTCAAGCTCTTGTTGAGTGCGAGAGACTCCACTAAGGACTGATGCTAGCTTGTTTTGTCTTCCTTCCGCTCTTCTTCGCAAAGCTGGCCTCTTCTGACTGGGCGAGGCTTGAGAAGTCTACCTCATCAAGTATCACTCTCTTATTGCTTGAGAGGACTCTACTGGGGATATGAAGGTGTCGTCCCTTGTTTGCTGAAGGCCTTCTGCTGGGGATTTTGGGAGGTATCATTCTCTGCCTAATGAAAGGACTCCACTGGGGATTTTGGGGAAGACGTCCGTCATCCCCTTCTTGCTGCACCTGTGAAGTTTAAGAAGGGAATAAAAGGTCAGCCTTGGACTAGCTGGGGATAAATTCAAGGCGTTCTTATTCTCTTTTTGCTCTGAGTCTCTTACCCATTGCGGCTAGAAGTGGCCTCTGCCAAGGTCGAGAGATTGTCAACTTAGGTTAGTAGCACATTGCGGAGCTCAAGTCAGTTAAGCAAAACAATTATAGAGAAAGCAGGTGTGACAGTGTGTGCTTGTGTCTGCAATATTAAACAATTTCCCAAGGTCAGACGGGACTTGGAGTGCTTGGTATTTTCAGTAGCAATGTCATCACAGGCCACTGCGAAGCCTTTAACTCAGGCGCAACCTGCTGGTCTGGACTACTCAGATCTGTGCATCATCCTTATTGTACCATCTTCCACTGCTCTATTCTTTATCTTGTTCTGCTCAGTCCAGATGTGACCAGTTTTCTTTTTTTTTTTTTTTTTTTAAAGCACACACAACGCCCTCTTTTCGGATTTTCGCCACGTCCAGCCTTCTTGAGAGGTCCTAAATTCCGTCATCACCGATGAACGCAGACTCAACTGTTTGCCCATGTGTAAGCACCCAAATTTTGATCAAACTAAAATAACCAAAATATGCTAAGATAAATGGGAAATAATAAAAAATTGGAGGGACATGATTCGTCCGAGTGGGCGGCTGAGTCGCCTCAGCCGTCAATTCGAGCCAAAAGGGGAACTGCACAGCATATGCGGTTGCGAAGCAACCGCATATGAAGTGCGGTTGACTTTTTCGGCCACCGCCCTCGCGAGCCAATCAGAGCAAGCGGCGCCGAAAAGTCAACCGCACATACAGTACGGTTGCATGGCGCGTCAGTCTGCGCCTGCGCAGTTTGTCCTCTAATGATTGCTGAAAAGACGTGGCCGAACCACACATACCCTGCGGTTTAGACCAAACCGCACCTACTGTGCGGTTTTGACCAAATTGCACATAAACCGCACTGTATGTGCGGTTTTGTCCCTGTTTTCTATAAATAGCAAACCCGAACTCTGGACAGGGGCTGGCGATTCTTTGCTCATTTCCCACTGCTTCTCCCCTTCGTCCCTGGTACGAAACCCTCTCTCTTTGCCCCTTTTGCATCCCAAACCATTCAAACCCCATCAAAGCTCATCCTACTTCTCCATCACTACCCAACTTGAAGAAGGAGGAATAAGCTTGCTGCTGCTGCTGGGAGAGGTGCTTCCAGCCACTGTTTTCGTCTCAAAAAGGGGGTCCTCACACCCCACACAAGGGTTTAAGCCCCAAGGTATTGTTTCCTATCAATGTTTGTTTCACATACATGAAGATGAGTTGATTTCAAGCATGTTTTAGGATTCTTGTACTTCTTGTTTGAAAGTTATTTTTCGACATGACAATAGTGCGTCTTTTCCTCATTTCCTTCATATGAGATATCTCCCATGGAAAGGGGAAAAGCCTAAACTCCAAAAATGGAGCATTTGAGCCACTGTGGCTCAGCTTAGAGACCCACAGAAGTTCGTAAAAACCCCCTGAGAGGTATACGAACACAGCCCTCCTCGTATTTTTAGCATTTCAGGCTTTCTGGGCCGAAACCGCACACGCAGAGCGGTTCGACTGTAACCGCATAGTATGTGCGGTTACGCCCAAATCGCACAGAGTGTGCGGTTAAACCCAGAAAAGCCTCAAAACCCGAATTCTCTGATCCGGATCCAGCTGACTCGATCCGAATTTAATCAAACTAAACCCGTTGGGTCTTTGGGTTAACCCAAGCCCACTTTTTGAGACTGGGGCCCGCCTGGGCCCAATAAGGATTCGTGGGCCTTCCAACGGGGCCCACCCAACCAGATTCATCTCACTTACAGCTGAAAGATAAAATCAATAAAAAGGGGGACTCATACTGCTTCAACGGTCCCCACCAGACTTAAATAAAAGTGCATGCTGGATTAGGAATCATGTGAGTGTTCAGAAATGAGTTGACTCCAAACCAGGAAACCCAAGGGACCCGTCAAACCGACGGGGCGAACCGGGGTGTCTACGGACTTCCCTGGACCGTAACCGAGCCCTTTCCCAGAATCTCAAGCCGCAGACCAAAATAGAATCCTTAGGGCATCCAGGTGTCTGCCTGCACCCCGTCAGGCAGTGGCGACTCTTAGCCCCCAATTCTCCCCTTGCTTTCGCGCGTGCCCTCGCAACGGCACGACGTGCGCACACCATGATCATTCTTTTTGGGATCTGAGAGGTCTTAGAGATGAGACGAAATGTAGGCTTGGTCTTGGTTATGAAAGAAAGGATAAATGGCTCAAAAAAGCATAGTTATCTGGGTTTGAAAGTGTGCTACTTTTATTGCATGTGGGACTTACATCCTGGTGTGCGCGCGTGGGAAACGCGGCACGGGGTAATTCGGAGTCGCCACCGCCTGATGGGGTGCAGGTGGACACCTGGGTGCCTAATCTTACCTATTAGGGCTTTTTGGTCTGCGGCTTGAGATTCTAAGTCTGTTCTCGGTTAAGTCTGGCGGGACTTAACCTGATTCCTAATCCGATATGCGATTTGGTTAAGTCTGGCGGGACCACCTGAGTGGTGTGGGTCCCTTTAGTTGCTTTTATCTTGATTACTTAGGTGACCTGAGTCTGATTGGGTGGGCCCCGTTGGAAGGCCCACGGTATCCTTGGTGGGCTTAGTCAAGCCCGTGTGCCCTTGTGGGCCTTGGCCTATCCTAGGAGGCCCTTTGGGCTTTGGTTGGTGCATTGATTTTACTTTAGATTCAGATTTGAAGGCTAAGTGTTTTTCATGCACAAGTGGGCCGGACTGGTTTGTGGGCCCCTAAGGTGGGCCCACATGATGGCCAAGTATTTTTATTAGATTTATCTTTTTAATCTGCCAAAGTGATCTGGACACTGGGCTTGGGACCCGTAGTCCAAATCTGGGCTGGTAAGCCCAAGTTACCGGAAGTTAGGGTTTGCACCCTTCCTTGGTTCGGTTGGTGGGCTTTGGCGGGCCCGGTAGGCCCTTGCCCTTGGTCTCGGCCAAACCACGCAATTCATGCATCAATTTCACATAACAAGGCTCGGGTGGGCCGCATTGGGTTTGGGCCGCCCGGTTCAAATTGTTCATTTTACTTAAGTTATTCTAATGGCATGCTTTTGGTGTTTATTGGGCTTGGTGGGCCCCGTTGGAAGGCCCACTGGAAGTCAAGTTGGACCGGGGGTCCAAGTCCCACATTGGGTTTCCGGGTGACCCGGAAACCCTACTGGTTTATTCGGTTCGGTTCGGAAATAGCATTCACATCTAGCAATAATCACAAAAAAAAACACAAGATGGACACAAAATTTGACCTAGCGCTCACCCGATACCAGGTGAGCGCGAGCTGGGCGGGAGGTGAGCGCGAGATGGGCGCGAGAAGAGCGCTAGAATTTCGCTTGGTTTTAGGTGGGCGCGAGCTGAGCGCCAGGTGGGCGCCAGCTCGGCGGGAAGTGGGCTGAAAGGGGCGCCCACCTCCTAGGTGAGCGCCAGGTGGGCGCCAGGTGGGCGGCAGGTCACTGCTCTCTGTTTTTTTGAGATCTCCAACTCTGGCCGATTGTTTTTGGTCTGTAACTGCTCCACTAGCCTCCCAACATGCCCAGAACACCTCCCAACTAATTTTGGATTTAATCTAAACACATTTTATTTCAAGTTTTGAAAACCCAGAAAACTCACAATACAAACATGCATTCAAAACACTTCTCGAATAATATGCCTAGGACCCTTCCCCGGGCTTCGACCACTCCCCGGAAGGCACTTAAACTTGTATTAAAACTAGTCTAAGCATGATTCATGCTTCATCCCACAACCCAAAATCTCTCAAAAGGAAAAAACAGACCCGAAAAGAAAAAAAAACAAACATGTACAGACTCATGAACAGCTTAAAAGGGGGGGGGGGGGTGATAGGAGCATGCTCAAGGGTGCACAAGCAGCATGTTAGCAAATCCAGCAATGTAAAAAAAACAAAAACAAAAAAAACAGTATGCAGACATCACATGCACTTTCCTCCAACCGACTGGACCTCAAGCATGCACACTAATATCCGAAGAAGGGAAGGAGGAGGGGGGTTTACAGGGGTACATTAGATGGCGGGCACTTGGGGAACATGCTCCCTTCTCGACATGAACAGCACATGCATCTTCCTCTTCCTTGCTGGGTAGTATTTATCGGATGGAAGTGAAAAGAAAAAAACATAGCAAGCCTTCATGGTAGAGGTTTCATACCACTGACTAAGACCGGCTTACCAAAAAAAACATTGCATATGCATATATGTGCAACCCAATATAACAGGGATGTTTACCTGGGGTTCTTTGAGTTCTGGAGCTGAGTGGGGAGCCTCCTCGAGGTGGTACGAGCGCTGGAACTCTCCACTTCACCGCACCGGCAATAGCAAGCTTCCTTCGTTTGGTTGTGCGGGGACGAGGAAGAAGCAAGGATAAGGGGGGTTGGATCAAGGTGGAGAGCTTGGGGAGGCCGAAGTCACTGAGACGGGTAAGGTGCGGGTGGGGAAGGAGCTTAGGCACTGCACCAAAAAATCCTCCCAACCGAACTTCTTTTTTTTTTCCAAAAAACTTCCAACCCTGTGCGCGAGATTTCGCGCGGGTTATATAGGCAAGAAAAAAAAAGGTGCCGCCCACCTTGGCGCCCAGCTCAAGGTGGGCGCATGCTCGCTCGCCACGTCCGCGCGAGCGGCATAATGATGAAAATCATTTAATGCCGCCGCTCGCAGGACGTAAAAATCTGAAAAATTCAGATTTAGTCCCTGGCAATTTTTGATTTAATCCGATATTCTCGAATTTTCACGGATTTAGTCCCTGGGATATTTCGTATGTTTGGATATTTACGTATTTAATCCCCTAGATATTTTCCTGCGCAACTCGCCACGTGTGCAGCTTTTTGCCACGTGCGCAGATTGCCGGTTTTGCTGCTCGGAAATTTCATCAGCTCATATTTTCTTCATCCGGACTCCGATTTGGGCAAACTTAGTTTCATTAGAATCATATCGGAGCCCTCCATCCCATGACCTAGGGGTAGGCCTCCGGATCGGATTTTAGCAGAAAGTCAACTTTTGGCTCTGCTCAAGTTTGACCGCCCGCAGAACCTTCATCCGGACCCCGATTCCTGCAAACTCAGTTGCGTTGGAACCGTGTCGCGATTCTCTATCCAATGACCTAGGGGTAGGCCTCTGGATCGGATTTTAGCAGAAAGTCAACTTTTGGCTCTGCTCAAGTTTGACCGCCCGCAGAACCTTCATCCGGACCCCGATTCCTGCAAACTCAGTTGCGTTAGAACCGTGTCGAGATTCTCTATCCAATGACCTAGGGGTAGGCCTCTGGATCGGATTTTAGCAGAAAGTCAACTTTTGGCTCTGCTCAAGTTTGACCGCCCGCAGAACCTTCATCCGGACCCCGATTCCTGCAAACCCAGTTGCGTTGGACTCGTGTCGGGATTCTCTGTCCAATGGTATAAAGCAAGGTACTTGGCACGGAATTCAAGGAAAGTCAACTCTCGGCCTTTCCTTAAGTTTGACCGCCCGCAGAACCTTCATCCGGACTCCGATTCCTGCAAACTCAGTTGCGTTGGACTCGTGTCGAGATTCTCTATCCAATGGCATAAAGCGGGGTGGCCGATTTTCACTTGATCAAAAAGTCAACTTTTCACCCCTTAGGGTTTGACTTTCTGTCCAGGGTTTGCATTTTTTGGTTTTTTTTCGGGGAGCGCAAAAATGAGGTGCTTACACCTGGCATATTTGTATCACAGTATTTTTGGTGGGGTAAACATTTCCCCATTTTTTGTGTCTTTCTCTTTTTTTTTTCTTTCTTTTTCTATTGCATTTTCTTCTCTTTTTTGAAGTTTTTCTGGGCAATAATGCCCTGTTTCTTTTTGCTTTGCCAGGAATGCCCTATTTGATGTGTAGAACACTTGTAATGGGTTGAAAGAATTTTGAAAGCTCAAAATTGTCTAACTAGGGGAGAATTTAAGGTATTTGGAAGGATTTACAGTCTAAGGGGAGTCGAGGATGGCCTCTCTTCCTTTCCCAATCAGAATGATCTCAGGCGTAGTACAGCTTGACTGCGTCTACATTTATCAGCTCAGGAAAAATTGCCCCGTCCATTTCTTGCAAGATGAGTGCTCCTCTGGATAGAACCTTGTGGACTATGAATGGCCCTTCGTAGTTTGGCTTGAATTTCCCTCTGTTGTCCTCTTGATGAGGAAAGATTCTCTTTAGTACCAGGTCTCCCACTCTGAACTGTTGTGGCTTCACCTTCGCCACCCTCTGTTGATAGAGCTGGCCATCGCACAAGGCCTTGATCCTCTTTTCATCCAATAATTGCAACTGGTTAAATCTGGATTCTTCCCATTCGACGTCGATCTCTGCTTCCTTTAGGATTCTGAGCGACGGAATCTATGCTTCCACTGGGAGGACTGCTTCCATTCCGTATACCAGGGAGAAATGAGTTGCCCCGGTTGATGTTCTAATCGACGTTCGATATGTGTGCAGTGCATAAGGCAATTTCTCATGCCAGTCTCTGTAGGTGACCACAATTTTCTCGAGTATCTTCTTCAGATTCTTGTTGGCAGCCTCTACTGCTCCATTCATCTTAGGCCGGTATGCCGTGGAGTTTAGATGTCTAATCTTCAGACCTTCGCACATCTTTTCCATGTCCTTATTATTCAAATTCTTTGCATTATCAGTGATGATCGCTTCTGGAACTCCGTAGCAACAAACTATATTGTTTCTGATAAACTTGAGCACATGAGATTTATTCACATCCACGAAGGACATGGCCTCTACCCACTTGGTAAAATAGTCAATCACCACTAAGATGAACCGATGCCCGTTCGAAGCCATTGGATGAACCTGGCCTATCATGTCAATTCCCCAGATGGCAAACGGCCAAGGTGATGTCATGGAGTACAGTGTGTTTGGTGGTGCGTGCATGTTGTCGGCATAAATCTGGCACAACTGACATTTTTTGACATGAGCGTAGCAGTCTGCTTCCATGGTCATCCAATAATAACCCATTCTCAGAATCTTCCTTGCTAGCATATGCCCATTCATGTGTGCACCGTACAACCCTCCATGGACTTCCTCAATCAACTTCTGCGCCTCGGCTTCTTTGACACATAGCAGTAGAGAGTCGTTGTACGACTTCTTGTACAACCTACCTCCACTGTAGAAGTACTGCCCTGCCAGCCTCTGAATGGTCCATTTCTCTGCAGCTGAGGCACCTTCTAGTAAGATTCTGTTCCTTATGTACCTTTTGATGTTTGCGAACCAAGGGTCTTCTTCGGGTGCGGTTTTCTCGATACTGAAGCAGTAAACAGGGTAGCGCTGAATTTCTATCTCCAATGGTTGCACCCAGGCATCATCCATGATGGTGGCCATTGATGCCAGCGTAGCTAGTGCATCTGCAAACCGGTTCCCGTCTCGTGGCATGTAGTCGAATGTCACGCTTTCAAATTCCTCTTCTAATTCCTTAACCAGTTCTTGGTATGGTACTAACTTCACGTCTCTGGTCTTCCAGTCTCCCATCACTTGGTAGATGATAAGACTTGAATCGCCAAACACTTTCAGCTCTTGTACACGCATTTCGATTGCTGCTCGCATGCCTAACACACACGCTTCATACTCGGCCATGTTGCTAGTGCAATCAAACAAAAGTTTTGCTTCTATCGGGTGATGAACACCATCTAGGGAGATTAGCACTGCCCCGATCCCTTTTCCATTTACATTCACTGCCCCATCAAAGAACATCTGCCACTTGGTTGCCTCTAGGTCTTCCGTGGATTCGGTGCACATCACATCTTCATTGGGGACGTGAGTTAGGAGCGGTTGGTAGTCCGATAAGGGGTGCTCTGCCAAGTGATCCGCTACAGCCTACCCTTTTATTGCCTTTCTAGTTGTGTAGACAATGTCGTACTCAGACAAAAGGACTTGCCACCTGGCAACCCTACCAGTGGAGATCGGATTCTCAAAAGTGTATTTCAACGGATCCAGATTGGAGATCAGCAAGACTATGTGGCTGAGCAAATAATGGCGAAGCGTCTGGGTTGCCCAAACCAAGGCACAGTACGTCTTTTCAAACACTGTGTATCTGACTTCGATGTTGGTAAATTTCTTTCTCAAGTAGTAGATTGCTTGTTCTTTCCTTCCCTTCTCATCGTGTTGCCCTAACACACATCCTACAACCGTCTTAGAGACCGTCAGATACATAATCAAGGGTCGTCCTGGGATTGGCGGGACCAACGTTGGCGGACTCATCAGATAAGCCTTGATCTTATCAAATGCTACTTGGCAATCTTCATTCCACTCCACAGGGTTGTCTTTTTTTAGCAACTTGAATATAGGCTCACACACCGGAGTCATTTGCACAATGAACCTACTGATATACCGCAATCAACCTAGGAACCCTCTCACTTCCTTTTTTGTCGATGGGGGAGGCATCTCCAGAATTGCCTTTGCTTTGACGGCATTGACCTCAATGCCTTGCTTGCCCACTATGAATCCAAGCAACTTTCCTGAAGTAACTCCAAATACGCACTTGTTTGGGTTGAGCCGGAGCTTGTGCTCTCTGAGTTTGTCAAACATCTTCCCAAGGTTTATCAAGTGGTCTTCTTCTTCCTTAGACTTTGCTATCATGTCGTCCACATACACTCCATCTCCTTGTGTATCATGTCCTGGAACAACAGAGTCATCGCACGCTGATATGTAGCGCCTGCATTTTTCAGTCCGAACGGTATAACACGGTAGCAGTAAGTGCCCCAGTGCGTGATGAAGGATGTTTTTTCCATATCTTCAGGTGCCATCCTTATCTGGTTGTAACCAGAGAAACCGTCCATGAAAGAGAACATCGAATGCGTTGCTGTATTGTCTACCAGTACATCAATGTGCGGCAATGGGAAGTCGTCCTTCAGACTTGTTCTGTTCAGATCTCTATAGTCAACACACATCCTGACTTTCCCGTCTTTCTTGGGAACTGGCACGATGTTGGCCAACCACTCTGGATAGTGAGTTACTTGCAGGAATCCGGCATCCAACTGCTTGGTGACTTCTTCCTTGATCTTCAGGGCCCATTCCGGCTTCGTGCACCTAAGCTTCTGTTTCACAGGTACGGCCTTAGACTTCGTCGGTAACCGATGCACAACCAAGTCCATGTCTAACCCGGGCATATCCTCATATGACCATGCAAACACGTCAGAATAAGATTTAAGAAAATCAAACATCTGTTTTCTCAATAATGGTGACAGCTTTTTACCAATTTGGAGAATCCTTGGTTGTGCTATTTCACCTATGTCAATTGACTCTGTTTCCTCAATGTTAGCCTGGAGACCCTTTTCGTGCCCTTCCAATGCAAGTTGGATTTCAAGCGGGGTCTCCCATGATTCATCGTCGTCCCCCTGCTCAAGAGGCTCACAGGGGACAACGTCTGACTCTTCTAGCTACGATGGGCAAGTGCCCCAATCTGATTTGTCGAGTTCTTGCTCGTTTTCAGGATTGGACACTGACTCATTTCATTTATTGTTGCCATCTGCACTGGCATTTCTTTTTGTTCGATTATGGCAATCTCATTACCTATCTCGCGCCCCATACCTTCCAGGTGTGCGTCGGGATTGGTATTAAGACCGCGATGCTCAAGTTGCTTATTTTTATTATTTTCATTTTCAAACAGATGCAAGTAGTAAGAAGCATTCAGATATTCATTAAAAACTTTAGCAGTAGCTACAACAGAAATTTCAGAGGTGACAGAAACTCCCTTTGGAATAGTAGCTTTGCTAATAGCAAAAGGTGTGGCACTCCAGTTCTTGAGTGGTGCCTTGTCTTTCCTGTTGATGATGCTCACCGCTTCTGGTTCTTTCGCTAATACCATGTTGGCGCTGTCGTCAAAAGATAAGCAGATAGGATCTTGTGCTGCGCCTCCCCCTGGCTTGTTCTGGCTTCTTTCTGACTAGGGACCAGACTCTAATGATATCCCCATCCATACTCCACTGAGGGGAATTGCCATTGGTATCTCCTCCTCGGGTGGTGCGTAGGCGATGGTAACTCCATTGGCCGGGTAAATTCTGGGAGGTGCAAATGCTATGGGTATTCCCGTCAGTATCCCATGCGCGGTAGAAGAGTACTCTGATGGTGCCCACTTGCCATAAGTTGAGTGGTACACTTCTGCGGGCACTGGCCCCAGTACCTGAGGCATGCTGCGGAACATTTGGTTCAGACCATCACGAGTTCTGGGGTGTGGGATGTAGGGAGGTGGAGGGGGGACCTTGGCCTGCGGCTTGGTGCTCCTGAGCTGTCTCGCCCTTCCATCATACAGACATACATAATGGGCCCTTCTTCTTTGGATTCCTCCACGGGAGCTGGTGGCAGTGCTTCTACGGCCGCTATGGGGAGGACTAGTATCCCTTCAAGGATGACCGGCTCTTCTGATGGAGCAAAAGCCATGGTGACGTCACTGACAGAGTCTAGGGAGACTAATGCTGGCAGGTTGTCTGGGGATCCCTCAGAGGCCAAGGGGTCCACTTCTATTGCATCTTCAATCATTTCCATAGATGGTGGTTCCTCCCAGAGCATCTGAGCCAGGCCTCTCAAGTAATCCTCCTCCATGGCGGGGATGTCCAAGAACTCATCTCCCCATCCTTGGGGGACTATGTTCTCAATGGCTTGGGCCGCTTCGTGCTCCATGTTGGTGAAATTGTGGTACAGGTTCCCGTGTACGCATATGGGCCAGTGGGGGTCTCGTCCTTCAGTTCTGGCTCTTGTTCTCTTAGCACAGTTTCCAAGGAGTCGGGAGTAGTCTTCTGGCTATGGCTTGAACCCCAATCCAAACGCAACAGTCTGCTCGTAAGGTTGGATGGCTGCCCTGATGCCTTGCTTGTACTTTCCCAGTCCCTCGCCTGCTCTAAGGCCCCAGTCTGCGCAGTCAGCAGCGCTAAACATGCTCTCTCTTCTTTTCTTTGAGAGTTGTCGCCCCCTTTCAGATTCTGGGATGTGGTTCACTTGCACCATCTCGATTGTTTGGAAATTGAGTGTGGTGGGCAACTCATAGTCCACATAGGGTACTCCGACCCTTTCGAATTCTTGGTGATCCTCGGCATGTACTGTTATAAGTTCATTGCCCGATATGAACCAAATCATCCTGTGAAGTGTGGAAGATACTACTCCCGCCTGATGCAGCCATGGCCTCCCAATTAGTAAGTTAAATGAGGCATTGATATCCATGAGTTCGAATTCCATGGTAAAGGGCCTATCTGCAATCATGATTCCAAAGTGACTTCTCCCAGTGAGTCTCTCCTAGCATTGTCGAACCCTCAGACATTATGGGCGCTCGGTTTGATCATCAAAGGATTCAGCTGTAGGCTATGGAACGTCCTCATTGGACATATATTCAGTGCCGACCCGTTGTCGATCATGGCACGTTTTACGATGAGGTCGACGCACTTCACTGTGATGTAAAGCGGCTCAGTGTGGTCACAGCCCTCAGGTGGCAAATCTACTGCAGAAAAGGAGATGGCCTGGGGTGCCATGATCACTGATACAGCTGCTCAGGGTTGATGTTTTCTGGCACATGTGCATCCCCCAAGACCTTCATTAGCACTGCCCGATGCTTCTCTGAATCAATCAGGAGTCGCATTATGGAAATTTGGGTAGGCACCTTGTTCAATTGCTGGAGGAGGTCATACTCTGGAGTGAACACACTATGGTGCAAGTCTATGATTTCTTCTTCCGTGGCCTTTCCCTTTTCCTTGGGGGTCTGTGGCAATCCTGCGAACATGTCCTTCCCTTTTTCTTTTATCTTCGCTTCTGCCTCTGCTCCTTCCCCTGGTGTGGGTGAGGGGTTGGTGTTTATGTATCGACCAGATCGGGTGATCCGATCGATTTCTGCTTCAGCAGTGGTGGTGGAGGTAGCTTGTTGGTAGAAAGGTGGGGGTACCGCCCTGTACGAGGGTGGCTCCAGGTTGAGTTGTGAGAGGTTGAGGGTGGGTGTTTCAAATGAAAGGGAAAAGGGGTCTCGCGGAGGCGAGTCCATGATGTCATGGATGTTGAGGGTTGGAGGATTGGGGAGAGGGGTTGAGTAGAAGAATTCTTGATCTGTGGGTGGGTGGAAATGCACCAGAGGGAGGCCTGTAGGGGAGTCACTGCCATTTCCTTCAATAACGTTCACTGTCCCGCCTTCTTCTGCCGATGTATCCTCAGAGTCTGTATCCGCGGACTCGTCTGAGCTCTCGTATGGATCAGGCAGGTTAGCGAGCTCGGGCGTGGATGGTGGTTCCCCTTCTACTGTGACATGGGAGGGGCTAGGCCACTCCGGCGTGCATTGAGAGAGGGATTCTGAACTCAGTTCTATTGATAGGGGATCGGTGAGGGACTGCAGGTCCGGCTCTGATGTTGCTGACATATATTCAGGCGGCCATCTAGTAAACATCTGTGGGGGTACCCTTGAACTGCCCTCTGATGCCTCTGAGGCCTGAGGCCTATCCCGGATCTGAAATTCACTGGAACTGCCCACTCCCTCTCTGCGTGGAGGGGATTGGGAATCACTGATCCATCCGCATTGCACGGGGTTCCATGGTCCTGTGACTTCCTCACTGCTCTACGGTTCATCCTTGATCATACATATGTAGATGCCTGCCCTTTCCTTAACTACAATGGCTGTTGAGCGGGTTCCTACTCGAAGTTGTACTTTCACTCTCTGCCCTGGTCGATCGATAAGTATGGAAGGGTCGAGCTGCCCAGTGCCCTGATTGCTGCTCACTTGATTCGCTGCCCTACTAGTGGAGGCCTTTGAGTGATCTGGGAGAGGATTGGTAGTCACGCCGGCGGCGGGAGTCTGAGCGGGCGGTGCTGGAGGGTCGACCGTGATGCGCTTACTGTCAATCAGGTCTTGGATGTCCCAACACCGATTGGTATGGTGTCATGGGGCACCAGAGTGGTACTCGCACCGCTCTGCTGCGTTGTAGCTCCTGGCATTAACTAGTCTCGGATTCGGGGCTTTGATTTGCAAGTACCCTTTCTTCAGCAAAGTAGGCAGTAACTCTGCTGGCGCATATGGGAGTGGAGTGAAAACCCGTTTCATCCTAGCTTCAAATTCTTCCTTTGTCTTTCTTACCCCTTGATAAGCTGTTTACCCGGTCCCTTGGGGCGCCACTGCTTCTGGTCCTTGGGAGAAGTGTAAGGCTGTGTTGGGTGCACGTAGTTCACCGCCTGTTGTTCCTGCCTCCGGGGCTCTTGTCCCTAATTCCTGCTAGCCTGTCCAGTTACTGGCCTTCTAGGTGCGGAACTCTACCCACTGCCATCTATCTTCCCGGCCCTTACTATGTCTTCAATCCGATACACAGTCAAGATCAAGTCATTGAAGTTTGATGTACTCTGCCCTAGTAGCAAAGTGAAGAAGGACTATCCTAGTGATGCGATAAACAGGGATGTCATCTCTTGTTCCAACAGTGGCAGCTGTACCAGTGTTGCCAACTCCTTCCAGCGTTTGGCATATTCTCTCACCGATTCTTGGCCTTTCTTAGCCAGCCTCTGCAATTCTGCCCTTGTCTGTACTATCTGACTGTTCAGGCGGTATTGCTGGATGAAGAGATCTGCCAGGTCATTCCATGTCTTTATTTTAGCCTTGTCCAAACTCAGGAACCAGGAATAGGTTGCCCCTGTTAGCAACTTTTGGAAGAATTGTACCATGATTCACTCTTCCTTGGCGTACTGGTACATATCACTTGAATATGACCTCAAATGGTTCAATGGGCACCCGGTGCAGTCAAACTGGTGCAACTCAGGGCATTTGAACTTAGCCGGGAGTTGGATGTCCGAAAAGAAACAGAGGCTCTCCAGGGTAGCCTCACTCTACACCGTGCTAGGTTGGAGTTGTTTGAGCTGCTCCTTGAGGGCGGCCATTTCTGTTCTGTTCTCCTTCCTTACTGCTGTCAGCTTCTCCTCAAACTGTACTTCCTGGGTTCTATACCAGTCGTCATCGCCCTGCCCCAGATGGATAGGTAGAAACTGATCCTGTTGTGCAATGTGAAATGGGGCTGCCGGCGGTGGTGGTACCAGGGGAGGGGGATTTGCCTGACGTGGCGGTGGCGCCACTTCCACTTGTGGCGGGAACTGTGGCTGTGGCTGCTGGGTGACCGGTACCCTTGGTGGGCCCTACCTCAATTCTCTCAGCTCTGTCATCAGTTCCTAGATGATGGAACTCATGCTGTCCATTTTTTGCTGCATCTCGTTGACTACTTGCGCATGACTGGACTCTATAGGATGCTGCCCTGGCGGCGTCTGTTCCCCTTGCTATTCCATATCGAGCCTTCTCCTCGATCTTAACAGGTACGGACTTCTGAAAGCAATTTTTGGTACCTGATGGAACAATTAGCCGGCATTAATGCAATTTTACATAAATTGTTTACACAACTTTATCTGATTGAATTCATTTATTTTTTTGTTTTCTGATATGCTTTGACTAACTGATCTATTTTAGCTACCCTAAGGCAACAAAGGAGAGAGAACCCTATTTTGCATCCACTGATCTATTTTAGCTACCCGTAGGTAACTGGGAGAGAGAACAAAGGAGAGAGAACCCTATTTTGCATCCACTGATCTATTTTAGCTACCCGTAGGTAACTGGGAGAGAGAACCCTATTGGCCAGATCTATTTTAGCTACCCGTAGGTAACTGGGAGAGAGAACCCTATTTTTTGTGAAAACTAATCTATTTTAGTCGCTCGGAAGTGACTGGAAAAGAGAACCCTGTTTTTTGAAAGCTGGTCTATTTTAGTCGCTCAGATGCGACTGGGAAAGAGAACCCTAGTGACCGAATCTATTTTAGCTACCCATGGGTAACTGGGAGAGAGAACCCTATTTTTTCTGAAAACTGATCTATTTTAGACGCTTGGAAGCAACTGGGAAAGAGAACCCTGTTTTTTGAAATCTGATCTATTTTAGTCGCTCGGATGCGACTGGGAAAGAGAACCCTATTTTCTGAAAGCTGATCTATTTTAGTCGCTCAGAAGCGACTGGGAAAGAGAACCCTAGTGACTGAATCTATTTTAGCTACCTGTAGGTAACTGGGAGAGAGAACCCTAAGAATTTTGAATCCATTGATCTATTTTAGCTACCCGTAGGTAACAAGGGAAGAGAACCTTAATGAATTAACTGATCTATTTTAGCTACCCGTAGGTAACAAGGGAAGAGAACCTTAAGGAATTAACTGATCTATTTTGGCCAGCCTAGGATGACCGGGAAAGAGAACCCTATCAACCGAATCTATTTTAGCTACCCGCAGGTAACTGGGAGAGAGAACCCCGAGAATTTTTTTTGAAAACTGATCTATTTTAGTCGCTCGGAAGCGACTGGGGAAGAGAACCCTATTGACCAAATCTATTTTAGCTACCCGTAGGTAACTGGGAGAGAGAACCCTATTTTTTGAAAACTGATCTATTTTAGCCATTTAACAAGGGAAGAGAACCTGGGGTCAAGCTGATCTATTTTAGCCGTTTTAGGCAAAGAAAGAGAACCTTCAATTTAAGGGGTTTTGTTTGAGCTCAGAATCACAGGGTTGGACCAATGCAGGGTCTCTGCAGGGGGTGAGCTGGAAAGCAGCACCCAGGCGTACCTCAGCCAGTCTCCAGTTCATTCACCGGTGGCGTCAGTGCCAAACTTTGGCTAGTAGTTCCCAGGCATGCCTTAGCTAGTCGTTGGTTTAATCACCATTGACTTCGGCGCCTCACAAAGGGGAAGGCTATACCAGGACTGTGCGCGCGTGGGAAACGCGGCACGGGGTAATTCGGAGTCGCCACCGCCTGATGGGGTGCAGGCCGACACCTGGGTGCCTAATCCTGTCTATTAGGGCTTTTGGTCTGCGGCTTGAGATTCTAAGTCTGTTCTCGGTTGTGGTCCGGGGAAGTCCGTAGACACCCCGGTCCACCCCGTCGGACGACGGGTCCCGTGGGTTCCCTGGTTTGAGTCAGCTTACATAGGTCTCACCTGATGCCTAATCCGATATGCAATTTGGTTAAGTCTGGCGGGACCACCTGAGTGGTGTGGGTCCCTTTAGTTGCTTTTATCTTGATTACTTAGGTGATCTGAGTCTGGTTGGGTGGGCCCCGTTGGAAGGCCCACGGTATCCTTGGTGGGCTTAGTGAAGCCCGTGTGCCCTTGTGGACCTCAGTCTAGCCTGAGAGGTCCTTTGGACTTTGGTTAGTTCAATTGATTTTACTTTAGGTTTAGATTTGAATTATTAGGTTGTTTTCATGCAAAGGTGGGCCGGACGGATCTGTGGGCCCCTTTGGTGGGCCCACATGGTGGCCAAGGGTATTTTAGACTTATCTTGTTTATATTTGAGCCAAAGCGATTTGGACACTGGGCTTGGGACCCGTAGTCCAAATCTGGGCTTGTAAGCCCAAGTTACCGAAAGTTAGGGTTTGCACCCTTCCTTGGTTCGGTTGGTGGGCTTTGGCGGGCCCGGTAGGCCCTTGCCCTTGGTCTCGGCCAAACCACGCAATTCATGCATCAATTTCACATAACAAGGCTCGGGTAGGCCGTATTGGGTTTGGCCCGCCCGGTTCAAATTGTTCGTTTTTACTTAAGTTATTTAATGGCATGCTTTGGTGTTTATTGGGCTGGGTGGGCCCCATTGGAAGGCCCACTGGAAGTCAAGTTGGACCGGGGGTCCAAGTTCCACATTGGGTTTCCGGGTGACCGGGAAACCCTACTGGTTTATTCGGTTCGGAAATAGCATTCACATCTAGCAATAATTACAAAAAAAACACAAGATGGACACTCTGTCCGGAAAAAAACTGGCTCATTGTGCTGGGTCCAAGGGGAGGTACCCGGGGGTATGCGCCGACCTCGAAGGGCATTTTAGGAATTTTAGGAATTTTTCAAAAATATATCAATTTGGCATTTTTTAGGGGTATGCGCCGACCTCGAGCACTAGGCGCGAGGTAGGCGCGGGTCGGGCGGACCAAAAACGCGAAAAACACACAAAAACGAGGTGGGCGCGAGGTTCGCGCGAGCTGAGCGCGAGCTTCGCGCGACCTCGCGCGAACCTCGCACGAGATGAGCGTGAGCCTCGCGCGAGCTTCGCGCGAAGGTGCGCGCGAGCCTCGCGGATACTCGCAAGCTTCGCGCGAGATTCGCGCGAAGGTGCGCGCGAGCTTCGCGCGAGCCTCGCGGATACTCGCGAGCTTCGCGCGAGCTTCGCGCGAGCCTCGCGGATACTCGCGAGCTTCGCGCGAGCCTCGCGGATACTCGCGAGCTTCGCGCGAGCTTCGCGCGAGCCTCGCGGATACTCGCGAGCTTCGCGCGAGCTCGGCGGATACCCGATGCTCTGTTTTTTTGTTTCAAACTCCATTTCTGAGCTACTTTTAAGGTCTGTAACTCATTTTTTAGGCTCTGTAAGCCCTCCCAGGGCTTCGGCCAATCCCCAAAACATACTTAAACTTGCGTTCAAATTAATCTAAACATGCTTCATGCTTCATCCTACAACCCAAAATCTCTTAAAAGAAAACAAACCCGATAAAAAAACTGATACAGAGGCATTAACATTTTAAACAAAAGGGAGGGGGATGGGAGCATGCTCAAGGGTGCACAAGCAGCATGTTAGCAAATCCAGCAATGTAAAAAAAACAAAAAAAAACAGTATGCAGACATCACATGCACTTTCCTCCGACCGACTGGACCCCAAGCATGCACACTAATATCCGAAGAAGGGAAGGAGGAGGGGGGTTTACAGGGGTACATTAGATGGCGGGCACTTGGGGAACTTGCTCCCTTCTCGACATGAACAGCACATGCATCTTCCTCTTCCTTGCTGGGTAGTATTTATCGGATGGAAGTGAAAAGAAGAAAAAAACATAGCAAGCCTTCATGGTAGTGGTTTCATACCACTGACTAAGACCGGCTTACCAAAAAAACATTGCATATGCATATATGTGCAACCCAATATAACAGGGATGTTTACCTGGGGTTCTTTGAGTTCTGGAGCTGAGTGGGGAGCCTCCTCGAGGTGGTACGAGCGCTGGAACTCTCCACTTCACCACACCGGCAATAGCAAGCTTCCTTCGTTTGGTTGTGCGGGGACGAGGAAGAAGCAAGGATAAGGGGGGTTGGATCAAGGTGGAGAGCTTGGCGAGGCCGAAGCCACTGAGACGGGTAAGGTGCGGGTGGGGAAGGGGCTGAGGCACTGCACCAAAAAATCCTCCCAACCGAACTTCTTTTTTTTTCCAAAAACTTTCAACCCTGTGCGCGAGATTTCGCGCGGGTTATATAGACAACAAAAAAAAGGGTATCCGCCCACCTTGGCGCCCAGCTCAAGGTGGGCGCAAGCCCGCTCGCCACGTCCGCGCGAGCGCCAAAATGATGAAAATCATTTAATGCCGCCGCTCGCCGGACGAAAAAATCTTTAAAATTCAGATTTAGTCCCTGACAATTTTTGGTAAAATCCGATATTCTCGGATTTTTACAGATTTAGTCCCTGGGATATTTCGAATGTTCGGATATTTACGGATTTGATCCCCGAGATATTTTCCTGCGCAACTCGCCACGTGTGCAGCTTTTTGCCACGTGCGCAGATTGCTGGTTTTGCTGCTCGGAAATTTCATCAGCTCATATTTTCTTCATCCGGACTCCGATCTGGGCAAACTTAGTTTCATTAGAATCGTATCGGAGCCCTCCATCCCATGACCTAGGGGTAGGCCTCCGGATCGGATTTTAGCAGAAAGTCAACTTTTGGCTCTGCTCAAGTTTGACCGCCCGCAGAACCTTCATCCGGACCCCGATTCCTGCAAACTCAGTTGCGTTGGAACCGTGTCGAGACTCTCTATCCAATGACCTAAGGGTAGGCCTCCGGATCGGATTTTAGCAGAAAGTCGACTTTTGGCTCTGCTCAGGTTTGACCGCCCGCAGAACCCTCATCCGGACCCCGATTCCTGCAAACTCAGTTGCGTTGGAACCGTGTCAAGATTCTCTATCCAATGATATAAAGGAAGGTACTTGGCACGGAATTCGAGGAAAAGTCAACTCTCGGCTTTTCCTTAAGTTTGACCGCCCGCAGAACCTTCATCCGGACCCCGATTCCTGCAAACCCAGTTGCGTTGGACTCGTGTCGGGATTCTCTATCCAATGGTATAAAGCAAGGTACTTGGCACGGAATTCGAGGAATAGTCAACTCTCGGCTTTTCCTTAAGTTTGACCGCCCGCAGAACCTTCATCCGGACCCCGATTCCTGCAAACCCAGTTGCGTTGGACTCGTGTCGGGATTCTCTATCCAATGGTATAAAGCAAGGTACTTGGCACGGAATTCAAGGAATAGTCAACTCTCGGCTTTTCCTTAAGTTTGACCGCCCGCAGAACCTTCATCCGGACCCCGATTCCCGCAAACCCAGTTGCGTTGGACTCGTGTCGGGATTCTCTATCCAATGGTATAAAGCAAGGTGGCCAATTTTCACTTGATCAAAAAGTCAACTTTTCACCCCTTAGGGTTTGACTTTCTGTCCAGGGTTTGTATTTTTGGTTTTTCGGGTAGCGCAAAAATGAGGTGCTTACAGCTGCCCCTCTTTGCCGGAGTCACCTTGCGGATGAACGGCAAAGAGAAAAAGAATCTCGTTTTTGTGCCTGGCATTTCTGTCGACATGGTCGACGAGCTTAGTCCTTTGAAGTTTTCATTTTGGCAAGGAAGCGGCCAAATCATGTGGCGTCACTTCCTGGCTTCAGAGTTTCCTTACCCTTTGCTTTTCGGGTTTTTGTAGGGCAACTCTTCAGCATTTTAGTTTAAGTTTGAAAGAGATTAGATTGGACTTGAGCTCGCCAACCTGTTTCGGCGTCGATGCCAGACACTTGACAATATTCTTTTCTTCTTGTTTGTTCCATTAAAGCTTTTAGGTGACTTCAGACTTCTGATCCATTTTGTGTCTTTTACTTGAAGCTTTTTTGCATTTTTCTGTTTTTTTTTTTTTTTTTTTTTTTTTTTTTAAGGATTTGATTGCCAAGGGTTGGGTTAGGATGTGGACCGAATGGAGAAAAGAGGAAGGAAGAGTGGAGGAGGAGCTGCTGTTGGTGAGGAGGTGCTTCCAGCTCTGTCCAGTGCCTCAAGGGAGCCCACACACCTGCCCTACTCTATTTACAAAAGTGTGAAATCAAAATTACAAAAGGGGCCATCTTGCCCGATGATATTTTCATTTATGCTCATTCTTCTTCATATCTTGTCATTCCTTCTTCTGCAGTGCTTTCTGATTGGCTTTCCCTCTTGTAGAGGCTCCCCAGCTTGGAGTGACTGTTGCTGGGGATTGGGCAGGAATCTATTTTTCCTTATCGCCTCTTCTTTCGGGTCGAGCCTTGTTAGTGACAAGCGTGGGAGCTCCCCGGGGAAGGATGCTCCGCTGGGGCTAAGTGGGGATTCCTCACGCTGTCATTTTCCTTCATAAGGCCTTCTCCCTCTGCTTGGGTGCGAATTCTTCATGTTCGTTCCAGCTCTTGTTGAGTGCGAGAGGCTCCACCAGGGATTGATGCGAGCTTGCTTGTCTTCTTTCCGCTCTTCTTCGCAAAGCCGGCCTCTTCAGACTGGGCGAGGCTTGAGAAGTCTACATCGTCCGGCATCACTCTCTTATTGCTTGAGAGGACCCTACTGGGGATGTAAGGGTGTCGTCCCTTGTTTGCTGAAGGCCTTCCATTGGGGATTTTTGGAGGTTGTTATTCTCCGTTTAATGAAGGAACTCCGCTGGGGATTTTGGAGAAGACGTCCATTATCCCACTTTTGCTGTACCTGTGAAGGCAGGAAAAGACAACATGTTAGCCGTGGAATAGCTAGGGAATGCAAAACACTTCTTTTATTCTCTTCTTGCTCTGAGCCTTTTGCCCACCGCAACCAGAAGCGGCCTTTGCCAAGGTTAAGAGATTATCAACTCAGGTTAGCAGCCCAATGTGGAGCTCAAAACGGTTAAGCAGAACAATTATAGAGAAAACAGGTGTGTTAGTGTGTGCCTGTATTTGCAATATCAAAGAAATTTCCCAAGGTCAGACGGGACTTGGAGTGCTTGGTATTTTCAGAAGCATTGTCATCACAGGCCACTGTGAAGTCTTTGACTCGGGCGCAACCTGCCAGTCTGGACCTTTCAAATCTGTTCAATTTTCTCATTTTACTATCTGCCACTATCACTGCCCTCCTCTGTATCTTGCTCTGCTCAAACCAGATGTGACCAGTTCTTTTTTTTTTTTTTTTTTTTGATTGATTGACTAACCACACAACGCCCTTTTTTCAGGTTTTCGCTGTGTCCAGCCTTTCTAGGAAACTCTGAATTCCGTCATTGCTGATGAACGCAGACCTAACTGTTTGCCCTGATCATTCTTTTTGGGATCTGAGAGGTCTTAGAGATAGGACGAAACGTAGGCTGGGTCTTGGTTATGAAAGAAAGGATAGATGGCTCAAAAAAGCTTAATTATTTGGGTTTGCAAAGTGTGCTACTTTTATTGTTGGTGGGTCTTACATCCTGGCTTATTCGTATCTCTATATTTTTGGCGGGGCAAACATCTCCCCATTTTCTCTGTTTCTTTTTCTTTTTTCTTTCTTTCTTTTTTTCTTGTTGCATTTTCTCTTCTTTTTGAGGTTTTTCTGGGCAAGAATGCCCGGTTTCTTTTTGCTTTGCCAGGAATGCCCCCTTTGGTGTGTAGAACACTGGCAATGGGTTGAAAGAATTTTAAGGCTCAAAATTGTCTAACTAGGGGAGAATTTAAGGTATTTGGAAGGATTTACAGTCTAAGGAGAGTCAAGGATGGCCTCTCTTCATTTCCCAATCAGAATGATCTTAGGCATAGTACAGTTTGACTGCGTCTGCATTTATCGGCTCAGGAAAAGTTGCCCCGTCCATTTCTTGCAGGATGAGTGCTCCTCGGGACAGAACCTTGTGGACTACGAATGGCCCTTCGTAGTTCGGCCTGAATTTCCCTCTATTGTCCTCTTGATGAGGAAAGATTCTCTTCAGTACCAGGTCTCCCACTTTGAATTGTCGTGGCTTCACTTTCTTGTTGTAGGCTCGCGCCACTCTTTGTTGATAAAGCTGGCCATGGCACAAAGCCTTAATCCTCTTTTCATCCAATAATTGCAACTGGTCAAATCTGGATTCTTCCCATTCGACATCACTGATTTCAGCTTCCTTCAGAATTCTGAGTGACGGGATCTGTGCTTCCACTGGGAGAACTGCTTCCATTCCGTATACCAAGGAGAACGGGGTTGCCCCGGTTGATGTTCTAATCGACGTCCGATAGGCGTGCAGTGCATACGGCAACTTCTCATGCCAGTCTCTGTAGGTGACCACCATTTTCTCGAGTATCTTCTTCAGATTCTTGTTGGCAGCCTCTACTGCTCCATTCATCTTGGGCCGGTATGCCGTGGAATTCAGATGTCTGATTTTCAAGTCTTCGCACATCTTTTCCATGTCCCTGTTATTCAGATTCTTTGCGTTGTCAGTGATGATCGCTTCTGGAACTCCGTAGCGACAGACTATATTGTTTCTGATAAACTTGAGCACATGAGATTTCTTCACATCCACAAAGGACATGGCCTCTACCCACTTGGTAAAGTAGTCGATTGCCACTAAGATGAACCGATGCCCGTTTGAAGCCATTGGATGAACCTGGCCTATCATGTCGATTCCCCAGATGGCAAATGGCCAAGGTGATGTCATGGAGTACAACGTATTCGGTGGTGCATGGATGTTGTCGGCATAAATCTGGCATAACTGGCATTTTCTGACATGAGCGTAGCAGTCTGCCTCCATGGTCATCCAGTAATAGCCCATCCTTAGAATCTTCCTTGCTAGCATATGCCCGTTCATGTGTGTGCCGCACAACCCTCCATGGATTTCCTCAATCAATTTTTGCGCCTCGGCCTCCCTGACACATAGCAGTAGAGAGTCATTGTATGATTTCTTGTACAGTCTACCTCCACTGTAGAAGTATTGCCCTGCCAACCTCTGTATAGTTCGCTTCTCTGCAGCTGAGGCACCTTCTGGCAGAATTCTGTTTCTTATGTATCTCTCAATGTCTGCGTACCAAGGCTCTTCTTCGGGCGTGCTTTTCTCGACACTGAAGCAGTAAACAGGGTAACGCCGAATTTCTATCTCCAAAGGTTGCACCCAAGCATCATCCGTGATGGTGGCCATTGATGCTAGCGTAGCTAGTGCATCCGCAAACCGGTTCCCGTCTCGTGGCATGTAGTCGAATGTCACGCTCTCGAATTCTCCTTCTAACTCCTTGACCAGTTCTTGGTATGGTACCAACTTCACATCTCTAGTCTTCCAGTCTCCCATCACTTGATAGATGATAAGACTTGAATCACCGAACACTTTCAGCTCTTGTATACGCATCTCAATCGCCGCTCGCAGGCCTAATACGCACGCTTCATACTCGGCCATGTTGCTAGTGCAATCAAACAGAAGTTTTGCTGCTATCGGGTGATGAACACCGTCTGGGGAGATTAGCACTGCTCCGATCCCTTTTCCATTTACATTCACTGCCCCGTCAAAGAACATTTGCCACTTGGTTTCTTCTGCATCATCTGCAGACTCTGTACACATCACATCTTCGTCTGGGAAGTGAGTCAGAAGTGGTTGGTAGTTAGGCAGTGGGTGCTCTGCCAAGTGATCCGCCACAGCTTGTCCCTTTATCGCCTTTCTAGTCGTGTAGACAATGTCGTACTCAGATAAAAGGACTTGCCATCTAGCGACCCTGCCAGTGGAAATCGGCTTCTCAAAGATGTACTTTAACGGATCCAGATTGGAGATTAGAAGGACTGTGTGGCTGAGCAAATAATGCCGGAGCTTCTGAGCTGCCCAGACCAAGGCGCAACATGTTTTTTCAAGCACTGTGTATCTGACTTCAATGCTGGTAAATTTCTTGCTCAAGTAATAAATTGCCTGTTCTTTTCTTCCTTTCTCATCGTGTTGCCCTAACACACATCCTACTGCCGTCTCTGAGACTGTCAGATACATAATCAAGGGTCGTCCCGGGACAGGCGGGACCAATGTCGGCGGACTCATCAGATAGGCCTTGATCTTATCAAATGCTACTTGACAGTCGTCATTCCAAACTACAGGGTTATCTTTCTTCAACAGCTTGAATATAGGCTCACACACAGGAGTCATCTGTGCGATAAACCGACTAATGTACTGCAGTCTGCCCAGGAACCCTCTCACTTCCTTTTCTGTAGATGGAGGAGGCATTTCCAGAATTGCCTTTGCTTTGGCGGGGTCGACCTCAATGCCTCGCTTGCCCACTATGAAGCCGAGCAGTTTTCCTGAAGTAACTCCAAACACACACTTGTTTGGGTTGAGCCGGAGCTTGTACTCTCTGAGTCTGTCGAACATCTTTCCAAGGTTTACCAAGTGATCTTCTTCTTCCTTGGACTTCGCTATCATGTCATCCACATACACCTCCATCTCCTTGTGTATCATGTCATGGAACAGCAGAGTCATCGCACGCTGGTATGTAGTGCCCGCATTCTTCAGTCCGAACGGCATCACGCGGTAGCAGTAAGTGCCCCAGTGCGTGATAAAGGATGTCTTCTCCATATCCTCAGGTGCCATCCTTATCTGGTTGTAACCAGAGAAGCCGTCCATGAAAGAGAACATCGAATGCGTTGCTGTATTGTCCACCAATACATCAATGTGCGGCAACGGGAAGTCGTCCTTCGGACTTGCTCTATTCAGATCTCTATAGTCGACACACATCCTGACTTTCCCGTCTTTCTTTGGAACAGGCACGATGTTGGCCAACCACTCTGGGTAGTGAGTTACTTGTAGGAATCCGGCATCCAACTGCTTAGTGACCTCTTCTTTGATCTTCAGGGCCCATTCCGGCTTCGTGCGGCTGAGCTTCTGTTTCACAAGTACGGCCTCAGACTTTGTTGGTAACCGATGCACAACCAAGTCCGTGTCTAACCCGGGCATATCCTCGTATGACCATGCAAACACGTCAGAATAAGATTTAAGAAAATCAATCATCTGTTTTCTCAATAATGGTGACAGCTTTTTACCAATTTGGAGGATCCTTGGTAGTGCTATTTCACCTATGTTAATTGGCTCTGTTTCCTCAATGTTAGCCTGGAGACCCTTTTCGTGCCTTTCCAATGCAAGTTGGATTTCAAGCGGGGTTTCCCATGATTCATCGTCGTCCTCATGCTCGAAAGGCTCACAGGGGACGATGTTTGAATCTTCTTGCTGCGATGGGCGAGTGCCCCAATCTGACGTGTCGAGTTCTTGCTCGTTTTCAGGATTGGACACTGGCTCATGCATTTCATTTATTATTGCCATCTGGACTGGCTTTTCAATTTCTTTTTGTTCTTTTTGTTCACTTATGGCAATCTTATTACCTATCCCATGCCCCAGATCTTCCAGGTGTGCGTCGGGATTGAAACTAAGACTGCGATGCTCAAGTTGCTTATTTTTGTTATTTTCATTTTCAAACAGATGCAAGTAGTAGGAAGCATTGAGATATTCATTAAAAATTTCAGCAGTAGCTACAACAGAAATCTCAGAGGTGATAGAAACCCCCTTTGGGATAGCAGCTTTGCTGATAGCAAAAGGCATGGCGCTCCAATTCTTCAGTGGTGCCCCGCCTTCCTTGTTGATGGCAATCGTCTTCTCTGGTTCTCCAGCTAGTACCATGTTGGCGCTCTCGTCAGAAGAGATGTAGATAGGATCCTGTGCTGCGCCTCCTGCCGGTTTGTTCTGGCTTCTCTCTGATCGGGGGCCAGACTCTGACGATACCCTTACCCATGATCCACTGAGGGAGATTGCCCATGGTATCTCATCCTCGGGTGGTGCGCGTGCGATGGTGACTTCATTGGCTGGGTCAACTCTGGGGGGTGCAAACATTATGGGTATTCCAGTCGGTATCCCAGGCACCGTAGAAGAGTAAGCTGGTGGTGCCCATTTGCCATAAGCTGCATGGTACACCTCTTCCGGCACTGGCCCTAGCACTTGGGGCATGCTACGGAACATGCGGTTCAGACCGTCGCGAGTTCCGGGGTGCGGGATATGAGGGGGTGGAGGAGGCGACCTTGGCCTGCGAGTTGGTGCTCCTGAGCTGTCTCGCCCTTCCATCATGCAAACATACATGATTGGGCCTTCATCTTTGGATTCCTCAATGGGAGCAGGTGGTGGCGCTTCTATCACAATCGCAGAGTCGACCGGGATCCCGTCAGGGACAAACTGTTCATCTGGTGGGGCGAAGGCCATGGTGACTTCGTCAACTGAGTCCAGGGCGACCCGTGCTGGCAGGCCATCCGGCGACCCCTCAGGAGCCAATGGGTCTACCTCTACTACATCTCCAATCATTTCCATAGAGGGTGGCTCTTCCCAGAGCATCTGAGCCAGTCCTTGCAGGTAGTCTTCTTCCATGGCAGGGGTATCCAGAAACTCATCTCCCCACCCTTGGGGGATTATGTTCTCGATAGCCTGGGCCGCTTCTCGCTCCATGTTAGAGAAGCGGTGGTACAAGTTCTCGTGTACGCATATGGGCCAGTGGGGGTCTCTTCCTTCAGTCCTGGCTCTTTTCCTTTCGGCACGGTTCCCAAGGAGTCGGGAGTAGTCTTCTGGCTGCGGCCTAAACCCCAGTCCAAACCCAGTGGTCTGCTCATAAGGTTTGATGGCTACCCTGATGCCTTGCTTGTACTTGCCTAGTCCTTCGCCTGCTCTGAGACCCCAGTCTGCGCAGTCAGCAGCACTAAACATGTTCTTTCTTTGCCTCTTCGAGAGTCGTCGCCCCCTTTTAGACTCAGGGATATTATTCACCTGCACCATCTCCACAGCTTGGAAATTGAGTGTGGTGGGTAACTCATAATCCACATAGGGTACTCCAATCCTTTCGAAATCTCGATGATCCTCAGCATGTACTGTTATAAGTTCGTTGCCTGATACGAACCGGACCATCCTGTGCAGTGTGGAAGATACTGCTCCTGCCTGATGAAGCCAAGGCCTCCCGATCAGCAAGTTAAATGAGGCATTGATATCCATGACCTCAAAGTCCATGGTAAAGGGCCTGTCTGCAATTATGATCACCAAAGTGACCTCTCCCAGTGAGTCTCTTCTGGCATTGTCGAAGCCTCTGACATTATGAGCGCTTGGCTTGATCATTGAAGGGTCCAATTGCAAACTGTGAAATGTCCTCATCGGGCATATATTCAAAGCCGACCCATTGTCAATCATGGCACGTTTTACGATGAGATCGGTACATTTCACGGTTATGTAAAGCGGCTCGATGTGGTTGCACCCTTCAGATGGCAGGTCTGCTGTAGAAAAGGAGATAGCCTGTGGTGCCATGATTACTGACACTACTGCCCCCAGCTGCTCAGGGTCGATATCCGCTGGTACGTGTGCATCACCCAGGACTTTCATCAGTACTGCCCGGTGCTTCTCTGAGTCAATTAAGAGTCTCATTATGGAAATCTGGGCGGGTACCTTGCTCAACTGCTGGAGGAGATCATATTCGGGAGTGTAGACGCTATGGTGCAAATCTGTGACTTCCTCTTCTGTGGCCCTTCCCTTTCTCTTGAGGGTCGGTGGCAATTCTGTAACCACTTCCTTCCCTTTTTCTTTCCTTTTTGCTTCTGCTTCGGCTCCCTCCTCTGGTGCGGGTGGGGGGTCGGTGTTTATGTATCGACCGGATCGGGTGATCCGATCGATTTCTGCTTCAGCGGTGGTGGTGGTGGCTTGGTGGTAGAAAGATTGGGTGAGGTAAGGTGGGGACACCGTGTTGTACGAGGGTGGTTCCAGGTTGAGCTGTGAGAGGTTGAGGGTGGGTGGTTCAAATGAAAGGGAGAATGGGTCTTGTGGGGGCGAGTCCATGATGTCATGGATGTTAAGGGCGGAGGGGTTGGGGAGAGGGGTGGGGTAGAAGAATTCTTGGCCTATGGGTGGGTGGAAATGCACCAGAGGGAGATCGGTAGGGAAGTCGCTGTCATCTCCAATGACGTTCACTACCTTGCTTTCTTCTGTCGATGTGTCTTCTGAGTCCGTATCAGGGGACTCGTCTGAACTCTCGTACGGATCAAGCAGGGTTGCAAGTTCAGGAGTGGATGGTGGTTCTTCTTCTTCCGTGGCATGAAGGGGGACGAACCACTCAGACGTGCCGTGGGAAGAGGACTCTGAGCTCGGTTCCGCTGATAGGAGATCGGTGGAGGATTGCAGGTCCGGCTCGGATGTCGCAGACATATACTCAGGTGGCCATCCGGTAGACATCTGCGGGGGTACCCTTGAACTGCCCACTGACGCGTCCGTGTCCTGTGGCCCGTTTCGGAACCGGGGTCCTTCGGAACTGCCGATTCCTTCTTTGCGTGGAGGGGATGGGGAGTCGCTGATCCATCCGCACTGTACTGGGTTCCATGGCCCCGTAACTTCCTCACTGCTCTGAGGCTCATCCTCTATCGCACAGATGTAGACCTCTGTATTCTCCTTGACTGCAATTGCTGTCGAGTGGGTTTCTGCTTGAAGCTGCACCTTCACTGTCTGCCCTGGTTGGCCAATCAGTACAGACGGGTCAAACTGCCCAGTGCCCCGGTCACAGCTCACCTGATTAGCTGACTTGCTGGTTGAGGCCTTAGAATGGTCTGGGAGAGGATTGGTGGTGACGCCAGCTGCTGGGGTCTGAGCCTGTGGTGCTGGGGGGTCGACCGTGATGCGTCTGCTGTCAATTAGGTCTTGGATATCGTGCCTTAGATCCCAGCACCGATTAGTGTGATGCCCTGGAGCACCAGAGTGGTACTCGCACCGTTCTGCCGCATTGTAGCTTCTGGCATTGACCAGTCTAGGATTTGGGGGTTTGATTTGCAAGTACCCTTTCTTCAGCAAGGTAGGTAGCAACTCTGCTGGCGCATACGGTAGTGGAGTGAAAACCCGTTTCATCCTGGCTTCGAATTCTTCTTTCGTCTTTCTTACCCCTTGGTAAGCTGTCTGCCCGGTCCCTTGGGGTGCCACTGCCTCTGGTCCTTGGGAGAAGTGATAAGGCTGTGCCGGGTGCACGTAGTTCACTGCCTGCTGTTCCTGCCTTCGGGGCTCTTGTCCCTGGTTTCTGCCAACCTGTCCTGTCACTGGCCTCCTTGGTGCGACACTCTGTCCACTGCCGTCTATTTTCCCGGCTCTTACTGCATCCTCAATCCGATCCGCAGTCAAAATTAGGTCGTTGAAATTCGAGGTACTTTGCCCCAGCAGCAAAGTGAAGAATGGCTGTCCTAGTGACGCAATGAACAGAGATGTCATCTCTTGTTCCAACAGTGGTGGCTGTACCAGGGTCGCCAACTCCTTCCAGCGTTTGGCATACTCTCTCACCGACTCTTGGCTCTTCTTTGCCAGCCTCTGCAATTCTGCCCTTGTCTGCACTATCTGACTGTTGAGGCGGAACTGCTGGATGAAGACTGCTGCCAAGTCATTCCATGTCTTTATCTTAGCCTTGTCTAGACTCAGGAACCAAGAGTAAGCGGCCCCTGTTAAAGACTTCTGGAAGAATTGTACCATGATTCGCTCTTCCTTAGCGTACTGACACATGTCTCCTGAGTACGACCTTAAATGATTCAGTGGGCATCCGGTGCCGTCAAATTGGTGCAACTCAGGGCATTTGAACTTAGCCGGGAGTTGGATATCTGAAAAGAAACAAAGGCTTTCCAGGGTAGCCTAACTTTGCACTGTGCTGGGTTGGAGCTGCTTGAGCTGCTCCTTCAGGGCGGCCATTTCTGTTCTGTTCTCCTCCCTTACTGCTGTCAGTTTCTCCTCAAACTGCGATTCCTGGGTTCTGTACCAGTCCTCATCACCCTGTCCCAGATGGATAGGCAGAAATTGATCTGGTTGTGCCACATGAAATGGCGCTGCCGGTGGCGGTGGTGGTGCCAGGGGAGGGGGATTTACTGGACGTGGCGGTGGCACCACTTCTGCTTGTGGTGGGAACTGTGGCTGCGGCTGCTGGGCAACTGGTGCTGCCGGTGGGGCCTGCCTCAATTCCCTCAATTCTGTCATCAGTTCCTGGATGATGGAACCCATACTGTCCATCCTTTGCTTCATCTCATTGACCACTTGGGTATGACTGGACTCTGCCGGATGCTGCCCTGGCGGCGTCTGTTCTCCTTGCTGTTCCATATCGAGCCTTCTCCTCGATCTTAACAAGTACGGACTTCTGAAAGCAATTTTTGGTACCTGGTGGGACAATTTGCAGGCATTAGTGCAATTTTACACAAATTGATTACACAATTTTATCTGATTGAATCTATTTATTTTATTTTTTTGTTTTTTGTTTTTTTTGTTTTTTTTTTTGTTTTATGATATGATTTGACTAACTGATCTATTTTAGCTACCCTAAGGCAACAAGGGAAGAGAACCTAAATTTTGAATCAACTGATCTATTTTAGTTACCCGTAGGTAACAAGGGAAGAGAACCTTTATGAATTAACTGATCTATTTTAGCTACCCGTAGGTAACAAGGGAAGAGAACCTTAATGAATTTGGAAGACTGATTTTTTTTGATTGGATTTGGACTAGCTGATCTATTTTAGCTACCCTAGGGCAACAAGGGAAGAGAACCTTAATGAATTAACTGATCTATTTTAGCTACCCGTAGGTAACAAGGAGAGAGAACCTTATTTTTCTGAAAGCTGATCTATTTTAGTCACTTGGAAGCGACTGGGAAAGAGAACCCTGGTGACCGAATCTATTTTAGCTACCCGCAAGCAACTGGGGGAGAGAACCCTTTTTTTTTTTTTTTTTGAAGGCTGATCTATTTTAGTCGCTCGGAAGCGACTGGGAAAGAGAACCCTATTTTATGAAAGCTGATCTACTTTAGTCGCTCGGAAGCGACTGGGAAAGAGAACCCTATTTCACTGATCGATTTTAGCCGTTTAGGCAAGGAAAGACAACCTTCAATTCAAGGGGGTTTTGTTTGAGCTCAGAATCACAGGGTTGGACCAATGCAGGGTCTCCGCAGGGGGTGAGCTGAAAAGCAGCACCCAGGCGTACCTCAACCAATCTCCAGTTCATTCACTGGCGGCGTCGGCGCCTAATTTCGGCTAGTAGTTCCCGGGCGTGCCTTAGCTAGTCGTTGGCTTAATCACCATTGACTTCGGCGCCTCACAAAGGGGAAGGCTATACCAGGACGTTCATCCACCAAACGGCTCAATCACCGACGGCTTCAGTGCCCCAAGGTTTCGGCTAGTAGTTCCCGGGCGTGCCTTAGCTAGTCGTTGGCTTAATCACCATTGACTTCGGCGCCTCACAAAGGGGAAGGCTATACCAGGACGTTCATCCACCAAACGGTTTAATCACCGGCGGCTTCAGTGCCCCAAAGTTTCGGCTAGTAGTTCCCGGGCGTGCCTTAGCTAGTCGTTGGCTTAATCACCATTGACTTCGGCGCCTCACAAAGGGGAAGGCTATACCAGGACGTTCATCCACCAAACGGCTCAATCACCGACGGCTTCAGTGCCCCAAGGTTTCGGCTAGTAGTTCCCGGGCGTGCCTTAGCTAGTCGTTGGCTTAATCACCATTGACTTCGGCGCCTCACAAAGGGGAAGGCTATACCAGGACGTTCATCCACCAAACGATTTAATCACCGGCGGCTTCAGTGCCCCAAAGGTTTGACCGAATGATCCCGAAAAGATACAGACAGGTGTGATCTGAGCTCAAGGTCTTGGGTGTTTTTAAACACTTGCTGGCTTTTGCAGTTAATGGAAATTAGGTGGTCGTAGCGACCAGGAATATTGCAATTATCTGAGAAGAGGTGGTCTGTCGGAGACCGAGTTGCCCTATTGGAGGGAATTAATTCTTTCATTTCTTGTTCTTGTTTTGTTAAGTTTGAACAACATAGCATAGCGAAAATGAATTCATGCTTCAATCAAAAGGTGCCGCCGCGGCACAAAGTACATCATCATGCTTATCAAAATACAACAAAGCCAAAGTCTAGCTAGGTTGGTCATCATCATAGTGGGAGGACACGTCTTGCCTCCTCAAGGCTCGCAGAAGCTTGTTCCGCAGACGTCGGTCCTCCTCAGCGCGCTTACGCACTAATTCCATTTCATGTTGCAAGACCGTATTGGCCTGCCTACTCTCCCGTTCCGAATCCACATAAGCTGAATGGATACGGGAGTGGGTCTCCTGCAGTTCGGCCACCCTGTCCCTATATGTGTTAGGGGGCGGAACTGGAATGTCGCCTAATGCGATAGGCTGAAGAGGTGGGGGGCCGTCGTGGCCAAATTCCCGAGCTATCCACTGCTCGTAATCTTGAAAGTGTAATTTGGTGAAGACGTCTTCCCGATACACGCACACCGTCTTCCACTCTGTCAACAGTTGGGTCCTTAGTCCCTTGGTGAGTGGACCAATCAAACTGCTCATGTCGTCCTTGACTGGGATTCCCTGCGGTTTCCCAAACTGTCTTAGAACCCGAATCGAATAGTACGGCACGGCATGGGTGAGGCCTATCAAGGCAAGTCCCTCTCTTTTCTTTAAAGCTATGATGGGGGTGTAGGGGATGTTGTATGTACCCCACCATCTGATGTCCGTTTCTCCTTTCAGGTGGAGAAAGTGGTTAAACCAATCCTCACGGGCGGGTAGGTCTGGTTTGATCTCTCTTCGAGCCAACCAATGGATGTTGTCGCCAGTTGCCTTGTAATATGCACTGACTGGTGATGACACCATCAGGTGGTCTTGCAGCCAAAGGTGGAGAAGGGGAGCGCACCCTTGAAACCTCCGGGTTCCCTTTTTGGACAAAGTCAGGGAATGGAACAATTGAGCTAGGATCAGTGGCATGATTCGGTACCCTGCCCTGAGTTGATCCACAATTTCCATGAGGGCCAAATTAATGGTGTCTCCCCCAGTTGGAAAGAAGATTTGCGACAGAACCACAAGGGTGAAGGTGTCAAACCAAGCCCGGGGTCTTTCCTGCTTTTTGTTTCTTATCTTTTCAGCAAGGAATGTTTTGGAGACCCTAGTGAATGATTTGTCACCTCCTAAGGTCTGGAATTCTCCCCTTGAGAGGCCAAAGAAAGCGCAAGCTTCATTCTTGTAGCTTTCTTTGAGGCTTGGCCTAGCGGGTTCTCCTAAGTCGCGAAATCGGAGGAATAGGTCAAGTTCCTCAATTGTGGGAGTCAACTCATTGATCCCGAATCGAAACACTGAAAGCTGGGGATCCCAGAAAAGCAATGCTGCTTGGATCATATCCCAGTTAATCGGCACGTTTAACAGGGACAAAGTCTGTCCCATGTGGTATTTGTGCTCCCATTCAATCTGCTCACTCCCTTGGAGCTGCCTTGTCCAAGAACGGATCCAGGGGGTATCCCAGGCGCACTTCTCTATCCTAGGGAAACGGGTTCTCTCAGATGGGGATGAAGATGCCATGCCAACTATCCGATCAAAATTCCAAATCAGTTTAAGGTTCCACACCAAACTCTTAATCAGTCCTAAGACATACATAATTTCAAGCAAAAGGCTAATCACTAGCAGTTCTAACATGCTTCACAAAATAAAGCAAAAGACAAAACCAGTGCGGAATTTAACTCAGGCACACATGGTGTGTGGTCCTAAGGGTTGGCACCAATGAAGGCGCGACTCCTAAACATACTTGTGTAGAGGAGCACATTCAAGTCCTGATCAATCTTTCTGTCTTTCATCTGTTCTTTCATCTGCTTCCGGTGTCGGACCATAGCAAAAATTACAACTTGCCATCGAGGGCGAAGGTTTACAAGATATTTACAAAAAACTTCAAAGAATTCATCCTTAAGGCTGTTGGGAGCCAAAAGGGAGGATACAAATTGCTTTCCAGAAGGGTAGGCTAAAAATTCCTAGATCTAGGGTTTAGTGCCCATGTTCTGATCTGGCATGCTTTCATCTGTTTGTCTGATCTGGCCGGCTTTCATCTGCTCTAAAAGACCAATCTGGACTTAAAGTGCTCCCAGCGGACTCTAATGGGTCAAGACCCATAGCATACAGGACTCCATGCATGGATCTGGGGTGGTTCCCCTGATCATGGTTAGGTGAGTTTCCTAAGCTAGGGCCGAGGTAGCCCAGCATCTAGGGTTTACTCCATTTGATGCAAAAAGCGGGGGTTGCTGCCCCTGATGGACTCTGAATTTTATTCCAATTTTATTCATCATTCACATCCTACTCACCCTCTCATGCTCAACGTAAGGTTCATTCAGAAACGTTAGGTGGGGAAGGATACCCAGCCCGAGACATAAGCCTACAAGGGTCTGGACCAGTACTGGATCCTCGCGTGCCACGGCAAGAAACCAGTGGTGCTAATGGACTCCAGAAAATTGGGGGGATGGGTTTACCCTGCTTTCCCCGGCAAGCCACGGGAGCGTAGGTGCTAATACCATCCCAAAAGTCAGTTTATAGTAAGAAGAAGGGTAGGCTGCTAGAGAGGTCTAAGTTTTGGTAAAGAAGTTGCAATATCCGCTTCTCTCGTCTACCAAGGATCGGATCATTCACGCATCCTCCCTCGTGCGTGTCACCCCACGCAGTTCTATCACACACAAGTGCGGGAATTGAAATTTACATCTACACTATTATCCATCCACGGTGTGGTGGTGTGCCTGTGTGTGCAGTTGGGCTGCATGCTGTGCCTATACGGGTGAGTTTTGTCTGGATTTAGGTGATAAAGGAATCCCTACTGCCTCGTATAGTAAAGTACGGAATTGGCACGCAATACGAGGTTCCGGGAGAATCCCCAGGTAAGTGGGGGGTCACAAGGGACCGCTTAAATCCCACTTGCCTTAGGCAATTATCGCGTCCCTTTGACAGGATTCCCCGGGATTACGTATTTACGTGTATTCCGTACCTTGCTAAACGGGGTAGCAAGAGTCCCTAAACGTCGCCTAAGTCCCTCTTAAGCTGACTTGGTCCTAAACAGGGTCCTACTAGGCTGAGTGGTCCCCAGTGGAGTCGCCAAGCTGTGCGCGCGTGGGAAACGCGGCACGGGGTGATTCGGAGTCGCCACCGCCTGATGGGGTGCAGGCGGACACCTGGGTGCCTAATCCTGTCTATTAGGGCTTTTGGTCTGCGGCTTGAGATTCTAAGTCTGTTCTCGGTTGTGGTCCGGGGAAGTCCGTAGACACCCCAGTCCACCCCGTCGGACGACGGGTCCCGTGGGTTCCCTGGTTTGAGTCAGCTTACATAGGTCTCACCTGATTCCTAATCCGATATGCAATTTGGTTAAGTCTGGCGGGACCACCTGAGTGGTGTGGGTCCCTTTAGTTGCTTTTATCTTGATTACTTAGGTGATCTGAGTCTGGTTGGGTGGGCCCCGTTGGAAGGCCCACGGTATCCTTGGTGGGCTTAGTGAAGCCCGTGTGCCCTTGTGGACCTCAGTCTAGCCTGAGAGGTCCTTTGGACTTTGGTTAGTTCAATTGATTTTACTTTAGGTTTAGATTTGAATTATTAGGTTGTTTTCATGCAAAGGTGGGCCGGACGGATCTGTGGGCCCCTTTGGTGGGCCCACATGGTGGCCAAGGGTATTTTAGACTTATCTTGTTTATATTTGAGCCAAAGCGATTTGGACACTGGGCTTGGGACCCGTAGTCCAAATCTGGGCTTGTAAGCCCAAGTTACCGAAAGTTAGGGTTTGCACCCTTCCTTGGTTCGGTTGGTGGGCTTTGGCGGGCCCGGTAGGCCTTTGCCCTTGGTCTCGGCCAAACCACGCAATTCATGCATCAATTTCACATAACAAGGCTCGGGTAGGCCATATTGGGTTTGGCCCGCCCGGTTCAAATTGTTCGTTTTTACTTAAGTTATTTAATGGCATGCTTTGGTGTTTATTGGGCTGGGTGGGCCCCATTGGAAGGCCCACTGGAAGTCAAGTTGGACCGGGGGTCCAAGTTCCACATTGGGTTTCCGGGTGACCGGGAAACCCTACTGGTTTATTCGGTTCGGAAATAGCATTCACATCTAGCAATAATTACAAAAAAAACACAAGATGGACACTCTGTCCGGAAAAAAACTGGCTCATTGTGCTGGGTCCAAGGGGAGGTACCCGGGGGTATGCGCCGACCTCGAAGGGCATTTTAGGAATTTTAGGAATTTTTCAAAAATATATCAATTTGGCATTTTTTAGGGGTATGCGCCGACCTCGAGCACTAGGCGCGAGGTAGGCGCGGGTCGGGCGGACCAAAAACGCGAAAAACACACAAAAACGAGGTGGGCGCGAGGTTCGCGCGAGCTGAGCGCGAGCTTCGCGCGACCTCGCGCGAACCTCGCACGAGATGAGCGTGAGCCTCGCGCGAGCTTCGCGCGAAGGTGCGCGCGAGCCTCGCGCGAGCCTCGCGGATACTCGCGAGCTTCGCGCGAGCCTCGCGGATACTCGCGAGCTCGGCGGATACCCGATGCTCTGTTTTTTTTGTTTCAAACTCCATTTCTGAGCTACTTTTAAGGTCTGTAACTCATTTTTTAGGCTCTGTAAGCCCTCCCAGGGCTTCGGCCAATCCCCAAAACATACTTAAACTTGCGTTCAAATTAATCTAAACATGCTTCATGCTTCATCCTACAACCTAAAATCTCTTAAAAGAAAACAAACCCGATAAAAAAACTGATACAGAGGCATTAACATTTTAAACAAAAGGGAGGGGGATGGGAGCATGCTCAAGGGTGCACAAGCAGCATGTTAGCAAATCCAGCAATGTAAAAAAAACAAAAAAAAACAGTATGCAGACATCACATGCACTTTCCTCCGACCGACTGGACCCCAAGCATGCACACTAATATCCGAAGAAGGGAAGGAGGAGGGGGGTTTACAGGGGTATATTAGATGGTGGGCACTTGGGGAACTTGCTCCCTTCTCGACATGAACAGCACATGCATCTTCCTCTTCCTTGCTGGGTAGTATTTATCGGATGGAAGTGAAAAGAAGAAAAAAACATAGCAAGCCTTCATGGTAGTGGTTTCATACCACTGACTAAGACCGGCTTACCGAAAAAACATTGCATATGCATATATGTGCAACCCAATATAACAGGGATGTTTACCTGGGGTTCTTTGAGTTCTGGAGCTGAGTGGGGAGCCTCCTCGAGGTGGTACGAGCGCTGGAACTCTCCACTTCACCACACCGGCAATAGCAAGCTTCCTTCGTTTGGTTGTGCGGGGACGAGGAAGAAGCAAGGATAAGGGGGGTTGGATCAAGGTGGAGAGCTTGGGGAGGCCGAAGCCACTGAGACGGGTAAGGTGCGGGTGGGGAAGGGGCTGAGGCACTGCACCAAAAAATCCTCCCAACCGAACTTCTTTTTTTTTCCAAAAACTTTCAACCCTGTGCGCGAGATTTCGCGCGGGTTATATAGACAACAAAAAAAAGGGTATCCGCCCACCTTGGCGCCCAGCTCAAGGTGGGCGCAAGCCCGCTCGCCACGTCCGCGCGAGCGGCAAAATGATGAAAATCATTTAATGCCGCCGCTCGCCGGACGAAAAAATCTTTAAAATTCAGATTTAGTCCCTGACAATTTTTGGTAAAATCCGATATTCTCGGATTTTTACAGATTTAGTCCCTGGGATATTTCGAATGTTCGGATATTTACGGATTTGATCCCCGAGATATTTTCCTGCGCAACTCGCCACGTGTGCAGCTTTTTGCCACGTGCGCAGATTGCTGGTTTTGCTGCTCGGAAATTTCATCAGCTCATATTTTCTTCATCCGGACTCCGATCTGGGCAAACTTAGTTTCATTAGAATCGTATCGGAGCCCTCCATCCCATGACCTAGGGGTAGGCCTCCGGATCGGATTTTAGCAGAAAGTCAACTTTTGGCTCTGCTCAAGTTTGACCGCCCGCAGAACCTTCATCCGGACCCCGATTCCTGCAAACTCAGTTGCGTTGGAACCGTGTCGAGACTCTCTATCCAATGACCTAGGGGTAGGCCTCCGGATCAGATTTTAGCAGAAAGTCAACTTTTGGCTCTGCTCAGGTTTGACCGCCCGCAGAACCCTCATCCGGACCCCGATTCCTGCAAACTCAGTTGCGTTGGAACCGTGTCGAGATTCTCTATCCAATGATATAAAGCAAGGTACTTGGCACGGAATTCAAGGAAAAGTCAACTCTCGGCTTTTCCTTAAGTTTGACCGCCCGCAGAACCTTCATCCGGACCCCGATTCCTGCAAACCCAGTTGCGTTGGACTCGTGTCGGGATTCTCTATCCAATGGTATAAAGCAAGGTACTTGGCACGGAATTCAAGGAATAGTCAACTCTCGGCTTTTCCTTAAGTTTGACCGCCCGCAGAACCTTCATCCGGACCCCGATTCCCGCAAACCCAGTTGCGTTGGACTCGTGTCGGGATTCTCTATCCAATGGTATAAAGCAAGGTGGCCAATTTTCACTTGATCAAAAAGTCAACTTTTCACCCCTTAGGGTTTGACTTTCTGTCCAGGGTTTGTATTTTTGGTTTTTCGGGTAGCGCAAAAATGAGGTGCTTACAAGGACGTTCATCCACCAATCCGACTCATCCGTCGGCGGCTTCAGTGCCCCAAAGGTTTCGGCTAGTAGTTCCCGGGCGTGCTTTAGCTAGTCGTTGGTTTAATCACCATTGACTTTGGTGCCTCACAAAGGGGAAGGCTATGCCAGGACGTTCATCCACCAATCCGACTCATCCGTCGGCGGCTTCAGTGCCCCAAAGGTTTGACCGAATGACCTTGGAAAGATACAGACAGGTGTGGTCTGAGCTCAAGGTCTTGGGTGTTTTTAAACACTTGCTGGGTTTTGCGATCTCAATGAGAGAGATGCAAACAAAGGAAATTAAGTGGTCGTAGCGATCAGGAATATTGCAATTATTTGAGAAGAGGTGGTCTGTCGGAGACCGAGTTGACCTATTGGAGGAAATTAATTCTTTCATTTCAAGTTCTTGTTTTGTTAAATTTAAACAACATAGCAGAGTGAAAATAAATTCATGCTTCAATTAAGAGGCGCCGCCGTGGCACAAAGTACATCATCATGTTTATCAAAATACAACAAAGTCCAAGTCTAGCTAGGTTGGTCATCATCATAGTGGGAGGACACGTCTTGCCTCCTCAAGGGTCGCAGAAGCTTGTTCCGCAGACGTCGGTCCTCCTCTGCATGTTTGCGCACTAATTCCATGTCATGTTGCAAGGCCGTATTGGCCTGCCTACTCTCCCGTTCCGAATCCACATAAGCTGAATGGATACGGGGGTGGGTCTCCTGCAGTTCGGCCACCCTGTCCCTATATGTGTTAGGGGGCGGAACTGGAAAATCGCTTGAAGCAACAGGCTGAAGAGGTGGGGGGCCATCCTGGCCGAACTCTCGAGCTATCCATTGCTCGTAGTCTTGAAGGTGTAATTTGGTGAAGACGTCCTCCCGATATACGCACACCGTCTGCCACTCTGCTAGCAGTTGGGTCCTCAGTCCCTTAGTGAGTGGACCAATCAAACTGCTTAGGTTGTCCTTGATCGGGATTCCCTGCGGTTTCCCAAACTGTCTCAGAACTCGAATCGGATAGTATGGCACGGCATGGGTAAGGCCTACCAAGGCAAGTCCCTCTCTTTTCTTGAAAGCTATAATGGAGGTGTAGGGGATGTTGTATGTGCCCCACCATCGAATGTCTGTTTCTCCCTTCAGGCGAAGAAAGTGGTTGAACCAATCCTCACGAGTGAGTAGGTCTGGTTGGATCTCTCTTTAAGCCAACCAATGAATGTTGTCTCTGACTAAGCCGTAGTGTGCACTGACAGGTGATGACACCATCAGGTGGTCTTGCAGCCAGATGTGGAGAAGGGGAGCTCACCCTTGAAACCTCCGGGTTATATTTTTGGACATAGTTAGGGAATGGAACAGTTGAGCTAGGATCAGTGGCATGATTCGGTATCCCGCCCTGAGTTGATCCACAATTTCCATGAGAGCCAAATTAATGGTGTCTCCCCCAGTTGGAAAGAAGATTTGCGATAGAACCACAAGGGTGAAGGTGTCAAACCAATCTTGGGGTCTTTCCTGCCTTTTGTTTCTTATCTTTTCAGCAAGGAATGTTTTGGAGACCCTAGTGAATGCCTTGTCACGTCCTAAGGTCTGGAATTCTCCCCTTGAGAGGCCAAAGAAAGTGCAAGCTTCATTCTTGTAGCTTTCCTTAAGGCTTGGCCTTGCGGGTTCTCCTAAGTCGCGAAATCGGAGGAACAGGTCAAGTTCCTCAATTATGGGGGTCAACTCATTGATCCCGAATCGAAACACTGACAACTGGGGATCCCAGAAAAGCAAGGCTGCTTGGATCATATCCCAGTTGATTGGCACATTCAACAGGGAAAAAGTCTGTCCCACGTGGTATTTGTGCTCCCACTCAGTCTGCTCACTCCCTTGAAGCTGTCTTGTCCAAGAACAGATCCAGGGGTATCCCAGGTGCACTTCTCTATCCTAGGGAAACGGACTCTCTCAGATGAGGATGAGGATGCCATGCCAACTATCCGATTGAAATTCCAAATCAATTTAAGGTTCCACACCAAACTCTCAATTAGTCCTAAGACATGCATAATCTTAAGCAAAAGAACAACTACTAGCAATTCTATCATGCTTCACAAAATAAAGCAGAAAACTAAAACAGCGCGGAATTTAACTCAAGCACACATTGTGTGTGGTCCTAAAGGTTGGCACCAATGAAGGCGAGACTCCTAGACATACTTGTGTAGAGGAGCACATTCAAGTCTCGATCAGTCTTTCTGTCTTTCATCTATTCTTTCATATGCTTTCGATGTCAGGCCACAGCAAAGATTACAACTTGCCATCGAGGGCGAATTTTACAAAATATGTACAAAACTTCAAAGAATTCATCTTAAAGCTGTTGGGAGCTAAAAAGGAGGGATACCAATTGCTTTCAAAGTAGGTAGGCTGAAAATTCCTGGATCTAGGGTTTAGTGCCCATGTTCTGATCTAGCATGCTTTCATCTGTTTGTCTGATCTGGCCGGCTTTCATCTGCTCTAAAAGACCAATCTGGACTTAAAGTGCTCTCAGCAGACTCTAATGGGTCAGGACCCATAGCGCACAGGACTCCATGCATGGATCTGGGGTGGTTCCCCTGATCATAACTAGGTGAGCTTCCTAAGCTAGGGCCGAGGTAGCCCAGCATCTAGGGTTTACTCAATTTTGATGCAAGAAGCGGGGGTTGCTGCCCCTGATGGACTCTGAATTTTATTCCAATTTTTACTCCTCTTTTATTCATCATTCATAACATACTCACCCTCGCATGCTCAACGCGTGGTTTATTCAGAAACGTTAGGTGGGGAAGGATACCCAGCCCGAGACATAAGCCTACAAGGGTCTAGACCAGTACTGGATCCTCGCGTGCCACGGCAAGAAACCAGTGGTGCTAATGGACTCCAGAAAACTGGGGGGATGGGTTTACCCTGCTTTCCCTGGCAAGCCACGGGAGCGTAGGTGCTAATACCATCCCAAAGATCAGTTCATAGGAATCAGAAGGGTATGCTGCTAGAGAGGTCTAAGTTTTGGTAAAGAAGTAGCAATATCCGATTCACTCATCTATCCAGGGTCGGATCATTCACGCAGCCTCGCTCGTGTGTGTCACCCCACGCAATTTATCAGAAAGGAGTAGGAAATTAAAAAAATAAGTATCCATCCACGGTGTGGTGGTGTGCCCGTGTGTGCCGTTGGGCTACGTGCTGTGTCTACACGAGTGAGTTTTGTCTGGATTTAGGTGATAAAGGCATCCTTATTGCTTCGTATAGTAAGGTGCAGAATTGGTACGTATTACGATGTCCTAGGAGAATCCCCAGGTAAGTGGAGGGTCACAGGGGACCACTTAAATTCCACTTGCCTTAGGCCATTATTGCGTCCTTGTGACAGGACTCCCCAGAACATGTAGTTACGTGTATTATGCGCCTTACTAAGCGGGGGTAGCAAGAATTCCTAAATATCAACTAAATCCCTCTTAAGCCGACTCGGTCTAAGCAGGGTCCTACTGGGCTGAGAGGTCGCCAGGCTGTGCGCGCGTGGGAAACGCGGCACGGGGGAATTTGGAGTCGCTACCGCCTGATGGGGTGCAGGCGGACACCTGGGTGCCTCATCTTGTCTATTAAGGCTTGGGTCTGCGGCTTGAGATTCTAAGTCGGTTCTCGGTTGTGGTCTGGGGAAGTCCTTAGACACCCCAGTCCACCCCGTCGGATGACGGGTCCCGTGGGTTCCCTGGTTTGAGTCAGCTTGCCTTGGTTTCTCACCCGACTCCTAATCCGATATGCAACTTGGTTTAGTCTGGCGGGACCACCTGAGTGGTGTGGGTCCCTTTAATGGATTTTATCTTATTTACTTTAGGTTATCTGAGTCTGGCTGGGTGGGCCCTGTTGGAAGGCCCACAGATGTACCTGGTGGGCTTGGTTAAGCCCACATGTCCCATGTGGGCCTCTGTCTAAGCCTAAGAGGCCCTTTGGGTTTAGGTTTAGTGAATTAATTTTACTTAATTTGTTCAAATTGGAGGCTTGTGGGATTTTCATACAATAAGTGGGTCTGTATTGATTTGCGGGCCCCTGAGTGGGCCCCCATGATGGATGCCAAAGTGCCTTCGACTTATCTTATTTATATTTGCCAAAGTGGGCTGGACATTGGGCTTGGGGCCCGTAGTCCAATCTTAGGCTTGCAAGCCCAAGTGAAGTTAGGGTTTCGCATCTTTACTTGGTTGGTTGGTGGGCTTTGGCGGGCCTGATAGGCCCTTGCCCTTGGTCTCAGCCAAACCACGCAGTTCATGCATTAATCCACGCATCACGATTCGAGTGGGCCGCCTTGGGTTTGGCCCGCCCAATTTAACTAGCTATTTTTACTTAGCTTGTTTATTTCGCATGCTTTAGGATTTATTGGGCTTGGTGGGCCCC